>OX457130.1:12236092-13436092 GCA_949752895.1 Dendrolimus pini
GATCTTTTGTGTCTGTTATTTTGGTCAGCAATAAAGTGTTATCTATTTTCTTTACATTAAAACAATCGACCAAAGGTGTATTGGACCACGCACATTGAAGGGTTCTAAGAACGTCTACTATTTTTTTCACTTGGCTAGAAAACCCTAATTCGAATTAATAATTTAATCTAAACTAATATTTATCCTAAAAACTTATCAAATGGATATTGTTGAAACTATTTTTTCTTGAAGTACCGTGTACCGACTTAATTTTATTAGTACTTGCCACTTCAGAATTGACACGATTTTGGGAGCGAACTTCTCGCTATCTGTTGACTTAGTTAAAAAATAATTAAGAAATATCGTTAAACTTAGAAACACTTTTACAATTAAGAACATGATTACTCTAAAACATGGTATACAAGAGAAATGACTATGATATGGGTACAAAAACAAACGGACAGACATAAATTTTTTATAAAAGTTCCGTTTGTGTCAAAACGTGTCAAACGGCTACGGAACCTTAATTAACATTTTTTGACATAGCCTAGGAAGTAGCATTGCTCTGAAATTGTTTTAAATGCTTAATTTACATTCCTGTTGCATGTACTATAATAAATTCACCCACACTTCTAGCTTTTATTTAAGCAATCGTCTTATTTCTGACATGATAACATTATATTAAACGTGAACCTGCCTCATAAGATAACACTGAGGTACCAAGAATTTTCATCGCCGTCGTCTCCCAGCCGCCTTCGCAATATAAACGGGTGGTTCACGCAACAGAGACAAACTTCAACGTTATATGACCTTGGTTAGAAAGAAACAACTAAGATTTTCAAGCGTTCGTCTTTAATTTCTAAAGGTTTTATTACATTCCCCGCAAGCTCAGACGCTTAAACTTTATTGCTCTAGGATTAAAGTAATATTTGCAGCGACTAAATGATGTCGTGGCAATTTCGTGATATTAAAAGCTGTCTATGTTGCGGCTGAGGTCAATAGTTTGCTGTTTGGTAGTTCGCGTGGCATCATCGTCGGGGAACTTTCCACCGTTCACATTCTTGGGCGACGACAACGTGCGATAACAATACGTTCCTTTTCAAGTATTCGTCGCTACTACATAGTTGGGAACATCGAACATTTGCACTTGTATAAATTCATTTAGGTACTAAAAACAAAGTTAAACCATGATTAAAGCATTCTTTAGCCCGATGTAGTAAATCTAATAATTTTGTGTTATTTGTTTTCATTCAAAAAACGATTTTGTCAATTATTAATTATTTTTGTCGTTGCGATTACATTTCCTATACAGTAAAAACGGGTCCAGTGTGTGACTTTTCACGCAGTGACGAATATTGGAAGGATTACGAACGTTTAAGTCTTTTACCAGTTTGTTAAGGATCGCTAAGTAAA
Source organism: Dendrolimus pini (assembly GCA_949752895.1). Classification (NCBI taxonomy): domain Eukaryota; kingdom Metazoa; phylum Arthropoda; class Insecta; order Lepidoptera; family Lasiocampidae; genus Dendrolimus; species Dendrolimus pini. Next base: position 12,237,485 of record OX457130.1, read on the forward strand.
TATAACGTAATATAATTTTCCAAAAGAAAATTTCGCTGTCTTATTTTTAGGTTTTACTATTTTGAATGTTTCATGGTATTCCGCTATAGTCGAAAATTTAGAGGAGCACATATCTCACCAACTACTTTTTAAAAAGTTACTTCGAAAGATCGGTGGTTTTTCAAACTCTACCTAACGATATCCCACGACCCTGTGTAAACTGAATTTATGGAGTGCCACCTCTAATTTTTATACATTATTCATTTTGATTATGATAATTACCAGCCCTAATGTAGAGTATTCGACCATAACAACCTTGGGTCATGTTCCGGGATTAGTGGCCAGGTTCCCGTCTCCCTTTATAGAGCGGCAGCACATTGGTGATACAAATGTCCATAGGCGATGGTAACTAATTTCCATCACGTGGGCCCTTAGCCTGTCTGCTGAACATTATCAATGGAGAAAAACATTGTTTTTCACAATTTCACTACACTACAATTTATAGCGATTAGAAATACCTATCCTACATACATGCTAAATCATAGCTATAAGATACTAATCAAGTGGCTGTGTTACATACACACGAACAAAGGTCTTGCCTTTGCCAAAAAAATATTATGAATACACTGAAAATCTAATAAAAAAAATCAGCCTACAAATGTCCCACTACTGGGCTTGGGCCTCCCATTATAGGGGGAATGGACAGTATACCCGCCACGCTTGTCCAAGGCGGCTTGGCAGGTTTGACACATCGGTTATTTCGATGTCTAGGTTGCATCACGATGTTTTCCTTCACCGTTATTAGCACGTGGTAATTGTAACAATATGCACATTAGATCAGAAAACGGACTAAGTGGTGCATACGTTCCGGCCAGGATCGAACCCCCGCCCTTTGAGTTTGGGACGCGTGCGCTAACCATTACGCTACCATGACTTTTTTTCTGACTTCTTTTTACTGAAAATCTACTGCCCATTAAATAATTATTTTCACAGTTCAAGTGACTGGATATTAATTAAAATCACAAACACACACTGACGCACTGAAGCGAGCGTTCCAGCAAATTAGAAATATCATAAATGATCGGATTGTTTTACTCCTACAACAACGTGTCACCTTTATTGATAAATGTCCTGTGACTTATACTTTTATTTTAAAAACTATGGAAAAAGGTGACATGCTGCATTAGGGTGGCCATAATTATGAATAATAAAAATAAATGCCACAATGAGGCCGTAATAGGAATTTTTCTAGTTTGAGCTCGGGAGCCCAAAAAAAATAGAAAAGGGGCTTTTCCACATATAGTTTAGATTTTTTCTCAAATCTTCTGTTTTGTAGAAAAGAAAGAAACAAAAGTAATACAAAATATTCATACTGAAGATTAATACCTACATAACGTTGGAGGTTACTCTACAATGATTTAGCAACATTTCCAGTAAGGCATCTCTACAGCTCTGAATGGCGCTATACTAGAGAAAGATGGTTGAAAAGGGATCGGAAAAGTGCGCTTGGCGAAGTGCTTTCGCTATTGGTGCCGTTTCCGAATGTGTTTTGGCCAACAAAGATGCATTTCGTGAATACCTCAATATACTTCTATACCCAATTTATAGATAGAGGCTACAGGTGGCGAATATATTCTACGGATGTCTGTCAAGAGCAAAATATTAAATAACACAATATTTTCCTAATATTTAGGCATGTAAAGGAAATAGATGACAAATAGCTTTCTATATATCTGAGAGTAGTGGGGATGGAAGAGTTGGTGTCAGCAGAATAAGTCTATCTACTAGCTTTGTCCGCGGCTTCTCTTGCGTTAAGTTTAGTAGAGAGTGGAGGCCGGCCGTTGGGAATCCCATACAGCCTCTGCTCCGGAACGCCATCTAGCGGAAGTGGAACTAACCATGAGAGCAACACATAAAATTGCATTGTCATTGTCGTTGCCATGACGATGTATTTGTTAGTAAATTGCAACACTGCAACACACCAATAAAATACGATCGCACCTCCATCTTTTTGTTTATTCCTCGGCACCGGCATTTTTTTCTGGACGAAAGGTGTGTATGTAATATCCTTTTCTGAACCCCTGATAACGCTTATCTAAAATTTCATAACGATCTCTTGCAAAATTAAAATATGAAAGACCTATAAACAAACTCAAATTTGCAATTATAATATTAATTGGATATAATAGCTGAGTGAAATATAGAGATAGGGTAGCCAGAGCTCAGTAGTGGGCCATATGTGGGATAATAATGAACGAAATGATAACAAACCTATATATTCTTTTTAATCTCTTCCTATTCATATATCTATATATGTTGGAAACAAATAAAATGAAAGGGTGGAGTTTGATCGATCTGTTCACACCCTCCAGATATGATTAGCAGCTAATTGAATCCTGGGGTGAGATCCACAGTTTAGTTTTCTAATTTACGGACTTTCCTTTGCCCTGTGGAGTAAAGGGTTGAATTCAATTATCTCAGTGTCGACGGACCCTAGCTGAAGCTCACAAAAAAATGAATTAAATTGCATCTCAATTAGAGAAAAAGCTTTGTTATTCTTCAGGAACTCATTGTTGTTGATTTAAAATATACGGCTGAAGTTCATTCTCATAATACGGCGATGCACAATATCTCAGACTCAGACCCTTAGCGTCGTTATTGCAAATTGCTATTTGATATCTTTGAAAGTAGGAAACGCTTTATTGCATTCTTCAAACGTGTAGGCTGACTTTATAAGATTTTGAGCCAGTCACCGACTAGGCAATAAGTTTTTAATACACATAGCGTTAAAAATTTAAATAAAATATTTTCTTAAATTTCTTTTTACTTGTAATAATGTTTAATGTTTAAATTACATCTTAATCTACCTCATTTACCAAATCGATTACAAAAATAAATAATAACTTAAAAATTGTCTATTATCGGTTCTAATTTGTATTAAAGAAGCTTGTTCTGAATATTGTTTTATATAAGAGTCGGTCAAATGTTTAGACACTAAAATGTAATAAAATTCAGCGAATGAAATTAACCGTTTTGATAAAAAAAATGCAAACAAGCCTTTAGATTTTTAACTATTTTGGACTAAAACAATATCTATGTTTTAAAAAATACAACACCAAAAGTGACATAAAAATCATCTGTGGCGCTATCTAGAGATGTGGTGTTTAGGACATACATAGTTACGTATTTCACTGGTCAATTGTCATACCTATTCTTCTTTGATGACATTGTGTGTTTGTGAGTCAAAATAAAGATTATGAATAATTATATAATATGTCGCAATGTAAACATTTCTTATTTTTGCAATATAAATTATAGACTACATTTAAGACAAGTAAGAGCATTATAGAATAGAATAGAATAGAAAACACTTTATTGTTCATCACATACACATAAAATAAACAATTTACAGTAGTCAGATTAAACAGTAAAAGTAGGAGCAATGGGCGGCCTTAACGCTTTAGAACGATGTCTTCCAGACAACCCGGGCTATGGATTTATCAATTTTATTACTTGTTTTATCAATTTATTGGGAGTGGAAATGTTTTCCTAGCTAGGATAAAAAATAACTTACGTTAAAGGACAATAGGTGTTAAGTGATATACCTACTTAGTAATTAAAATTACCTTCCTTATTCATAACATTGTTAAGTTAACATTGTTATATATATATATATATATTCCTGCGGATCCAGATAACATATTAATAAATGAAAAACATTTAGTTTAATCTATTTGTTAATAGGTACATCTAGGCTACTAATTCCAAACATTAATTTGAATTGCAACGATGAGGGTGAAATTTTTCAAGAGGAATTCAATGATAATCACCTTCAAGATCAACTTTGTATTCCAAAAGCGGTTCTCTCACCCCCCGTGTTGCGAGTTTGATAATGAAAGAGCCCCACTTGTGTGATGCAGAGATAATGTAAATAAGTATGCAAATTATTCACAGAATTCCATTCAGATGAACCTTTGTGGCTCTTTAAAGTTTTGCTCAGATCTCACACTGTGATCTACCCATACATATAAAGAGTGCCACCCTGTATTTGAATATTTCGAAATAAGGAAATGATATACAAACAGTCTGGGATTCATGTTCGAAACTTTTCCGTCGAATACAATTTACTGAGCGCAAGTTTTGTATGGTTGGAATCAGCTCACATTAAACAAGCAAGTTCGGGACCCTTTATATATAAACACACCCTGCAAGTACAAAAAATCCCTTTTTATTTTTATTTAATACTACTATGAGCTTTGTTTACAACTTATTTTAAATAGATATATACACAGATAGATAACACTTTCTTATACACCAATATAAAAATGAACTTAAAGACTAAAATTATATCTAGTTATGTACAAATGGAGGTCTTATCGTTAAAAAGTGATCTTTTCCAGACAACCCTAGGAAAGATGATAATGGCGATGGTGGTATATGTAACATATAGTAATAACTACTTGCTTTTTAATAATTATATATAAAACATTGTATATAAATAAGTATATACATATCTAAAAAATATATAAATGTTTATAGATGAATTTAAATATCATAATCCAACAACAGTTAGTATTTTTATCATAGTTTTAAATTTCGGTAGCGATTTTGCTTGTCTGACAACAACGGGAAGCGCGTTACAAAACTCTACAGCCTTAATGGTAAAATAATCGTTATAGAAAGTTGAGTTATGCGCAGGATACAAATAATGATTAGTATAACCTTATCCTAAAGGGATTATAAGTTTAAATCTTACTACATGCTCTTAAAAAAATTGTTTAATAGAAAGATTATTTAAATAGACTTGGATTTAATAAACTAAGACATTACAAATTAACAGAATAAGGGAAAACTTAACTTAGTTATTATTCTGAAAGTCTATCTGTAATCCCACAAGACTACACGTAGAATACTGAGCCTAGGACACCGTCTTCTATGGGTAAGGTGCTCAGAACGCTGGGTGCGTTTCCTTGTTGGATTACCATGATAAATTAGAAACCACACATACGACCATATCAGTTCTTTTTAAATAAAATTGCGATGATGTGTTTACAATGTACAAACACAGACGAACAGATGAACGGTTTTGTAAGTGTTAATTTTTTTCCAAATAAGCTACGGATTCTTAAGAATAGCCCATTGTTACGTCGATATTTTTAAACATACCTACACTACAGTGTATTTGGTATAAATTTTCTTAGGACGTGACAGCACAGCGACACACAGCTATCAATCATTTATCCGTGAGTCGCTTCAACTGATACTGTGGAAAGCTCTAAAGCAAACGCTACTTTGATAATGTATCACGTTTAAAACCAACTTTAAAAGCCTCCCCTTTTATGTCATTACTGTGAAGCCGGAAAATGTGCAATGTAAGTAGCAAGTTATTAGTAAATGCTATACATTTGTTTATATTATTGAATGTATTTTATTTCATAAAGAATAAGAAATTTTTTTTAACTTTTTATGCATTTAATATTTGATATTATTACAATTTGGACCACCTGCATATCTGTAAACAAAGCACATTTATTACCCATCGGTGTTTGAGCTAATAACATTGAAACGCTTCCATGACAGTGTTCTTTTGTTTACTTTGCGATTAAAATTTGTGATTGGAAAAACAGCCCATTGTGTATTGTTATCTTTATGGTAGTCATTAGCCAGATGTGATTCTTGGAAATTCAGTCTACGTAGTCGAGTAGACATATTGTATTTGGACAGTATAAAGCAATGCTCCAACGGAGGGGTGCGGTGGTCAAGCGATAAGCACAAGCGAAGCAAGACGTGTGTACTATATTCGATAATCTATTTAGTGACGCACTTTGCGCGTGTTACTATATTGGTACCTGTGTTATACGTGTTTGTATAGTTATAATAAATTCTATAATAATTCTAACGGCATTTTAATCAGAGTCCTGCAATTCGTAACAGTATTATAAGATGATTTTTAATCAAACTTAGTGATAACATCAAAGAAACAGTTAACAATCAATAATCTGTTTATTATTCTATATATATTATTATGGAACTTATGTTTTTTCCCTTTATCTTATTGGGACTTTTAGCTACATTGGCATGTGAGTCACAAATTACAATATATTATTTCGAAATTCGAATAATAAATTATAACTAGTTACAAACTAACCTGTTTTGAGGAGGACGTATTTTAAAAAAAATCTTTGTTCATATAACGGAACCCTTCTTACCCCGTCATGAAGATTAGTAATATGTATCTAGTATAATATATCCCTATAATATCTCTTGCCGTGACAGATTTTGTTGACAAACTGTTAATTGTATGATTTGTATAACTGATCTACACCAACCCTTCATTTTTATTCTTTCATGATATCACTAAACCATTATGTATATTAAACACCTTTTAGCCACAGTTCATCCTCATGGACTCCATAGTTTATGCGAAAATGAATACCACATTCATAGAAATAACGATTTTATAAAAGTTCTGTTTTTATCAAAATAGCTATACTAAGAATTGGGTGATAAATCAATATTATTTCATCATGTACAATATAGTACGTAGGGATGCCTTTACATTCCACAAACATAAACAGCCGACATTATTTCCGATCATTGTCCCTGGAAATGGAAATTGTTGTTTCTGCGGGTTCGACGCATGTCGTTTTCTTCTACCGTTTTCATTGTCAATAAAAGGTCGACATTTCCTAAACAGCGATGCATGTGTATTCGTTGGTTATTTTTTTTCCTGGGTCAGAGTACTGCGATAAGTCTACAGTTGTAATGCTACAATGTATCAAACAGGATTAAGTATAAAACGAGGGAATCACGACCGCATACAAACACGATACGTCCAACATTATTTATAAAGAACATTTTAACTATTAAAAGAAGGTATATATTTTTTAACCGACTTCAAAAACGAGGAGGTTTTGAATTCGTCTATATATATATTTTTGTATGTTCGTTACTCGATTTCTCTGTCAATTGTGAACAGATTTTCAAAAAATTTCTTTTTCCAAAGAAAAATTCCCGAATTGGTCCCATTGTCACCATATCAGAATCTGATGAATGGATCCCAGGGAATTTGAGAGAAACCCTCGAAATTTCTTCACCGACTTCTTTGTTACACGATATTTTCATCAATAATAATTGTGGAGCGATTTTCAAATATATTTTTTTATCCGTAAGTCTATTTATACCCCGAGGTGGTGCCAAAGTCACCAAGTCAGGATCTGGTGATTGGTTTCCAGGACAATCGAGAGTAACCCTTATTTTAAAGAACGCCAAGCACATACATTCTTAGAACAAAAACTTGTTTACGCATGCCACTTTCTACAGGCGCTTATTTTTATTGTAGGCATTTTACGCAATTTTTCCGTCAATTGTGGACCGATGTTCAATTTTTTTTTCAACTCCCGAGATGGTCCCATTGTTACCAAGTCAGGATTTCATTTGTGGATAGCAAATAAATCGAGAGCAACCCTTATTGAATAACATATACAAAAGAGTGAAGTGGCAAATTTGTATATGCGTGCCAGTTGTACAATTTTTGCAGATGCTTATTTCTAAAACTATTGAATTATTTGCGCAACTAAAAAGTACAAAATATTTTTTTAACAAAAACAAAACAGACTTTTTACAAAAAAAAATATTATATTTAACCGACTTCTTTCTACAGCATTTTGAAGTCTGTGCTAAGTAAAACATCGAATTTACTATATGGTTTTAGAAAATGACAGATTACACTGTAAGGTATTTTAGTTATTGTTATTTGCATCAAACAAATCAGTTTACCCTTTTCATAAATCACAGAAAAAGATCAAAAGTCTGACATTAATACTCAAGACGACTCTGTGCGCACTGAATCACGTTACTGAATACGAGGAAATAACTGAGTTATATGAAGAGTGAGCTTGCAAAGTAGCCCGACTAAATCGCATTTGAGAACGGAGACCCGTTGGCAGAGGGCTGTGAGATGGCGAACGTGTAGTTAAGGGTTGCAAATTTACAACGCAATATAATATTGTACTGGTATTACGAACATATTGTTTTAATGGTATTCAAAACATACACTAGAACGTGGAGTGAGGGGGACTGGTGTAGTAGACGCCCCCCCCCCCCTCCTCCTCCTAGAAAGCCAAAAAATATCTTTACTGTTCCGTTTTCTAGTTATATTTAGCATTTTTTTACTTTAGCTATTTTAGGTAGTTAAACATTTTTTTTTGTTTCGAAGTAACGGGTTATGTACCCAAATGTCTCAAGCGTCCTAATAGATAATGTGTCGTAATATACCATATCGAACGACGTAATATAATTTGGAAACATATAACATAGTCTTATTTTACTAACAACTAGCTAACGTAATACCTATTGTATTAGCAAGTAAAAAAGACCTAAAATTGCTATAAGCACGGAATAGAATAGACTAGAATATACTTTATTGCCTAACATTAAGATACAATTCAAGGAGTTTAAGTACAGAAGACAATAAGCGGTCTTATCACTAAAAGCAATTTCTTCCAGCCAACCTTAGGATGGATTCGAGAACATTGTGTACATGAGAACGAGAACATGTGGGTTTTGCAATATAAATAGAATGAAAAAGTATATATACAACATTTTGAGATAAAGTATAAATGGACATTACACAGCACGGAATTAAATTTTAATACTTTAGCCTAACTCCAGACATCGCTGTTCTTTACCCAAGTCTCTTCTTAATGGCGTGGTTTAAAATCTAGGTCGAGAATGTGCATGTCTTGGTCTGCATATTGTTATATGTAGGTGCTGACGGTGAAATAAACATCATGGGCAGAGGCTTATTCATCGAGATTTCCGGTATACCAATCTCAACAATTGTGATTTATATCGGTCTGTATCCTTTAAATATAAAAGCACAAGTCTAGCCGTGGGACATGCACAGGCTAGGGTTATTATTTATATATTCGAACTTTAAGTTTAGTTACATTGAATTATACCTTGAATGTCAACGTCTCAACATTATATGATAGTCTATACATATAATAAAATTATAGAGGTCAAATTTCTTTACAATGAAAAAAAATGCTAAAAACCGAGTTAAGAAGATGTAAGAAGTGAAATAGAATTAATTAAGATTTTTTTCAATTTTTTTGTTTCGCTGTTTGTCTGTTTATCTGTCTGTCTGTTTGTACCGGCTAATCTCCGAAACGACTGGACCGATTTACATGAAATTTGGTATGGCGGTAGCTTATATACCTAGGCAACATATAGGATACTTTTGATCCCAAAAAATTAAAGAGTTCCCGTGGGATAGTTTAAAAACCGCACCACGCGGACGAAGTCGCGGGCAGAAGCTATAATAATAATAAATCTTTGTTTTTCAATTACATGGTACAATGGTAGATCTTATGCTCACTAGTGTATCACATGTCATAACCCTAAAGATGTACAAATAATTAATTTGATCCAATACTGAATATTAAATAAAAGGCACTTAGCCTAAATCATACAATATAATTATTTATGTTATATATTATAATTTAAAAAGTAAAAACATCTAATAGTGAGCTTTGTTGGACATGTGAGGTTATCAATAATATTATACTTCACAATATACAAAAGGATTAATTTTTTTATTTAAAATTATATTTAGTTTGTAAAATCTTTTACTACTAATCAAACATATCATTTTAATTTTAATAGTTTTTTTAGTTCGATTTTTGAATTGATTTGGTATTTGGTTATGTAGTTAAGATGCTAACTACTGTGGCTCGACTGTCGTGTTATGTTAGAATCCCGATTTTTTCCACTGGTTGGTTATTTATAGTATGAAATATAACGAAGAATCCAAATAAAAAGATTTTTTTTTAATAAAAAAAATACTATTTATTATTTATCTATTTAAAAAAATCCGGCGTTTGTAGTACTTTGTTTTCTTCTGTATGATTTTGCATTCTGCCTTTGACGACTAACATTACGATTAAAGGCTTCTGATTCTTTTCTTTTTTTAAATTTTAGGTATATGCTTTATTGCGTTTTCATAGTGATTAATGACAACCCTAGCATAGACAGCGAATGCGCGCAAACGCTCAAGTTTTTTCCACTCGAACGGTGCGGCGCGTACAGTCTATCAAACTAAACGATTTGTACACACCCCTGCTCCACTATCAATGTTTGTATAAGCGAGAAAACATGCATTACGTGAAATCTATTACAAGATATTACAGTTTTGTACGTGATCGTAAGGAAAAAATATACAGCAGCCGGTTTTTAAATATACAAACACATGCGTTTCCATAATTTTAATTGTACGTTTCAAACTTCTTCACGACCTTGAAAATTTATGTATATATATTTTATATGTGTATTTACATTAACAGAGATGAATGTACAATATTTTATCTAATAAAATGGTTACTTTCTGTGAGAAACGCAACGAAAGTTCACGCTACACACCAACATAAGTGAAGCCCCGTGCAAGACTGTATTTTACATTTCATTTGTGGGTTCTCAATATTTTATGACATTTTTAGGTATCTTCGCAACTTGAAGGTAGAGGATTGTCCGTACAATTCACGAATGGTCGGTTTCTATATCTTATGATTCATTCATTTCCCTCGCTATCAGTTGAATTTTCACATTATTTGTATGGAGCTTATGTCAAATTTTAACCGATAGTAAGAGAAATGAACAATCAGTAACATATAGGAACCGACCAGAAGACGAACTGGCTTTACTCATGGTTGAACGGGTACACACACAATGTGTTAGTGTGCGCGCCTGACGGAATGAAGGTTTTTTTTTAACCAGGGGAAATTCGATTGAGGACTAAGCTGCGACAGGCTCAAAAGCCTGGGAGGATAATTCGCGACTCGTGTGTGGGATTCGCCAGGTCAGGGGTGGCACTAGCATGTCCAGTCAGAACTGGTGCCACGCTATTTCCACGCCCCAGTTAGGGATACCCACTAAAACCCCTGGGTGTTCCGTCCTTCGCCTTATCTCAGGGCTTCGGGTATATGACCTAGCCTCTCCGCAGCACTGGCAGGTGTGGGCCGCGCGAGGCCTCTTCCACTTTGATTCGCGTTTACCATCAGTAACGCCCGCTTGTCTTCAAGAATTGCAAAAACTATGCATTATGTTCTAGCAAATAAAACAACCCTAAAATATTATTTAGTTTTCAAAAAATTTGATGATTCTTATCAAATATTATTGTCATGAGTCGATATTTTTTCCCGGGGTAAAAGTTTGAAATAATCCTGATCCATCGTTACATAAAACTTGTAAGTTGTTCGCGTTTCAACGGATAATCGAGTTTATACTTGGAGGGTCGTCATCAATCATTTATCCCGCTCTCTTCGGGTCCGCAGCGATCCGCGTCGCGCCACACCACGCTACGTGGAAAAATTTTAAAACTCAAAGTTGAAGTCATACTGGTATGTCACAGAGGTATAATGCAAAATTTTACGTAGAACGTGGACGACGAACAATTAAAAGTTACGTTATAAATTTATATTAAGGTATAAATGTAAAATTGAAAAAAAAAAACCGTGCAGGAACGGAGAACGAATACAATTTCCTGCGGCCGGCGGCCTGTCGTAAGAGGCGACAAAACAACCCACAGCCAGGTGATAGGGCATTTGCCCGACTGGATGGCTACCACCCCTGGTCTAAAGTATGTCGCCACAACAACCTTGAGTTGTGTTCAGTGACCAGGTTCCAGTGTCCCTTAAGAGAGCAGCAGCGCATTTGTAGCACCTTTGGTGTTGCAAATGTCCATAGGCGATGGTAACCGCTTTCCATCAAGTAGGCCGTCTGCCTGTCTGCTGAATAAAAAATCCTCCTGCAATAAAAAAAGTTGAATCATGCGCAGTTTTAACAAAGGTCAAGAAGTGTGTGTGTAAAACACACTTCAAAAAAATGTGCTCGAAGAGATTAATGAAAATAGACAAAACAAAAGGTCTTCGCCGGGACCGTAGCAAGTGGAGAACCATTTTCTATCTACCCTTATAGGAAACAGGCGTGATAATTTGTGTGCTGTAGCCATGAAACTCTAAAAATAGCTTTCCAAGCACCTAATCAACTCTTCAGATAAAGTGAGTTTGTACCTACATATGCCCAGATTTCTAATTAAAGAGGTATATAGATAGATCCACCATGGCGATGGCGTGAGGTCGCAAAACCCACAAAGCTGCTGACAGGCCACCAGAAGCCACAGATGGCCACTTAAAGCCCGAGATGGCCCCCGAAAGCCAATTAATGGTCAAACAAGCCGCGGAAGTAGCCAGCAGAAAGCCCGCGAAGGCCACCGAACGCCGCAGACTGGCTAACGAGAGCTGTTGGGAAGCCATCGCCATGCGGACTACAGCAACTCCAAACTCAGTTACCGGTGGGTAGTTGCCCACTGAGTTGCAGCCAGGGTAAAGGGGTAAAACCTCAATGCCCTAACCTCTTCAATATAGATAAGGGGCAGAAGACCCTGGAGAGATTATATAGGTCACAACTTCCCGTCAATTATAAAACCAACATTTACACAAAGAAAAACATGTGGAAAGTCCTTAGAGAATATATGAAAATAAATATTCAATTATATTTCAATTATTAAAAATATTCGTGCCTACCCCGCAAGGGACCTGGCGTGAAGTTATGTATGTATGTATGTATTCAATTATATTAAACTGTTTATGACAATCGATTGAAATTTAAGACGTAACCATAAATGGGTAACCATATTGGCTAGTCTGAGTAGTTGATACTGAGTTTATTAACTCAGTATCAATTCACCACGCAAAGGCAAATAATACAAAAGTACTGAACTCTATACTGTTCGTCATATAAGTGTTTTATGTACACTTAAGTGCCTTCCGGACGGGGATGTTTAAAACTCCCCCGCATACAGTTCGAGTAGATTCCACTCATGACAATGTCGGATTTGATCGAGGCCAAGAACAGTTTGCTAACATTAAAGTACATGAATACGTTAAGCTCAGTTCAGAAACTATAGTTTTCTACCGGTCACATGTTTTATAGCTCGCAATCACGTATTTTCATAGAAATTTTATTTCAGATATTAAAATATTATACGATATTAAAGATTCCTATATTTATTAGCAAGTCAAAACAAATAAAAGGGGCCAAACATTTATCATGTGATTGTGACACATCTTCTTTCAATGGTGTTCTTAATGTCAATAAATAGGTTACATAATTTTTCGATGGTAACGAAAAATAAAACATTTTCATACCTCGAAATATATAAATACAAATTGAATACAATTTTCTAGCTTACTATATTTTATCTAACACTTACGCTAATAGCATTCAAAAATCTAGTTGCTACTCAGAAGTTTTTACAACAACACATTCCAAAAAAGCACGTGGTTTCATTTACGCGCCAACACTTTTTGGTGCTCCTCCTTAAAAAATGATCACTGTCTTCTATTTAATTGATTCACTGATTAGCAATGTGATTATTTACGGCTGCAAACAACGTATAATAAGGTTTTGTAAATATTGATTTCCATTCAGACATAACACTACATTGTTATTGGGGTAAAAAATTAAAAAATTCAAGACAATCAACAAGAAAATATTAGAAGAAAGAAACTTCATCGTTATGTTAAAAGAAGTAATAACATTTTTATTTCATCATCAACTGGAAGATATAAACATGAGGACGTAAAAAGTGCGATTCATAAAATAGAAAACATGAAAATACAATAGCATATCGCGTAATGAACGCTGATTATATTTGCTGACCAAGTCATAAAACATAAAAAAGGTCGACAAGCATCCAACCGATAATGGAGAAATATAACTGTTTTACAAACAGTTAATTTTAAGAGCTTGTACAGCTTTTGACTGATATTATCCACCTTTAAAAACATTATGGTTATTTATTTATTTTAATGATTGCCAGCAAGATACACCAAAATAAGTTCAGCTGCATAATACATATCACAGACTTATCCACCGATATAATTATATATATATAATACATATAAAGAAAAGTAAAAGTAATTAATTTTAGTTTTCTCCGTTTTCTTTCATATTTCTGCCATCATTGGAGACGGATCAATGTCTTTTCCTTCCATACTTCTATATTCTAGCATCAATCCTATAATACACCACAAAATATTTATGTTATCCGCCACACAATTGCTTTATATTTGAGGGGAAACTTCTTTAGAATCGTTGTGATTTGAAACCCGATGAAACGAAAAAGCGACACTAAAATGAGATAAACATATATATTTATAGGACTAAAGCTGCGAGACATTGATGCACGAGTTTTACACTGAAAATTAGACAGCCAATAAGACCGATGATTAAACATAGGTCCAATTAGGACCGAAATAACACTGATAATAATATTTTTTTGACTAAAACAGTGCAAAATTGAAAGTGATACTTAAGTAATTTATTTTTAATTATAATATATTGACGGATGTAGGCGGAAGGAATTATATTTGTATTAATAAAAGTAAGAGAATAATTTATTATCTGTATACTCTCTGAAGTTTAACTTCTACTGTGCGTGTACGTACTGCACAGACATTTTTTTGTCTACTCTTGACTCTTGTGTACCAATGTTCAAATTCAAAATTATTTTTATATTATTACTAAGATATGACAGCGACTTCACCCACGCTTGACTTGAAATTCTTGCAGGGTTCCCGTGACACAAAGTACCGCAGCATTTAAAAAAGAATGCAAGCTATCGTTTTAGTTAAAACTAGGTAGGAATAAGCAAATTTTTATACACCCAAAATCTACAAACCATTCCCGGTATGTACCCGCGTTATAAAATGGAACCCTTTTTTTCAAACTGGCCTTTTTTAATCATTCCTAGAAAAATTCCCGCGGAGTTGTCGAGATAAAAAACAAATATGTTTAAAAATCTAGTAGTCGAGTCTATCAGCGAAAACCGCATCGGCCCAGTATTTTTTACGTGAAACCAGATCAAATAGACAAACAGACAAGTGATATTTTTTATCTCGGGAATCCCGTGGGATTTTCCCAGGAGCGAGCGGTTTGCAGTTATCGGGTGCATAAAAAATAACTTATTCCGACACAGTTTTCACAAAACAATAGCTGCAGTACTTTGTGTTTCCGAAATTCCGCGGGAATATTAAGTCATAGTAAAAAGTATAATATTTAATTCCAGTAGCAGAAATGAAACACAGTTGAAGAAAGATTTATTTTAAGCTGAACTGTAAACAGCACTTCTAAGATGCTCTAACAATACGACATCGTAAAAATTAAATTACAGTGTATCTCCGGGGAGGTTTCAATTTTCAAGCGAGAGGTCGAGAAGCCGCGTTGTCGGGTCCAGTTGAGAAATTATATTGCATTGCAAGTAGGTGCAGAGTTGGAGGTGCATACTTTCCTCGTGTTATCTAGCAGTTTCATTCCGAAACTGTAACAATGCATACTTTATTCAGAAAATTACCATTTCTCAGCAATTAGTAAAGCGAATCGCGGTTCGGTAATGTTAATGCGAAAACTTAAATAACGTTTAACTAATGTTAAGTGGTACTGTGTATGTATATTGTAGATACATGAAATTACTTTTAGCTAAGTAAACTTAAAAAGTAATATAAGTATGTCTAGGCGACGTAGTGGAGGACAAATTAGAGGGAATGGAATATAGTTTACTTTAAGTTAAACTTATTACGGTCCTTGAGAAACAAGCAGCGGGAGTCCCGGTCGGCACGCGGGTCAAGTGCCCAATTTGTCACCCGCGCAAACTTCCTACTACTCCGGCGAGCCTCCGTTCGATTCCATTAAACTTTCAAGACCTTTTGAAGCTATTTTCTTGTTTGAGCCAAGATTTGCCTAATTTATTTCCATGTACATTTTAAACATTTAAGACGTATTCGAAATAATCCTTTACTCATCTGACTCATACTTCCGTAGATCTTATATTAGCTCAATAAAATGTTCGAAAATGGGTAAATGGCATATTTCCAAATTAATAGTCTGCAAAAGTATGGCAGGTATTTTGAATAGCAAACTATTGGCGTACTTAGAAGCTAATTATCTGCTATCGAAGCTAATTTTCTGTGAAGCAATCGAGAAAAACGTAGAAGCACTCGCTGTTTCTGAACATATCGAAAGCGTTTGATAAAGTCTGGCACGATGACCTTATCGGCAAGCATTCAGTATACGGTCTGCCTCTTAGTCTCTACGCTTGGATTTCTGATTTTTTGAGGGAACGGGCGATCAGAGTTGTCGAGAACGGCCACTCAGATGGCAATTAATGCCGGAGTCCCTCAAGGATCTGTTCTCTCTGCAACTTTTTTGCTGCACATTAATGACTTGGTCAAGCCCAGAGTCTTTGGATATGCAGATGACAGCACAGTTGTAGAGTAGAGTAGAGCCCAGATTCAGTCACACAAAGACGCAATGGTCGAACGAGTGAAGTTGTCCTGACAGGCAGTTTCCAATTGAGGAGACACCAACCTGGTCAGTTTCAACGCCTCTAAGTCCCTGGCTTGTCTGTTTTAAGCTAAGAGGAGTTCTTTCGAAATGACACCAAATTTTCGAGGTGTATCAGTGCCGATAACCGACTGGATTCAGCTATTAGGTATCTCCTTGACTCCAACACTCAACTTTGTTTCATACATTGAGTCTTTGGTTCAAGTAGAAGCCATAAAGCTGGGTGTACTTCCGAAGGTGAGACAGTAATTAACGCCAGAACAGTTGGTACCTCTATACCAAGTACAGGTTTGATCATCCATGGAGTACTGTTCTAACGTTTGTGACGACTCAGCTAAGTACCCATTGGGTGCATTGGACAACCAGATACACCGGTATGCGCTATCGATACCCAGTGGACATTTGTATTAGTATTCAATGATTTGTTTTAACCTTTTTGTTGCGCATCGTTGTCGAGTGGCACTATTTGCCAGAGTAGGTGTTCCCCGATTCATACAAACCAAAGGTCTTTAAGTGACGAGTGAATATATATTTGTTAGGTAAGCGTGCTCCATTTTAGATCGCATCTTCACTCATCAGGGGAGATAGCTGTCAAACGCGACTCTATACCACGATAAAAAAATCTGATTTCGATAAAAAAATTGCTGCCAGAATATATTTACTAAACTTTAAATATAAAATATACTAAATTCTGTGTAAATCAAGCTTACGTATAACGAGATTGATTTTTATTTTAAATAATTTCGCGTCTAGCCACGATCGTAGTTAATTTTAAGTGAAGTCAGAAATAAAGCAATTATATTTTTATCCGTGCAGGAACGGAGAAAGAATACAATTTCCTGCGGCCGGGCGGCCTGTCGTAAGAGGCGACAAAACAACCCACAGCCAGGTGATAGGGCATTTGCCTGACTGGATGGCTACCACTCCTGGTCTAACGTATGTCGCCATAACTAACCTTGAGTTGTGTTCCGGCATTAGTGACCAGGTTCCAGTCTCCCTTAAGAGAGCAGCAGCGCATTTGTAGCACCTTTGGTGTTGCAAATGTTCATAGGCAATGGTAACCGCTATCCATCAAGTGGGCCGTCTGCCTGTCTGCTGAACTCCTGTAATATTTTTTTTTTTAAACTTATTTAATATACGTTATTTGAAGACAGCCAAATTATATTTTTTTGGAAGCACTGACTTTGTCAGGGCGTTCTAGATCTTTGCCATATGGGTAAAAACGTTAAGGTGGGGATTTCAGGTCAGCCTGTGGGTATTGAAAATGTGACGTAAACCAGAGCTTCTTAGCGTCCGAAGACTGAAAGAAAAATATGTTACGCTGAGTTCTTTGAAGTTGTAATTACTCAATAGATAAGAAATCTGCACGTAGGTGCATCCTGGCAAAAACCATGACCCGCTCATTCAGGTTTTCTCATCTAATGTGCAAATTATTATAAATATTATATGACAGTAAAAGAAAACATCATTAGAAAACTTGTACATTAACATTCGAACGTAATTTATATTGGACAACAGTGGCGGGTGTACCAGCTGTTCTGCTAAAATTGGGTGCCTTGAGCTTCCAGCCTTGGAATATTTTGTTACCAAACAATAGGCTAAGTATAAAATGCTTCTAGATAAGGTCTTGTAAGCTTGAGATTGTTGCCTTAGTTAGAAGACTGTTATGATATTATAATTGGAATAAAATACATTTTTTTTTTTTTTTAAAGAAAAATACTAACTTTTGTCCTTGGCTTCTCTTACGTTAATGTTATCCCACGGGATGCGTACGGAATCTGGAATAAAAGTAACCCATGTTCTACTCCAGAATATAATCTATCTCTATCCCATTTTATTCAGATTCGTTCAGCCGTTCTGGGGTGTTAGAGAAACATACGATCATCCAAAAATTCGTACTTATAATATTAGTAATTATAAATAAAGTAAAATCAGTTGCTCGGGTAACTAACAACAAACTTATTAACAAGTATGACGCTAATTGCCGTCATAGACCATCCTTCTCCGTGTACGGCCGCACACGAGTGAAATAAAGCCAAATGAAACTCTCCGAGACGCTTACAATGCGCTATCATAAAAATTAAGTTACGGTAAGAGTTTCTCTATAAGTGCGCGCCATTTTAGCGTCCTGGCAGCAGGGGCTGAGGTGCGGGGTAGGGGCAGCCACATCAAAGCAACTCATCCTGCGTCGGGCTCTCATCCAAATCGAATTTAGAAGCTTTCTTCTTTCATTATGGCCTTGAAACGCGACCCAGTATCAAACCCGCGGTTTGTTAAACACCTGCCTTTATACACTGAAGAGAAAAACGTATTAAAAATAAATACTGGGCAACTGCCTATCGATCTGTTCTGATACGGCGATGAATGTCTCCTGTTTTCGTCATTCGGCTAAATAACCCTAAAAAATGTGTAACCTAAAATACAAAAAATATTTCAAAAACTGCTACATCTATCTTCTTCAAACCAATTTTCCTTATAAGCTTTTTACGACTTTGAGAGTATAATATCATCAACTATAGTTATTCACTTTAAAAAACTCACATTCAAACATCATTAAGAATTGTATAAAAACCAGTTTGATAACACCACATAATTACCTACATGTACTAATATATTTCATCTCTCAATAGCATTTATAACTATTTATTACACCACACTATTAGTTAATATCTACAAGACACGTATCTTCTAATTTTTATACATAGAAAATATCAAGTCTCTAAAAACACGGAAGTAATACAGAAAGACAGACAGGAAGATATGACGAAATTATAAAAAAATGTCTTTTGTTACAGAACTCTAATTACGAATTATTTTAAAACTCAAAGGCTCCAATTCAAAGAATAGCCGAGAAGAGACGCAAAAGTTCTATGAGTTCTTTACGTCGGAACACGCGCCTTGGGCATAACAAGATCAAGTGGCTAATTTGTCAGCTTGGGTAAACTCGGTGGCAGCGTCGCGGACTTGTGCGGACGCGGACGATGCGACTCCATTAAACTTCCACTAAACTACGTACACATGAGCAACGCCTACTTAACTCGACTGTATTCTACGTATATTTAAGGTAGAAACTTAATTACCAACTCATCAGTAGAATGGACCCTCCACGCTGCTATACATTGCGTTCCGAGGATCCACTGTTACGTGAATCACCACTAACTTTTAAGTGCATAAAAACTTATCAGATTCCCCTATTTTATCTAAGTAAACGTATTTACATGGGTAAACAGAAGTTAAGCTTCTTTATTGCGTAGAAAAACTTTTCTATTTGCAATATGGTTTAACGTATACTTATGAAAAGTCAATAATATGCAGGTATACTTTTTGAAGGGAAAAGGTTTACTATTAAAATTTGCCTCGTTTTAGAAACCTTATCTTCAAACTTAGATTGAAGAAAATTTTGTTTGCAAAGTTTGTGTTCGTTCCTAGCGCGGTTAAAAGTTGATGCAAGGTTTACGTAGCCAACTACAATCACAGTTTTATAATTTTGTAACTAAAAATGTAGCCAACAGTATTATGACACATAATTGAATAAATGACACAATTATTTAGCTTTTCATTTCATACTAGAATTTGCCCGCCATTTCGTCCACGTTTGACGGGTAACGTAGATTACAGTTATTTTACCAGTATCAAAGGGTATTTTCAGTAGGGCAACGGATTTTTAATATGAAAATACATGAATTCTGAAGATTCCTGTAAAAACTCGGTATAGGTAATGTTACTAAAGGCATACATTTATCAATCTACTAAAGATGTCTAATAAACATAGCAACTTTCATATCAAGACAGTTTTAATATTACGTGGTTTCGACGTTATGAAATCCCGGGAAATGTAAGAAGGCTCGTATTATATTGTTTTAGTATAGAACCAGCAAATTTTTTAGTCCCAGGAAAATTTCCGTGAGATAATAGTACATTATGGTACTAGTGTGTAACATTGGTCATTACCGCCGAGGCGCCACTGAGACTCGAGCCGTAGGCGAGGGTCTTAAGAGAGCCGAGGACGGTAATCATCAATACACACGTGTATCATACGACGTTTTTCAACACACTTGTGAATAAAATAACAACAAAAACTCATTTTATTTAGTAGATAACAGTTTTCCTATGCGCGCGCATTGCGATCGGCCATAGACTAAAGGGATGTGGTTTTTTTTTCCGCGCATAGGGTTTGCGCCTATTCTGCCACGTACAAAATGGGGAATTTAAAGTTCTCTTTTATTACAGAGAAAATAAAGTTATATATGAGTGAAAGTTTTATTTATTAAACACGTACGAGTTAAAATTATCTATTTAAATAAGAAGTTGCATGTAATGAGCAAGCAATAGGAACATTAATTTATTTGTTCTATAGAACACGATCTTTTTTTTTAATAAAAACTTTTTTAAGAACAAAGCAACTCAACCAATAAAATTAAAAAAAAAATCTATAACTCACTAGTGAGTTATAATTTTTTTTAGTCACAGTTTGATTATGGGTGTCATTCTGTGCCTAATTGCGGTGACCATAGAGCCACTTTATGAACAAGTGTGTTGAAAAATATATTATACATTTTATAACATACATCAGCTATCGTCAGTGAAAAAAACCGCATTGTAATTCGTTTTTTTTTCAATCTGGCCATTTCAAATACATTCCCAGAAAAATTCTTCCGGGATTCCCGAGAAAAAAGTATATATAATTATTTGATGTTGATCAGTGAAAACCTCATAAAAATCGGCCCAGTAGTTTTCACGTGAATCCCGAACAAACAGACAATAAATCTAAAAAAAATTACACGTGTTCTCCATTATTTATTTAGTCTATTCCAGGTGTTTTTTTTAAACAGCTTTCATATACAGACACGGCATGTTTAGAAGTTTATAATATTATAGATATCAATAATGAATTATAGTGACATGATATAACAACGCAAAAAAGATCAAGTTTGTTGTTACCGTTGTTGTCATCCCACTGCGGGAGAGCGACAGGCTTTTCAGAGTTGACGAATGTCTCCTTCTGGTCACTTGACTATGGAATCATAAGAAAAGTAATTCGAAAATATTCTATACCTCATATCCTACTCAACGATTTTATTGAAAACAATTTAAATAATTTTTCATTCCCGACACCCGTAATCGTTTTAAGAATTTTCCACAAAAAGTTAGTTAACAAAAGAAAGTTTAATTTCGAATAGATAGAATGAAATCTAAAGAGCAATGATATTCTTTTATAATTATCTATCGAGCAGTTAACTGAATTAAACACCAAAAATTAACACCACTTCATTCTATGTTATGCAAAAATGTAATAGCTGTCTGCCCTTTTTTCACCTCTTGAAAGCTATTTACAAAAAAAGACGACATTGAAAAATGTCGAAGCTGTCTGCAACGCACTCAATTTTATTTTTTATTCATGTTGTATCAATAATTTATTTTCCAACTTTAAATCGATAGTCCCAAGTATTGTTTAACCAAATATTACAGAAAGCATCGTTTATATTCACAACGCGAACAAATAAAGTGATCGACTTAAATATAACGAATGTAAATCACAAAAATAGGACTATGGATAAAAACATAAAATACATACCTAGGTGAATCATAAAGTTCTTAGAAGTGCATATATATAAAACTTTTTTGGGAGAAGTTTGATATTCAAATTAATGACTGTCAATCAGACAATATTTGTGCCAACTGTCACTTGTTTTTTTTGTCAGTTCGTTCGCAAGTAATAAATTATTTTGTGCAACGAGTTGTTAAAAACGCAAAATTATGGATAAAAGTGAGTTAGGTGCGGCGATAAAATATCTCACCTTGAAAAAAATGTCCACGAAAGAATATTTTTCGGACATTCAGCAGACATTAGGGGATAATGTTGTACCCTATTCTACGGTTACGTGCTGGGTAGGTGAAATTAAGAGGCAGATCAAGCCTTAAAGATGACCCGCGTTCTGGGTAGCCTTCAACTTCCGTTACGGAAGAAAATGTCAAAAAGGTTGAGGATCTGGTTTTGGAAGACAGACGAGTAACTATAAAACATATAGTTGAGATCTTAATGATATCTTTTGGTAGCGTTCAATCCATTTTAATTGATTCACTGCGGCTCAAAAAAGTGCCGGTAACCCATTTGCCACGAATATAAACCGACGAAGACAAAAAACGACGTTTTAAATTTCTAAGCGTAATCTCGAAATGTTGCAGCGTGATTCGGATAATTTTTGGCGTCGCCTTGACATCACGAATGAAACTCGGGTCTACCATTTCAATCCTGAAACTCAGAGACAAAACATGTCTTGGACACGACCACCTCCTCTCCTCTCCTTCCATTAAGAAATTTCAAGTTGCTACCACCTCTGGCAAAGTTCTGGCCTCAGTGTTTTGGTATAGTAAAGGAATCCTTTTTATTGATTACATACCAAAAGGCCAGACGATTACTAGACCCTATTATCCAAATTTAAATCCAAAATTGCGTAAAACAGTTAAAGAAAAACGCCATGGAAAACTGTCGTTGAGCATGTTGTTTATTCACGAAAACGCTCCCGCTCATCGGTCGGGAGTTGCGATCAACGCAATCCTCTGTGCTGGCTTCAATCTCCTTGTCCAACCATATCTCCGGACTTAGCCCCGAGTGATTTTCACTTATAGGGAATAATAATTGAAAAGAGGAAATTCTTGAAACTAAATTTCACGATAATGACGGCGGTATTGTGGCTGCCATAGAGGAGCGTTTCGAGACTCAAGAAAAACAATTTATTTTGCAAGGAATAAGGACGTTAGAAACGCGTTATTCTAAATGCATTGTATTGGAGAGGGAGATTATGTAGAAAATATTTTTTTTTAATTCATCCTCGTATTACTTACTATACACCATAAAAATATGAACAATAAAACAACAACAAATATTCAAATCTCATTTAAAGTCAAATATGTTAATAGAGTGGCAGCCTATAGTCAAAAGAAAAGTCTTTTTCTCCCTTCGGTGCTTATCTGTTGGTTTGTTTACAGCTCAGTAAGTTTTTAACAAATATCACCATTTTTGAAATTTCGATACTAAAGTATGTCTATGCAGTTATAGCGGCCAACGAATACAAGAGCTGGCCTGTAATAGTTGCAATCGTCAATAATTTTATGTATTGATTTGCAATACCACATGGCATATATAGTTCCAGGTATAAAACTCTTATTCTTCTTAGAACCACTACAGGGAAACACTGAGAGTAGACAACAGAGGCAGCACATTTTTCATAATATTTAATTATTACGTTTAATGAACATTTCCCAGTACTACACAGGAAATAACTATTTTTTCTTCTATTAACATACGTTAAAAAGTTATACAGCGCTTTATGTAGATTTTTAACATCATTCAATAAATACTAATAAAATTACCTTCAGCCAAATACAGTCGATCAGGTTCAGCGGGTTGTTCACACGGTCTATGCCGCAAAGTGACATGCAGCGAAGGCCCACGGGGAGGAACTTCAGGGGGTGCTGGCTCTGGGGGAGAGTCGCACTCACGCTCGCCACTCTGACCGCCAGTATTTACATTGCCTATAAAAATACGTTGTTATATTTACAAAAGACATGTTACAGACATATAGAAATAACATAATCATCGTACTAAGATATAACCCTATATCTAGTACTATGTTGTCTCGTGTGTAAGATACCTACTCTCTTCAGAGTACACATTTTCCCAAAAAATGCTTTAAAAAAAGTTTAAAATTACTCAACATACAATGGAATGCGCTGTTAGGTATTCTCTCAATGTTCTCGCCTAAGTAGGTACTTATTTATCGTATATTCCGTTCAATAGCGCCATGCGTATTCTTTAAGTTTATTTTATTTATCATAAAAAATATATAAGAAAGTATACATTTGTATAGGTATAATGTTCTGCCCATATTCTCATGTATCCCATTAAAATAAAAATTATTAGCCATAATATTAGTAGTTTGTACAAAAGGGAAATATTGAATAAAATAAATATTATAAAACAAGTATTTTACTAATATTTCATTAAAGGTACCTTAATAGCCAGCTACATGAATTAGTACGAGGGACTCCTTATGTTAACGGCTCGAACGTTGGTCTATTTAATTCGCTATAAGTCAGAGAGAGGTTCCGAGTTTGATTGCCTATAAAGAACACTTCGTAAATAAACTTTATTTACTATGGTCCGAGTATTACAATCATCTGAGGTTTAATTTGAAAATACACAATATATAGGTTTCTCTATCGTATTCATTTATATTGTTGCGGGACTCGAATTAAAATGCCGTTGAAATTATTATAGAGTTTATTAGAACTTTACAAACACATATAACACAGGTACAAATATAACCGAACACAACAAATCCAAACATAATGCAGAAGGTCGTAATTCAATAAAACGCGCAAAGTCCGGCATGAAATAGATTACCGATTGTAATACACACGTCTCGCTTCGATCGTGGTTCTCGCTCGATTGCCCCCCTTCCTCAACTGGTTCATTGTTTTATACTGCACAAATGCAATGTGCCCGGCAACGTGGACCGAATTTCCTAGAATCAGCTTGTACTTTAAAATCCGTAACACCTGGCTAACGATTTCAATACAACAATACACCGTATGCCAATAAGTAAACAAAGAAGACGCTCCTAAAATAATTACAATACTTTCAATGTTATTAGTTATGAGTTCAAATGCCGACGGGTAATAAATGTGCATTGTTTCAGATATGCAGGTGGATTTTGTTTTTGTCCGGAACCTGAGTTGTAGCAATATTTTTTTTAATGAAATGTAATATTTTACAAATCGCGTAATATACTACCAACGAATTGATAGTAATATGGATTGAACATATTCAGCCTATAGGTATTGCGGCAGTCACGTACTCAATGGAGCTATGCCAAGCATCCTTATCAAAGGCATGCACCCACCTCCGTATTACGCTTATAACAGCTACTATATCTACAGAATGCCTATCTACATTTACTTAACTGAAATCCAAAGCTGAATATGTGTAATAGCCCATTCATTCCTTACATTTCGATGCTACTGTATTGCAGCACTAATTATATCCAAATATGAAATCTATTCAATGTACAGTCAGCGTCAGAAAGAAGGTAGCAGTTAAGATGGTCAAATAGAAAAGAACATCGAAAGTGATCATTACTATCGATACAACCAAGGTAGTCTAATAGTTCGCATCAGCATTCTTATCCAAAAACATCGGCACAACAAGAACGCCGTATGTATCTAAGCAGCCAAGGTGGTCAAAACATAGTAACAGTCTAGAAAAATGAACTCTATTCTAAATGTGATTAGAGTTAAATCGAGTTGATTGCATACTAAATGAAAGCTCAAATAATCTTTTTAATTTTCATAACATAACTAGTATTTGCCCTAGACTTCATTCACAGTAGTTAAATAGTGAAGGTTAATATTTTTTTTACCAACCTTTAAAATTGAATGGATTTTTATTATGACAATGCATGAAGCTTAGATTTATCCATAAAACCCTGATACTAGTAATGTTACTAAAGATGTTTTCAACTAAGATGTCTCACTAAGGATTTCTAATAAATACAGACGCAATCTTCGCAAATCACTGTTTTGTGATTTGCGAACATTGAATCAAAGTTTATCTAGTGGTTTGGAAGTGGAACAAAATCCCGGGAAATATCTAGAGTCCAAATATAGTAACGTATAAAAATGACATAAAGTATCAAACTGTGTTGTAATAAGAATAACACGGCCAGTTTTCATGCTATTTCTAGGCGTATAATTCCCAATAAAATTTTAGAACTTTCCGGTACTGAAGTATAGGAGTAAAAAACACTAAAGAGTGAATCCGTTTTCCTGAAAAAATATAATGCCCATGATATTAGCTTTTTCAGCATTTAAGTCAAAAATGTCTGTAGAATAATGAAAACCTTATAAAAGTTAACATATATTTATGAAAAGAAATTGTTTCCGTTTTCCATCAATCAAACAATTCGATCCCAATTCGATTTTTTTAATAGCTTCAATATACAGACAAGATTATTTTACAATATTAACATAATTTTAACATTTAATTTGACGTAAACCACTATGTATATGTGAGTTTGTTGAAGTATCTAAAGACTAAAGAGTTTCAATATACAAGAAATTTAGAATTCGAGATCAAACTTTTTTTTATCAGCAATGAATTATTTATGTTATTTATGTTGTTTTACGTATATGAATTCATTTGTCTCAGATTTAGAAATCACAGAATATATTAATATAATAAAAGATTAGAAATATATATAAATCATCATCTTGAAATACCACCATGGATAAATATCATCTTACTGATGAAATGAAATATAAAATTGTTCATTTGAGACAAGAAGGAGTTTCTGTAACGGATGTGTCAAATGAATTAGGCATATGTGTGGGCTATTTTTCTAAACACAAAGTAAACAAAAGGAGACTTTGCTCTCGATCAGCGAAAATCGCATTAAAGTCGACCTAGTCGTATTTACGTAAATGTGGAACAAACAGACAAAACGACTAACATACAAGACATATAAAAATAGTATCATGTTATCCATCGTTTATGTTGTCAATTCTATTCCAATTGTTTTTTAATAACTTCAATGTAGAGATATGGCATATTTACAAGGTTGTGATATTACTAGCTGTACCCGGCAGATATTGTTCTGCCCTTAAAAAATATAAAGTTAGAAGCCGATTGCAGCGTCATCGACCGACACCAAATATAAATTTATATCATTCTCAAAACCACTTAAAAGAACACAAATAATTTCATCAAAATTGGTCTCACTGCTTAGAAGTTTAGCGGCGTCATCTACTGGATTTAATCGTGAATCTAAACTATTCCAGGACCCACTTGAACCTTAGACCATAATGGTCTAAGATTTGAACACACACAAAAATAACTTTACCTAAATCCTGGAAAGCGATTGCAGCGCCCCCTGCTTTAAATTTGAATCTAAACAATCCAGAGACCCAAATATACACACAAAAAATTTCGTTAAAATCCTGGAACCTGTTTGCAGCCCCACCTACCGGGACCATTGTTAATCTAAATCTTGCCGGGATAGGTTCTGGGATGGGTCACGGGATGGTTTAGAGGGGTTCAAGTGGGTTCAACACACACAAAAAAAATCATCAAAATAGCTTCAATAATTTAGGAAGATTTCAGTGATATTCACACAAACAGAATAATTTTATATATATACACATTTTTGGGCCAGAAAACCCCGCGGGCGTCCCCGGAACACCCAGTTAAATTTAAATTTTATCAGAATCTGATCAATGCTTTTGGAGCACATTGAGGACAAACATAGATATTTATTTTCATAGATAAATAGATTTTTTGAGCCAGAAACCTTTTCGGGCGTCCTCAGAACACTACCAAAGTTTTATCACATCTGATCAATGGTTTAGGAACGCATTGAAAATTATATACAAAACATTGATTTTTGTTTATATGATAAAGAAGGTAACTACGGATATACCAATATTTGACTGCAAACATATATTAGTAATTAATAATAATAGTCACATTTTATGTGGATAAATATTTATAGTGCTTTCAGAAAATAATTTTGTGTCTAATCTTCGAAATGTATGGAAAATAAAATAGGAAACTGCAAAGTGATGATACATTTCCTATGAGCATATATGAGAGTTGCACTGGGGAGGTAAAATGGTATAAGCGTCACTGCTGCAATCGACGCACAATCAATAAAAATAGCCGAAAAGGGTTTAGGCTCTGAACTTTATTGAGTGAGAGAAAGCTTATTGTTTGAGAAAGACAAGAGACAGGCTTGGTTGTCATCCCTACTCCGTGTTGTTTACGGGGTGAGAAGTGTCACCGGTAGATTCCTGGCAGGAATAACTCATCGAGTGGTAACAGCTCCATTATCGAACCGCCGAGACTAAAAAAATATTAAA
Organism: Dendrolimus pini; assembly: GCA_949752895.1. NCBI lineage: Eukaryota > Metazoa > Arthropoda > Insecta > Lepidoptera > Lasiocampidae > Dendrolimus > Dendrolimus pini. The sequence goes on from OX457130.1 coordinate 12,265,784, forward strand.
GTACTACTAGTATCGCTATTCAAAAATAGGGGTAGGTAGTAGAAGAATGAAAATTTAGGGTTGTTTGTATTTTTTAATGCCAAATAATAATAATAAAAAATTTGAATTTTTTTTTCACTTTATGGAAAAATAGTTTACGTCCTATTCTCAGACCTACAAAACTTCAAAAGATTCGTTCAAGCTGTTTCGGAGGATTATGTTACAAACACTGTGACACCAGAATTTTATATATTAGACAGACTATCATCAGTCCGCGAAACTTCGTTCACGTTTCTATGATGATGATTCAATTAATAATGAATGAATTGCATAGATGAAAAATTAACTGACGGTCTTATTCATAGAGAGAAAACTTCAAGCTTACTCTAACTTTATGAATAAGACTGTTAGTATTTAGTAAAAACGGAAACTTTAAGATGCATACAGTGTCATCACGTATTAAATAATATAAAGAAAAGTACAAAAAATCTGAATAAATTAAGAGGACTCAAATATCTGATAAAGAGAAAATCATTGCCCTTCTAGTCAATAAATGATGCTTAATTGGAAAAAACTGGCGTTTCTTTCCAATCCCAGTGCTTACCCTCGATCAAACGTAATAAATATTATTATGCTCATATCACCCTCCTCGTCAATCACACTGCTGTGATCAGTTTTTTGATTCAAATGTTTTCGTTGATTTCGTTAATTTCAGATTGAAAAAGTAAGATGCTTTACATTTAATGCCAATTTAAGAATAAGTAATTCAATTTGAAATTCATAATTCGAAATACAATTAATTTTGATTTAGTATGCAATCAACTCGATTTAACTCTAATCACATTTAGAATAGAGTTCATTTTTCTAGACTGTTACTATGTTTTGACCACCTTGGCTGCTTAGATACATACGGCGTTCTTGGTGTGCCGATGTTTTTGGATAAGAAGGCTGTTGCGAACTATTAGACTACCTTGGTTGTATCGATAGTAATGATCACTTTCGATGTTCTTATCTATTTGACCATCTTAACTGCTACCTTCTTTCTGACGCTGACTGTACATATACACTTAGGGATATTTAATATGAAGCATGAAATAGAGTAGAATAGAATATTCTATTCTAGATAGATAGTAGACTAGTTTTTTTAGACTATCTATTTATTGCACACAAAAAACAGTCTAGTCAGAAACAACAGAGTCCAATTTTATTCTATTAGATTAGGCTCCCATAAAGTGAATACTAGATGAATCAAAAAGTTCTTCGAATCAATATTAAAAAATGCAAAAATGTTTTATTTTTCTACATAAATCTCCCTCTAATGCAATGCATTTAGAATAAATAACGCGTTTCTAAATTGCAAAAATCTTTTCGTTATATTTTGACGATATTTACCAAAGAACAGCCGACATGGCGGGTTAATAAGGGTTCCTTTAGCTTCTTGTAATAAAATTATTGTTCTGTTAATTATCGCAAGGTATTAAAGCTCTTCTTACAAAGTTATAGTCATTATTATTCAAATAAACATCATAGGTTATGTTGAAAAAATCACATAATTATGTCGTAAATGAAGTAACCTGATCCTTGCACGAATGTTGTGGTGTTGGGTTGGTGTGGCGATGGGTTTAATGCGTTACTTGTGATCTAATTGAACCACAATCAATATCAATAACATTATTGCAGGTGTGGACCCCAGCATAAAAATTGGAGTTGCTAGAATTTAGGCAAATTTCCGAAAACAGCGACCCTATTATTTTCTACTTTATTTTACAACACTCTATTGCACTTCTAAGGCCTTTTTGATTCACCCTCGTAATAACCATAAACAAAGATTAAATCAAATCAAGAAAGTGAACAAGTTGTCGGTAGGCTAAATAAAACTTTAACTCGATGACACTAACACTTGACATATTCCTCTTCGGTGATCATTGCTACTGAAAAGTGGTCGAAACGTCGCAATAATATAATCAATACTAAACAACGCTTAACGCAAATTTAGCCTTATGGAATTCTCTTACTATTTAATAAATAACCGTGACGAACGCAACACACTATTCGCGTGTTAATTTAAATTAATTAATGGCACATTTGGAACGGAAGTTTAATAAAATTAAATACAATAGCGTTAGTCATATTTTCATTCTAATTAAGTAATCTCATTTCCAAGTATTTACATCGCATTTGGGACACAAACTGAAAACAAGCCTGACTTAATGTTCGAATAAATAGAACTTTGCGTAAGCTACATTTTTTAATTGCCCGTTTTTTATTTAAGTGGAACAAATCTTAATCTATACGATTTATGATTAAAAATTTTTTCAAACCAAGTATTTATAATTCTTACAAAAAACACACCATATAAGTAAGACTAAATGGGATTTGTTGCGGTCAGAATCAACTCCCGGAACTCCCATACCCACGACCTGCTTACCGCGAATATGTAGCTCGCTCGATTAGTTGCTAAGCGTCTGCAAGTAAGTAAGTGCGGTGCGAGCCACTGGTATGGTTAATGGATCCAGTGTCGAGGAATTCGTGGCGATGTCGGCGCGTCGGCTATTCGACCGCGCCGACAACGGCCGCCACACGCACCTCCACGGGATTGCTCCCCTACACGCGCGACCACCTGATCACGAGACCCCAAGATGGCTACCGACCCCCCGTGACCTCATCCGCCGGGATTAGGGCGATGTTGAGAGGTCGCGAAAATCTCCAATGCCGCAGACAGGCCACCAGACGCCGCAGATGGCCACCCAAAGCCCGAGATGGCCATCGAAAGCCGAAGACTGGCCAACCATGCCGCAGACGGAGCCAACGCGAAGCCCGTGATGGCCACCGATAGCCGCTGATTGGCCAACGCGAGCCAGCCGACACACCTCTATGTGTCTGGCGGCTCCCGAACCCCGTTACCAGGGGGTAGTTGCCCCCTGCGAAATCATTCCGGGGCAAAGAGCATTATTAGCTCGAGGCCCCTACCAGCTCTGCCCCACATAGGTAGAGTTGATGACCCTGAAGAGGGTTAATGGATAATATTTCGTTAAAAATAAAATAAAATTCATTTTACAAAGAGATTCGTTTAGCCCAAAAAGATATTAATTAGATTAGACTGCCGGTTAGACAGATTTCAACATCTTAATTTTTTTTTTTGTTATTTTTTTTTGTAGTGTACAATTAAATAATAGCAGTGAAAAAAATACATTGCAAGCTTTGTTCACCTGTAAGTGGTTTGTACATCGCATTGAAAACCTTAGCCAAATAAGTCCATTGATTTATTTGATCAAATGTAAAAAAAAACTGTTGTGATCCTTTGTTAAATAAAGAAACATGTAGGTATGTAATAAAAGAAGTAACTAGGAGGAAACGGTTACGCTTTCATACATTCTTGCGTCCAGATTATAAAAGCCGAGATTGATTTCAAGATTTCTCTTTATGATTTTGTTTATTATTATTAGAGTATTTACTTAGTTATTTTGAAGAAAGACACGTGTGTTGGGTTTTAATATTATTAATTGTTGAAATCCATTCATATAAATCGATTACAGTAGCCAACAACTAATTTTATTTGTAATCTTATTTTCAAATTCCTCTTCCAGATAGAATTTAGAGCTAATGTTTTCCATTTTGTAACAGAAAAATATAACGCTTCTTTTAAGCCATATCTCAAGTCAGTATTTTTCTTTGGCCCAAAATTTCTTCTCCTTTATATTACTATGAACAAATATTCAAAATGTAATACATTAAGAATGTAACTTAATTAACATAATTACCATTATTTAGACAGAGTCGAGCGTTCCTCGCGTTATTTTCGTGCGTAAAGTCGTCATTGCGGCGCCGACGCGATAACGTACCTCCTTCCCCATTAAATATTTCTTCATCTGGAAATAAATATGTTTATTGTTAGTTAGTAATTTATATTGCTTCTGAAAACATTGTTATTACAATCATATTAAACTGGTCTAAACTAATATGTACCGCTCTCGATATCAGCATTCATTCAACCGAATACTCATCTCATACATAAAGATAATAATCTCAGATAAAGATGATTATGATACCTCAAACGAAAGGATGCACGAAAAAACTTTACAAAAATTAATCTATATGTGTAGGCACTACACTCAGCATTAAAGACACTATGCAAAAAACACTCGTGTCCCAACACAATCCGTTTGGACACCTTGCACACAGTTTCTACAAGCTTGATAATATATTAATTTCTTAATACCAATAATAATACGCTGTTTATTATTTTTACCCAATACAGGTACGTAAATTTTATTTTATTTGGGTATGGATAATTAATATAAACATTTTAGAAAATCGCAGCTATTAAAATACCTTTAGAGTTTCTATTCCTTCTATAATATCGACGGTTCGTACTTTCAAGTGGAAAGGGTGATGCTTGTCTCTGAGGACTCCCGATGTACCGAGGAGGTTCTTCGCCTGCTTCAGAACCATAAATGCGTCGCTGCTCGTCTGGAACAAAGATCAGAAGTCAAATCACCATTCAAGTCCACGACCTAGCTATAAAATAACTTGTAGAAAAACTCAGTTTACAAGGTACTAAAGATTTATAGTAAACTCCCTAAAAAGGTCAAAAACCTAATATCCTAATACGAGGGTGAACTTTTTGAAAGTTCTTGTAATCAATATTAAAAAATGCTAACATGTAAACAAAAATATTTTATTTTTCTACATAATTTTATTTCTCTCCAATGCAGTGGATTTACAATAACGCGTTTCTAAATTCCTTATCCCTTGAGAAAGAAATTGTTTTTTCTTGAGTTTCGAAGAAAAATAAGTGAAAATCACTTGGCGCTAAGTCCGGAGACATGTTTCGACAAAGATATTGAAGCTAGCACAGCGAATTGCGTTGAGCGCAACTTCCGAGCGGTGACAACGAAATTTGCATCGAAGGGGTCAGTAATTGTCTAACCTTTTAACATGTAATCAATAAAAAGATTCCTTGACTATTCCAAAACACTGAGGCTATTACTTTAACAGCAATAGAAGCAACTCGAAATTTCTTAGTTGATGGAGCATAGCAACGTTCAAAGCTTGGATCAAACGATCATCCTCGTTTCCAAGACATGCTTTGTCTCTGATTTCAGGATCGGAATGGTGGACCCACGTTTCATCCATGGTGACAAAGCAACGGCAAAAATGATCCGAATCACGCTGGAAAATTTCTAGATTACCCTTAGCAATTTCGAAAGGTAATTTTTTGGTTTTCGTCGGTTAACATTCGTAGCACCCATCCTGCTGACACTTTTTCGAATCCTGGTGAATCAATAAAATGAATTGAACTTTACCAAAAGATATCTTTAGAATATTAGCTCTATGTTTTATAGTTATTCTCCTGTCATCCAAAACCAGATTCTCAACCTATTAGATATTTTCTTCCGTAAGGGGGAGGTTTAAGGCTGCCCAGAACGCGGGTTATCTTTAGAGCATGATCTACATCTTTTAAATTCAGCCACCCAGTACTCAACCGTATAATAGGGTACAACATCATCCCTTAATGTCTGCTGCATGTCCGAAAAAATTCTTTCGTGGACATTTTTTTCAAGCTGAGATATTTTATCACCGCACGTAACTCACTTTTATCCATAATTTTTCGTTTTGGCAACTCGTTGAACAAAACAATTTATTACGCGCGAACTAACTGACACAAACAAGTGACAGTTGAAATATAAATATCGTGTGATTGACACTATTTAATTTGGATATCAAATTTCTCCCAAAAAGGTTTTAATATAAGCACTTCTAAGAACTTTTTGGTTCACCTAGGCATAAAGTTACTTAGATAGGATATCTGTGAGTTTTGTAATTATTGTTACATACATAGATACAAATAAAACTACAATTTACTTGTTTAAGATCAATATTTCTAATTTAAAGTTTCACCTGATCTTTTTGCCCATAATTTTCAGTGACAGAGGTGACAGAAACGTCAAATTAAATAAATCAAATCACATTGAAAACCATTAAAACATACCTGTGTTTTAATGGTACCTAGTTGTAACAATACATAAATTGTATTTATATAATCGTGTACCTACCATCGTTTTGGACTAAATATTACTAAGATCAGTACCAGTTATATCTGTTATAAATTAAAATAAACTAGTGGTGAAATTTGACCATAATAATTAATTTAAATTATAAGTTCTAACATTATTAAGGTATACTACTATAAGACAGACTGTTAATATGACTTTAACAATAGACAAAAGAGTACACGAGTATATGCGTGTGTGTGTCAATTATATGGTAGTGTGTGAATGGTTTTTATTGATTTAATTATTATTTTTTTTGCATTATTTTACAAAAATATTAGCATTCTGCACTCCTTCTCTATATAAATTATAAGTGTGCGATATTTCATACTCCTCCGTCCGCGCAATTCGTAAAAAGGAGTACAAAGTTTTTGCTGTGTTTTTGCTTCAAGTACACGTAATACGTAAAATATAAAGATTTAACAACAAAGGGACGTATCTTAAGATACGTATAAAAAGCTTATTAGCCCGTTAAAGTCTCACTCCTGGGCTTGGGCGTCGATGTTGTAAGTTTCAATTTGATATTTGCCATCAACCTCATTACATAGTAATTGCAATAAAATACACATTAGGGAAAAAATGGTGCTACATACTCTCCGATCGGGTTATAAGCCCACATCATATAAGTAAGACATAAGTACCTTTGTCCTTAAGCTACCATGACAGGAAAAAATATTTTCTTATAAATTACCTTGAAAATTATTATTACTAAAATACACCAAACGTTGAATAAAAATATTATTCATAAGACGCTGAGTGAAAAATATACTTTAGTCAAGTTGTATTTGAGTAATAATTTCCGCTGCTTTACATATATAGGTCAGAATAAAAGTTGAAGGTGAAGTTACGAATTTATGAGATGGTTATTTTTGGAGGTAATACCAAACAATAACAAACAAAATGTGTACGAAGGCGGATTGGCGGTTAACAGAAGACAGGTTTACGGGTATTCAGTCCGCATCAATATATTGCCGAAAGTGATGGGAGGCCCAAAGCCGTATATATGTATCAAAAGTGAATTAATTTAATCAAAATAATAAATAACACGACAATTTAAAATCTTCAGTCGAAATCGCCACTGAAGTTTCGAAATGCAAGTAAGAATTTGAGAATGCATGGAATAATTATTAACTCAAAAATATTGTTCTGCTTCAATTAAAACTATACTGTTGATATTAAACGTATCAACTAAATTGAACTGATTGGTTTGAAAGTCACATACGTAATAAAAAGGATACGACGATTTTCAATGACATTGAAGGATACACGAATACAATTTCCTGCGGCCGGGCGGGCTGTCGTAAAAGGCGACAAAACAGCCAGGTGGTAGGGCAATTGCCCGACTGGATGGCTACCACCCCTGGTCTAAAGTATACCGCCATAACAACCTCGAGTTGAGTTCCGACATTAGTGACCAGGTTCCAGTCTCGCAGCGCATTTGTATTAACTTTGGTGTTGCAAATGTCCATAGGCGATGGTAACCGCTTTCCATCAAGTGGGCCGTCTGCCTGTGTGCTGAACTCCTGCAATAAAAAAAATATAATTTAAGGTTATGTTTATATGGATCACTTTGGTTGATTCATCCCAACTGAAATATAGAAATGAACCTTCTAATATTGGCTTAAGTACCAGATTCAATCACGAAGTACGGCAAATTATTTTCCCTCGAAACTATTAGATTAAATTCATAGCTTGGCTCAATATTAACCACGCCTAATGCAAGTGATGTGCAAGTGTGAAGTGGGTTCTAATTATTTGAAGCGCATGAATGCTTTAGGCAATTTTTCTAACCTAACGTTAATATTATCACAAGTAGCTGCTACACAACCACTTCATTCGAGCAGAACTTAAACTGCTTATATCTTTTGAAAGATCAAATTTTACACACTTTTAATCTACTTTTGCTAAAATTAAATTTTTCTACTTCGCTCGTTTAATAAAAGTTTGAATTTAATGCTAAGATATACTTTATAATAAATATTACTTACATATTTTATACCATAATATACTCGTAATTCAGTCAAATTAAATAATACAATTTTCCTCGGAAGAACTTAAGAACAATGCTCGGGAGATTTCAATATAAGAGTAAATGAAAGTAATGGCTTGCTACGTAGCCAACGGCTGTATAAAACTAAACACCTTTGTTTTAGTTTACTTATGCAAACTCAATTAGCATTATAATCTTTTGAAAGTGACTTTCGGTGAAAGAGCATAATGTAAACAACAGTGTAATAAAATCTGAACAACGCTAAAAGCCCTTAACCACGTGCATAATTTATTTTGATAGGTAAAAATCTGACCCGCGGCTTTTCGTTTATGTTTTTAGTATATATTCCGTTCTATGATGTGCACTGAAATTTCACTAGTCCTTAAATTTACTTGTCGTAAATTTAAATAAGTTTACGACAATTCAAGTAAATTCTGACAATTTCGTTACTAAGATGCTCCCATCTTATACTAGGTTAGGCGCATGCACCGCAGAGCTATATTTTCTTACTTAAAGTGTAAAAAATGATTTAATAATTTTAAATTAGGACGTCAAAGAAAACAGCGCAAGAAAACCTGCATGTATTGGAGATTAGCAGTGAGTGAAATGCGTATAATACACAATCTGTCTTGTATAAGCATACATATCGATAGTTTATAAATATACATACATAACTTCACGCCAAGTCCCTTGCGGGGTAGGCACGAACAACAGGCTTATTCTTACACACCTCACTTTACAAATATAGCATATTATAATCTTTATTATAATTTATTATCCATGTCATGATAATTGATTTATTCTCAAATCCATAAAGAGGGAACAAACTAAATAAATAATATACAAACATTCAAAAAATAATGACGGATATAAGAATAAGGGTATGCAAAAAGAAACAAATTGATTGGGTAAAATGATGATGATTATGATTAATGACATATGGCGTATGCTAGAATATAATAATTTCTAAATGTAAGTAAATGTTACAACAGTACAATAGTTCCATTTGCTAATACTATTAGCTCAGTTTACACTTCTCTCAAAGAAACCTAATCCTACCTCTTTCTCCCAATTCCGACCTATATCCATTCTCCCATTCCTTTACACAGCCCTAGAGCGTGTGTTGCATTAACAATTAAGTGTTTTTTTGAAAAGAAATTCTCTCCTTAATCCCCACCAATCTGGTTTCCGTCCTGGACAGAGTACTAAAACTGCCCTTGTCAAGATCACCGATGGTATCCCCTATGGCATGGATAATGGTATGCTGACGGTGCTATTGCTGCTAGATTTCAGCAATACCTTCACCAATGTCATATTCGAGCTACTGCTCGGTATTCTAAGTTCTCTTAACATATCTCCTGTAGTAATCGCATAGTTTCAAAGTTACCTGAGTGATCGCCGGCAGCGTGTTAAAGCTAATGATAATTATACATCATGGTGTGATCTTTCTGCCGGTGTACCTCAGGACGGCGTTTTATCTGCTTTACTCTTCACTGTTTTTAGAAACTCCTTTTCCAGGAATCTCACTTTATTATATCACCTCTATGCAATCAATTTGCAGATATATAAACAAACACCTGTCGTTACATTCAACAAGGCATTTTTAACAATGAACGAAAACCTTGACCTGATATTGCGCTGGTGTAACTTATTTGGACTTCAAGTAAACTCTTAGAAACGCAAGTGATTGTCATCGGCAGCTTTAGGATGCGAAGAAAAATTGTTTGGCCCGCCCCACCTAAAGTTATATTTAATAAAACTCACATTCCTCTCAGCGAAACAGTCAAAAACCTCGGTGTGTTCAATGACTGCGAGCTGTTTTGGCGGCCCTATATCATCGAGCTGGGTAGACAATGTTTTTTTCTTCCAGGTCACTAAGGACATTGAGAAATTTTTTACCCGCTGCCACTAAAGTCAAGCTTTTTGGAATCCCTATTACTCCCCATTCTTGATTATACTACTAAATAAACTTGAACGCCTTCAAAACTTCTGTATAAAATTCACATTTGGGTTACGTAAATATGACCACGTCCACGTGCACGTTGTTTCGTGAGACAGTCTATGGGCATTTAGTGGATGGGGAAAGGACTTTTCAATGCCTTACAAAGAAATTGTAACAGAATAATAAAAAGACAAAGGATATTTTTTATGTCCTTGACAAAAATGTGTGACAAAAGTGCCCTTCAATATTCAATGATAAAACGAGTAAACTCGCAGTCATATATTTTATTCCAATAGATTTTCTGAAATAAATAGAAACTATTGCTTAAATTTGCAATTTTAATGATAATTCTGACCTTTTTCTTTATATCTTGATAAAATTGTTATTACATAAAGGCTTTGAAAGGATTTCCTTCGGGATTATCGACTCATAATAGCATTGGCTCAGACTGTAAGCAATATTTAGTAACTTCAACTGTTTCTTTCTTATCATGGATCGCATGAATATTAAAGTGTTGACTAGTAAGTTCCATATGTTTATTTTGAACTTTAGTGAAAGGAAATAAAACTCAGTATGCAATACGAGACCTTTACGTCCATCGGTGCGATGCTTCCCTTTAGTAAACAACTCAAGATTGAATATGAAAATTTAATCGACTAATTTAATCGAAGACAGGTCTCATATAGTATGCTTACGTGTTTGTCATCATTTAATATATTAAAGGATTATATAATGAACGGTACATAACAGCTATCTTTAAGAATATAAGAAGAATATTATTAGATTGACAATCCTAGTACTTTATGTTATGCCTTGATAGCCAGTTTCACTTTGTCTTCAATATATTACTAGTGGTAAATTATATGTACGTACCGTGTGTGGAAACTTGTGGATTATATTTGTGAACTTAAATGTGAAATAAAACGAAACAAGAGTTTCAATTTTAAGTTATTGTATCTAACAAATATGTTTTAAATATTAAAACATCTGTAAAAAAATTATTGGTTCTTCTCTATCAAAAATCACGAGAAAAGTGATTTCTGGAGACCTCTGGCCAACAGTAAAAATGTAGGAGGTATGAGTTTATTCTGTGAGATATTTATTATTAAGGAATTTTGATTCCTCGTATTCCATACTTCCTGGCTTCTCCATGCTTTGTGTAATTACTGGACAGAGGAATAAACAGTTGTTCTCCTAGGAAGAAAATTATGCTTGTGTTATCTATTACGTGCACAGAAGAAGTCTGGAGCTAGTTACGATAATGATCAAACGCGAACCTATACTGTAATGAAAAGAAACAATAACATTAATATTAGAAAAATACAACACTAGCCCCAATATAGATAAATAGAGTGCAAACTAGTGTAGGGGCTAGTAGAATCAATAAATTACTGTTAACATTGAGTTAACAAGTAATTTAGTAAAGTTTTAAATAAATAAATATAAATAAAATGTTTGGTATTAAAAATACACTCGATAGGAAATCAAACATGAGACCTGAAAATATTATTAGGTACGCGGTTTATACCTAGAACATTAGATTATGGAGACCGTTTATACTGCTTAATATCCACATGTGAATAGACGACGAAATGGAGTTATGAATTATAAATAAAAATACCAAACTTTGTATATAGCATATGCTACAGTTCTAATAGAACAAGGGACCTAAATTATCACAGACGAAGCTGAGGGAGAAGCTCTAGTGAGAAGCAAAGGATTGATTTATTGGAATCCCAGTTTCATTCAAAGTGAAAATTAGAATTCATTTGCAAAGCGCCAAACTTTGACAAGCTAGGTTGCATTTAAATGCCAAGCGAAATGCAGAATGCGACGTCGTCGGTCGACGCTCGTATTCAGCCTTTTTGAAATTTGCATTTTTCAACGTCTTTTGTGTGTAAAGGTCTAACTAGGCTGCATACATACGGCTACCTATAACTACCTGCTAATAACTCTGTTCTATCTATAATGCTGAAGACAAAGCGTAGAATTTACACAACTACCGTCGCTGTGTGTAATAATGAAAAATCTGCAAGTGTGCGTCAGATCACACAGAGAGGAGGATTTTATTGTGTAGGCAAACATTTACTATTTTTGCCATATTGTCTACTATTCCATATCTCAAAATAATTACAATATTATTTTGCATGTACCATTTTTATGACACCATACCATTTTTACTTTTAATTTCTCCATACCTACTAACAAGTAAGAAAAAGTTATATGTAGTTCAGGGGAGACGTATAAGACGTTTTATTAAAATTAAATAGATACGCACTCTATAACACGGTTATGATTTATTAAGACCTGTTTAATGACGATGAAACGCTTATACGAACAATATTTTTAAATTCATCATTCTACCACATATGACCACACCGAATTATTTTTTTCACTTCACCATTTCATTCGATGGCTAGAACGGACAAACACGTAAAAACTACACTCGCTCCGTTTTAGATTTAGCTAAGGGCCTCTAAAATTATATCACCAGCATACAAAAGGAGCAACAATATAAAAGGAGTTCGACATGAATTGCAGAAAGCGTATCCCGAAGTCCTGATTTATAAATAAAAAAATATTTGATGAATAATAACCTTCTTTAGGGAAAAATAATAGATTCCTTTACTCTTGCGAGGAAAATGACCTGAATTAAATTTTCACATTCAATCGTCGGTTGTTTGCCCCTGAGAGCGATCGCAGCCGCAGCCCCCTCGCCCCACTCGCCTCTCGCTTTTCCAACTGTCTGCCGTTTCTCATCATACCTACTTTTGTTTTCGTGAAATAATAGCATATAGACGGAATGAATTATGTATGTATTATTAGGGAAGATCACGTTATGCTCGCGAAAATACAGATATCGAGAAGTACGAATAACAACTGTTGAATATCAAAAATTGCTCGGTGTTTGTTTGCTTCGATACTACTGGATTTATTTTAGTTTCTATTTTCTGAGGTTATTAGCGCATTAGATTTGAAATAATAGATAAAAAGTTTGAAATAATAGATAAAAAGTTTGAAATAATAGATAATAGATAAAAAGTTTTTCATCAGAAAAAGTTATCGGCATTCATCCAAGTTAAAAACATAGTGATAATATGAAACATACTATGTGACACACAGTATGTATCTACTATGTGTCATAATATGCCCATATTTGGCGCAATATGAAATCCATACTATCCTAGATTTACAACAACTTTGAATTAAGTTTTTCTTATTTCAAACTTCACCAGTCTACGGAGGATTAGTGGATTTCAAAGATCGGTAAATTCAAGCTGCACAGGTTTTACAATGAAATAATAATATTAGCTACCTAATTCGATTATTCAGTAAAAAAATATAGTTCTGAATCGCGCCTATTTTCTATATGAGTGGATAGCGCAACATAGTCAAAAATTGAAAATAAAGTTATTAAAACTCAATTTTATACTGATTTGATTCATGAAAACATGTTCTCTTATAACGCTGTAGAAAACGGTACTGCCATCTAGTCACGGCTAAAAACATTTCTTCCATTATAAATGAACAATTGTCCAAAAAACACAAACATGTTGTCATACCTGTTTACAATTGGGCTAGGCAGAGATGATAGATCTCCACTTACTATGACCCTGACAAACACTTTACCCTTCATCTACTTTTAATACACGCATTCATACATAAACGAATATATACACAAGAACACGAACAAACTCTAGTTTATTTATTTATCCCGATTATGAAAAGTAATGTAGTTTTAGTAACTATTCTCTTATATATATATACGCTGTCAACGCTGTCCAACTTGTTAACAAATAAACAAAAATCTATTTATTGTAAGACAAAACATTGTCGTCAAGTCAAGTCAGATATATAAGTAAATCGCGCAAAAACCACTTAGAGCTATTTCCCCGGGATTGCGTGATAGCAACACTTAATTTACAAGCTCCATTTAATTTGAACTATTTTGAGGCTCAGGCAGGAATTTAAATATCTGTAGATAAGAACCTCACGCGAGTTGTACTCCGCCGCAACGTCGAGCCCCGGCTAAATTACGCGCTTACCGAATAAAATGCTTAAGGAAGACATTTTCACTGGTATTTTTTTAATGGAAAGTTATGCATGTAGGTACGGGTAACAATCTTACTTGTATAAGTATCCTATTAATATTGTAACCGCGAAACTTTATGAAGCTGAATATTAGTTACACTCTCACACAAAAGCTACCGAACTGGTTTTGTTATATTTTATATTAATTCTAGCTTTGCTTGCGACTTTGCTCGCGTAGATTAAAAATAGTCATAGTTTGACCAAACCTCCGAAATCCTTTTAACAACCTTAGGGGTTGAATTTTCAAAAACGCCGATACATGTGTAAATTTATTTTTAACGAGAAGCAAGTTTTTAAAATATTGTGCTTCTTACTTTTAAAACGACGGATTTTCATATAAAAAAATATTCACTCCCGTAGGGCTTGAATATTCAAAAATATTTTCAGAGTGCACACCTACAGTGTAGAATGAACCCGCATACAAATTTTCACGATCCTCGCCCCAGTAGTTTGTTTGAGTTGCGCGTTATTATGACAGTCAGTCAGTGAGGTCCAGTAATTATAAATGTATAGATAAGTTATATAGCAGATGTTAATATGCTACCTATATAATTCACATATATGTATAGTTCATATAAATATTGTATAAATTGGCCAAAACGGTAACAATAAGAGTCTATACCACGTAGGCAAAGTTGTAGGCACAATTAGTATGTATACATACATGAATGAACTAAAACTTTATCATCGAATTTCTAATATACCTCCTACCTCCTTAAAATTTTAGAAATATAGAAGTTGTTTCGTCTCGTCTAATCTCATACAGGACAATTAAAAACATCACCCAAGTACATGATAGTGCGCACATAGCTTCCGTACACGTCTATCTTTTCCTTCCTAAATTTATATGGTTTATTCACGACCCTTGGTATCAATAATTTTGATGAGTTTTAAAAGATGTCAGTCGTCTTATTATTGGTTAAAAATATACATATTCCTCTAGAAGTAACTTTCGATTTACTACCTATAGCTATCTTATAACCGCCAACTATGCGTCGACATCGATAAAATTAATAATAACGCCCTTATATGCAGCGAAGAACCTTATTTCTTAGAAAATAAATACGTAGTTCCGCAAGGCACTGTGCTAGGCCCATTACTGTTTTTAATTTTTTAATTATAATAATTTTTAATTTATATGATTTTCCTGACATAATTCAACACAGATTTATTTCATTTACTTATGACATTTCTATTACATTGTAATGTGAGCGTTTAAACAAAATCGGTCCAGGTGATTAGGAGGATTCTAGAACCTGATCTCAGCGCCACCTACCGTTTCTAGTTGTGAATCTAAACCGTCCAGAAATCCACTCAAACACACAAAAACAAAATCACCAAAATCGGTCCAGGTGATTAGGAGGATTCTAGAACCCGATCTCAGCGCTACCTACCGGTTCTAATTGTGAATCTAAACCGTCCGGAATCCACTCAAACACACAAAAACAAAATCACCAAAATCGGTCCAGATGATTAGGAGGATTCTAGAACCCGATCTCAGCGCCACCCACCGGTTTCAATTGTAGCTGAAAACCATCCCGGGACCCACTCAAACATACACACAAAATTTCATCAAAATCGGATGTATAATTTACGATTCTATAAAGAACATCAGACAGACATTCATTTTATATATCAAAATATAGAAACCTGGTTTAAATCGGCGAATTTCCGAAGGTCCTTATTATATTTAACAAATAATACAAATGGACATCAGTACTACCAGATACCCCTCAAAATAACAAAAGCAAGCCATATATAAATCAAAATTGAAATTTCTCTATTTGAACTCAAATGTTTACAGTTTCATTATGTTTTTAGGGTTCGGATACCATTTAGGTAAAAACAGAACCCTTATAAATTCACCGTCTGTTCATTTGTTTCTTTTCTCTACATATATCAGTCGATTTCAACAAAAACTATTGGATTTGTGTAAAGATTTACCAGAAAGATGTATTCTGCATACGGCTTTATAACCGGGTAGTAAAATCAGGAAATAATCTAAAAATTAGCGATCGCCACCACGTAGTACATGTGAGTGAAAAAGTAATTAATTTTAAAGTGTATATAATATGTAGGTGTGTTGAATATGCCAGGGTATATCACATCTCCGTCCATTCTAGCAAATGTACAAGGGGTCGCGTCTCCGGAGCCTGGAGAGGCTACTGCCATATTACCTTCTTCCGTGGCAGTGATGTCCAAGCTATGTACTCCGAAACTTTGATCCTAGTTTGATCCTTCCAAACCTTCCTCCTCATACAACTCTTACGATGTCAGGAGGAGAACCGTTCTGCCGAAGTCGTTCGAAGCACTCTGCTCCACTGACAGTCTGAATTCCGCAAAGGAGGAGGCGGAGCGGCAGACGGAGCAGACCACCACGCTCCTCTTCCGCCAAAGCCGGCGGTGGCGATGGAGCGTTGTGACAAAAAAGGTGTGTTGAATATCATTAGTAAAAATATCATAATAATATTTTTTGAATTCTTTTTATTATAGGTGACGAGACTTTAATTCCCAAATTCATAAGAACATCCTTCAAAAATTCAATTAATAGAGAGCTTAAAAAGATTTTCTTCGTAAAACCGTTTTGAATCAAACACGTTAAGCAGTTTTAAAGGTATGAATAATTTTCTAATAAATATTTTTTTTAAGGATATGTTTCTGAACTCTACGGAACCCATCATTTTGCGCGGACTGATGCTCTTGCCGGCCATTGAATGGATCAAAGTGCGGAGATTAGACACCAGCCCCATCAATTAGGCGTAATCCGAGACACGTGTGTGCCGTTCATCGAAAACCTACGGATATTATTAAAGAATTTCCCCATGCACGCACAGAAGAAAAAAATACAAAATATTTATTTACATAAACGATTCCTCTTCTTTATAAGGAGAATGGTTAAGTGATACATAATTTCAATATTGATCTAGTATTTAAGCTCTGTATAAACACCATATTGCATATTATGTGCAATAATTCATATTTTATGGCATTCATTATATATGTGTGTATACGCCCGCCAGCCCAGTGGACTGACGACCTGCGTAAGATCGCCGGCAGGGGCTGGATGAGGAAGACGGGGAAGCGGGAAATGTGGCGCATACTTGGGGAGGCCTACGTCCAGTGGACTGAGATTGACTGAAGGAGGTTTTTGAAAAATCCGGCACACTTGTCAGGATTTGTCTGATTTTGAAAAAAATATACACATATTATTATACCAAATCATAGTGCAGTTTGCAGAAATCAATTTCTGTCAAGGAATGTTAAACGAAGAACCAAGGGGAAAGGTTGTTTTTGAACAAAATGTTCTATTTTCCATACTTTAATGAAAACTCACATCATTTTATTCAATATGGAAACGATAAAAATTGTTATATGTCTAATCTATAAATTAACATTCGAAATACACATTATTGTACCCCAATCCATCAAATCAGTTAATGGGTAAACATTGATTTCGTTCAAATGAGGTGCGGTCCGATGACCGGCGCTATTTGATGATTAATTAATGTATGGGGAAAATAGAACATTTTGTTCAAAAATAACCCTTTTCTTTGGTTTGCCGTTTGACATTCCTTTACAGAAAATAAAATTTAAAAACTTCGTTTAAAAAAACCGACTTCAAAAACTAAAAATTTAAAAACTTCGTTTAAAAAAACCGACTTCAAAAACTAAAAAACTATTAGTTTTTGAAGTCGGTTTTTTTAAACGAAGTTTTTATTTTTTATTTGTTACTTTTTAGTGTCTAGCTATGTATGGGTGGACATGCGAATGGTGACGCGCTTCTTAAAAAATATAGGTCCCAAGAACCGGGAACAAAAAAAAGATCGTAAAATGAAAACTACTGGGCCAAACTATGTGAAATTTTTAGGGGACCACATGGCAGCTATTCCGCGTCGAACAAAAAAAGAATCACGTAAATCGAATCATCAATCTCAGAGTAATCGGTGTACATATGGAACGGAGTGAAAATGATTTTCATGAAAAATGTTCATAAAATGAAAACTACTGGGTCAAAATATGTAAAATGTTTAGGGGACCAATTGGAAGCTATTCCGCGTCGAACAAAAAAAGAATCACGTAAATCGGATCATAAATGACGGAGTAATCGGCGAACATACATAAAAAAAGCAAAAAAAAAAAAAAAAAAAGATCCCGACGAATTGAGAACCTCCTCCTTTTTTCGAAGTCGGTTAATGATCCTTACGAGTTATAATAGTAATAACTTTTAAGGAGACTGAAACGTCATGTCATATATACAGGTGATTTTTTTAAGTGAGTCTTAAGTGCCAAATCCTCATACTATGCTAGATAGCGAAAAACACTCAATGGGATCCCGATGTCAATTTTGACGAAACTAAAATGGTATCATTAGATTTTTGAAAAAACTCTTGCCAGAAAGCGAATCGACTGATTTCGAAAAATAAACACATCCTGTAATATTATTCCAAACCCTATATATATTACGATTACCTAACTTATATGTCTCCATTATATGTTTTTCGCTATCTAGCATAGTTTAGGATTTGGCCCTGAATTTTTCAAGTAATATAGCCTATAGGCTATATTATATTTTCAAAAAAATTAGGGATCGTTACTAAAAGTCCAGTAATGTAACCCAAGGTGTAAAAAAATTACCCGAAAAAATCCTTACACGGCGTGCGCTGCGAAAACTATCGATTATAGAACCAAAAAATGTACTACCACTTTGCAGAACATATAATTGTCTACAAAAAATATCGCTTTTATTTTTTAAATAATTAAAATGCCGTCGCTTCAAAAACTCTTTATTTTGTACCTTGGTATTAATCCCTATAAAAATAAATTACAACATATTCAAGACGAATTCAATACCCTTCTAGAACTTTTAGAATTATTCAATTCGGACGTTTCATTCAAAAGATATCGCGATATTTAAAATGTAAGTATTAGTGTTGTAGCTAAATAAGTACCTATTTAGTATTGCGCGCGCATGTATGATGTGGTCATGAGGAGCGATACCAGGAGACGGACATAGGATACTTTTTATCCCGTTGGAAACGGAAGGTGGCGCTGAGATCGGGTACTGGAATCTTCCTAATCACCCGGACCGATTTTGGTGATTTTGTTTTTGTGTTTCAGTGGGTCCCTGCATGGTTTAAATCCACAATTGGAACCAGTAGGTGGCGCTGGGATCGGGTCCTAGATTTTTAATTTTTCATAGCAGGACAACGTCTGCCGGGGCCGCTAGTTTTATATAAAATGTATTTTTTTTCATAACTGTAATGCCGACATTTATTTATACAAGACTAATTTTTATATTCAACAAGGATTCGTTAATAAGCGTTCGTAAAAAAAATGGTTGAATGTGTATTGTCTTGCTAATTCATTAAAAGGCTCTGAGTTCCTTGAACAAGGCACAATAACTGCCCAGCTTTGTGCTTCCTATTAAATTGTTTTCCATAAGACTCTTTTGGCATGCAAATTACTTTATGTGGTAGAGAATTAATAAGATTTTTCCTACGTTTATTAATATTTCTTAATCGATATAAATTAAATATTCTTCATATGCATAACTTTTTGTTCAAATCACTTTGATATATTGTTATATCACATATAGTTTTATATTATACTAGCTTCTGCCCGCGTCTTCGTCCGCGTGGAAAGTTTTTTAACTATCCCACGGGAATATGGGAATAATCTTTAATTTTTCGGGATCAAAAGTATCCTATATGTTGACCAGGGATATAAGCTACCGCCATACCAAATTTCATTTAAATCGGTCTAGTCGTTTCGGAGATTAGCCGGTATAAACAGACAGACAAACAGAGAAACAAAAAACTTGAAACAAATCTAAATTAGTTCTATTTCACTTCTTACATCCCCCTGAGTCGGTTTTTAGGATATATTTTTTTCATTGTACAGAAATTCGACCTGTACAGTTTTATTACATGTATAGATAAATGATTTAAATAAAATTTAAAGAACATCGTCGTATTTTGTAATTGTAAAAAAAAACTAGGTTTTTTTTACAAAATCAATTCACTATTGTATAGTACATATTTGTTATACTACCTTATCAAACGTATAAAAATAGACTCAGTAATTTCTGAGTTTTTGATGTATATTTGAATAAAGCTTAAACTCCGACTACCCACTAAAAACCCCGGATTATCCTACCTAAATTGATGTAATTTCTTTTTGTAATAAATATTTCACAAACACGAAAATAGCCTGAGGTACTTTAATAGCAAGAGTGATAATTAAATATGAACTTCCCGAAATCCGGGTTTCTGTCCACCAGGCAATCTTGTGAAATATTCAATCATCCTTGTTGTGCTACTAAACAGAATAATTAAATATATTATCTTCATAACATAATACCAGTTGATCCAAATATAAATACAGTAATTATTTTGCCATTCTTCCTTCTTTTTAAATATAAACACCGTACAATTTTTTGTATGCATTCAGTGAATACTATTCGTGAATATTAAAATTTTAAATGGTGTTTATTACTGGTGTTAGTAGTTTATAACCACCCAAACCAAGTGTTATTAACGGCTGAGTTTCTACTTTCTGTACAAATAGACTATATTAAATAAATATACGTAATATTCCAATTCTATATACAGCGGAAATCTATAATTTTTCGCGATAAGAAGTACCATAACTGTCGAAAGTACCATCATATACCGAATTTCATAATGAGTGGTTCATTACCAATGCCTTAAAAGAGAACAAATAATTAAACACAGTGACATTAAATTACATAAACTTATATACCGAAAATCTCATTAATGGAATGAGCTTTGTGTTTTAACAAATAAAATGTATTGCAATGTTAATGACCCATTAAAGTTACTTACCTGTACCTACCGTGGTTGCGGTTTCACGAAGTCAACTGCGAGCACTTTGGTTAAGAGGGTAAATGAGGTTGTCTATGGCGCCCCCCCGTGACCCCCCGGCGACCAAAACGACAGAGACGTAAGGCAACATTTAGAGGCAAAATGGCCTTAGGGCATTGGGCGACCCTTCACCCTTTGTTTTCAAAGAGAGAGCCGCGGCCGCACGCACCATACCGGCTGAACTGGCCGGTCCAGCCCAGTCTTCCAACAAAATAGAGTTGCGGTTTACGCTTTATTATTAATGCAAATTCCAAAAACAAGTTTATTAACTTTTCGCCGACACAAGGATAGTCTTATAGTCGCCCATTTAATATGGCAACTGAGCAAATAAATTGTACGAATTGTCAGCGTTATGGAACGTTGTTGAAGTAAACTGTAGCTTTTGTAAGGGTCGAAAACAAACTTGGAAAATAAGGAATCGCGTAGAAGCAAAACGCACACCACAGGAATGTTTAAATCTTCATAAGATAATGGATCGCTTGTGAAGAAAGAAAAGGAGCCCGCCGTCATGGAACTTTGTTGAATTCCTGACTCGTAATTAATAAAATTACTTTTTGGGAGCTTTCCTTGACTTCAAAGAATTTTAGCATAAAAGAAAAAAGTTAAGTAGATGAATTATTTTTGAATGATAAAAGGAATAATTTTGGATATTTATACGCTTAGGAGCTGTTTTATTTGAACGATATTATTATCTTACTGATATTAATATTAGTAAACGTTTAAATATTTGTCAACGTGTATTTAAGTACTACTAAGACAGTGGAATTAGTTTTTGTGATAAATTGAAGAAAGTTTCAGAAAATATTTTGTAACGAATTATACTTACAGAAACCTGAAGGTTCTCAACACTTTGCAATAAATTCATTACACTGAGACGAGCAAGAAAGTATTTACTCAGCAATTGAATTCTTTCAGATTTATATCTACTTGACTTAAGAACTTATTTCATTTTCAAACTCTGAGATACTTATTTCACTTATTATATTAAATGGTTTTGATAGCCACCAGTAGAACGCAGAAAAGTTGCGCTTGAGATGATTTTCTTTCATACATACTTATTTGTATTTATGGTTGCTATTATTGATATAAATGTGTTTTTTATGCGTAGCTTTTGATAAAAAAAGCAAGACTTATAATTAAGTAAGCTTATAATTATGGTTTCGAGGGTAAGCTATATATATTAAAAACTAAACTATACTTAAATATTAAAAACCTTCTGTTATTTTTTTATATTGATATTGTTTAAATAAAAATATGTTCAGTCGATTGTAAATGTATTTTTTAAATTATATACAGTGGGTATTAATATAAAAATTTAGTTTAATTATAAAGTCAGAGAATTTCGGAAAAAGATTTTACTTGTGAGTCAATGTTATTTACCAAAAATCGCAAATTATTGTGCATTTAGTATGTACCTCCTGTGATGATATAATATATTTTTATAACTTTATGTACACCAGTTGTTTAATGAGAAATAAACTTATAAGAATATTTTGACTTTAGAAAATGGACTGTGAACTTTAGCCTAAAGTTGAATTTAAAAGTAGATAAACAGTTATTATTAAGGCATAAGTTTTAGATAAACGACGTTATCTTGTTGAAGGATCGTTTTTGTTGCTATTAATAATTTAGAGATAGAATTTTCTCGATGTGGATTGGTGAGTAGCGTTATCTACTAGCTGTTAAAGTGATAACAGCCCGCATAGCCACGGCTGATGGCAATATTGCGGGGCTGACGCACGCCGCACGCTGTACAAATTATGCCGAAACTACACCTAGTTAAATTGTGAAGCCACATAAATCCCTGTTTGATGAGGGTACAGACAAACTCTGCTTAAATAGAAATGCACTGATTTGAATAACCACCTTTATAATTAATTATTAAACTAGTATCAGAAATAACAATTGTTAATAAAAAAGTGTTACCATGAACAATCCTAAAACCAGACTAATGGGCGGTTTCTGTATCTTACATCTGCCTTGCTATCGGTTAACAGTTGACATAAGCTCCAAACAAGTAATGCCAAAATTTAACCGATACTAAATAAAGCAAGTCAATGAATAGTAAGATATAGGAACCAGCCATAAATCGCACCATAGGTCATTATTATTTCGCTTTATTACTTATATATATTTTTTTACTTACACGAACGTATCTACGGAAGACTCTAGCCTGAATACGAAAAACTTAATCTTCTTAACTTCGAATACTTTCATACTCTCTACTTTCATAATGAAAATTGAGCTACCGAATATTAATGATTCGCTTAAGCCTAAATTGGCCTCACCTATATTTATGGTTAACTTCCGTTGCTCAGACACGACTCAATAATGTGTCAATAATAATGTTAGCGCGCGTCTCGCCTCGCCTGGGCACAAAACCACCTGTCACGTGGAAAACATTTATCATAATTCTATCGAATTTCCCCCGAAGCAAATGGTAAAAGATACAAATATCTGCCGCCGCTGTCATAAAATGCCTATACATTTCGAGATCCGGTTTTAACGTCATGTCATCTCTAGCTTTATTTATCAATAAATTATGTCAGTTTATAGAAAGAATGAAGCCATCGGAAATTAATTCAACTCTCGTATCGTTACGGCCAGACTCGCACCTGACAGGCTTTTTTCATACGTGCGCACAACACAAAGGTCCACGTGCTCAGCTTAATTGAATAAACCTAACTACTTGTGATTCAGAGAAGGCAATATCAGGTGCCTCTCCGCTTTTGAAAAACAATAACCGTGGAACATTGCGCGGAAACCTTTATACAAAAGAGAGAGTCGCTCAATGAAGTTGCACACCGAAGAATTTCCATGCAATAACGGAACATAGCGTCGGTGAGGATTCTTACCGAGCGCGGCCGGAGATATTGCGTACTTACTGGGCTTGCCTCTAATAACACTGCGCCGATACCGTTTGTGCAAGGAGAAAAATACAAAATGAAATGGAAACACTCACAGGCTCGTGCTTTCCAATCTCACCTAACAATATGCTCCGTACACAAGCTTATTCCCCATTTTAATATTCGCATCGACGTCCGTAAACACTAATATCAACAGGACGTAGGTATTTTTATTTTACAGGTAGAAGACAGAAGGTGGCTTAGCTTTGGGTTTTTAAGACTAATTTAATAAATAAAAGACTAGTATTTAAAAAATCAAAATTATATTAATACAAGCAACACATTAATAACAAGCAAATTTGCGTACGTGAACATTCATTATTACTAGTGGTCGCATAGTGGTCGAAATTCGACCATAATTAGTTTAAATTATAACTTTGAACATTATTAAGGTTCTGTTGTCAAAGACTTCTATAATCACAGATTTCTCCGTGGCTACACTGTTAATTTGACTTTAACAATAAACATAAAGTATATGCGTGTGTTAAATACATGGTAGTGTGTGCAATGTTTTTTACTGATTTAATGTATTTTTCATGCATAATTTAAAAAAAAAATTAGCCTTCTGCATTCTTTCTCTATAAACTATAAGTGTGCGAAATTTCATACTCTTCCGTCCGCGCAGTTTTCGTAAAAAGGGGTACAAAGTTTTTACTCCAAATATTAATATAATGATTTTTATTTTATTTTTAAATGCACTGCAAACCCCTCGTAAAAAATAGATAAATGTGTACCTATTTAGAAATTATTGCAAGATTCTATATCTTCTAGTGAAAAATAATATTCAAATTTTCTCCTAACAGTCAGGAAAGCAAACTGTATGAACTGAACAAATGTACTTAAAACACACACGCCCTCTATGAATTCGTATTCATCTTGAATGTATTCATACTTGACAAGATTTCAGTGAATATATTCGTGTACAAACTTCGTCGTTTGTGTACACGCTCCCGGCTGCTCCTTAAGAAATCTCAGCTATGTAGCTGCTCTAGCAACTAATTTAATTAATATTAGTCAGATTGTTCCATTTGTGCAATATGTTTCATCATTTGAATGTGTAGAAACTTTACAATTATGTGAGTTTTCGTGGATCCTTGGCTCAACCTTGTGATTAACTTTTAAAATTTCATGCTTTCATGTTTTTAAGGTCAGAAATCAGAAAGCAACATCAAATATTATTAGTTCTATTATTCAAATTTCAAAAATCCAAATTCGAACGATTTTATTTAAAATAACTTCCACTGCAGACCACTTTTATATATACATATATGTTAAAATTTAAAATTACTCCCTATTCTATCCGCTTCGCAACGTGTTATTGCTGTTAAGAAGAAGCGGCAAGAAACTCCTCAGCAACAAATCTAGCTATAAATTGTTTATTTTTATATTTCTTATGCTATTTATAGCTAAAGTTTTTTTTCATAATTTTTATACAGAAGTATGTTTCAGAATTACTTTTCGAAGAATTAATGGAGTTGTAGCCAACAGTGCATACTCAGTAACACAAACGCATAATAAAATGAAAGAAGAATATTATTATTGTTATAATAATGAACCGACGTAGTAAACGTTTGTTCTGTAACAAATCTCCATAAACTCCTTGCATGTTACATTTATGTACATTCTTCTAATATAGTAAATGTACTAAATAAATCATAAAATATATTGTTAAATATATAGTATAGTATACATTACTATATTTTTGGATAAGTATCTGAGTACTAATTTATAGACAAGTTTATATACATACGTTACTATGAATTATTTAAAAAAAATACTGCAATTCCAGCTACTAGATAAGATTATGTGCCGGGAAGATACAACGTATTTATTCTGTATCAATTTGACATGACTGAATTGATGTAGTAGAGCCATGATAAACTGATTATTTTGATTACAGCTATAAGGACCCGGTCGATTGGTGTGGTACCACGCTCTCACAGTATATCGGCTTCATACAACATGGAACCATTCGTTTTTCATACGATGAATGAGAGTTCCGATGGTCTACTTCTCTCTTCTAGTTCATCTCTCTATTCATTTCCTCTATTCCAATCTTCTATACTATCCCAATCCTCCTCTCTGATACCTTTGTCCCTCTCGGTTTATTCTATCTCTCCTATCCCGTCCTAAAGGTTGACAACGTGTTAGCTCCGCTCCAGACGTTGCAAACGTCAATATGCGGCTGTAACCACTTTTCATTAGCTAGGCCGTCTGCGCGTTTGCTAACTTCACAATAAAAAAATTGTGTGTGTGTGTGTGTACAACACAATTTCACAGTTCACACGCAGTAGAAGTGAAACAAAGTGTGACAAGGAGTGGAAAGGAAGGAAATTGCGTGACGTCATTTTTCATATATTATATCAGTATAATATATGTAAGTTTTAAAACACGATATTTGCCGTATTAATGAAAAACTGTAAAACGTTTCCAACTCTATCTGTATGAGCATAGTTTTTAAATTATTAAATAAAAAGCATTCTATCTCATTCTCTCGCAGGCAGTCCTATAGATGTATCTGTTCATCTCTTTTTAGTGTCGCTTTTTCATTTCATCGAGTTTCAAGTCGAGTTTTTTTAGGTGTTTCACTTCAAAAATCTAATATTTTCTACAAGGGCAATTCTCCAACGTCGCTTGTATACAACATCCTAAATTAGTTTCTACAGTGACTATAGACTATCGATATATACATATTTACGGGCTGTAAAGAGTGAAGCTACAAAAACTCGATTGAATTAACTACCTTTCTAGCATGTATGGCAATTTCTTCTTTCTATAAATTATAATAAAGTTTATGATAATATAGATATATGTACCTTATTTCTCACTGTAATAAATGCTTATACTTCATATAATATTTTATTGCCAAAATTATTGGGTTTTTTTAAATTATTTTGGTACATTCGTTGCTATTGTTCGAGTGCATGTCATTAAATAAATTTAATTGTGCATTTATGGAAATTTTGTTTATAAGTTTAATTTGTAGGTACATTATTTGTACTAGTTCTTATGATGAAACAATTGATTAGTAGCGACTAGCCAACTTCAGCCAGACGCATCGATCTAAAGATATATAACATATTACGGCCTATATGTCCGTCCGTGCATTAAAGCTGTGCAAATGTCACCATGCGACGGGATTAATCACATTAGCGCCCATCGCCAAAGGTAATGCTGGTAACAGCCTAAAAAGCGACCATTTGCATATTAGGGCCGGTTCCTAAAACTAGAACCGCATCCCCTGCTCTATGAAGTATTCAATATCATGCCATTGCAGTATTACTGATACACGTCAAGGTTTCTTTTTATTTTTGACATTATGTTCTTTAATATTTTAAGAAAATAAAAATAATTTTATTGCTTGTCATTCATAATGTTGAACAATTCTACAAGAAGTTTAAAATACTACATCGAGTTGTATTTTCTTAAGTTTTCGTGACTATAACACATAATAAAACTTTGTTTTATTACGTGGTTTTAAACACGGTATTTTTTTTTATTCCAAAATTTCGGCTATTTTTCAGTAGCCGTGACCACGGAAGACTAAGATGTAAACTTAATCAAGTTTTTTACGGGAACAGAAAGAAATGTTCTGCAGTTCAGTTTAATTTCTTTGTAAATAGTATTATTGATATTGCAGAACCTCTTGGTTGCATAATTAACTTTTGAATAAAGTTCTTTTCCTGATCGACCGTAAATTTCAATTATCAATCCTCTTTTCAAGAAATGATCAAAAACGGATAAAGATTATTATAGACCTATAGCGTTAGTATGAATTTTATCTACGATTTTCGGAAAAGCTATTTACTCGTATGATAGATCAATTTCATTTTTTACCAAATTAATGTCCTAGCAAAAGACAGTTCGGTTTTCGGAAATTCAAATCTACTTCTTTGGCAACTTATTACTTTCCAAATTAAATTATAATTAATTTAAATAACAAAATTTCCTGTTGTGCTCTAATTCTTAAACTTAGCAAAACCTTCGATTTTGTTGAGCATGCTAGTCTGCTCCAAGATTAGGTAAATATGGTGTTAGAGGTCCAGCTCTTAATTTATTGACTAATTATTAAGTGTTCGCCAACAAATAACTAGAGTTAATAAACTTGATAAAGATTCAAATTGTATTACAGACTACGATGATTCAACACAAAAAAAGACTGATTGTGGCGTCCCTCAAGGAAGCATATTAAGCCCTTTATTATTTCTGTTATATGGGACTTGCCTCATGTCACAAAACATAACAGCATTTTATTTGTAGACAATACAATAATAGTTACAAAATGTTCTACTATCTGTGACTATGAAAATGATGTTATAACATGTCTATCTGATATTATTCACTGGCTCAACTCTAATAAATATATTATCAATTTATACAAAACTAGTATAATTCAATTTAGGACAAAAAGAGTAGACTAAATCATCTAAATATTAATCATTAATAATAATATATTCATAGAAAAGTTTAATTCCTCGGAATCCAAATTGACGCCCATTTATCAGGGAAACACCATATTTATATGATTTGTGGCAAAATTAATATTTTTGTCTTCGCTACTAAAAAAATTAGAACGTGTACCTCCTTACGAACTGTGTTAATGGTTTATAACGCTTATGTTTGCTCATTAATCCATTACGGAATTACAATATGGGGAAATTTCCCTGATATTGCAAGAGTTAATTTATAGCAAATAAAATTTAAAAACTTCGTTTAAAAAAACCGACTTCAAAAACTAAAAAACTAAAATGTATAAAATAACTTATTTCTTAAGCTATTATTATTAATATATATTATATAAAACATCTTGAAGTCGGTGCAAAGTAAAACATAAAAATTACTATATTTTGAAAATTACTAAGCACCGACTTTAAGATGTTTTAGATAATATATATTAATAATAATAGCTTAAGAAATAAGTTATTTTATACATTTTACTTTTTTAGTTTTTGAAGTCGGTTTTTTTAAACGAAGTTTTTAAATTTTATTTGTTAGTTTTTGAAGTCGGTTTTTTTAAACGAAGTTTTTAAATTTTATTTGTTACTTTTTAGTGTCTAGCTATGTATGGGTGGACCCACGAATGGTGCCGCGCTTCTTAAAAAATATAGGTCCCAAGAACCGGGAACAAAAAAATGTTCGTAAAATGAAAACTACTACGCCAAACTATGTCAAATTTTTAGGGGACCACATGGCAGCTATTCCGCGTCGAACAAAAAAAGAATCACGTAAATCGGATCATAAATCACGGAGTTATCGGCGAACATATGGAACGGAGTGAAAATTATTTCCATGAAAAATGTTCATAAAATGAAAACTACTGGGCCAAACTATGTAAAATTTTTAGAGGACCAATTGGAAGCTATTCCACGTCGAACAAAAAAAGAATCACGTAAATCGGATCATAAATCACGGAGTTATCGGCGAACATACATAAAAAAAAACAAAAACAAAAAAAGATCCCGACGAATTGAGAACCTCCTCATTTTTTCGAAGTCGGTTAAAAAATAGCTTCGTGTCATATTTCGAATGAAATGGTCAAAATTTTGCAAACTGGTTTTTAAATCTCAAAATCTCCTCACTGTAGCTGGTATCTATATAATCGAAAACTATGTATAATTCAATGGGTCTTTGTTTGAAGAATATAACAATGTTCACGCGAGACTTTGGACGCAAGTAAAATTAAAGATACCCGTGCCTTCTTGGTATCTTTTGAGAAGGAACTGTATTTATATGGTACCAATCATTTGTAATTCTTTGCCAACTGAAATTATAAATGCACCTCCAAGAAAAAGTCACTGCGGTCTTAAAAACGTGGCTGATCAAAGAGTGTTTCTATACTCTAGATGAATTTCTCAAAAAAGTGCTTGTCGTTATTATCTATATTGGAAAGCTTAGCTATTTATTTGTTAATTTTTTCTTTTGACATATTTTTTTATTTTACTAAAGCTAAATGACAT
Organism: Dendrolimus pini; assembly: GCA_949752895.1. Taxonomy (NCBI): domain Eukaryota; kingdom Metazoa; phylum Arthropoda; class Insecta; order Lepidoptera; family Lasiocampidae; genus Dendrolimus; species Dendrolimus pini. The sequence goes on from OX457130.1 coordinate 12,295,587, forward strand.
GGTTCTGAATTAAAATGTTTATGGAAATTCAATGATTGTATTTAAATTATTTGACAATGTGGTAGACTGACTGTGCATCTATAATTTTATAACGTTCTTGCAAATAAAGATTTTGAATGATATTATAATATTGCATAATAATATAATATTCAATAATTATAATTCATTGACTGTTTAAATACTATTTAATAGTCTGCGAGGTTTCCAGAGCTAATAAAACCACCTTATTACAGTGCTAACGTCAGAAAAAAATATTTTTTGTATCTTTTATGCCTTTGTTAAAATGTGGCTAACAAGCTAAATTGTTTTAATCAAAATACCACACATAACCCAAATTATACATTACTGAAACTAATTTTTCTTTGGCCCACAAAACATAATAGGTACTTATCATATATTTTATCCTCGCTGCAAGCATTGGCAACTTTAAACTTTATTACAGTTCAGTCAACGTTAGGAGAGTTCAGCGCACTATGAACTACACTTTTAGATTTTAAACATTGTATTACCAACTTTAACGCATTTTTAATGAATTAGACTCTGTGTTGCACTGTTTTTCGCGATATCTCTAGACTAACTCGAATTCCAATCCCCTGAATTCCATTCCCGGTATGTACATTTCCATTATTTACTCTCGTTGCTAGGGATTGATCCTAGAGTTGTCCATTGTACTTTACCCGTAATATTAATGAACGTAAGTTACGTAGTTTGAAATTATACAACGCTTACACATACATAATTATGCCCACCGAATTACCTGATTAATCCCTTCATTTATTTTATAAATGCACTTATATTTGTTTTCTAGAATGTTTTAATGTCTTAAGCAGGCAAACAGACAGACAGTCCATCTGATAGAAAGTGGCCATCGTCGCCTATTAATGTCTGCCAGGACGACACGGATATTTTATACCAAAAACGATTCAGTTCTTAGGATATGTATTCAAGTATATAAAAGACAATGTACGTTTTATTTGAAATCGACATATAAATATAAATACTCAATCTGTTAACTTTATTCACTAATATTGACAACACTTTAAAGTTAATTCATATTATTTTTCTTAAATAACATGCCATAAATATATATAGAATAATTTGACATTTTAAAATAATTTGGCATTATAAACTATGATTTGAAAGATATGGAATTCTATTTAGTCATAATTATCAAGCACGTCAAGCACACAAGCTTTATCGAGACATCCAAATACCTGTACAGATGACTTACGGGATCAAGAGGCTGGTTTATATTTCGGGTAACGTATTATTAGCGTTGCCATCCAAGAAGACAACGCGGCCAGCCTGTAAGAAACGTTCCCTCCTAGTAGCGGTCTAGGATTAACCTTCCTATTTCAATATTATTTTATTTATAGTATATACTTAATTTTTTTGTGTGTTAAGACTGCATATAAAATAATAGTTGGTTTTTACAATCCAAATGCATATATAATAAATTCACTAGTACTTATCACCTACCCTTGTTTCATTTATCAAGAAAATATTCTATGTAACATGAAATTTCATTTAACCTTGACTGAGCATTGAAATATTATTATTTGTTTAAGAAATCGTACTAACTCCGAGAATTTAATAAAACCATTTATTAAATAATGGTTCTACCTGAACCTTTGAAGCTTTTATATTTACTAGGTACGTATAAGCTCACGGCTTTGTTTACCATTTCACTCCCGAAACAACTCCCTCATTTTGACATTTTTATCAAATGTAATTTTTATGTAACATCGATAAATAATGTTTTGTTTGTAGCTTTTACTTTTTTGTTTTTTATTTTTTAATAAAACTCAACTAACTATAACATATACTACTTCTTATAATTTAAAATACTAACTACTTCTACTATACTATTACTTATTTTATAACTGTTATTTCCTGCCTATCATATATTGTTGCGCTATTAGAATAGAAAAGAACTAAATACGCTTTATTGACACGTATTACAGGATAAATTGCTAACAACATTTGTTACGAAAAGTAAAAAAAGAAAAGAAATTGAGCTTATCTATGGGTGCGAGTTCTACGAGACAGCCTGTTGTAGCACATAGTCGCCGTATTCCGCAAACTGTGACTGCAGTGTGTACCGGTGAAAGCAACATCGTGCCCACATTTACCAGCTTAGCATTTATCTGCGTATAAAAAGTCTGTTTATGTTCATTTATGATCAAAAACTAGTATGGGATGTGGCAGAGGACGTATGCCAGAATAGAGGAATATAAAATGAATAGACGTATTGTGAAGACCCCAAATAATTGGGAGAAGTTTAATGAAAATAGAGAAATAATGCGTTCAATCAGAACCATACCCCAACCTTGGTCCTTCGAACCGTATGATAATAATAAAAATAAGTGGCAAGCCAGATCACAATATGATATCAATAATTGAAATATGAGACCAATAATAGCACCCCGAAGATTATGAAGTTCACGTGGAATCACCACTAAACGAATATAGAATCTTTTAAATATTAACCTAGTTTTCACTGAGGTGTAATAATCGTCAAAGGATATCTTAGCGCTTGGGGACAGCCGCAAGATGTATAGAAATTTTGAAGAAGCCACTTCACATAAAACCCCATAGTCTGAAATTATTTTCAAAAGTAGGTATCGTAGTTCTATTCCATCCACTGATCCATATTTTCGATGATGGTATGTTTATGGTTTTTGGGATGAACTAATTAGAGCAAAGCTGAGAGGACCGATCGACATGAACTATAGTTTACGTTTGTCTTCTATAAAAGGAATGAATCAATTTTTATTTTATGACGATTACCGCTTTTAGAACCGGCTCGATCGGTGTAATACCTCACAAAATAATAATATGCCTGAAAATATGCCTGAAACTTTTAGCCTTGAGCTAATAGTATTTCTGATGATGAATGAGAGTTCCAATAGCTCATTTCCTCCACCTCCTATCCAACCGTTCCTGTCCCATTCCTCCTGTCTGTACCCTCCATCTATCCTATCCTATCTTAAAGGTTGGCAACGCGATGTTGTGACCGCCTGTTGTGAAGGCGACGGTAACCACTTTCCATGAGCTGGGGCGTCTGCCTATTCGCCAGCTTCACAAAAAAAATATATTCAGAACATAAAAAATATATCTATATATTTTAAAGCTATGTAAAAGAATACACAAACAATACCATTAAATCGAATAAATAGAGTTGCGTAGAATAGGCCAAAAAGATAACAACGCCATTGTTACGTTCATTGTATAGAGTAAGGGTAAAGAAGTAAATGTACAATATCTGTGCCACAATAAAATGAACCTTTATGATAATGTTGTACCCGTGTGTAGGTGAGTATACTCTGCATATCGCAGAAATATGAAACGACGTTATAGTATCTAGAGATTTAGTGCTTATGTACCTGTTTATGCACTAAGTTACCGCTGGAACGTTAGTGTTTCTATAGAATATATAAACACACTGAAACAAACAGCCTTTGTTGGTTCATGTTATTGAACAACTCAAGAACATTACACAACATTATACATGTATAAGTTTTTTTATGAAATCTTCTCTATTTCTTTAAATTTATTTTCATAGGTGTTACAGAGTATATATACATTACAAATGATTGTAACACAGTTAAAAAAACATAGATTCTACACATTTAAAATATTAAAGTGGCTGGGCATTTAGAGAGACTGGATGAAAGTAGAATCACAAAACAAGTGTATAACAGCATTCTGAATGGTAGAATTGGTGCCCATAGACCGCGACATGCACACTAGAATCAAATATCGGAAATTGTATTAAGTTAAGGTAAAAAGCAACTCAAATAAACAAACGTGCATGTATGAAGAAATGTAGATGAAGCATAAGTGGTTTCTCAGGAGCGTCGAAAGTGGAGATTTATCGTCTCTGCATACTTGCATGGGAAACAGGTGTCATAATATGTATGTATGTATGTTAAATTTGTGTCTAATTTGATACAAGTTTGATTTTCTCATACACACATATTTATAATCTCTCTCATTTATTATTCGCTCTAGATATGAAGTACAGCAGACTCCTCATTTTCTGTTATTTTAAGTTTGTTTGTACTAAATTTATTTGCGAATAACCTTTAGCATAGGCAAATTAATTAGAATATTTTCGGGGAAGGTACTGTAAGCCGACGAAACAGGATCTATTATTACTATTGGGTTCAGCTACGAATAGGTACATTTGATTGTTACATAGCTTATCATAATAATTACTCAACTTTCTCTTTTGTTACTATTAGCAACTAATTCAATTTATCTAAATATCTTTCAATCCCACAGACAAAATTGTGTGTCTGTGTAATTGTTTTTGTTTATCACATACAGTAGGTACACAAATTGTACATACAAATATTTCCAAGGGACTGTATTATGATGATTTGTTATTGTTTCCCCAAACTTTCCCCATTTACCTGTGCCTTTTATAATTATTTTTTTAAATATATTTTTTAACTAGGATATGCCTGGATATATAGATAGGATATTGCTCGAAATTCCCGTGTGATTCCCGGGACGCAAAATACGCCGAGTTTAAAAAAGAATGTATGCTATCGTTTCACTGAAAACTGTGTCGAAATAAGCTAATTTTTATGCACCCGAAAAATTACAAACCGCTCCCGGGATAATTCCCGTGATAAAAAATATTACACATAATTCTTACATAAAATTTGCTATCGATCAATGCAAAAATCACAGTGGAATTCGAATTGATTTTTAATCTAGCCATTTTAAATAATTGCCGACAAAATCCCTCGAGATTCCTAGAAAAAGTTATGACAAATGAATAATTTCTGATATTATTATTACTATATATTATTATTAGAAATAACATACTTGTTTAAAGGAGGATACATTCTGTAGTTTTCGAGACCTCAAACTTAACTGTTTCTTGTTAAATCCACTACAATAACAAACAAACTAAGTTCATATTCTCTACACAACTGACTAGCAAAACATAGAATGGAATAGAACATTCTTTATTGCACACAAGAAAATAATACACATGAGTTAACAATAATATAACTACTACAATCGGCAGTCTTATCGCTAACAGCGATTTCTTCCAAACAACCTTCTTGAGATAATTTCACAATTCTAATAGTGGGTCAGTATTCAGTGTGCATAGTTTAAAATATATACATATATTAATAGTCAATAAAAATACACATACATATTTATATACAAATATATCGAGGGCTTCATAACATATAGGCGTATACGCAAAAATGCCATTCTTTTGTTGTTTAGTAAAAGTAAGTAAAAACGATATATCTGTTACAATTTAGAAATTCTTACCAGTTTGCAACTGTACCTATAAAGAAGGATATTCCAAATTTCAGCCATATACAATCAACTAGTTTTGTTTTATTCACAATTTTGTCCCTTGTATAAAACTGCACTTTTGTCTGTATGCCCATTTGTTATGAAGCCCTATATGTACATAGAGATACATACATAAATTACTGTTCATAAATTTAGTTAGTGATCTTTGAGGAGTTTACTAAAGGATGTAAGTGACTGACAACAACCTTACAGCCTGCACAGTAAAAGATTTCTGACAACATTGCGTGGAATACATTGGCGTCATTAGTCGCAGATTTGCTGATGATCTCAAGAGCCTTATACTACTTTCTTGAAAGAACTCAAAGCGTTCCTTCAAACAAAGAGTACATTATACAAAAGGGATAAGATATGAGCATTCCGGCGAAGGCGGATAGGAAGCCACTCGAGCTTACTACGAAATTCAGGAATGTGATCATATTTGCGCAAATATGGAACGAATGCAGAAGTTTTAGAGTCGCTCTAGTTTATCTAATTGGCTTTCGGTGATATCTAAGTAGCTGATGTCACCATAGTCAAGTATAAGGAGGAGAAGGGATTGGGCAAGCCCAATTTTAGTATGAAGTGGAAAGAAGTTTTTCAACCTTAGAAGAGACGCTGCACTTGCACAACATACAGATGAGTCAAAGCCAACGTGATTTGAGGTAATATAATGAATGACGTCTTGTTTATGATTAGGTAGTTATTTATTAGTGAATTGTAAAAACGAGATTGTAGCGCCATCTATTTCACTTATTCGTCTATTCCAGGTAAACTACATCTTTTATCAGGATAAAACGTATCCTAAGTGTTCATTAGAGTTATAAACCATCATTATTTCGAGTTTCATTCATATATGTTCAGTAGTTTCTAAAAAAGATGCGATCGCAGCGCCATCTTTTTGGCTATTTTCGTGTATCCCACAATAACAACGTTATTTGTCGAGATAAAAAGTATCCTGAGTTACGCCCCGTGATATAAGCACGCTTCGATTCGAATTTAATTACCATTTGTTCAGTGATTTTTACACGATGCTCTAACAGACAGAAAGACAAAAAGACAGACAGAAAATAACATAAAAATTGCATTTTTGGAATCTGCTAATCCGAATTAGACCCCTGATTTTTATCACATTTTTAATTGCATTATACAAACTCGAACCATTTACAGATTTATTATAGTACATATAGATATATAGACAACAGTATAATCCGTAAAAAATAAAATTGAAACGCGCAAAAACAGAAGGATTAAGGAAAATAATTTCAAATATAACCTCAATATTCATAACAAAAACATTTTAAGTTATACGTACATAGCTTACATAACATTCAAATCAATAGTTACCTTGAGCTCGGTCCAACGACCAGCATTTGTTCTGATCGCAGCGACACACGAATTCCAGTCATAAGCCCCATCTAAACCTCTATCAATATATCTAGCCAAGCGATAATAGACCTTGTCTCTTTCGAAATAGGGTTTAAATTTTTATATGTCACGTTTCTCGTTTCAACAGGGTCATTACCATGAATGAAGCTCCGTTAATCCCTTCTATTCTGACGTAATCAATACATACACAGTACACTGTCATAATTTTGAAAAAGGTCTGTAAACGTTTGAAGGTTCTGTAGCAATATTGACAAAAACGAAATGAACGAAATCGTCCGTCTTTCCGAATCTCTATCAGTCCGTCTATATTTGTGTCTATTATCATACTGGTACATATATGTATGAAATGTGGTAGAAATACGTAATCTATATATCGCAACACAATTCTCCATCAAAAATTGCGCAAAATCTGATTTTTTCTCTATACTACGTAGTTGTAGATATGGAACGTGGGGTATATCATTATTCACATCTTAAAAAATCATAACAATATTCTTTCATTATTTATTCTTTATTTAAAAAATTAGATTAGGAGCTAATAGCTTCCAATTAATTATTGAAAATACACTCTAACTTTTTAATAACGATAATTCTGATAAAAATTAAGATGGTATTGAGATGAAAAATATTTTCAAAAAAATTGTTTATTCATTACCTGTTCAGCAGTTTATGGTATATGGGGTATTTTAGATCAAACACTTCTTTCATAGTTCCGTAGAAATATGAAGAAAAAAGTGGATGTTTGATACCTACGGGACTGTATATTACGTGGACTGCCCCACACTTGTTCAATTTATTTATTTTAAGGAAATACGAGTTGCTTGATAGCTAATTTCAAAAATGTATTTTCTCCTTATCAAAAAGTATTCTAACAAAGCTTAAATTACCTTGAAAATGGAATCTATATCGATTTATTATTACAAAATTCTAAACATGCCGTGTCTGTCCATTGCAGCTCTTTAAAAAAAACAACTGGGATATACTATATAAACGAAGAAAAACACGATGCATTTTTTTTAGATTTCTTGTCCGTTTGTTGTTTGTCTGCTTGTTCGGGATTCACGTAAAAATTACTGGGCCGATTTCGATGCGGTTTTCGCTGATCGACAAAAAAAATCTTAGATTTAAAATCTGCACTACTTTTTATTCCAGGAATCCGGCGGGAATTTTTCTGGGAATGATTTTAAGTGGCCAGATAAAAATGATCGATTTTCAATGTGACTTTTTACCGGCCGATGGCAAATTTAATGTAATAAAATGTGTAATATTGTTTATCCCGGGAGCCCTGCGTAAATTGTCCCGGGAGCGGTTTGTAGTGGTTCGGGTGCAGTTTTTACTAACATGATACCTTATAATCATTTTTAAATGCCGTATTACTTTGTGTATCGGAATTCCCGCGGGAATATCAAGTGAAGCGTGAACGAAGCTGCGAGCATATCCTAGTTATAGATAACAAGACCTAAGGTAAAACAGGCACGCAACAAACTTATATAAATGATGAGTACATTTACTCGTAGGTGATGTTAAGCGTTAAAAATACGAGAGATACTCCGGCTTTTGTCCGATGCACATGTCGTAGTATCGTACTAGCGCTCTAGGGTGGCTAATTATTGCACGAGATGTAAGATTTAATTATATCGGTTATTATTATTAAGTTTTGCATATTTAAAGGGCCATACTGTATTTGAAACCCTTTTGAAATTATGCGACTTTCTGTATAACTTCATCAACTCTCAGTTGGCACCGCAGAAGGCGAAGGTTGTTGAGTTTACGTGTAAAGTTTTCCTCATAAGTTCACCGCAGGGCGCTCCCCTATCAATTGCCGTTGTGCCCACCCGCTTGCCCCTCACTCCGCACCCTTACGTTTCCACTAATGATCCCACTTGTTAGGGCTCAACGCGAACCTTCGACCGTGTAACTCGGTGAATAACAAATTCTAAGCCGATCCCGCTACGCCGTAGTCCGTAGCTGCTACGATGCCCCCACTCAAATATTACAAGACGTATGTATGATTCGTGCGTAACAAATGAACATGGATCAAGTCTGACATTTTTATAACAAAGTTCATATTCGCCTTGTACAAAAGTATGGAGGGTTGAATTTATAAAGTGTAGATTTTGAAGGATACATTCAAACGTTGTCAATTTTCTTATTACCATAATACATTTTTTATTATTATTATTTATACTGCATTCTTTATCATCCTAGCCTTTTACACCTGTCACGTGTTACGGTTCTCTTTGTGATGTTTTTACTGTAACCTGTAGGTTTTCGGTATCCGTAATTAAAAGCTAGAGCTTGTCGTACGTCCACAGAAAATATGTAATGAATAATAATAATAATAAAATAATACCTTGAAGATAGAAGATCAGAAAGTCTTATTAGGCGAAAAGTACCCCTGGTCTAGAATATGCCGCCATTACAACCTTAAATTGTGTTCTGGCATTAGTTGCCAGGTTTACTTAAATGTAGTTTTTATACAGAAAATGGACATAAATATTTTTCATGCCCGGAGACAGGATAGTTTGCGATATACATGATAGACGTGAAGTGAATCTTCTGGGGGCAAATAGCACTAACATCAAAATTTTATACAATGTAGCCTGTATTAACGTCTGCTCTTTAAACAAGTAGTACGCACTAGAATTTAACCCTCCGCACAGCCGTGGGGTAAACTCCTTATAAATTCTTAAATATTATATTTGTATTAAAAACTAAGGCTGCTGCATTGTATTACTTACTATCAAACTGTTGGGTGGCGTGCGCGAGAAGTGAGGCAAAAACCCTGTCGGCTAGTGGTGGCGGTTGCGGCGGACGGTCGTCGTCGCTGCTGCTGTACCGGTCCCCGCCCCACTCCAGCGATCGCTGCCTGCGCACGCCACCAGCGGCGCCAGTCACACCACCCGACAGGCCACTTAGGGAACCGGCTTTGACTCGACGCCCTGGCCTTTCCATTTTCACCGCCGTTAAGCCATTCTACTAACGCATCTGTGGACAATAGGCATACATACATATTTGACATAAGAGTCTAAAAAGTCGTGATAATGCTGGTATTACACAGAACAACCAATATATTTAATTGAATTGAATTTGGTTAAAAGGCTAAGAACGGAAAGGAGACGATGTCATTGAATTACTCAATTTTGTGTTTACATGAATCAATTTGATTGTCATCCAAATTAAAAGACGGAAATGGACCGTGTAATATCGGCATTCGGCTCATGCCTATTACCAGAAATAACTTCCATCTCATGATTGAGGTTGTTTCTGGTAATTGAAATAAATTAAATTCTCGACTTCCTTTAATATCTAACTCTAGTATTCGTACCGTTAGTACTATTGTAAAAGGATAATTATTTAATGTCGTACGTGCCTACCCCGCAAGGGACCTGGCGTGAAGTTATGTATGTATGTATGTATAATTATTTAAACTAAACGTAGTAATATGAACCTAACAGAATTAACGAAAGTAAATGAGTCTTGCAATTTTAGGCAAAAAATTAAATGAAAAAGCAAAGAGTTATAATTTAGTAGCCAGACGTGATCAGAGCAAAGTGTCTCATTGTCTCATTTAGAAAATCGGGCTTTCTCGCTCGCATTAATCAAAGCGAAGACAGCGATTATACTAAAACTAATCCAGAAGGCTTTCATTACAGTCCAAAATAAATTGCCCCTATTTTTATCCCTTTCTCTGAGCTTTCACGTAATTAAGTTATATTTTTAGATGCCAATATAATTACCTACCGTATAATAATACTAATAACGTTTTCCCTTGACTTCCAAACTATCTATTTTCGCAATAAATAAAAGGATTTAATATCCATTACGAACGTTACTAAGTTTTCCAATTCCAAGTACCGTAGATGGTTTAGTATCAATATCCATGGCGAGTCCAAAATTAAAGTATGTTTGCGTTGCCTTATTGATTTCTTTTTATTTTGTTCATAGTTTCCTATTTTACTTATATTATGCGTATCGAAAATGTTGATGGGGGGAGCTTGAAGGGTGTTTTGAAAGTAAAATGTACTGAATGTTTTATTTTCAGTTTTACATAGTACGCTCGTATCAAATAAGTACATAAGGTTCGGTTTATCAAAGAAGATACTGAAAAAGCGCGGTAAACTTAGAAAATATTAATACGGCAACTCCAAATTACCAAAGAGTATTTATGTATATATAATAGTAACGAATTTTATTATTCTCCGAATTCGGGGTATTTCTTCTGTTGCTTTTTCTCGAATTTGGAAATCATGCAAAAAATGCATGTCTTTACTTTTAATAGTTCTGTCCATGTTCTAAGGTCTTAATTACTAAAACGCAATTACACCAAAATAACAAAAATGACAATAATAAAGACAACATTGACGTTTGTTTGGCTTTGTCATGTAATAAGTTTGTGAATAGTTAGAAAGTTAGAGTGTATTCAGTTCAGTAGCCAGATTCTATCTTGCTACTATAACGAGTTTACAGTTTAGTGACGTGACTTTAAAATTGTGTAACTTGTGTTAAGAATACAATATAAACAGAACAAAAGCAAGTGTAAAGTAGTACCATAGATCTCTCGCTGTTGAAACAATTATTCTTTAAATGCCTACTAACATTGGTCATATCTATCTAGTGAACTGGTATTCTTCATAAAATAATATTCAGGAACAGTAACATTGTTCGACATAACGATCATTAAACATAATCATCACATATTAAAATAGCAAAGTGTTTTAAGTGTCACTCTTTTAAACATTGTTTTGATTTTGATATAAATGTGTCACAGATAAAATAAAATCAGTTGACTCACTGATCAGAAAGAGCAAAATAATATATATTTTTCTTTGAACCAATACATCCCTTCACAATATATTAGAAACACAAGAATATTGATTTCAATACTCGTTTTGGCTTTCAAAACAAAAGAAAATATACCGTTTCTTTTTAACATTAATACTTTTCCGGCTTCTAATACGCCGAATCAAATGTAACTGACTCGTAAATCTTTGTACAAATAAAAAATCGGCATGATATTTTATAAAAGCAGTAACAACATCGTGAACGGAAAAGAACAACTGTAATAAAGAGCCTACAAGTCGTTTGGTTTGCTACCGAACATAAATAGGAAGTTGGGTCGGGCGCACCGCGTGCGTGTTCCGAGGCTAATCCAATGGATTGCGCTGCGACGCCGCCCGCGACTCGCGGCCTGCCAGCAAACAACCAGCCCGCCATTAGTCCTTTAGTCCCACTATTGACTTAGTACTCTACAACCACCTACATCTTTATAGATAGGCTACTGCCGACTTACAGTTTATGGAAACAAGCTAAAGTGTAAAGTTTGCTTGTTCTCTGTATAAATGCTCGAAGAACTTCTTTTAATCCTTATATATTTCTGTATTTTTTAGAATTTAGATACCATCACTGCCATAGGTCATCACAATTTTTAACGTGGTAGAGATATACTGGAATCATTATCCTGATTATAGCACAAAGAATATCGGCCTGATACGGTCAACCTAGAGCTATATATAGGATGTTTCATGCGATGAGTGAGACTTCCGATAGCACACTTCCTCCTCGCCCTACCCCATCTTCCCTATCCCATCTCCTATTTCAATCCCATATCATATCCCTTCCATTCCATTTCTCCTGTCTGATCTTTCTATGCCATCTTCTTTATCGCATCATAAAGGCTGCTTATACGATACGCATTCAAGTCTAAGGTAGCAAAACTTAACGATCCATCTCCCATGTTATTTACATGGAAGAACTTTAGTTTGATAAAAATATTGACAGCATAAAACCTTTGGTGCCTAATATGAAATTCATAAAATATAGTACTCGACTTTTTATAAGCACTTTACGTGATAATATCGAGCTTAAAATTAGAAGAAAAATAAAGTTTATGTAACTGGAGATAAATTTGAACGAGTATTCCTTTAATTAATAATGTACAGTTTGTATTCTGTATACAAAATAACTTAAAGTTTTTCAGATAAACAAAGACACTGTTATTTAACTAGAAATTAGAACAGTTAATTATGAAACACGCTGCAAGTACTGGGTTGGTGCGTTGAACAATTGTTAAGGTTTACTGCACTCATTTCTCATTTCGTATCGACAGAATAAACAGAAGCGGTTTCATTAGAGACTCGCCGCCGTATACAGATATAAGTATTGCTTAGACCGGTTAATATATTAATAATTAAAACAGATTCAAAATGGACTCGCGTAAGCTTGATTACTGTATTTCAAGGAACCTTTTGAATTTTAATAAATGATTTTTTTTATCCTATATTGAGCTTCAATCTATCAAGTAACTTTTCATAAGTTTCATTTAATTCAGTGTGTATTTAAACTTATGTTGCAATAAACAAATATATAAGTAATTTTATAATGACATTAATCAAAAGCTTAGTTATAAGTTACCATTATTTATATTTCAGGCAAAAGGTATATAAAAGTCAGATTCTAACTTTCAATCAATTTCTTGCTTGCATCATGTTGTACATAGAAATAGCATCTTATCTTCCAAAGTACTTACTGTAAGTAGTTTCACTTTGTTTACTGAAGTATTCGGTCCATCTTTGATGCTAGCTTATATGTTCATAGATATGTAAGTCATAAAGTTGATGCATAACGAAATGTATTAGGAATCCATCCAAAAAATGTTGATGTCTTCATATCATCAACCCTTTTCTATATTCCAAAATAATGTCAAGGTGTAGTTTGAAACATATGGAAAAATATGTTAAGGTCTCAAAATTAAGTATCAGCAGAATATATTAGGACAGACAAGCCCAGTCCTATAGTGTTGCCTTGATGATAAGTTTAAACTTGTAAGCTTGTTGTCACTAGTATCGATTTTTCTTAGTTTTATGTAGAGACGTATCTTCGGTGAAAATTTATTGACTTATTCCTGACACTCTGTTTAAATATGAAATTTATTAAAACTTCTTTTTTATTGCGAAGCTGTTAAACAGGCAACCTGCCCACGTAATGTAAAGCGGTTACCGTCAATATGGACGTTTACAATACCAGGACTGAAACCAATGCGTTGACAACCTTAAGCGCCCTTGTACACGCTAAGAAATTGTATTATGTCCGCGGCAGATAGCACTAATTCATCGTGTACACGACTAGAATTTAGTCGGATCTAGCCATAAAAATTTGTCGTGTGTGCTCCAGACAAGATAAATACGAAAATAAATGGTGAGATTGTTTTTGGCCAGTTGTACGTAGGGTATGGTAGGGTGCACTCATCAAGTTTCACCTCCTGACTTCTTACTTTTTCCCCTCCCTTCACCGCAACAACACAGAGGGCGTCGTATCTAGCAGACAAGATTTTTTCCAGGGCAGCGCTGGAGTAATTTACACAGTTCGTGTGTAGAATCGTCACTAACTCTTTCGTAGACCCGGCCTCTTTTCTTAAGCTTGTACAAGTAGCCTGAGGATGGATTAGAGGGCATAGGATCACTATACTGTAGATGGCATAGGGACTAATTTGTGACTGATTTAGTCAAAAATATGTATAAAAATAATATACTGGTTTTAAGTTTAATAGTGTTGTTGTTGTTATTAAATGAAAGAAAAATTACTTCTGGCGCCTTCGAGAAATATAGCATTTAAAAACTTTCCAGAATTATGTTTATGAATGAGCGATAGTCATTCGTATCCAGTGATCTAATCACATGGTATCAATTTTTCTAAGCCATAATTTCTAAAGAAAGTAATATTTTAGATTAATGAACAAGTGTCATGTCTACGTGGCAAATACTTGTAATGACTGTAGCCGGCACAGGCTAATAGCGCGTCTGATGGACCGCTCGGTTTAATATAAAGTAGATTCCCTGTTTACCAGGCTGTGTCACATCGTTAATAAATACGCCTTCCTTTACATATAGTCGTCTGTTTCCGTTTTCAGTAAATATTTAAATTTGTGTATACCTAAAATTCTCGTGTGTATAGGCTTTTAAATTTTTTATAACGCGTACGACATTCTCTTAAAAAGACATGTTACGTTAATTGACTTTCACAAGCTCAAAACTTCTATAATATTTTAAAACTTTAAACATGGCGTATGTATACATTGAGAGAAGACGATGAATTTTTTTTTATGTTTCTTGTCTGTTTGTTCGAGATTCACGTAAAAACTAAAGGGCCGATTTCAATGCGGTTTTCGTTGATCGACAGAAAATTCTTAGAATTAAAATCTGCGCTATTTTTTATCCTGGAATCCCCGAAGGAATTTTTCCGGGAATGGTTTAAAATGGCCACATTAAAAGAAAATGAATTTCAAAGTGATTTCCAATTCACTAAAACGATAGCTTACGTTCTTTTTTAAATACTGCGGTACTTTGTGTCGCGGGTATCCCGCGGTAATTTCAAGTCAAGCGTGGACAAAGTTGCAGGCATATCCTAGTTGATTGATATGATTTATATGATTCAGTTCTATGTAAAAATAAGTGAAGCTGAAATAGTTTTTTTGTTAATTATTTATATTTTCAGAAAATGACTTAACACAAATATTATACTCTAAAATCTAAATAATTATCCCACATGTTATACTTTTATACTCCATTAACGTTGCTGGCCCATGGGAATGATCCTATTATCTTGTTGCATGTAACAACAGAACACGCTTGCAATATTCTTGCAAACAAATAAATCTACCCACTACTATCTACTAATTGTAGACCTAATATGATTTATTTATATTATATGTATTATAGCAATATGATTTATATATTTCATGGAAAAGCAATTTTTGTGAAAACTGGAATAAGATTTTTTTACGATTTTGTAATTAATATAACATGATATAAGGGTTGTATAAAGATTTATATTTGTAATAAAATAAGAGCTGTTTGTAAGTTAATAAAGAAAATAAATAAAAATGTCGTAGAAAGTATATTAAGTGTGAGGTTAAGCAGCGTAAAACAAGCGTGTAAAATAAAGAGCCTAATGGATACCTACAATAAAAGTGCATATTGACTCACGCCGCCCTCACGATATTTACTTGTTCTCGTGTAAAACTAATTTACATGGAGATTAGTAACAAAGCAATTCCTTTCAAGATAGATAATGGCTCTATACATTACTGTTCAGTGTTATTATTATCTAAGTTTAAAATAACAGACTCCAAATTAATATATACCAGAATACTAAGTAAGCAAATATTTTACTAGCTTGTAGAAAATGTAGACCCTCAAATGTATGCCTAATAAATAATAACTTAAACGATTAAAACCCAAAAAGTAAGCTAGTCGCTTATTTTGAAGATTTATTAATCATAACTTTGTTAAATCCCATTTTGTCCGTGCAGGAACGGAGAAAGAATACAATTGCCTGCGGCCGGGAAGCCTGTCGAAAGAGGCGACAAAACAACCCACAGCCAGGATGTAGGGTATTTGCCCGTCTGGATGGCAACCACTCCTGGTTTAGAGTATGTCTTCATAACAACCTTGAGTCGTGTTCCGGCATTAGTGGTCACGCTCCAGTCTACTTTTAGAGACCAGCAGCTCATCGGTAACACCATTAGTGTTGCAAATGTCCATAGGCGATGGTAACCGCTTCCCATCAGGTAGGCCATCTGTCTGGCTGCTAAACTCGTACAGAAATAAAAACCCATTTGCATTTGGGGCTTCAGTTTCCTACCTTTTCTATTCTACTTCGTAAGGATTTGGCAGCCATTATTGTAAAACCCTTGGCACACATTCATGACGTTCAGCCAACATCGTGCCCTTTTATCGGAAGCTGGCGTAGGCGACAGGGCTAAATTATTATTCGTTATCAGCTTCACTTGCCAGTAATCTTATAATATAAATCAATATTTGTATGTTTAACTTCGATGCGATCCTAAACCATTGATCAGATTGTGATGAAACTTTAGTAGTGTGATCTGGGGACTGACAGTTTCCAAAATTTTGTCAAAATTTTTTGTGTGTGGGTCTCGGGATGCTTTACTTTTAAATTTGAACCAGGTAGATGGCGCTGCAAGCGGGTTCCAGAATGTTTATGAACTTTTGTATGTGTTCAAGTGGATTTGAGGATGGTTTACATTAAAAATTGGTCTCAGTAGATAGCGCTGCAATCAGTTTATAGATTATTATTTTTTATGGACAACGTCTGCCGGGTACGGCTACTATTGTATAAAAAAATTAAAAAATCCCGGAAGATTGTTCAAGATGTAGGTAATTGCGAAATTTGCACAGAAATAATCTTGATATACTAGGGCATACGTTAAACTATACGAGTATAAGCAAGACTACTAACCTACGAAGTAATTTTTCTGGATATTGGACAGACATAAATAAAATTTTAAGAGAAAAGATTTGACGGCTGGTACATGTGCTTAAATATCTTATAAGAACGGAAAGACATTAAGGATAGTTTTGTAACAGAGCTTGTGTTCCGTGTCACGTATAAAATAAGCGTCAGGCCAACAGGGAACATGACATGCATATGAATTACGATCGAAACTCCGCCCCAATGGCGGAATGAAAAGTGCATTCTACACTTTTGAGACTGCACGTCGGACATACATTTGTGCAAGGACATTTAAAATTTTACACATAAAATATGTTATGCAGCAACACAAATATTAAAACAAAAAGTAACTACGACGACTTGATCTGTATTTATCCTGAAAAATCGCAAGATAATACGTAAATTTCACGCGTCTTCGTTCTTCAGATTGCTCACCCAGCGATGATGTGGATGAACCCTGTAACAGTTCCGAGTTCAGTGACATACACAAGAACTAAAGAATTTTATATATAAAGATTTTTGGTCCAGAAATGCTCGTGGGCGTCCTCAGAACACCTTACTAAAGTTTCACCAGAATCTGATCAATGCTTTAGGAACACTTTGAGGACAAACATACAGACATTGATTTTATTTATAAGATTAGTAGAAAATTATGTCAAAATATTTTAACCGACAATTAGGTAAATGAATGCACAGTAGGATATAGAAACCAAGCATTAAACAGATACCTTAAATGGACGTGATCAAAATCTGCATTGGTTAGAAATGCTGAGTCTTAAATCAAGGAATCACATCACGTGTGGTGTAGGTCGGACAAGCATCAGGCCGTCCTCGTGTGCTGAATCTAAGCAACCGCCGTGCACACACTGATTTTTAAACGAAAACTTGCTGACCTCAGTCGAAAGAAGCAATTACCTAACAAGAGTTTTATAACAAGACGAAACAGTAAAAAATCTTATTAAGTTCGATTACATTTAGAACTGTAATAGCATTAAAATACTCAATCAGACTTCAAAATATGAATAAAAACTGAAATCAAAAAGTCATGCTATTCCAAAAAATCTGTAAAACCTAAATGTCATTGAATAATTATTCAATCCCAATGAAATTAAAGTTACTGGCTGTGATTTCAATATAATTGCCAAACTATAAGTAAAAAGTACTAATTGTATGTATACGCTACCTAAATAATAACATAAGCCAAGGTAAGTTTGCCCACTCGAATCTCAAGCTCAAAGGGTGCGGGTTTTAATCCTAACCGGAAGCATACAACATCACTTATGTAATTATTTGACATAATGTGCCTATTTTGAGAATGTAAGAATGAGCAGGTGCTTATGCACCTTCAACATTTTACTCCAAATCCTTCTCTGTGCAAGCTGTTTGCCTTTGGAACTCTTTACCCGTAGATTTCAAAAAGTAACACTTAGCACTACCATATTTAAAAAATCTGTCAAAACCATTACCTTAGTTTATAATAAAACAATAATCATGTAATGTGCTTCCTTTTTTATTTTACTTCTTTTTAATTTAATTATACCTAGACATGAGTTTTCAAAAGTATCCTCTCAGTCAGGTCCTGGTTCAGAGATCGCTTTAAGCGATAAGGCCGCCTTTTTTTATCCTGAAATTATTGTTATTATTCAATCTGTAATTTTTTATTTGGTGAGCAATAAAGTGTTTTCTATTCTTTTTTACTATATTATTCATAAGCGAATATGACGTGTTAACGATGAAGGAAAACATCGGATAAAATCTGCATCGCATCCACACAACCGGCGTGTCCAACCCGGCAAACTTGTAATCCGCCTTTGACAAGCGTGGCTTTTACACTGTCCGTTCTCCTTATAAATCGGAGACCCGAGCCCAGAAGTGGGGTCTTTTGGACTGTGTTTATCTATTTTAATCTATTCTATTATTAATTATTATAAAATACTAAACATGCCCTGTCTTAAATTAATAAAAATAATAAATAAATAATTAAAGCTATTAAAAAAAACCACTTGAATAGACTATGTATATGGAGAACATGATGATTGTTTTTTGGATTTTCACGTAAAAACTACTGAGCAGATTTCGACGCCGTTTTCGCTGATCGACAGCAAATTCTTAGTAAATTTTTGAAACTTAGACTCTGCGCTACTTATTATTCTGGAAATCCCGCGAATATTTTTTCTGAGAAGGATTTAAAATGGCCAGATTTAAAAAAGAACTTTTAATTCCCATGTCATTTTTGTTACTGATCGATAACAAATTTAACGTAACAAAATATGTGATTTTTTTATCCTGAAAATCCCGCGGTAATTTTTCCGGGAGCGGTTTATAGTTGTTCGGATGTGTAAAAATTAGCTTATTCTGACACAATTTTCACTAAAATTATTGCTTACATTCTTTTTGAAATGCTGCGGTTTTTTGTGTCCCAGGAATCCCGCGGGAATTTCAAGTCAAGCATAGACGGAGTCACAGGTATATCCTTGTTACTCAATAAACACCTTTTTTAGAATTTTTATTCGTCTGTTAATAAGTATTTAAATATATAATCATCGGCAAACAAACATACGAGTACACATTGTATATCATTAAATTAAGCAAGTGACACTTATTATGGGTAATATGCAACGGAACACTCTGGGGTAGATCCCAGACACCCAGACTATATATATATATATAGTAATGGTAAGTTCTTATGAATTGGAAGAAAACACCAGTTTTTAACTAAACACGTTTATTGACTTACTCAGCCGCACGTAATACCTCTCTGTAGGGTTGCCCCTATACGCTCGACTAACGAAGCACAGTCCCGACGACAAGGTGTCTCACTCACAATACCGTCGCCGATATTGCGTAGACCACCTCCTGCTACTGCACTACTGCAGTGCTCACCTCCGATATTTCCACGTGAAGCTCGCTTCCGGTTCGTCTCTTGAACTCCGCTACACTCCTCCTTCACTTAACTAACCACTCAACTTGTCACTAAAATCACCACTATACTCGCCAGTGTCTTCTTTTAAACTCTTCTTCCAACTTGTATCGCACTTGTCACTTCACTGTCTTGAACTGAGCTCAACTCTAAACTGCCCGGTAGGCGCGCCTTACGCTGTTTATATACCCCAAGAATTTTCTAGAACCCATCTATCTATCTCTGTCTATTCCTTCCCGAACCTTCTGTTCAGGAACTTTCGTTTATACATCCATCCCTTTCTAACATCTATCTCTTTCCGTCGTTCATCGTCTATCCCTTTCTCACATCTATCTATCTCTGTCTTTCGTCCATCGTCTATCCCTTTCTAAATATATCCGTTCTTGTCTTTTCCTTCTAGAATGTTCTAGTTTTTTTATAAAAGTTCTAAAACTAACTAGATGGTTCCACCATCACTCGCCACAGTAAATAAAAGAAAGTTTGTTAACGAAATTCACCATGCTAGGAATCGGACCCGGAGCCTCTGCGTTGTAGTGAGATCGGCCGCAAAAGGTTCAGCCCGTTCAACCACAGAGACCGGACCCTCTCCTATGTTCAGGAATGGGGTGTCCGAAACAAACTTAAATTTGCTCCACAGAAAACTAAAGCTATTACTTTTACGAACAAATTAAAGTACGACACCCCAAGACTGAATATGGGAGGGGTCAGCATTGAGATGGCCTCCGAAGTTAAGATCCTGGGTTTAACCATAGACCGCAAGCTAACTTTTAACTCGCACATACGTAACGTATGTGCGAGGGCATTAAGTTTTTATGGACAGCTGTCGCGAGCAGCGAAGGTCACCTGGGGTCTTAACCCGGAGGTCGTCCGGATAATGTATACAGCGGTGCTGGAGCCAATAGTCCTATACGCAGCGAGCGTCTGGGCCCCTGCGGCTACAAAGATGTGCGTGCGTAAGCAACTAAACACCGTCCAACGCGGATTTGCACAGAAAATGTGTCGTGCATATAAAACCGTCTCCCTAAACTCCGCAATGGCGCTGGCGGGTATACTCCCTCTTGATCTTCGAGTAAGGGAAGCAGCTTCCCTATACGAAGCCAAGAGGGGTGTATACCAGCCAATGCTTGAGGATAGGGAGATGGAAATGCGAGTTGCTTACGCCAGCACACCTCACCCGGCCTCACACATCGAGTTGCAGTTTATCTGCCTGGTGGACCAAGAGCAGGTGGATGCGCAACGCACTCAAGCGGTGCGCATTTTCACGGACGGTAGTTTGATCGAAGGCCAGGTCGGAGCGTCATTATCCTACTGGGATAATGAGGCCGAGACCAATAGCCGGAAAATCAAACTAGCGTCTTACTGCACGGTCTATCAGGCAGAGATGCTGGCGATCTGTGAGGCTACGGCGTCAGCCAAAGGCAGCCCAGAAAGAAGCTTTGGCATTTATAGTGACTCTAGATCGGCATTGCAGGCGCTGTGTAACTGGAGCTCCGTAAACCCCCTGGCAGCAGCGTCAAGAAGTAACCTCATGGAATGTTTACTGCAAGGAAAGAAGGTTGAGCTATTCTGGGTCAAGGCCCACGTGAACATACGAGAAAACGAGCGGGCGGATGAGTTGGCGAAAGCGGCTGCAACTTCTTTGAAGGAGGAGCCGCTTTATGACAAGTGTCCGGTTTCCTTCGTCAAACGGCAGTTCCGAATGGGAACGGTGGACGAATGGAACCGGAGATACTGTCGAGAGTCAACTGCATCCGTTACGAAACTCTTTTTCCCGGATGTCACGCAGGCCAGAAAGGTAGTTAGGCAGGTCGGCCTCACCGACCTGCATACCCAGTTATTCACGGGACACGGGGGGTTCTCCGAGTACCTGAACCGCTTCGGGTGTAAGGAGGATCCCTCGTGCAGATGTAGTAGCAGTGAGATCGAAACAGTGCGGTACATAATCTTCTGGTGCCCTGCATATTCCCGCGAACGGAACGACCTAGCAACGGAATTAAAAATCGACATTCAATTTAGAAACATGACGGAATTGATGCAGAAAGCCAATGTAGAAAAATTCATTGCATACTGTATAAAGATAGTCAAGAAAACTGTAAACAGAAACAAAACAAGATAGATAATAATACATAGATATATATTTTTGAATATATACACAATGTATAAATAACATTAGTAAAACAAACACGTAGTACGCAATATATAGTAGTAATATAAGCTAGCATTACAAGTCATAACATAAATAGAAAATATGAAAACCGTTCTAGTAAAGTAGACGAAGATCGGAGGAGCAATATATAAGACACATTAAAAGATGTACTAGAAATAAGTAAAAAACTTAGAATAAGTTACAGTGTGATAAACTTCCAACCTATTATTACCTACACAACACACTCATAATACACATCAAAATAACATAAACATATAAAAATAAAACACGTAAAGATAGTATTCATATGTATTATTTACTTATAGGCAACTTACCTACACAATATAATGTTAAATATATAAAAATGTATAAATTAATATATATTCTACCTACATGGACCCGCACCGCCATTTGAGAGTACTAAACATGAAATATATAGATAGAAGAAACTTGTAGGAATAAACCAATAAATAACATATATTGTAAAACCCAGATTAGACTAAAATCTAAAGCAAAAGTAAATGTAATACCAACCAATCAAATGTCATGATATATAAAATGAACTGAAACTAGTTAAGATAAGCACGATAACAAGGTAAAGAACTCTTACATTATAGACAAGTAGACATAAACAGAATAAATGTATTTATACTTTGATAAACTGTATATAATTATAATTAAACACTTAATGTAGCAAAATATTTAAACGGACAGAAATACACTAGTAAGTATATAAGTTATATAAAGTTAAAGTAACAAACCTGTTTGATTAAAATATCAATTAGTAACTATAGACTATAAGAATATAGAACTGTTTTGATTTTATATACAACTATGCGTTAGAACATGGTGATGTAAAAAACCAATATGCATTGAATAATGTATTTGAAATATGTCTCGTTTAAAAACTTTTTTGTTAAAGGGAAACATAGATAAGTAATACATACGAATGCAACTTCACAAATAGGTACTTTACAAATTGCAATAGAAAAATAGTTATGTATAAATATAAGATATGTATTGAATGTAAATATACGAACTTTCAAATAGAGAGATACTAACATGTATAAATAGATAATAGAACTTTTAGTAGTAATAAGTTATATATAAGTAAAAATTGTAAAATCAAGTAAGGCAACTGCCTTGGTATAACTTTAAGCAAATTTATGTAAGTATATTCGTATGTGTCTGATCATCTTCTCTCGACCACCACCACTGGATCGGATATACCGAGAAGATGATGGTGGTCTGGAGAAGGCAACGCGGATGCATAGGTATATATATTTAGGAAAATATGTAATGGAATTAAATTAAAATCGCACACTTTGTATTCATTTTATAAATATATAAGTAATATTTTTACGTAATATATTGAATATAATAAATATAAGCAATATATATATTTATATGCCTGATCATCTTTCCTGGTCCAGCACAACCAACACAAACGCAACGCGTGGAGGCGGTGCTGGCTCAGGGAAGGCAACGCGGGCATATATGTATGTAAATATCTATAATACTAAGTAAGTATATTACACACTTATTATAAATATATATGTAAGTATAAAAATATATAATAGTAATATGTAAGTTTATAAATATAAGCCTTATCACTATCCAAATCCATCTAATTTAAATCCTTACCCAGATCAACCAACCCAACCCAACACTTTCCAATCTAAGTCAACACATCCCACCCCAAACCAATGTATTCCAACCAGACATCAGAAAACATGTAAACACACACACAAGTATTTACACACACGCACAATTAGTAACTAGTAATAAGATAAAAACTGTAATGAAACCTGGACAAATCCTGTTCGTCCGGGAGAAGGAAAAAAAAAAAAACCACAGAGACCGTCGGTATAATATAAATATACCGAATGAATATTAGTAATCCTACGCGAACAATATCCCGGGCACAACTGATACACGATATTATATCCTTACTACCTATATACAAAAATATTAATGTGATTTTTTTAAACATAATTGACTAAAAATTCTTCATTCACAGATAGTCATCGTGATAATACTGTCATTAAAGTATTGGTTAATTTACAATGCCATTTTCTGTATGTTAATCATGCGTAGCATCATGGTCGGATGGATGCACAAATTAACTGGGTATTGCAATCGCGACGCATTGCATACGTGACATGTACCTATTGTATCGCCAGAGACATATGAACGCCGATACAGTATTAGGAGTTAATTAATTTATTACACATCTCTATTACTAGATCACCGATAGTTTGGCTCGAATTGTAAACATTTATATTATAACACTAGGATTTGCTTGCGACTTCGTTTACGTTTGACAGGTAATGTAGATTACAGTTATTTGCCATTATTTAAAATGAAAAGGTATTTTCAGCAGAGCAACGAATTTTTTTGTATGAAAATACATGAATTCCGAAGATTCTCGTAAAATCCCGGTATAAATAATGTTACTAAAGGCATACGTAACTAAACCTGTTCTTTTTTTAAAAATTATTGCAGGAGTTTAGCAGACAGGCAGACGGCACACTTGATTGAAAGCGGTTACCATCGCCTATGGACATTTGCAACACCAAAGATGCTACAAATGCGCTGCTGCTCTCTTAAGGGAGACTGGAACCTGGCCACTAATGCCGGAACACAACTCAAGGTTGTTATAGTGGCATACTCTAGACCAGGGGTTGTAGCTATCCAGTCGGGCAAATATCCTATCACGTAGCTGTGGGTTGTTTGGTCGCTTCTCACGACAGGCCGCCCGGCCGCAGGAGATTGTGTAATAATAATAATCTCTATATTTGTGAATCTATAATATATTTACTTTACTTTAATTTACTGCTCTAAATTTTATTAATATAAATATAATTCGTCTACATATTATAATTAAAAATAAACTTCTTAAGTATTCTTAAGTATCACTTTAAATTTTTCATTGTTTTAGTCCATAGAACATATTTATCATTTTTTTCGGTCCAAACTGAACCTATGTGTTATCATCGGCCTTTCGCCTCTCTAATCTGTGCTGCACAATGTGAAACTCGTATCTCATTCTCTCACAGGCTTAGTCCTATAGATCTATGTGTTTATCTCTTTTGTGGCGCTTTTTCGTGTCATCAAGTTTCAAGTCACAACGATTCTAAAGAAGTTTAATTTCAAAGTATATTACTGTTGCGGCATGATTTACGAAGGGTGATACACACTAATGCAATCGGACATGAAAGCAATACGCACGCGCCGGTGTGTACGCGCAATATTAACCTTTTACTATGAAAACGCTCTTTGTCTACGGCCAACCGCCAAATATTTGAAAATTCACTACGGAACGACGTCGATTTATTGTACGCGCAACTAAAAATTATTGTAAATCGCATAAAATCAAAATATACGCATTTTAAGAGCAAAAGGTGCTTCATTGAAGACTTCCTACGCTTCATATGATCCTTCAACGCCAAATTTGGACTTCCATCGCAAGGAAAGCCAGCGACTTCTGGAGCTGCTGACTACATACAGAGCCTGCGAAGAATAGAAGCACGCACTATCCTGCAGGAATATCTGGTACGGTCAGCCATCCACACTATTCCAAATCCTACGCGTTCACTTGTGTTAATATTGTGTTTATTGCTAATTTTAGCAATAAAAGGTGATCATCAGCACGGCTGCACCGGCAGCTGCTGTATTCGCGCAAAGGTCACAGTATACGTAAGTACTTCCGTTTCTCACAATCACCGAAATGAATTCAGATAACATTAGCGTACCTAGTGGCAGATCACGTTCAAAGTCCCCTAAGAATCCGTTAGACAATGATCATATCTGCGCAGATCATTTACGAACTTTATTTAGAAAGCGAAGCATAATTCAAGGCAGATTCACTAAGTTCACAAATCATTTAAATACACTTAATACTAGTGATGATGTTTTGCCTGCAAAATCACGCACAGATTTAAAGCTACGGCTTCAGGGTGCCACAAGCTTGTTTTCTGAATTTAACTGCATTCAAACTCAAATAGAAGAGTCTGTCTCAGAACACGACTTAGATGAGCAGCTAAATGAACGTGAAACGTTTGAAAGCAGTTATTACAGCGCGCAAGTCGAGGCTGAGTACATGCTTAACAAGGGACAGATTGCTGAAAGCAGTTCTAGGTGTAGTGACACTCACAGATCGGTTAAATTACCGACAATAGCCATGCCAACCTTTGATGGTTCGTACGAGCACTGGCTCGAGTTCAGGGACACATTTATGTCTCTTGTACACAAATCTACAGATATAAGTGACATACAGAAATTTCATTACCTTAAATCATCATTAACGGGCAGCGCAGTCTTGGTAATAGACTCCCTGGAGTTCACTACAAATAACTACACTGTCGCATGGGAACTACTACTCAATCGCTATAATAACAGCAGTCTTTTGGTACACAATCACGTGAAAGCTTTATTTAGTATCCAATCTTTACCTAAAGAGTCATCTAGTCTAATACGAACACTCATAGATACTATATTAAAGAATTTACGCGCCTTAAAGATCCTAGGTGAGCCCACAGACTCCTGGGACACATTAGTTATTTATATTGTAACCTCAAAATTAGATTTAACTACAGAACGCGAATGGGAACAATATAAATGCACACATCTAAACCAGAGAGGCTCAAAGGTGACTATTAAGGTAGACGATTTATTGCATTTTCTAAAACTCAGAGCTGACATGCTAGAAACACTATCAGTGTCTCATAATAAAAGTATTGTTCAAACACACAACGACAAACAACATTCACATACACACAACAACACTAAAATCCACTGTCACACTGTTTCAAGCAATAAACCGCACAATCAGACCCGTAATACTAAGTTATGTATTATTTGTAACGCTAGGCATCCCCTATATGCATGTCAAAAGTTTTTAAACTTAGATCTCGTCGCAAAGCTAAACGTTATATCTAAATACAACTTATGTAAAAATTGCTTGCACTCCGGTCATAGTTTAAACGAGTGTAGGTCTGGCCCATGTCGGAAATGAAATAATAAACATAACACGCTAATTCACAGTAACGGGGTCAAGGACACTAGCACGACAACGACGCTTCCGTCGTCAACTGAGGTCTGCGCCAGCGCAATCACAGGTAATGTGCAGTGCGCATGCGCATCCACAGGTGGTTGTTCCCTCGTGCCTCGCTCTGCCCCCGCGGACGTCGTTGCTTCGAGTAGCAAGTTATACAAATCTATACATCTAAATCAAATTCACACTAATGACTTATGCGCACATAATTCTGATATTGCACCCGTTTTGTTACCTACTGCATTGGTCGAGATAGTAGACAAACATAATAATAAACACGAAGTACGCGCTCTTCTCGACAATGGGAGTCAACGTAGTTTTATAACACAATCTTTATGCAATTTATTAGATATTCCACTATTACAGTCCACTCATGAAATACGAGGAGTAGGTAATTCTATGTCACAGTGTACGAATACCTGTGATATAGAAATTAAATCACGCATAAACACCTTCTACACGCGCATCAAGTGTTTCGTTTTACCACAAATTACATCAACTTTGCCAGCTGTTAATATACCACGCACACACTTCAGGCTTCCTGAGAATATTCAGTTGGCAAATCCGCAATTTTTAGAGTCCCAAGACATCGACTTATTAATAGGCGCAGATCAATTTTGGGACCTGCTTATCGAAGGCAGAATACGTTTACCAAACGGTCCAACATTACAAAATACACAATTTGGTTGGATAGTGTCAGGCCCTGTAAATTCTACCATGCGCAGCCGTGACACTATACAATGTAACATAGCGCAATGTAACGATAGTTCTAACTCTAAGCAGTCATGTCAGTTCTGTTAGTCTTAGAAATTACCAAAGGTTCAGGTCGCATTGTCTGACAAGCTGAGATGCCAACGATCTTTCGTTGTCACTAATACACGCAATAGTGCCGGAGGATTCCGCATTCGCATTCCACTTGAACATGACAGCTGAATCTTTGGTGTAGACATCTTTCCAAGCAGAACAATAGTCTGCTGCTTTAGATAAGGGATTCGCGCACCCATCTATATACAAACATGTATATTAAATTCAATCACATTAGTTTTGATAAATTGTAACTTCAAGTTAGCATTTCATTTTCTAGGTACACACATATGATGTGATACATTAGTTTAATTTACAACACTCATCACAAACTTTCAATATAATATATCAATTTAATTACAATCAATCACACATAATTTCAAATTTGATTATATTTATATTTTAATAAAATTACTCAAGTGGCTTAGTTCAATTAGTTGTTATTTTCGTAAAATTATTTCCCCTTAATTTGTAGCAAGCATACTTTCCACTTTCAATATGAGCATTCACAAGTCATGCACAGTTCTGCAAGAAGCTGATATTCACGTTGCGTTACTTATATGCGATTGAAAGGTAGGATTCATAGTCCTTTTAATGAGTGATTTAAGTATCGCACGTATCACTTCAACTTACCTGTAATACACAAAACCAATGCTCGTACTGAATCGCAAAGTAATAGTCGAAAGAACTGACACGGGGTTCGTTTGCCAATTTACGTGTATGTTAGACGCGCAATACTCCTTAAACTCGTAGGCAATCTATCCTTTGATGCATATTTACTCTTATGAACTCGCAATAGTTTATGACGAAGTAGATCGCAGATGGCAGTTCTCCAGTATTGCTTAGAATTAGTTGGATTTATGAACAACCTTGTAAATTTTCATCTAACATCATGAATACGCCACTAGTCTACACACTAAATTCACCTTAAATCTTTCACACTTGATTCATTTCGGTGATCTGTGCTAAACGGGAGTCATGTCTCTTAAACTCCATTTACACCGTGTATATGGACACGCGCATAACATGACTTTTGAGGAGTTTAGCACTTTATTGATACAAGTGGATACTATCCTCAACTCTCATCCGTTTTGTGTCCTATCCTTTATCCACATGTTTTCCAATCCTTTGAGTCCTGCCTACTTCCTCGTTGGTCGTACCATGACATCTCCTATCTGTGCTTATGGCAGAGACACAACAGAGCATCGTCTGTCATGTTACCAACGAGCACAGTACCTATGGCAGTATTGCCGAACGCGATGGATGAAGAAGTACATCTTAGACACGCAGACGAGGAGCAAGTGGAGAGGAACACCATAAATTTACAACCACAGACAGACTGCTTGTCATCAAGGACGACAACTTGCCACAATAATAATTAGAGAGACACTTATCACATATTTGAGGACTACTCAGCAGAGACGGCCTTAAGACAATATCGGAGATTCGGACGACATCTGGAGTCATCAAGCGCACAATGACCAGAATATGTTAATTACTCTGCGAGGAGGTGCTGACTGTGCTGAGGCATAAATTTTGAATGCTGCAGCATCCAAGGCCGGGGGTATGTTGCGGCATGATTTACGAAGGGTGATACACACTAATGCAATCGGACATGAAAGCAATACGCACGCGCCGGTGTGTACGCGCAATATTAACCTTTTACTATGAAAACGCTCTTTGTCTACGGCCAACCGCCAAATATTTGAAAATTCACTACGGAACGACGTCGATTTATTGTACGCGCAACTAAAAATTATTGTAAATCGCATAAAATCAAAATATACGCATTTTAAGAGCAAAAGGTGCTTCATTGAAGACTTCCTACGCTTCAATTACTATTTATTTCGATGAGAATAAAAGGTTATCTATCTAACTTATTTGTATGGTTAAAATTTTAAAACATACAATATTTATATACGTATATAATTTTATCAAACGATAATTAATTAATGTTCGACATAAATCGTTATAATGCTGTTTCAATTTTTAATTACTTTGAAATTTGATACGTCTGATACGCAAATAACAGGCCACATATTGCAGGTACGTTCATGATATTGTAACATAAACTTAGGACAAATAAAAAAGGAAAAAAAAAATTAAAAAAATTAGTAAAGGTTGTGTGCAGTTCACACGCCCTAAAAGTGAAACTTCAGAGAATATACTCACAGATAATTCTTCTCTAACTTTTATTAATATAAATATAATTCCTTAAACCTACATCTGTCAACATATAATAATTCAATCTAAAAAACACTTTAAATCACTAGAGTAAAATTCAAATTTCAATGCACTGTTACGCACAATTTCCTTTAATCTATGTATAAAAGAATATCTCCCTTAAGTACCAGGCCACTAAGAAAGTATTGCGAAAAAAAGTTTTTATGTATGAGAGACTGGCCAGTTATAATCTATTTTGAAAATATGATTATTTATAACTAAAAATAGGTATGTTCCAATTTCAAAAATTCTCGATATTGTTTGCGAGCTATTTTAAATTATTAGTGTCTCATTGAAAAATGGATCTGCGCCGAGAACATTTTCGCGTTATGTTTTTTTCGATTGCAAATGTCGCCTGAAACCGGACGAATCGTGCGATAGACTTCAAATATAATTCATGGACGAAGGCAACTTTGTATCGTTGGTACAACGAATTCCAGCGCAATCGACTTACTTTGGGGGTTTCAGGAAGAAGTGGTCACCCTTTGACGGCTGTTACGGAAGAAAAGGTGCTAGGAGTGAAAACTTTGATCCAAGACAATAGGCGAGTTACGTATCAAGAGATTCAGCACGTACTTCAGATTGGAACGGGAAACCTTCACGAGATTCTACATGTGCATCTTCGCGTGATGAGGATAGTTTCACGCTGGGTGCCGTACAACAATGGTGCCTCCTTACAGCCCTGACCTCGCAGCGTGTGACTTCTTTTTATTTCCGAAAATAAAAATTCAGCTCAGTGTTTCAAAAACTGGTTCAGATGCATGATACTTTGTATAGAGGCTGGTGGAGAATACTTTGAAAAGATTTAATAAAAAAATATTTACCTATAGAACATTTTTTTATTTTCGCAAAGACTTTCTGAGTGTCCCACGTTTATACAGATAGAGCTAAAATTCATTTGAAATATTTTAAGTTAATACTTAAAGATTTCGAAAGATTTTTTTTTCATAATTTTAAATTGAAAATTAATACTAACGAGTACAGAGAAATGTGTTTTTTTTTGTATTAAATAAGGGTGATTTTTTTGTGGTTATCTCTCTTTAATGTTGCTTTTTTGTTTCATGGTGTTTTGTATATCAATATTTCGAATTTGTCTTATGTTTTACTTGCTACTAGGTGCTAGTAGGTACTGTGGCCAATTTTATGAAAAATGGATTATGGAATTAACTTGCTAAAATCCGCATGTCAATTATTAATGACGTGAATTCGAATTCTGACTGGAAAGCATACACCGCTTTGGCAGTATTTCTAGCATGATATGCATAATGTTACAGTTGTGACATTGGGACGGTGAGGGAAGACATTATAAGACATCGTAACGTAACCTGCACACCGAGATAACAGAATGTTAATTCCACCTATTCGCCTTCGTCAAGCGTGGCGGGCATACATGAGCAGGCCCAAGCGTATATGAGCTGATATATTTTTTCTGAAATAATCCACAGAACATGCAGACAAAAAAGATTACGTAAATTGATATATCTGTGAAATAGCCGACCAAGGCTTGCTAACTATAACCATTGAACATGTGTAATGCAGTCGCCAGCGACATACCTACCTGTAATTCAATAAACGCCCGGATGCACACTTCGAGGACAATTAACACAATCCAATGAATGTCTCACATACTACTCTGGGAATTATTGAGGACGGCATTAATTTAACAAGTTAGACGTCCTGATTTGACTGTAGTGTTATCTATCAACTTCCAAACCATTCAACTCCGCTATATAGTAACTGAAAGAATAGTCATATGGTATAATCATAATAATTAATACTTTTTAGCGATAAGACCGGCTATGTGCACATTTAGCATATTTTAGGCTATAAGTATTGTTGGAATCTCCAACAAAAAGTTTTGATTAATTTGATGTGGTGTGGTACTGGCCACCATATATATATTTTTTTTCTTCTTTAATGGCTTCCGCGGTTAGCGTTGACCCAACAACAAATCTTGATCAACTTGATGAGCTTATTCAACGTATTCACTATCAACCATATAATTATATATACTAAATTTTTGAATTTAGAACATAGATGTTCTGTTGTTTTTTATCTGTATATTTTTCCCTGCATTCTATTAAATTCGTCATTGTATTTCGCACGTGCAGTTTTCTTCCATAATTAAAATATTTACAGTCATTAACACAATTATATTTAAAGAAGTATTTGACAAGTATTATGGAATGATGTACAATAAAGAATTATCTAATATCTACTATAGTAGTAGATACTACTGATCTTTCCTATAGGAAAGACTGGAATTTTTTTACCATATTTCGGTGAGAACAGCTTGCATTTTTATAGTTTTCCTGTATATTATCTTAATGACTAATCGATCTGATATATACATTAATTATTATTATAATACTAGAGTTTACCTTAGAGTTAAATTGTTTTATATTTTTATATTGGTGCTAATTACCCTCATAAGATTTACTGTTTTTAAATTTATTTATATCGCAAACTATCTCATCTCCCGGGATGAAAAGTATCTATGTTCATTCTCGGCATTGAAAATATATATATTCTGAGTTTCAGCCAAATCGGTCCAGTAGTTTTTACGTGAAAACGGAACAGACAGACAGACAGAGTTACTTTCGCATTTATAATATTAATAGGGATTGTGTAAGCTGCATTTTGTTAAAGAACTTCTGTACCAATGTATAAATGAGAAAGGTAAGTTTATTACTCATTTAGTATTTTTTATTTTTTCAATTGGATAGCCTGAGATGTTGACTATTCAATGGGTTAAGAATTAGCCAATGAAAATAAGTAACTGTTAAACTTAACTTTAAGAAGAAAGAATAATTAGGATATTTTTAGTTAGTTTTACTGACGATTGCCATTCCCAGTATTCGTCTTTCATGAGTATATTTAATACTTGTCTTATTAATTATTATCGATGCTTAAGATATTTTTAATTTACCATAAAGTTTAGTTTCTGTCAGCTTATGTGTAAATTATAATAATAACAGCTCATAAACCTACGACTGTTGGGCTCGGCCTCTAATTTTATATGAGGACGAACAGTATGTATATACATACCGAGAACGAGATGAACGTGGCGGGTATCCGCCACGTTCATCCAATACGGATTGGCGTATTCGGCGCCTCGATCATCTCGATGTATTCTTTCACTATTAGCACATGACAATAGCTAAATATGGTACATTAGTTCAAAAAACTGCATATGTGGTGCATGCTTACGTCCAGGATTCGAACCCGCGGCCTTTGAATATGCCACACACTCATTGTGTGCTCAGCCGATAAAAGCAATCCAAAAACTCTACAAACTACTAAGTTTAGTAAGATTATGCAAATGCTACATATTAATAAAGGAAGTCAAATTACATTGGATAGCTCGTTTGCTGCTACAAGATGCAACTTTTAAAATAAAAGGTTTTATTTATTAAAGTACAGTAAAGTAGAAAGTTTTTATTTCATTACACAAGAAGAAAACGTTCCATGCATTCAGATTAGTGTTCACTAAGTAATATCTTTGCAAAGTTAGAAAAGGTTCAGCTCGTTGTTAGTGGTTCATGCTTTATCCTCCAGAGGTAACTTTCACACTTTGTTAGTCTGAGCTTATATTATATTTTTTCATAATTCAGGTTGGAGATAATTCTAATTAAAAAATATAATTATTATTTTTGTTTTTATGCCCTTACTTCATCTACGTCAGTGTTATAGTCCAAATGCGTCTTACTTATAGCGTTGAAAGTAACATGTCATCGATTAGCTACATTGGTGTATGTACTTTTTTTTATTGCAGGAGTTCAGCAGACAGGCAGACGGCCCACTTGATAGAAAACGGTTACCCTATGGACATTTGCAACACCAAAAGTGCTACAAATGCGCTGCTGCTCTCTTAAGGGAGACTGGAACCTTGTCACTAATGCCGGACCACAACCCAAGGTTGTTATGGCGACATACTTTAGACCAGGGGTGGTAGCCATCCAGTCGGGCAAATGCCCTACCACCTGGCTGTGGGTTGTTTTGTCGCCTCTTACAACAGGCCGCCCGGCCGCAGGAAATTGTATTCTTTCTACGTTCCTGCACGGATAAAAATATACACGGATTTTTGATCAATATTTAACGTTATTAAAATGTCACATCTCCACTAACGCATTAAACCCTTGGTTACATCTGCGTTAACAAGTCTACTAACACTAACATTGTACCAAGTGTAAAAAGAAGCATTAAATATGATTTTTCATGATGTGTCTCTAGCCAGTTGTTATCAAGTATAATATCTGTGGAAATTCAAGTTTCAAAATAACCTTCAAGCAAATTAGCAGCAGGCGACTAGGAATTAGGACTGGACTAATTATGACAAATTTCAATCTATTTCAAATTGTTGGTCTTTGACTAACACCGAAGAACGGAGTTATTGTGGCAGCTTGTTAAAGAACAAACAGTTTAAATTTTCAACACCAAATAGTTTTGAATTTGTTGTTATTTAAATTCTTTATATAATATGCGTCTTGGTCAGAATTTCTAGTCTACTGACATACTGTTATAATTTCCATGTACCACGTATGTACGTAGGATAAAACCCTTAGGAAACCTGCAAGTGAATATTATCGACATGCACAACACACCAATCGGCCTTAGACAAACGTATACATATACATATTATTTTTGAATGTTAAAACAACAAATAATATTGTTCTACAACCCGTAAATAAAAATGTTATATAAATGTCAAAGAACATTTGACAAGAAACCCACAATTCTAATACACTAAAGTTAGACCTTAACATAGTCTAGATCAATGTTATCAAAGTTCAAAATCTAATTAAATTCGAAATTGAAATAGTTTCATATTCTACAATATAATAGGCATATTGTTGTAGACTTACTGCGCCTATTACAGACTCCAATACGCAATATTACGCTATTATATGGACCCTAAATTAATCTAGAATAGGCATTAATGTATTTTTTTTTTGCAAACTAAGAACCGTCTAAAAGGTGATAAGTGATTACTATTGCCCATTAACATCAAGTAAGCCATGGTCAATGCAATACATGATTCGTCAAAACTGTAAATATATATCAAGTGTCGAGGAAATATGTATGAACTCTTAATCACCGGCGAGTGGTGTGGTAGCAGAATGGCGATGAAGGCACCACAACTCAAACAGTTCATCAGCACTCGCAATACTCACTGTAATACAGATAGCAGAACGAAAAGGAAGACAACCTTTCATGTAAGTCTGAAAGGTTGTAAGTGGAACTTACAGATTGTTGTGATTCAGTGGTTATTCCGACTACTGCAGATCGAATTCTACCAAGGAGCATGAATTCCTTGGGTGTATTTACTAGGCTAGTAGGATGCATAGTGATAATTTCTGATTGCGCACAGAAAACAAAATGAGACAAAATCTCTTTAAGGAAACTCTCAATATTAGAAATTAAATAATAATTTGTGAATTATGAAACCTGTCAATTCACCTTGGACAAAAGTGAAAGTTATAAGAAAGAACGATTAAATTTGAATATAATTTCAATTGCCCTAGAACTGGGAGTTCCGAAACCGGCAGCAGGACGTCATTTATTGGCTATTATTGTTTATATATCACTAATGTAAAAATATTTTCTTTAAATTTTCGCTTTTATTTATATTGTTAGATTGAAAGTACTTGTATTGTGAAAATACTTTTATCTTTAATACTAATAAAATAGTCATATTTAATACTTGTAATGCATCATATGTAGTGAATATACGGAGGAATTTAATCTGCATGACTATTGAATGGCTCGTCTCTAAATTGGATAGATGGATAGTAATATATCTATTCAACCCTAGTATGACGTCCACTAATGTAATCCAGGGTGGAGCTAATCTGATATCGAGTAGAAGCAGGCACGGACTCCACGCGCCGGCTTAATTGGGTTCCGTTTAATCCCCACAATGCAACTTTAGACTCATTTCCACTGTCCAATAAAGCTCCTCACAGTTAGTATTATTCTAGTAACGAAAATGACAAACAGAATATTGTCTCACATTTATGTACTTAATACAATAACAACTATAAGTAGATTTTTCTTTGTAAATAAAAATTCAGCATCCGTATTTTTCCAGCTGCAAAACTGAATAAGTACTCATTGGATTGACTGGAATTTTGTACATAAAGTTCACATTTTAATAGAGGAGTGTCTGTCTGTGAATCAAACGTATATAAATATACGTTTGATTCTAAACTTCCCACGGGAACGCAACTTTTAAAGCGTCCCTAAGAATTTTGATATAAATAATTTAAAAATACGAGTTAGTTGTTTTTTCCGATTGTCGAACTAGCTATATTCAGCCGCCCTTTAATGTGGTAAAGCGCGACTGAATAGAGCTAGTTATTATCCCCACAAATTGCTAATGCGCTGGAACCTTGTCAAATTAACATTCACGTGACGTCATCCGCAACTCGATATGTACGCGTACTCGCCGGCCAGTGAAGCTAACAGTACTGAGTGTTCGGCTATAGTTACGTCACCAAAATGGCGGCCAGGCGCAATAGCAATTTGCGGGGATAATATGATATTTTAATCAATTATTTTAAATATAATTAATACCTGAAAAAGATATAACATTGATAAAAATATAATATTTTCTTAAGTTTTCGCGACTTGTATACATAATAAAACTACGTTTTAACGGTTTTAAGCGCGGTAATTTATTAGGTATTGGTTTGTCCAACGTTTCGGCCGGTTTTCAGTGGCCGTGGCACCGACGACAAAACCGCGCTTAAAACCGTTAAAACGTATTTTTATTATTGATAAAAATGCTATGATTTGACTTCAAAATAATATTTGAAAACTGAAACCAAATTCGAGCGGTTTGAATGCCGCCATTTTGACGCGCTTTCATATAATGGTCGTTGAAGTGACACAATGATATTGGCACTTTGTAAACTGTCAAAACGCCCAGTAAATGCGCCTTTATGGACGAATTGAACATGAGCTTTGATGTCACGATTCATTTAACACATTTTATGATTCAAAACTTTCCACGTATTTGTAACAGTTGTTATTAACGCATAACTAAAATGCAATTAATTTTAAATAACTTTATTGATGTGATTCTACTGTACTAAAAATACCTGATTTATATCGTAATTAGTCCATGCAAATGTCTATTTTATATTTTTATACAACTAAGCAGCCAAGCAAGCGGATGAAGCATCAATGCGGTTGCATTTTTATACGCACCATTTAGGCCCGGTCCCCCTATATCTTACCGAACGTTTATTTGCCTATCTGTTAAAATTTGACATACACTCCATAAATCTAATATCAAAATTCAATCGATAGTAGGGCAATTGAATGAATAATAAGATACAGGAACCGCCTATTAATCCTCTGTTATTTCCGTAATTTTAATTTGATTGTTTTTAGTCACGTGTAGTTAGGTATCTTGTATGTAAAGTGCACCATTTTAGACTGCATTGTCACTTAAGAATTGGTAGGGTATTGTTATAACTTAGGTCCCAAGAAAAACAAAACACATTTTATTACCCGCCGGCATTTAAACTAATTGAAATTTAAACTCTTTTATGATCGTCTCCTTGTGTTTAAAAATTGTGATTAGAAAACAGCTCTTTGTTTTATTGTACTCTTTTATGGTAGTTTGCGGGCGACTCATTAGCCAGGTGTGGCGGATTAAGTCGACTTAGACGCGAGGACATTACGTTTGTGCAGTATAAAAAGATGACCTGATGGAGGGCGGGCAGTCGAGCGAGAACCACGAGCGAAGCGAGACGTGTGTACTACAATCGGGAATCCAATAAGTGACGGACTTTGCACGTTTTATTGAATTACGACCTTCTGCTTTTTGTTTGCATTTGTTGTGTTCGGTCATAATTGTACCTGTGATATACGTGTTTGTATAGTTCCAATATACTCCTTAGTAATTCTAACGGCATTTTAATTCGCAGTTTCGCACTCGTAACAGTATGTTTAAGGTACAAACGTGTGTGGAATAAATACATTAAAATGGTAAATATCCCTGAAGACAAGAGACTTTGATATCAAAGTCAGCTTTGTAGGCCGCGGAAACTATTCAATTTGTTAGAATAGACAGCAAGAACACGTGATATATGGATCATTATCAAACTTAGCGAAAGCTTGTTGATATAGTAGTAATTTTTTAGTTTGATTTCGGTTTTGTTTTTGTTAAAAAAACATTTCTTTTTTACTTTTCAGTTGCGCATGCCTTCTGATCACGGGTGACATCAAACATTATCTAACAAATTTCTTTGAAGAAACCTTTTTCCGATGAAAACCTAAGACACAAAATTACTCATGATTTTTGCCTAGAACTAATCTATTTAAATATATTTAGCAATTGTTCTTGATAAAGAAAATAGTTTTTAACTACCGTCAACTCATAGAATATTTAGGCGGAAAAAAATAATTGTATTCATTTTGGTTATGTTTATTAAGAAAAAATATGATAAGAATTATTGTTATACCAGATAAAGTGGTACTATAAAATGAAGGGAATACTCATTTCACAGCATACATTTACAGAATGCTACCATTTTCCAATATTTCGCTAACTCGCGCTCCTTAAAAGAATATGGAGAAAGAAACATTGAATGTTTTTCATTTGTTTAGTATTTAGCAATTTCACGCTGTGTAAATGCAATAATCTACGCCACAGTAGATAATTCAATTCCATCGTAAATACATGGCCCGTTACCGAATTTCCTTTGAGAGATGGAGCGCGCTGCGAGCCGGCACGTCTCTCTGAACTTTGGAATTCCAATTTTGAAAAGTTTCCCAACAAGGGCCCGATATTGACAGCTTGTGTCAGAGGGCTACTCACCAGCGCGTCCTAACCTCCAAAGACAACTTTAGGCGATACAATAATCCTACAAAAGAATGCCTAGGAAAGAGCTAAAGCTTAATTTCACTTGTCAAATGAATCTAATAGAGCTACATTTTAGTTGGATGCAAAATAGAAATATTTTTTCATTAATTTCTCATATTCGGAAAGTATTACTTGGAGTTGCCAGATCATACGAATGAAAACAGCACTTTTCGTCCTTGGGAAACGATTTTCCCTGCTGTCAATTTTTTTAAACTATGCGAACCATAGATAATTAGCGACTCTTGTCCTATTTCTTTTTACAACCGATGTTGAATCGCGGCATATATTTTAATAAAAAATATCAGCAATTTTGTAACATTAATTTATACTCTTATGTGTATATATATATATATATATATATATATATATATATATATGTATATATATGTATATATATATATACATACATATCAGGACTTAAATCCGTACTAAATCTGAATGTAAATGAAAACTGATTAGTTTTCATTTACTTTTCTCATACTCGAAATGAAAAGCAGAGTGTTAACCTCGAGTGAAAGGCCTATTTGGGCACTCGAATTATTAGCGCTCTCGCTACGCTCGTGTGTCAAACTATCTCTCATGCGTAAATAGGTAATTTTCACCTCTCCAATAACAATCTAATCAGCAATCAGATCAAACGGTAACTTAGTCAGCCTTCTGGACACTTAACCCATAGAAGACCGTGACTTAGGCTACCTATTTGACTTATAATCTTAAGGGATTATAAGTAGAATACAATATAACTTAAATTTTCTTTTTTGTATTAATTTAAATAATATTTTATTGTTATTTCTTTCAACATATTTAATTAAAATATTTATGTTGTTATACCGTTTATTTCTTTTCAAAATCTCTTAGTTATTAAATATTTTATATACCAATAGAAGCTCAATCCAAATCCCACCATTCGATTAACTGAAGATTTAAAAAATACCATTAGGTTCCATTTCTATTCGGTCCAAACTCCATGATTACTTTCAGGCGCTTTCCATTCCCTTTGCCATAAAAACGGGTAACCTTAAACGGCTTTTCGCCAAAAAAAATAAAAGCGAAAGAGAGCGACAAAAAAGTGTCTTGTAATGAAGAAGGAGGCTTTGTGATTGTGTGCCAAGTGAAGGATAACTACGCCCATGATTCATTACACGCACCGAAAACGAGATCCGACATTTTGGATTAACTTTTTAAATTAGGTCGTCCCAAGACAATAGATACATACCAGGGGTAAAGGGAACAAAAACATGAAAATTCAGATGCATGATTAGATTGAAAATATAAAAAACAAACAATATGTAAGGCATAAATTGTAAATTGATAATATTATTTTTACGTTAAACTTGAAAATTTAATAGAAATTAAGTTGATTAACTATACAAATAACTTTTGTTTCGAGTGAGTTAGAAAAGGCGGGTTAGCGTGGTCCTGTTTTCAAGTGAAAGTTTAATATTCAATTAGGATTGAATTTTAAATTTATTTGTCTTATTTTCTATGTATACTTTCATTTATAGTTAAGTTTAATTTATAATCTGGTTTTATTTCAGTATTTGTATATGATTCGATACAAATATAAATTTATTCATATAATATTCCAAGTTTAACATTAGTAAAAAAAATTGATTCTAAATAAAACCTCGCAATGAGGAATCTAATAAAGCGCCATCTACCAATACACTTCTTAACTACGTTACGAGCACGAGTAAATACAATGCCATCTATCGAAATACCATTGAACTACATCGCCATCTACACAAAACACGGACGTATCGTAAAACAGAACCAAGTAGGTCTCGATTTCTACCCTCGCTTTCAATGACGGAGTGTTTTATTGAGCGTAAGAAAAGTACGCATCAAATAATAGTAGTTTACCACGATTTGTAAAATGAGTACTTATTTTAGATTAATAGATTACATAGTTTATGTCAAATTTACAATACATATTTTATAATAAGCGTTATGTTTGTGTAGTAAAAACGAACGCATTAAAAATATGTAACACTTTCTAAAGATCTGCCATTCAAAGACCGTACCAATCGAGTCGTCAAGTGAATGGCAAGAAGTTGTATAAAGATTCCCATTTCAGATGACCTGATTTCTTACTTCTCAGAATTTGCCAGGTCTCTTTCAAACTTCGATTACCATTCATAGATGACGTTAGCATGAATTATGTTTTATTATTTTTGTTAATTATTTATTATACACAAAAGAATTACCTAATTATATAAAAACATAAATAGTAGTTTAACAAATACATAAGTAGTTCTTAAATTACGTATGTAGACTAATTACCATTTAATGTATTTTATGGAACCATAGCCAATTTGAAAAGAACTCTTATAAAATTATAATGTCTAATTGTGTATATCACTCTCCGGGTTTCTATATCTTACTATCAATTCTATTATCTTATCATAAGTAGAAAAATGACATTCATTATATGGAGCATAATATGTGAAATTTTAAACAGTAATAAAACAAATTTATGAATAGCACCGTGATATTAGACGAATCCAACACATTGTATCGTTTCGGTTGAAAAACACAGAACTAAAAAAATATTACACTGAATTATTAAAGATTATGTGTACGTACATGATTTTGCTTGCTTCAT
The DNA here is from genome assembly GCA_949752895.1 of Dendrolimus pini. NCBI lineage: Eukaryota > Metazoa > Arthropoda > Insecta > Lepidoptera > Lasiocampidae > Dendrolimus > Dendrolimus pini. The sequence continues at coordinate 12,337,184 of OX457130.1, forward strand.
CCAAATTAAATGACATAAATTAACCATATAATTAGCAAGACAGAAACAAAACAATATTTTTTTTCGGCAAGTACTGGGTCTATATAGATGAATTCTAACAGGGATTAATAGTATGTAGGTACCTAATCTAAGAAACGGCTACATTATGCTGTAGTGAACCGCGAAGAAAAATATTTACACGACGAGAAACTCCTCTTTGCTACAAATCGGTTAAAAATAAAGTTTATGTAGTAACTTTCGCACCTGTAGATCTTAGAGGATCTTAAATTGACATGTTTATTACTTAAAATTATTGTAGCTAGATAATGTTTACAAATGATTATCATTACATTAGATATTATTAGTGACATTAATTACTTGGTAAAAGCAAGGAAGTACAACGCCGATATTTAAGTTTAATATTCCATTATCTGACTCTGGTTGCTGAAATAGATTAACAGGAGTTATTCAATTGGTGTCTTCAATCGAAAATATCAATCTCCCGTTTTTGGAACTGACCAACAATAACCCTTCCGGTATTCGTGATGAACAAAAATGGCCGCCTATATAGAATTATTCGAGCAGATGTTTCAAATCGAGTGATTTCCAAAAGCTGGTAAACCAACCGTGAAGGTTGTAATAAAGACTGCGGTCGGGCCTCGAGATTAATTAAGATAGGGCCTCGTAGAGCTTCAAGAACATTTTCATTGACCACGCCTGCTACTTAGTTCGACCAATATACTCCAGAATTCCTTGTCTAATTAACTGAAAATGTAATGGTAACTATGGGTAAGTACCTATTACGAATTCGAGTCACAATTAAGCGAAAATAACTATACATAGGTATATTCTCTTAACTCCTTGGATAACAGGCTTTATATTAATACGTAAAGCAAAAACTTTGTACCCTTTTTACGAAAACTTCGCGGACGGAGTAGTATGAAATTTTGCACTTCTAGTTTACATAGAGAAGGAGTGCAGAATGCTATTTTTTTTTTTATATGGCATAAAAATACATCAAATCAATAAAAAAGACTTTACACACACTACCATGTATTTGACACACACACACGCATTATATACTCTCTTGTTTATCGTTTAAAATCAAATTAACAATGTAGCCTTCGCGAAATCGGTGATTATAGAAGTATAGTCTTTGACAATAGATGATTATGGTCGAATTTCAACCAATGGGCGACCACAAGTTTACTCTAATTTCAAATACTTTTGTTCGTTTCTTTAAATATCGGCGTGGAACGGTTAGCCTTGTGCTAATCATATTGTGTGGGATGAGTGAGAATTCTGACAGCCCACTTGCCCCTCCCTCTATCCCATCATCTTTATCCCATCCTTAAAGTTGGCAACATGTTGGCTTCACTCCTGGTGTTGAACCACTTTCCATGAACTGGGTCGTCCATCTATTTATTTGGCAGCTCACACGTCTCTCACCCGGTATGTACTTAAGGTCACAAATAAATATGTATAAATAACACCTAAAGTAACAATATTTTTATAGATTTTTTTTTTAAATATCTCATATAATTAAAATTGCTGATTCTGAGGAACTGGAATATTTTTGATGATGTCTGTGGTCTAATAGTTAAAGCGTTGACCTATTTCATTCAATAATATAAGAATCTTTTGACTTTATTATCTTTTAAATAAATATTTTTAACTTTTTCTGCTGCCTATACTTAATTCACTGGGTAGAAACCGGAACTGAATTTTGTAATGGGTTGAAAACGGAATTATTATTATTATTTTAGACTTGTGGATAGAAAACGGAAACATCCCTTTAATGTACAGACACGGCATGTTTAGAATTTTATGATATTATAGAAGATTGTTTAGCTTGACAATAAACACCATGTTGTGTAACGATTTATTTATATCGTTATTTCAAAGCTCTAATATAAGATACCACCAACCAAGACCAATATAATTACTTGTATTCTTTATTTAATTCTATCTCAAAACTTTAAACGTATTATCAAAAGATCATCGACATCTTAGCGATCTTTCGACATTCTGCTGGAATGAGATGAGGCCTGATATAGCGATAAACTTTCGCGTTAACCTCGAAACGGTAATTAAAATAATTTGTTGTTATAAATAATGTAGACAACTTTGTGTGACGTAAATGATTTAGTGACCTTGTTAATGGGTTAACTTCGTCAAAGTTAGGACTTGTTGGAGCTGGGATCCAATGTTAACTCGCCACAGTCTACACATGAATGTTTTAACGTAATTTATATGTATATAACACGGGCTATGGTACATTTTAGACGATGTGTGTATCTAATTCGATTTGCTGTACGTAATTAATAATGCAGATTAAGACGAGACGTAAAATTGTATTAGACATTATTTTACAAAATCTAACGAAATCACACAAATAACCGTAAAAGTTTCAATTAGGGAGACGGTAGTGTAAATAATGGGTAGTTAACAATCAAAGCAACTGAGACACTTTTTATCATCTTACAAAACGCCACCGAGACTTTGTACGCGCGTAGCATGACTAACGTCATAGTTTTGACAAGTCAAGTAGTGTATTAATTGTGATTTAAACCTGAAATAATATAATTTCTATTATGAATTTTTTTAAATATGACCCTAGTTCGTAGTTTTAGTGTTCGCTCTTTCATTTGGAATTGAATGTAGCAGGAGTCATCTACTACTGCTGTTATAATAAATTCCAACTATTATAAAACTTTACAGCCTTGTTGATCTTGTACATATATATACATATATTAACACTTGCTGTAAGCTATCCTAACTTTATCGATTTAAATTGCACCAATATTAATCACTGTATAATACTGTATTCTTGTTATTTATAATTCTGATATTTATATATAAAATATTTTGATTTTGTTTTTTTATCAGTCTGAAAAATGTTAGTCTTGACACTCACTTTCATGGAAAAAAACCAGCGAAAGCTTCTTCATCGACGTGACTCGTAAATTTCGAAACACGCTATTTTTCGTACAAAGTTACAACAACCCATAAAAGTTTCAGGAACCTATTTGTGTTGTTAACGGGAGACATTGGTCGGATAGTGTTGGGAGGATTTCTTATATAAAGCCCATTGACCCAGAGCGGACGTAACTCACAGCGGTGAGCGCAGGACACGCGGACTATAATGGCCGCCATAATTTGCCTGTAATGGGCCTTACACTATCGCACTGTCAGTCCTACCAAAAATAAGCTTCTTTCACTTAAATCTTTTTGGTTGACACAGGGATTTAGTTCTTGAACACTTCTGAGGTTTCATATGTTATTTCGGGTAATGAAAATGTGGAATTCATATGTGCAAATGACATAATATTTTAATTACTTTTGTTTTAGCTATTGAATAATAAGAGCTTTAATGGGCTATGGTACGAGCTATGTTGAGTGTGTCTCTTGTGGATGGAATCAGAAATTAGCATGTCAGTCAGATAATCAAAGTTCGTAAAATTAGCAAGTACAAGTGGCAATAGGTCAGTCATGTTACGAAGGACCGAAGGCTGATGGAGCAGGTGAATCCTGGATTGGTTACCGCATATTGGTAAATGTAGTGTCTGAAGTCCTCCAGCCCGATGGACTGACGCCCTGCATAAGGTCACCCGGCGCTGGATGAAGAAGGGGGAGGAACGGGAGGTGTGTGCGGACTTGTGGAGATCTACGTCCAGCAGTGGACTGCGACTAACTGACGACGATGAGCTTTAATGGAGAGTCATAAAACAGACGATGAAGGACACGAGTTTTTATCAGTGAAAGTCGCATATGAAATTTAGCAATTATTTTATTTTGCAGTTCGAGACGGTAATTTTCCAGACTTTCCAGAACTTCCTATAATTCCTAGATCATAAATGTTTAAAACTTCAATCTCTTATTGGTTATTCAGAACATGAGATTATTTTGTTCTTACATGAATTTAAGATCTTAATCAAAGTTATCAATTTGTTTCTTATATAATTTCACTTATTTATCGTAGATAGATAGCAGAGGTTTTCTGAAGCAATCCCCAAAAAGATTATTCAACTTCCTGTATTCTAATAACAATTGTTTAATGGTCAATAGAAGGAAAATTATTTCAAACTCGACCACAGAGGGTTCTTAACACTTCTTCAGGGCTATGTTTGTTACAGTTACGATTATTCTAACTGAGCCTAATCGTGCCATTTGTATAAAGTGATGACCGTACTTAGGGCAGGTATAAGGAATTTGATAAGAGCATTATGGTTTGCTAAAGACAGCGCTTATCGTGTACTCGTTGTTGGGTACTGCTGTTAAGCGGGATTTTGCGGTTTTCCTAAGTAGTTGAAGACACTGCTGTAACCATTAAAGATATTTAAGTTATCGTAAGTCCTACCTAAAGTTAGAAATAATGCTGGGTAAATGAGGTAAAATATTTTATATATTAATTGAAGGTACCCTTTTTTTAGGGTTTCGTATCCATTTAGGCACGAGAGGAAAGCCTTACAAAATCGTCATATCCGTCCGTCAGTATAGCCTGTCTGTCTTTGTATGTCACAGTAATTTTTCATAGAAATTAGTAAGTCTATATGAAAATTTTAAACTACATATATCGAGTGAATTGAATGTGACTTTATTGACCTTTTTTATTGCTAAACAAGTTACGCTTGTATTGTGGGTAACATACGACTCAAAAGGGCTGATCGCAATAACACCCAGACCAGAAGTAACAAAATGGTCGAGCCCGTCATTTACCTGATAAAAAATGAACCAACAAACGAGTTTAAAGGTATTAAAAAAAACATCTGGAATAGACTATATAAACGATGGAGAACACAATGCATTTTTTTACATTTCTTGTCTGTTTGTCGGTTTTTCTGTTTGTTCGGGATTCACGTAAAAACCACCTGGCCGATTTTGATGCAGTTTTCGCTGATCGACAGCAAATTCCTAGATTTAAAATCTGAGCTACTTTTTATCTTGGATTTTTTCCGGGAGCGGTTTGAAGTTGTTCGAATGCATAAAAATTAGTTTATTCCAACACAGTTTCCTCTAAAACGATAGCTTACATTCTGTTTTTAAATGTTGCAATACTTTGTGGCCCGGGAATCCCACGGGAATTTCAAGTCAAACGTGGACGAAGTCGCAGGCATATCTTAATGTGCATAATAAGCAACGGACAAAAACATACGAGCGTTTGTATAGGTTCGCGTTTAACCGACATTGCGCCTGATGTCAGGTTGAAATGCGGGCTATGGTGAAGCACGCTTATTTAAAAGATACCTGTTCACGCAAGAGCGTTTCGTCCGCTTTGATGGTATTTCCACCATATATCGGTAGCGTAAGTGCATACGTCTGCATGCTGGTGGCAAAATAGTGAGGTAGGAATTAATTTGTCCATTCCGTAGCACACTCGCCGAACCAGGCGAGCTTACACAACCAACGGCCAATTGATCAGCTTGTATCACACAAAGACCATTTGTATGTCCATTCCACCTTATTTTAAACATCACTACCATTATTAACACCTTTGCTGTCCTAATTGGCTTAAGTTTTACCTGCCCTCATAAACACGAATAAATATATCTTCACAGGGTTACGTTAATTCGCATGTATCCTTTCGATTTATGTTCGATCCTAACAAAATGCTCCCAGAACCGTAAACTTTAGTAGTTCTCTATTAAGCTAACGATGTAATAGCGGCAATTATCTACGTTGATTTAGATAGTTGTCCAGTGATGCGCAAAATAGAGGTGGCTTAAAATCGGACTTAGATCCCAAAGCGGCTACAAAGCGGCATGCAGCCGATTTACATCCAAATTATTGCTATCATTACGGCCAAGAGCTGTACGAACTAATCACACTACTCGTTGTCGCATTGCAACACTATATGCATTTGACTATCCGTCTGCTTCCTATTGAATCTGAAACACTTTATTTTATGTAGGAGTAAAATTTTTATCGAATTAAATAGGTGATTATTTTTAAAATATACAGTTACATATAGAATTCCTAAACCAGCATCGCTTTAGTTGCTTATTTTACTACGTAGTATTAAGATCATCTAAATTAATTTTGGGGGTAGCAAAAAAATATCTATTTCAAATATCGATTTTTGATTTCGTAGAATTTTGTCAAAGACTCACTCTTATGAAATCATGTCCCTTGTACCATCTGGAGAGTAAGACGTTGCAGCAAATTTCAAATTTCAACTTGAAACTACTGAGTATATAGATAGTTTGACAGGTAGGTATATCATATAAATATATATAAAAATATAAAAAGGTTCCAGTCACCCTTAAGAGAGAAGCAGCGCATTTGTAACACCTTTGATGCTGCAAATGTCTATAGGCAATGGTAACCGCTTTCAATTCCGCAAGTGGGCCGTCCGCCTGTCTGCTGATCACCTGCAATAAAAAAATATAAAAAAATATCACCTACCAAGGGTGGTGATCTTTACTATTCTTTACATTTTACGCGATTTCAGTACAACACGTTTAAAGACAACATTTTTCTATACATAAGTTACATATACTAAATTTCTTTTATATACATTCAGTAATTTCCAAAAAAATTACAGTGACACAAGGATCGACTAACAAACGTTCAGGAGGCCACAATTTCATAAACGTTCCGTAGTTACCAAAATGACTACGAAACTCTAATAAAACTTTCAAAAACCAGTGCTAATCAATAGTGAGAATAGACCAAAGGACGATTTGAAATTGAGCGCGGTCAGCTAAAGAAAATTACTGGTCGTTTAGGTAACGAAGTGTCCTGATTGACGCCCTCCGCTCCCGTCTTGATTAAACTGATCAGTTTTTGCCCCTTATGAAAAGAACTCGATCAATGTTACCGGCTGCCGACGATGTATTGGACATAAAAGAACCTTAATACACGATGAAAGGTGTTACCAACTTGTCGGATGGTATTTCCAGCCTCCTACACAAATTCATAACGAAAAGTGATTTAAACTTTTTCAACTCATATTTTGAGCAAAGTATTAGAGTGGGTGCAAAATACGTAGTCACGATCTCGTTTAAAATACATAACGTGAATAACGTGTCGAGATAATGTTTAACCCCATGTTATTGTGTCAGTTCTAGTTTCTCCAACTCGACAATTAGATCAAAAATATAAAAAACAACATGACCCAATTTTGTTACATGATATGCCAAATTAAATATAAATAAAATTTACCTACATAAATATCAAATAGAAACAAAATAAAAGATTGAATTGTATTTAATCCGTTTTCGAAAGTAGAAACACATCAAGTTTCATGACAGCCAGTTCATCTCTAAGGTCATGAAGAAGGAACAAACTAACATACAAACTTAAGCTACTTTTCTCTATATTGACTTGTTTTAAAATCCTGTAGTAGTTTTCACGTGAGAGGCAGGTTGCATAAATGCTAGTTTAACATCGTGCGTGCCAACAGTCTCGCAATAAGGGATTTCAAAAATATCGAGAAGTGGAGGAAAATATATGTAAGCGGACCTCGTGCTTCAAATCGTACGCTCTGAACGATACTGTGATTTAACGCTCGAACGATGATAATGCTGCCTGGTCGTACTTTCGGCTTGATACTCGAATAAACTGACAGAGACAAGTATATCGAAAAATTATCCATGCATTTTGGAATGTACTTTTATTAAACTACTGCGTTATTTATTTTTTCATTCAACATTTATAGAAAGAAAAAGTTTATTTGCAGAAATAGCGACGTAATTACATACCTTATACATTTTTATACACGGAGCATATTTAGAGAATTTGTACGCCGCATTTTCAGCAAGCAAGGTTTGCACTCAGCACATTGCTGTGCCGGAATTATATCCGACACAACGCTGAATCTCAATGCAAACCTTCCTTTTGGCCTAAGACCAAAACGACCCAATTTGGTTTAAAAAAAACTTATGTTATATTTATATATTAGTATTAATTAGACCCTTTAAATTGTGTAAGTAAACGTACATAAATATTGCGTAATGTATTCAATCCTGTAACTAGAATTTAAATTCATTAATGATAATAATATTTAATTAATCAAAGCGATATCAAATCTATGTACGCCATTATACTCAAATAAGATTCGTTGAAATCTGATTATCTTAATCCGTTGCTTTCATCCTGAACCTTTGTGATAACAAACGTGAAACACACAAGACTCGTTACTTAATAGGTACAATTCTAAATTGAAAACAATATTTTGTCAAACGCGTGCCTTCTAATGGAATGGGTTCGATTTCTACAAAGTAATTGGATCTGTCAGTAACAAGAAGGCAAGCAGGTAATTACTAGCTGCTGAAAATAACAGACTACACTCCTCTAAGACATTTGATGCCGTTTTAACATTATACAAGCTTATTTGTAAACAGTTAACTTAATTAATGAAGCAATACTGTGTTTATTTTCAAAATACAGCTAAGGGAATTAAGAAATAAAATACTTTTAGAGTTTGCTTAAATCTTTCTCATTCCTATGTTTTGGTACTTTCGTTTCACTACCATCTCGGCGGGTTCGCTTTCCTTCTTTTACCACTACACTTTCCTTTCTTCGGCATTTCTCGTGGAGAGACTACTAACCAGCTCGAATATCATCATCTTTCACGACGTTAAACCAACGAAGAGGGCGTGGCTATAAACTTCATTCCCCATAATTATGACAATGAATATTAAACAAGAAAACTGAACATTATTTATGTTATATGTTATATGTTATATGTAAATAATCAAAGTATCAAGAATTATTTTTTCAAGAGGAACATTTTTTTTCTATCTATACTATAATAAATCTGTAAATTGTTGAAGTTTGTACAATACGTTTAAAAATGTCAAAAAAAAATCAGTGTGGTTATTTCGGACCAACAGATTCAAAAATACAATTTGTAGACTTTTTTTCTGTCTCTTAAAGCATCACGTTAAAACGACTAAACGGATTTGAATCAACTCTACATAGAGCAAGCTTATATCCCGGGGCGTAACTAAGAATACTTTTTATCCCGATAAATGATGTCGTTTCCGCGGGATAGAAGGATTACCTAAATAGATGGTGTGGCAATCGCGTTTTTTTCAATTCACTAACAAATACCTACGTTGTCATAAACAACGAGTCATTGTTATATTACTCAGATTGACTTCAACTCGCCTCTATGCTTAGCTTTGCAGTTGTCTAGACTATATGGACTTAGTTTCTTTGTTTTTAGGTATATGTAAAAAACCGAATTAAGTTGTGCAAGTAAAATAAAGCTATATCCGTGCAGGAACGGAGAAAGAATACTACAATTTCCTGCGGCCGAGCGGCCTGTCGTAAGAGGCGACAAAACAACCCATAGCCAGGTGGTAGGGCATTGGCCCAACTATATGGCTACCACTCCTGGTCTAGAGTATGCCGCTATAACAACCTTGAGTTGTGTTCCGGTATTAGTGACCAGGTTCCAGTCTCCCTTAAGAGAGCGGCAGCGCATTTGTAGTACCTTTGGTGTTGCAAATGTCCATAGGCGATGGTAACTGCTTTCCATCAAGTGGGCCGTCTGCCTGTCTGCTGGACTCCTGCAATGAAAAATATATAAATAAAGTTACCGCCTAAGGTTTGGCACGCGGTGTAGCCTCGGGGCTAACTCTAGTACATCATATTTTAATAGAATAAATGAGATAGATAAATACATTGTAATTATCGATTAGTCAAGATAAAAAAATTAAAGAAATTGAATATAAAACCACTTTAGCTCGATTCTTTTTATATCTTATTTACAAATTTATATAGATGTAAAGAATATTTTTATAATGTCCACGCTGTCGCTAATTGCATATTTTACAAAATCTAAGTTCTATCATATACATTCTAAGTAAGACAGGTAACAAATAACTACCAAGTATAAACAACATTTAACAAAATAATTGCAATAATTACAATGAGTTTTCCAATATAACATTCATTAAAGCCTTGAAGATATAACTTTTAATGACTCCAATGCTAATATCTGTTACGGACACGCTTTATTTACGGCGAGTTTCGCTTCTAAATCCAACAACTCTTGTGGAATAATTAGTCGCCCTTTAGCGGATGCTTTAACCTGCGATATGACACAATAATTACCAACTTTAGCTTGGATGACAAGTTTTTAATACTTCCGAGCCAGCCACTCGGCGGTCGTTTGTGTTTGAAATTGCTTTCTCATTACATAGTCGTCATCTATTATTGTCTTTCTAGCTGTCTGAAAGTAATCGTTTGGTTTTCTGCGTACTATAGAACTATGTTTTAAATGTCTATGGGCGTCAAAGATTTTAAATTAGTGGATCGGCCGCTTACGTGGTATTATGACGTATATTGTTACAATTTAAGACCCTGACAAAGATATACAAATCTGTAAAAGCACATTTTATTACCTATCGGCATTTGGACTAATTTTAATCCTTTTATGATCATCTTCATTCGTTCACTTATTAATTGGCATACGTTTCTAAATTATTGTAGAGAACAGCCTATTGTTTACTGTGTACTCTTTTACGGCCGCTTGCAGGCTGCATCATTAGCCAGGTGTTGCGGGTTACGATTAAAATCTGATTGTGTCGCCATTGTCGGACAGGCACATTTGCATTTGTGAAGTATAAAACGACGGCCTGATAGAGAGGGAAGTTAGTTGAGCTACGACTAGATACGGGCGTGAACTGTGTACATATGGGAAATCTAATAATGACGGACTTTGCGCGTTTTATTGAAATACGAACTTCTGCATTACGTTTGGATTTGTTGTGTTCGGTTATATTTGTACCTGTGTTATACGTATTTGTATAGTTCTAATCAACTCTATAATAATTCTAACGGCATTTTAATTCGAGTCCCGCTAACTCGTAACAATATTATTAGAATTTAAGCAAAAACTTCGATGCATAAATATCAGTAAGAGTTTCCTTTGGGGTAATGAGATAGAGTTGCCAGCGCTTGAGTATTATTATGCTTAACTCAACACTAGAGCAAGCAATCTAAACTTAATATTTTAGCAGAGTCTAGACGAAGTGAGGATTGTATGGGATGTGGCAATGTCACAAAGTAGTACGAGCCCAGGCTGCCAGTTCGGAGTATGCTAGCATATGATGTATACTATACCAATAGAAATATATGTGGTATTTTATGAGGCTTCAAAGATGTAATTTTATTTAGAGGATTACCGCCTTAAATGTATATATAGCATATAGCACTAAAAACATTCTAACATGTAAGGTAGCCTGTGTATTGTGTATATAATACTTTAGAATGTTTAGAGAAAATTGAATTACCTATGTAATAATTTGGGCTCTGTGTTTCCAAATTCCCTTTAAAAACTTATTTAGCTCAAACCAAGAATATTTTTTAAGACATGTCACTACATAGTCTCTGTCAACAGATAGTGAATGTCGATATACATATAAATAGATAAATAATCGGCAGTAAAACACGCATATTGTATATCCCCAAATTAAGCAAGTAATGTTTGTATTATATCATATATGTGTTACATACATCGGACTACTCCGTCCAATCCCAGATATCCAAACATAGTACATAACGGAGAAAATTCGTTTCCAAAATTTACCATATCAGGAATTGAACCCGGAGCCTCTAGGTTGCAGTGAGGTAAGCCGGCAAAGGCGTATCCCGCTCAACCACAGAGGCCGTCAAATAAATAAATAGACTTCATAGCGTATGTTATTACAACGTGGCATGGAGAAACACGGAAACGATAACACATAAACGACATCTGAATTTTAGTTATCCAGATCAGTGAGCATTGACAGGAGATCGCGGCGCCATCGCCATGGGTGCTCTACGCCACGCCCAATGCGGCATAAATCACGCAACAAACACAAAGAGCAGAGTGTTTACCATAAAATCGCATACGCGTTCCTAAATCATAACACAATAAAATTTATAGCGAGCGGAAGGTCCGGCCTCAAGTGCTGATAAATCAAATCTATTCCTTCGTGTGACTGAAACGGAAAATCTTTCCGGCAAATATAACAGTGACGACGCCGTTATTTTTCCTGCTTTACTGTGCCTTCACGAGCAAATATACTCGACCCGGCACATTTTTTTTCAACCCGGATTATTAAAATTAATAAGGATAAAACGTTCACCGAAAGACAGTCTCCAATTGCATTATAATACGGAAACGATTTTTATCTTACGCTCGGTTGGATCTATGCTTATTTCTGGGAGAAGAGCACATTAATCATCATCAATCGGTGCTCGTGTTTTCTTTTGTTTCATAATATTGGGTCTTTTAGCCTTTTTATTAATTTGTGGAATCTCGTCGAGACCATTCTTTTGCGTATTTACGGCCAATGAGCCACGTTTCATCTCCGAAATTACTGTAATTAGTTATATTATAACGTATGTAACGACCACGACCATAAAAATAGCCCGGACATTTGAAGAGCTTGCGTGGGGCCATGGGAAGGCCAACACGTAGAGGCCCTTTGACAAATATAATGTAAATGTGGCTTGACACTGAACGGCGATTATCCCTGTCTACACCATATAATAATGTACCCAAGGACAAGCCCCGGCCAGTGTAGGACTATTATGGGAAATGAGGAGAAAAAGTACCGGGCTATTGGGGTGAACTACTAGTGGTACTAGGGGTCTGGGAAATATATATATTTATTTATTTTTATTTGGAATTTTATTTTGATGGAAGTGAAATATTTCTGCAATAAACATATTATAAACGATAATTTATCTAAGGTGTAGAAATAATATAAGGACACCTTTATTATCTAAACTTATGGGATATACGTATCCAGTTCCATAACTTTTTAAATATTTAAATACATAATGAATTTCATCCATTAATCTTAGGGTCAACAAAAGTTATTTGAAAATAATAAAGAAAATTAACAAAAATGTTGCCGCTACACCGTCGTCGAGCCAAAATAAATAATTTATTAAGGACAAGTTAACAAGGGTCTCATAAAGAAGGCAAAAGGTTGGCTATTTGTTTTCAGCGAAGGATGGTTCACCCTACTTTGTTATTTAGAGTTTTTGAGCGTTGCAGAGACGATACGGTACAAACGCTGCCCACACAATAACCTAAATACAGCTTCAAGTGCCACTAAGCAGCCGCGACAGATTCTTTAAAGAAATATTTTAAATCTAAAGAAATGTTAACCTAAAGTATGTAATAATATTTAGTAAATATTGTATAATTATTATTATATTAGTTTTATTATTCAAGATTATTCATCAAAAAAATTATAAACACATTTCTGAGATGTTCTAAAAGACTAAAGTATGAAACTTGAACAATTAATTCCAGATAAACAGTAATATGAGATACCTAATCTAAGAACCTGCTATAAAAATTAATGCAAAATAGTTTGTTTATAATATGGTTATGTTATGGGAAACTTTCTTAACAGATTGTACACATTAGGAATTATTGAAACCAATCTGAAGTCAAGAAAATTATAGCCATTTTCTTTCTTTCTTTCCATTTACGATGAGGTGGACGTACGCGTTAACAACTTTCCTTCAAAAGCTTTATTAGAGTATAGTTTAGATAAGGGCAGTAGAGAAGAATCGAAGGAATGTATAAAGAAAAGAATGTAAAAAGTAACATTGAATTATTCTGTCATTCATATAAGAAACTTTAACCAATTCAGATCAATCTTGTTTGTGAGTATGTTCGCATTATGACTAACTACTAACTTTACTATTGGTAAGAAATTGACATTACTTATAATGAAGTTAATATTAAATTTTAATCAGCAGTATGACAAATGTATTGACAGTAATGCGGGTGATACACATGTGAGCAAGTGGAGATATGTATAGCTCTCCGACCCTTTTCACCCGTATGTCACCATAAGTACGTAAACTATTAGAACTAAAGAAAATCGTCGAGCCATAAGTACGCCTATTTACTCGCACGTCTATCTCGCACTTAAGATATAAAAACTCAGCATAAGATAACATCCTACACCGGAAAAGCCCAACTGTATTTTGTATAGTCCCCCAGGATAAACTAGTCAAAAACCATGCACCTGATTTTAAAATTCCGTCACCATTTTAGTGTGCACAGTTCGTATTTGCATAAGTCCTATTGTAGCTTAGTTATGAAGACAGCTTAAGTAGGAACGTGATAACAAGTTCTTACACCGAGACGCCCAAGTGCAAAAGTCTCTTTAGAATCTACTGTCTGCTTTCAAGGAGTTTTTTGTTCGCACTTAGTTCTTTAGTTAAAGCAGCGTATATTAACAGAGATTGTATTTTATATTTTTTGGTTGAATGCACCCCCCGTTTGTTGTTTAATAATGTAATTTGCACAATATAGTTATCTTGCTTTACTTTTAACTGCAGCGTTATTACAGTTAAAATATATAGAAACACAGACTTGTCTGACGAACCATAATCAATATTTTATGACTAACATTTGTATACGATTAAAAGTCATATACTTGAAGTAGAACAAATGTGATAAATACAAATAATAATTATAAAGTATACGTATTTTCTCAAAATGGAGATAGCCAATTCCCTTGATGAAAAAATAACCTCAAGAAAAAATGTATTGAATATGCCACGTTTTCTATTTAAGTGCAAAAATAAGGAATTCTGAATACGATCTTATTTGCTTTTAAATCTTATTATTATTTTCAGATTAACTTTAATACTAAACTATAAATTAAAATTTCAAATATTCATAATACCACTAATATGCAAAGTAAAATTACATCATAGCATTAAATCGTGTTTCAGCAAGCGAAAGCATCATAGTCGTCGCAATGGCTGAATTATGACGGAAACGCGAAAACTTCCGGCGAAACCCGATATATATACCACAACTAGCCTGCCTTACAAAGCTTCATGGATACGAGGGTTCAGTCGGTAGAAAACTAGTCTATAAGTTAGTTAGTTTAGTTTAGTTTGTTAGGTAGTTAGTTTATAAATTGCTATCACAAAATCAAAAGTATAAGTAATTAAACTAACATTACGACTATTAACAAATCTATATGAAAACATTCAACGCTTAATGGTCCTATACAAAACGTAAAAAGCCCTAATAGGTTTAGGCTAGTTTATATTATATATTTCAGTTCAGTGAGTTCAATAGTTTAACCAAATTTAATGTATTTATGACACATTTATATATAAATACGTATTAGCTTTCTGCACTTCTTGTCCATATAACTATGCCAAATCTCACACACTGCATCCAAATTATTAAAAAGGGTCCAAATATTTACTTCATGCATTAATAAAGATGACATTATAATACCTACATTAACAGCTTGTTTACGAGTACCTGTTAGCTAAATAGCACAAAGTGAGAAATAGCAGTTTTAAAAATGGGTAAATTTATTACATTATTATTAGTCCATAAATGTCTCACTCACTGCTGGGCTCTAGCCTCCCGGGTAGAACCGACAATGTACACCGCGCTTGTCCAAATAAGCGCGGCGTGAATGCTATCAGTTTTGACGATTTTACACATGTGTTATCTCTATGTGCAAGTTTCATCACAATGATTTTCCTCACCACCAAGTACGAAGTAATTGTAACAATATTCACATTAAGTGAGAAAACTGCATAAATATAAACCTAAGCTTCTCATCGAGGATTCGAACACAAAGCATTTGAAACGTGTGTTAAAGACATAAGTACGTTAGCCACTAAGCCGTCGGCTTTATTATTGATTACAATAACAATCATAAATTGGCCCGTTGTCCGATGCAAATTATTCAAATTGTTATTTCCGAAACAGACGTCAGGTTTCATCCAATAACCGCTATTAGCATTCGGATATTTGAAATTGCAAATAGTGAGGTCCAGTCGACTTACCAAGTTTCGGTATTCGCAATCACCCTGCGGCTGTTTGATATTTGCTACAAGATATTTATTAGATATACATAATATATTACTTATTATATATTTTTTTATTTTTTACATTACTTATTATGTATTTCATTCGTCATTATTACATTCTTAACAGTATTCTGTTTTTGGGGCGTTATATATATTCCATGCTTGTACGCTTATCATAATTAAATTTTGGAGAGTGGCACTAAAAATCAGTACTATGTTGGACTACGTTTCAGCATAGCAAAACATTGAGTGCTAACCTTATTTCACAAATTGAAACATATAATCTTTTTAAAGTGATAACTTCTTATGGGAGGGTAAACCGCTTTGTTACGTAACGCGTTACGGCGCCAGTCTGTCTGGCTCTCCTTTCTCTAAGTTAAATTAGTTTAAGTTCTCACTTCTTTCGGGTTTTTTTTAAATTATAATCTTTAATGTTTTATATATTCTATTGTTTAATGTATGTCACATCGGAAATAAACTTTTTTTTTTATATCACTTGAATTCTTATATTTGTTTAAATTTAAATTAATTTTATTTAAGCAACAAAAACACTTAAATATACCTGATTAAAGATTAAACTATTATAAATTACTACTACTAGTATTTTTATACATACATATTTCCTTCTCATTTTGTATACTGGTATGTATGTATATCCTATCTCGGTCCCCCCCCCCCCCCCCCCAATTGCTCTTTGGTTCATGGAATATGCCGCTATTGTGTCGTCGGATTCGTTCGCGGTGTTAAATAGGCAGACATGTAAGAAATAATAAGATTTTTGACATGAGTGAATTCTTAAAACAAACTAAATGGCGGCCGCACTAAAGTGATTGTTATTGTTAGAATAATTAATTAAGCTAGTTTCAAAATATGTGCTAGATATACTAGTATTTTTCTGAAGTCAAAGGCGGACATAGTGTTTTTGGACATGAATTTGGGTGAGCGTATATAATTTATGTACTTATTATTATTCAACAATCATTTACAGAAGAACTGAAGTTAATAAAATTATACTATTATCTTAAGCGGTTTCGTGAGTACTGAATATCCGGGGTTTTTTTACTTTCGGATCCGCGCATACACAACGGTCGTCATACATGATATTATATTTCATATTTGTGGGAAAAATATATCGCAATTAGCGTTGAATATTTATTTTACTACAAAACCTGCGAATTTATTTACCACAATTTACGTGTGATTTTTCATTCAATCTCATTGAGAGATGTGTTTTTTATATATAGTACTTACTGAATAACAGATTACGACTTTCGCCTGCTGCTATGACATTATGACCGCGTGGCATTTGCCCCCACAGCGAGTGCCAATTACAAATTTTGGATTAATAATTATCTGATAGACCAATCCAATATAAACAATTATACAACCTAAAGGTATATTGACATAAGTAACTAACAAGAAATGCGAAAATGCTGCTTTAAAAACATATAATCGTTAAGATATTTAAATTTAACGGCATAAAAAGGCGTGTGTCGTTTAAACATCCTATTATACAGCCGGGACTTGCGATCTCTGCGCCGTCTACGGTAAATTCTTCAGCTCTAGTTTGCGTAATATCGCCATTGTAACAGCACACCTTTGAAGATAAAAGCCTTCCACGCTACCTTGTGCCGTAGCCTTTTCGCGGTCTAGTAAGCCCGGAGGCGCGCTACAAAGAAAAAAATTAACTCCCACAGAGAACTATTTTTAATATAATATGAAATAAGCTGTGCGCTTTAGCAGCTATGAAAATGTTATGCTATTTGAACCGCATATATTTAACGTAAGTTATTGTTTTCAAATAATATAAAATTATAAGAGCCTTACAGTGAATAGTTTTCCTTCAATGTAGCTTGTACTTCATATGATAAGCCCTTTTATATAGATTTTAATAAATTGGAAAAGCTTTTGGCGATCCACTCAGAACGAAGGTTTCCGTGGCAGTGACCAAGGGCCCCTTATAATTTTAATGTTAGGCGGTTGGCCTTAAATTATTTATTTACTAGCGGTATCGGCAAACGTCGTCCTACCTTAAAAATAAATATCTAGAACCCGATTCCAGCGCCACCTACCGGGTCTAATTGTGAATTTAAACCGCCCGGGGACCCACTCAAACACACGCAAAATTCCATCATAATCGTAAAAGTCGATTATAGCGCGATAAGTATTTTGTTTAGATTATTGAAGTGTTAGTAGGGATCCGTAATTTTAATGTAGCCTATATTAATTAGAGATAATGTAGCATTAGAAAGTTGAAAGAATTTTTGAAATCGGTCTAGCAGTTTTTGAGATTATTCCTTACAAACAGACAAAAATACAAACCTTTCCTCATTATAATATTAGTGTAGATTTATATAGAGATTTTCTACTAACGGTTGTGTACACCGGTAGGATGAGATAAGCCGGTCTGGTTTACTGATTTATTCATGCAAAAATGTGACAAGAACTTGTCTTATCTAAATATTAAGGTGACAATGAGATATGTTGCTCTATATCCTACTCCGAAGCTTAATCCAAAGAACCTGTTGAAAAGGTCTAGAGACTATCTTTTTATTAATGTAGGTATGTTTTAAACAGATTCAGTCAAATATGCGTCAATGTATTATATATAGTTCTTGCAATTCACGAAAGCGAGCGGACTTTACTCATGTTTGAATTTGTACAAGCATAGTGCTATAGGGTGCGTGCCTGAAGGAGCGATCAGTTCAATCATAGCAGCTTATTTTTACCTCTGGCACACTATGACACATAGTTACCACAACTAAAATCTGCTTGCCTTCGAGAACTGCAAGACCTATAATAGAAAGTATTAACTGTACTTAAGAACTATAGGTTCCGTAAGGAATCTAAGTTCCGTAACAACAATCTAAAGCAACTAACTAAATCGTCAAAAGGTGAGAATAAAAAAAATAAAACTCGGGTGGTTCCGATTTTTAAAGACTGCTACGTAAATATGAACAAAACTGACGTGCCTTGTCCTGAGAATAACTTTTACAGTTACAAAGGTTTAATTTCCTTTAAAAATTTACTGAACTAAAATTTAGAAAGAAAGAAGCGTTTACAAATGAATAATAATAATGTCACTTTGTCAAGTTGTAAGCACTGGGAACACAAAATCGTCACCATCTCCATTTTGAATTTTAGAATAGTATTTGCCTTACAAACTTCCCAACCGGCGTGTTCTGTAAACGTAATTCGTATGTTGAACAAGGGCAAACATCTGAAATTAGTCGCAGTATATGTGTGAGACGCGGAGCACGTTCGATAGGTTGCGTGCCGCGAGATCGGGCCACCGAGCAATGTACTCGATATTCTCTCATACGCACCACATTTCAATAACATAGCCATCGTACCTGTCATATTTCAAATCAATACGTAGCATGAAATTTCAATATATGATATAGTGCGCGCGGAAGCGCTAGTCGCCTTCTGAGGTATGTGGGGGGGTGAGACGGGGGAGGGCGCGATTGACAAGACGCACACGATATATTTAAGTGCAGATAAATCTCAGAATAACATGTTAGAATTAATGTAATGGTTAAAATGTGTCTTTTAGATTTACATTTTTTAAAGAAATATCCCATCTTGTGTAAAAGCTCTTGTAAATAGGTACAACCGCAATGCAGGATGCACTCATCTTTTAAAACTGCAAGTAGCTTACGAATGCTTGGATTTTTTTATCAACTTTATAAAGTAAACAGTATATTGTTGAATTTTTCTTCGTATCACCCCCATGTCGAAATCATCAATGTGGATTCTCTTTTTTATTTCTTTAGGTTTTCGTGGAGATATAAATTTTGGTTTTTCCAATGTTTGCCGATGCGAATTTCCTTCAGCTACAATTCTCATTACGCTACGAGCTGACACTCCTGTAGCCTCTGCTACTAATTTATTTATGTTCATATCATATTTGTGTTCAATACTTTCCTTGTCACCTTTTCGTCTGAGAAAAAACTGTGCACATTGTAAATTACATTTTTTACTGGTCGTGTAATTGGTGGACCCATCTTAGGATAACATTAACATTTTTTCTCGTGTATGTTGGAACAAACTGGCGAGATCAACTGAATCGTGTAACCGTCGCGGTGGTCGACGGCAGACTCAGTTAGCTTGACGTTTGTCTACCTCCCCCGCCCTGCCGCTCACTTACCTCAGGCGGTGACTAGCGCTTCCGCGCACACTATAACATACCATATATGTCGCACTGCTGGGCAGGGGCCTCCCATTATAGTTGAACATTACGCTTGTCTAAGACGGCATCAGTTATCTCAATGGGCAGGTTTCATCACGATGTTTTTCTTTACCGTTAGCACGTGATAATTGTAACAATATAAATATTAGGTCAGAGTGGTGCATACTTTCCGGCTAGCATTCGAACCTGCGGCCTTTGAGTTTGAGACGCTTGCGCTAACCATCAAGCTACTACGGCTTTATAACATTTTAATGAAAAAATTGTTAAGTCAGATACAGTCATACTTGCTTAGAAACAATTCATAAAATACAAAGTCACTACAGTAGAATTATTTTCTCCGTGCGTCCGTCTCCGTCATGAATAAAACTCGGCCTCAGCCAGCCTAGGGCGGTGAGCATGTTGCGCGGGCGCAACGCCATTAACGATAAAACTCGTTCTTATTTAAAAAATTATCATTCTTATAAAAATCATTATTATCTTTTTTTGCTGTTAATTTTAAACTTAGACATAAGTATTTATATTTATTTTTAATATAACTTGTTACATTCTAAACTTTTGTACTTACAGTTTTTTAATACATAGATACTTAATTAATAATTTATTTTAAATCATTATTATTCTTGTTTTAATAAATACGTTGTTTTATCTATTTTTTTCTTTCATTTATATCTCTAACCCACAAAATGACAAAATTAAATACACTATCGATAACGCTTATCGACAACAGTAATGCGTATCACTATGCCTGCCCATAAAGTCCGTGAGTGGAAGAGAGAGCGAAATACTCGCTTCACGACTTCACGCTTCACTGCTCCGATTATTTATGACCCAAACTGCACGGAGAAAATAATTCTACTATAGTGCAATGCATGTACTTTTTGTTCCCCGTAAGTACAATTTGAATATGATTAAATCATTGGAGAACAAGTAATAAAGCTTTTTAAGTAACCAACTCTATTCTAACCAAACAAGGACTGTATGCTTGCGGTGGGTCAACTATTATAGTTGGGAATTTGTTGGATCCTTCTATAGTGTGATTAACGGCCATCATAGGTCGATTGTTCCATTTAAGACTGTTATCTCGTATAGAATTATCATGCAGACTCCTTAATGTGCTATAGGCGAGAAAAGATCTCTTTATTGTTTTCGGCTATCGTTGAGATGTAATCCTTTATGAATATAGTCTAACTACTAACACTCGGGGATACCAGTACGGTAGTGTTCGATTCTCAATTGGACCAACTGCTCTCTCCCGGCGTTCTATCTCATCGCCTACGGACCGCGGAAATCAGAGACGCATCAGACACCACTACACTGATGTACCTACTATAATGGCAGTTAAAGGAAATTTATATTAGGTAGGTTGAATGCTTGACGTGCAACCTATAACAACTTCCGTATCTGTCGTCAAACGGATGAATATATCCCAATAATTGGTTAAATCGCTAGTGAGGGTCACGATAGACGTTAAATGTAGCGACCACTGACACCGCTCGCCCGCTAAATAATTCAGCCGTTTGCCGACAAGCTCGCCTATTGCTTTGAAAAGGGTAAGAATGCAACCCTACCAACTAATAAGTCAACGCTAAATGACATATAAAAAACCTATAAAACTTAATATCAAACAGAATACACCGATTTTGTGTGCATGCGACTGAAAATCAATTCAAAACAAAATCAAACGATACCAGTTACATATTGCTTCTATTCTTTTATTTACATGTAAAGTATTGTTTGGTTCATAGCAAATATAGGTTCTCCTTAATGTGGAGTCTTGTTGGAGCTGCTGTATACGTGGCAGCTTCTAAGTCCGTGTCACAACAGATAAACTGCAGATTAGAGACTCGCTGGCACAGTCACATCTTTTTATGAAAACTGCTTAGTTACTCATGTAAAGAATAAATGTACATGCCCACCTAGTCATTGAGTAAACTAAGAGTCGATAAATGCTCGTCCTGCAAGACTGGACAAGACGTAGACACGGCACCCTGACGTTTCGGCTGACACAGGTCCTCTCGGGGCATGGCTGCTTCGGGAGGTACCTGTGTCGCATAGGCCGTGAGCTGACGTCAGGGTGCCATCATTGCGACACCGGCAACGAGGATACGGCGCTGCACACACTCCAGGAGTGTCCTACCTGGACAGAGCAGCGCCGAGACCTCGTTGCCGTCACTGGATTTGACCTCTCGCTCCCGGCCGTGGTACGCACCATGGTCGGGAGCTCAACTGGATGAGACGCCATCTCCTCCTTCTACGAGCGCGTTATGCTTGCGAAGGAAGAGGCGGAGTGGGAGCGTGAGCGGACGTCCTTGCTCCGCTCCCGCCAATGCAGGACGCGCCGACGCCAGAGGGCGGATTTCGACCTTCGGCCACCGTACACTGGCGGCGCGGGTGGGGCCCCTTGGGGTATAGGGGTTCTCACTCACCCGCATATGCCGTCGAGATGAGAGCGCGAGTGTTCCGCACGCGCTCATCTCTCCTTCCGTGGGGCGCGTTACAGACCGCCCCACGCCCAAGAGAGCATGACGATGCCGGGGGATGACTCCCTCGGCAATGGAAGAGGCCTCGTGAGGGGGGGCCACGCCTGCCAGGGCTGCGGAGAGGCTAGGTCATATACCCGTAGCCCTGGCATAAGGCGAAGGACGGAACACCTAGGGGTTTTAGTGGGTATAACCGTAACCGGTAACCGGGGGTGGCAACAGCATGGCACTGGTTCTGACTGGGCATGCTGGTGCCACCCCCGATCTGGCGAATCCCGCACACTGGTCGCGAATTATCCCCCCAAGGTTCTGCCCTTGTCGCGGCTTATGGTCCTCAAGCGGATTTCCTCTGGCTAAAAAAAAAAGGGTCAAGAAATGCTGATTTGACGTCGTGAATTACGTTAATTCAGGCCAATGTTCTTAACCTTTGGCTGTGAAGCAGTCGCTATAAATGCGAACCAAATTTAACGTTAAAATGATGAATGAAGATCCCATATCTTTTACAAAAAATAACTACTGCAACTAAATACCATAAGCCGTATAACATATTTAAAATTACAAAACATATGATGAAATCAAATATTTAAAATCGAAAATTTCTGCGAAATATTAATCATAAACAGTAATTATTGTCAACAATTAACAGCTGAGATATTTTATTTTTAAGTTGGTTTTGTTCCACCATAAACATTTCGATATTTTTATAGACATATGTGAAGATTAGTGGAATAAGAATATTACATTATTATTCTTTTGTATTTTTATTGTTTGTAAACAATATAGTGCGTCGCTATTTTTTCAAATAATTTAATTTCCTTTCTTCTTAAATACGGCAAGTTAGTACAGAGCAATATTATGTACATGTATGTAACACGTTTCCGACATCATAAATATCGTTGTGATATATATTTCACTCACCATAGCTCTAATATATTACGTGAGAAACGTTTGGTTGGCGAATGGTGACGTATACATTTCATGATGTATTTATTGCTTACTCAGCATTAGGACTGACTCGCTCTGTACTCGAAGGTGGCCTTAATTCACTTACAATTAAATTAGCGTCACCCGATCCTCTTGACGTTAAATAAATTAGGACAGAGCCATTAAGCCACCCGAAATTTATTTCCTAATCTATTAGGTAGACGCCTTTCAATAGGTGCGGGTACGCATATACGTATTAAGTGCTTGCGTGGTTTAGAGGCCTATTCGAGTCGCAGCCGCGGGCGATATTAACGACACTATGTTACGCCCACATTAATATCCAGATTTACAATAATCGTTCTGTATAGAAATATATTGTTGAAAACGACTGCGTAAAAGTTAATCTACTATATAAATGTATTAATCCGTAAAACTAGGTATTACAATGCATATGTGTTTTGTTTAAATAATCATTGGCTATTTTACTGCAGTAGATTGATGTGTGTATTATAATGATCACGTTTTATATTGTTACGAGTTTGGGACTCGAATTAAAATGCCGTTGGAATTACTATAGAATTTATTAGAAGTACAAATATAACTGGAAGCAAACAGTACAAACTGCACGATTCAATAACACGCGCAAAGTCCGTCACTATATAACTAATCGAATGTACGTCTTGCTCGTATCGTAATCCTCGCTTGACTGCCGATCTCTCCGTGGGGCCATTGCTGCACCGATACAATATGGCTGCCACCCGCATAGATCGGATTTCTTAGAATCAGTTCGACACATCTGCCTAATGATGCCATAAAACAAGCACAATAACAATTGAATATTTTTCTTTATTACAAATTTTAAACACAAAGTAAACAAAAGAAGTCCAAATGCGGGGGGAAATGTAATAAACCAGGTTTATGGCAGGCAGGTGTGCATTCACTTTTTGTCGGCGTGTAACAATATTAACACGTTCACAGCGGAATTGATTTATCTGTACTTGCAAACTACCATTGTGCCAGCTCAAGGTCTGTTGAGCCCCGTGACGTTTTCATATCTAAAATTCTTTTTTGTCATGTTATGTAAAATAGTCTATAGAGTTTCATTTTGTTTTGTGCGGTAGTAGGTCTAGTTAACCCGTATTAAGAGAGGTATTATAACACGGAACTCTGATTTATTAACAGATCATAGATATATATTAATGTTTTTTTCAATACTGAAACAAATGGAATTTATGAGCTTCGCACCAAAGTGAAGTCTATTGTTCTTAGCCGCAACGCAAGTAAGATACGCTCGGGGCGACTTAGACCCCGTTCATAGTGAACTAGTTAAACCATGATGCGGTCGAAGTACTACAAACCCCAATGATTTTTAGGAGAGGAGCGGCTACATTTCCGCACACACGGGACCGCCGAGAACAGAGGGCATGTACCGACCTTAGACTTACTGCTCACTCCTCGAGGCAAACATCCGAATACATTGTGTGTATTCCTGCCATGTTATTATTATGTATTGATTATTTTTGGGATATTTTTTTAAAGCAACTTTTGTTTAAAATGCATTGTATCATTGTTTACAAAGTATAATATTATCATGTCTAGACAATTTAATAAGGTTTATTGAAGTTTTAGTCTTAGAATAAATTATTCTTGTCATGACTTGATGTTTTTTCTTTTAAAATTTTTCGGAATGTTTAGAAGCTCTCCTTAAAATACCAAATAGAATCTTGAGTTAAGGTTATAAAGACAACAACGAATTTACTCTTAGAATTATTTTTTCTATTTAACTATTTTTGTCAACTGAGTTTATGTAATAAAACTACGTTTTACCCATTTTAAGCGCGGTTATTTATTTAATTTTGGTTATTCCGACGTTTCGGCCGGTTTTCAGTGGCCGTGGTCAGTGGCCACGAACGACAAAGATGACAATTGTCCAAAGAGTATTGTTAAAGTTTTATTTAGCCTACCGCCAACTTGGTTATTTTTATTATTTGATTTGATTAACTGAGTTTATCTCAATTTTTTATCCAATATACAAATATTCTTATTTTTATACCTAATTAAAAAAATGATTGAAATAACGAAGTAGACCCTTAGGGTTATTCTTGATAGCAATTCTGAAACGAATGTTTTTGGAGTAAATAAAACTTTCTACTTATTTACCTATTCACATAACCGACAAACGACTTAAAATGTCCTATTGGGTTATTATTTTTAATTCATAATAAAACAGTACGTTCAGTTTTATTCAGGGTTATTGTACTGTAGTTTTTTACAGTAGCACTATTCTGGAAATTACTAATTTTTTAACATTTTTCTTTCGTTAATTTACAAATCTAAGCCAAATCCAACGCAGAACTTAATTAAATAAGTATCATCATCAGTTGTTTGCTATGTTTTGTTTTTCATGTATCTTAAGATAAATAGTATCCACAGTTCATATTTAAAGCCGTCAATGAAAAAAAATCACATCAGCACTGTTCGACGACTGTAATTTTATTAATACTGGTCCAGTTGTTTTATTGTGGCTTTCACAAGCGATCGACGAGACAGAAACAGATAAAATGATAACTTTTGTATAAGCTAAACAAAATAAAAAAAGTGTGTGTACTTATGTACACGCGTTAGAAGTTATACTGCTTTGGCCTAACAAGATAAAAATCGACAATAGAAAACTAACAATAGAAAAACTAAAATGTTGACTATAGCTAACTTCAAGGTGTCGGTGGTGTATGTTTTTCGTGTGACGGTGGGCGCACGCATCGTAAAAATTTACTTTCATCATTTTTCCCTAACGCGCCTAAAGAAGTATAACTTCAAAAACGAATATCTGTTTTTCGACCAATACCTAGTTATAATTTCCTACGAATTACTTTAACGGGGCTACAGAGAGCCCCGTTAAAGTGATTATATGAGTGATTCGTCGAAAATTGTAATGAAAATGTATTGAATTCCAATAATAGATTAATCCTTCAAATCCAACGCGGAGTCTCTCTCAAACCTCCATCACTATAACATTAAGTACTTAGCAGAAATAGGCGATGGTTATTGAACCTTGTCTAAAAAGCGAAATAAGTTCGTGTGAAATTGTTGTTGTTTACTCGTTTAATTAATTATTTCTGGAATAAATCAAAATATAAAAGAAACTATTCATAATAAAAACCACGTAAGAAGAATACTAGTATAACAATTGTCATGGTATATCATATAATATACAACAGTAATAATTACAAATATTAACATTCACAGAATACTTGCAACTACCTACCACTAGTGCTGGTGTAGATACTGCTAGATAAAGAGTGCTTGCTATTTGTCGAATTTCCGACGAAAAAGGTCGCGGGTACGAGGAAATTTATTATTAATTTTTTTTATTCAAACTCGTCTTATGTTCGCAACCTATTATAGACATATAAACAGAACAGTTTCAAGAAAGTCCGTAATTAAGTTTCATCGAACTATTATTAAATGTTGATTATTATTAATTGAATAGATAAACAGAAGACATATATTATATACTTATCACACACAATAGAATAAATTATTAAAGAATTTATTGATCTCCAGTGATACGCTAAACTAAGAGTATCACTTATCACACACAATAGACTAACTAAGAGTTAAAAATTACAAAAAATACTATAACTACCTTCAAAATAATTAGTAAATACACGAAAAATGAGTTCGAAGATTACCTTATTAGACAGTACATATGATAATTGCAGAGACGGCGACCTTATTTTTTAAATAAAAATAAATATAAAAAGATATGTTTGTTTTGATTAATTATTTACAATTAAAAGACAGCTGTAATGGTCTTAAGTGATCTCTTCTCTTGCAGACAACCTTTGTTACGGTGTACATGAAGCATTTTACTATATATCACTACTACGTAAACAGAACATTACATAACTACGCTAAATCAAATCTCCATTTTGCAGCTGTTGCAATACGATAGGATAAGAAATAGTCGACAGCAAGATATAACTACTAATAATTCAAGGCAGGCGAGCCAAACAGCGTTATCCTCGGCAGCAGTCCGGGAATCCTGCCAACTCCCATCATATTAACTCGAGATTATAATGAACGCGCTGCTTCCGTTCGTTGGTTTTTTTCCAAGTAACTCCTGTTCGGTGTCGAATTTAGCTAAAGTCTTGTTGACCTTTGACGATTATATTCTAGTAAGCATAGAATAATAGATAAGAATAAAAGTAGTAGTAGTTAGTTCATTTTATATATCTATTTAGAGCATTAAGAATACTCGTTTAGTGAAAATACACCGTTAGTCTAATTTAAATGAAGCGTTAAATTTTCTCGTTGACGTAGGTTCAAATTCTGACTGGAAATATATAAGAAGTGCCTTAGCATATACAGAGAATACTAGAATATTCAATCGCCCAGTAGAAAATGCAGACTGCATATACTTACTATACTCTACATTACTAAAGACTTCTATATCTTAGTTATGTTGCAAAACTACAAGTTTCATAAACTTTTCTAATCCATCCTAAAGGTCTCTGGAAGAAATTGCTTATTGCGATAAGGCCGCCTATTTATTTCTGTACTTATATTTCTTGAACTGTATGTAAATGATATATAATAAAAGTATATTCTTTATTCTATTCTACTAGATGATGCCACAGGTCACTGTTTTTTTCATTTTTTTACGTATTACTTTAATACTTAATTCTATTGAAGAAATTAAAAGCAATTTATTATCATCATTATCAATCTTATCAATTTCTTTTGATGTAAAAACGACCTATCGCGGGATCTAATTATGTGATTTAGAAGCTTTTGTTGAAGCTATTATTATTCCTAGCATTCTTCTTCCATGTACCTAAACAGACATTCCAATGTCCATGTTGTTAAAATAATGACGTTGAAAGAGAATGTAATGTCGTGAGGAAATTTGAATATCAAATCCATATTTCCTTGAAACGAGAGGTACTCAATTAGCAGCAAGACGAAAAACAAATTAATGGATATTTTAAGTAACCAATAGTAATAATTATAATAATAAGTCGGCAGTTGCCTCTGTCTTTTATGGCATTTTTGGGGCCCATGCAGGGAGTGGCGAGTCACCGTCTGCCCATTTTCCCATGTTCCCCGAACATTGCGACGGACAGATGCCATAGTCCCCATATTTCCAGACCCCTAGTACCACTAGCAGTTCATCCCAATAGCCCGGTACTTTCTCTTCTCATTTCCCACAATAGTCCTACACTGGCCGGGGCTTGTCCTTGGGTGCATTATTATATGGTGTAGACAGGGATAATCCCCCGTCAGTGTCACGCCACATTTGCATTAAATTTGTCATGAGGCCTCTACGTATTGGCCTTCCCATGGTCCCACACAAGCCCTCCAAAAGTTCGGGCCAGTTTTGTGGCCCGTGGTCTTCAACGACATACAATAATACAATGCTAAGTCGGCAGACAAACACACACATTGTATATCCCCAAATTAAGCAAGTTACGCTTGTGTCATGGGTAATATACAAGGACCGCTCTGGGGCCGATCCCAGATACCCAGACCATAGTAAATAACAGAAAGTACGTTTCCGAAATTTTAAAATATATAAAAAATAAAATGAGTTTTTACATATTTGCTAAGTTTTTATCAATTGGTTTTATTATTCTCTATATAATAATAAATGTTGATGAATTAACGAAATATTGTATTTTATTGACAACCAAATATTCTATGAGCACCTATATTCATGAACAAAAATATAATGATTATGATATCTTTATAACAGTATAATTTATTTTATCAGAACATTTGGGACATAAAACTAAAGTGTGTCGCAAACACCATTCGATGCTTTAGAATAACTACTCTCATACTGAAAGACTAAAGACATTTCCGATATCTTCAAATCCTTACGTACCCAGAGTGAACGACTCTGAAAGCTCTAAAGCCTACACTATCAACACTAACTAAATTGAAAAACGGAACCTTGGGCTCGATTACGGTGAAACGTTTACTGAATTGTAACACAAAATTAAAGTAACAGTACCTTTACCTATTTATAGAAAATAGCTGTATTTAGAAATAATATAAATATAATTTTAGTAGAGGCTTAGCAATTCATGCAAAACGAAGGTTTACATTGAGATGACCTTTTCACTTTCGTTATTTATTTACAGATCCGTATTTCCACGACTTTAGAAGCAAATATCTCGCCACCAATAGACTGAAAGAAAGATTTTCCTAACGCCAGTACACCTAACTACAGATAAATAAGCTTCGAGACGTTTTTACGTTTGTAGTACAGTTAGCATATAATAAAGAAACTAACTGTTTTATATATTTTTATAAGCAGGTACGTAACATGAAACTAATAACATTAAAATAATAAATATTAATCATCATTTTTAATACAAAATTTCTTCAATTCCAGACATCGTAATCATCCTCACTTTCATCCGATGAATCATTTGTATTAATTCTAGTTCATTCTGATACTATATTTGAACCATGCCTTGAGAATTATTTTCCTCCTCAATAGCATGCAGACTTTTTTTTCATTCCTCTACAGTCATGCTAATTGCTATCTAATTTTTTCTCAGCTAATGTTATTATAGCATTCATGTTCATTGTGACATTTTTTTGCGACGTAGGTTTTCAGTATCCCCCAAATATTTTCAATTGGATTAAACTGAAGTGATATAGAGGCAAACGGAACACAATATGACCGTACTGTTGTAATATTTCGTCTATCTTATGGTCTACACATCTAGCCTTATTTTTCAGAATCAGTTAATTAATTAATTATCCAAACTAAAATCTATTTATTTGACGTTCACCATTGGACTTGTGTTTGTAAATATATGTTTTTCTTGGAAATGTAACGAAACCTTTTTTGCTGATTGTATAAGGAAATTTAAATTTCAACTTAAAATTCCTGGAAGTATAACAATTCCTACAAATACAATTAAAAACCCAAAATCTTCTCGAATCTAATTCGATAATTAATTGGGGTTGTCTGGAAGAGATCGCTTTTTAGCGATAAGACCGCACTTTGTACATAACTAGATATAATTTTAGTCTTAAGTTCATGTTTGTATTGGTGTACAATAAAGAGTTATCTATCTATCTATCTAATTGGATGATTAGAGCTTATGTTGTTGTTAATTTATTAATCCGCATTGAAAAACCGAAGTGAACCGTCTAATATCGGTTTAATTACACAATTTAATAATCAGAAGCTGTTCAAAATCGTAACTTAAAGTTGAAAGTACTATTGAACGAATTTAAGCCGTTTTAATTGCTTTCAGCGAGAATTTTCACTATTCAAAATGTTCTAAATCGCACGATTGTCACTTGTTTTAAAAGTTAAATTAGCGGCTTTAGCCTCTGTTCCAACTGGAATCTGAATAAAACATAAGTCTTTTAGCTGCCCTAATGAGTGTGGGGTGGGGGCCTCTTTGTTTTTCTTAGGGACTGCATAAGTTGCGAATGAATGTGGGATGAGCGACCGCGGGTGTCGGATCAAATCGCACTTCATTTGTCCGCGTCAGCCGACTGCCCACCGCGGTGATGGATGAAAGCCGGCTGCCGCGGCCGTCGCACTCCCGCCTTTTAATTGATACCCTCATTTTTGTGCCGTCCAGCGCTGCGCCGACTTGCCGCCTCAACCCATGCACAACACCGACAACGTTACTACCACGCCCGCTTTTGTCTCCATGCGTTCTGTTATACCCATGTAATGCGAGGGTTAATGCTTACCTGCAAGACTGCCGAGATACTTCAACAGCCTTACTAATCATATACCCTGTTTTCAATGCGAGTGAGTCAGTCTGTCGTTAATTGCTGTTGTGAGCGGTTGCTTTTCTAAAATATCATCATTATAGTGTTTAATTAAAAATATTCTTTTTTTAAAAGGGAAAATTTATTTCCCTTATATCAGTTCGTTCACACTGTCTGTTACTTAATGTAAATGAACAGTTCCTCGTTACAATTTACTGTATCCAAATTAGTAGTAGACAAGTAGGCCAACCGCGATACGTTTATCGAGTCATGCAAATTAAAAAAAAAAAATTTACTTTGTAGAAAAATATTAACTTTATAAAGAATCAAATAACTTATTTATTAGCAATTCAACAACGTTTCAGAATTATTTTAACTGTGTAATTTTAAAAGTGAGATACTAACAAGATAGTTTGACGGCTGCTAAATATTTAAAATGTATTCAAAATTGAAATTAGAACTTTTATTTGAATGACACATTTTAATTTATAATTTAAATACATATATTATGTAGGTATAGTTATGCTTCGCCATTCCATACCGTACAAAATTTCCATTTAATTTAAATTTTATTTTAAAGAAAATACTTATAGAAAATAATTATCAAAGTTATATAAAAATAAAAATCAATTCACATTATGGTAATATTGTTATAAAGGAAAAATATCCAATTGATTCCAATGAATGTATTCAGTGTCAAAAATGAGGGTTCAATAAAATAAAGATTCGTTACTCTATTTACAAATACAATTGTAATATATAGATAAAATTAAAATCTCTATTCTCTCACACTGAATACATGCATTGTGAACAATGTATAAAAGAATTTAATTTACACGGCATTACTCCGAGATGTTTCCGTATTATAAAAATATGTAGTTATTCTTGCAACAACGAGCACACAAGAGTTCTATTGTTTTCATTTTAACGAGTGATAAAAAGGGGAATGCTGGCCGCATTCTCGACCTATAAACAGTGCATTCATCGATTTACATTTGAAACAGAAACAGTAAAAAGGGGAAAATAAAAATGAACAATTATTCACAATGAAAGGCACTCGAACGAAACTATGCAAGGTACGGGCTACGAGCTACGCCGTAGTAACCGTGGCACGTAGCAGGAAATGGAGTTACACTCCTGGAGAGCGTAGGACTTCTGCCAAACTCGCTTAATGGTAATGAATGCATTTTATATCATTTCAGCCTCAGTTAATGTTTCCTATAATTCAAATAGAAAAAAATACACGTACATGGAGCTGTTATTACTCAATTTGAAAAATAACGCTCCAAACAATACTAATATCTAGTTGTATTTTTTGTATGTAATAATGGATTGTATGCTGATATTAGACGGATCAACAAAACTGAATCGATTTGGTTGAAAGACACTGAACTGAATAGGCGTGACACTATCCAATGAGATGGAATGATTCAAGTTATTGTTTACATGAATCAATTTAGTTTCCTTTTTTACTGCGAGGCTGGTAAACAGGCAGATGGCTCAGCTTAAGGAAAGGAGGATACCGTTGCCTATAGGCGTTTGCAATACCAATGGTGAAGTCAACATGTTGCCAGCCTTTAGGATGGAATAAGGGGATGAGATAGAGGGATCAGGCAGGACGTTGAAGTAGAAGTGATCGTTTATGAAATTGGGATAAGGAAGATGTACTCTCTAACTGGCTAACGGTTGCACGCCGATATTTTTTGGTATCTACACAAATAACTTACACGCGTTTCGATAATTAAAGTATATTTTCATTTACGCATCAAACGCACACAGATTGTGTTATCACAAGTGTGGTATTATGTTTATTTATCATTCGTCATTAACTGGCTGTATTAAAATTCTATCAATGCCTGCCAAGGGTTGCCTGGAAGAGATCGCTTCTTAGCGATAAGGGCGCCCGTTTATCTTTATCTTTTTCAACTTCTGTTGGTATATGTTTTGGTCTACAATAAAGAATTATCTATCTATCTACCTAATATATAATTTTTGCAAGAATTCACACACTTATTATACAGAATCCTCCTGTAAAGTCCTGGACTTACTAACACACGTTTTGCATAACCCCTAGTACCTGATAATTGTCCTTGGCGAGGCTGAATGGTAACGTCTAACGGGGCTGTGCTCCTTGTACTGGGCCATACCAAAACAATTGAAATGATATATTATACCTACGCTACATATCGATCGAGCTGGCCTAAGAGCTATAATCAAGATATTGATTCTAGCATAGCTTTCTTAAGTTAAGAATGGTGTTCGATTTATCCAAATTGAAAGACAGAAATAAACTGTCTAATATCGACTTCAAGTCACTTATGAATATTTACACTAAACAATATTTTAAAAAAACCTAAAAATGAAACTACTGTATACATATTGTAACGAATTACGCAGGATTCGAATTTAAATGTCATTGGAATTACTATAGAATTTATTAGAACTGTACACGTATAAAACAGGTACAAATATAACTGGGTACAACCAGTACAAACTGCACGATCCAATAACACGCACAAAGTCCGTCACTATATCGCTTATCGAATGTACTACACACGTCTTGCTAGTAGTAGTCGCTTGACTGCCTCACCAAGATAATTGTCACCAAATGTAAGCCTACTCTCCTATTCTTGATAATTCAATTGTCATTTTCAAGTACAAGGTACATTATTGCTTACATGAATATTTTATAAAAACAAAGCAGAATAAATAACAACCTTACATTTCATTATATTAATTGGATACCAATTTGTCCCCTGTACCAGTATTACACTGAGTAGACTATAAATATATGAATTATTCAACACTGAATGAATACAATTTTGTGTAGCAAAATATATTTCTCGAATCAAATCCATATCGATAAACACTGTTTGATTACGATTGATAGCCGTTTCTGTGGAGATTTAGATGTCGTGGAGTGTAAGAGACATTTGTTGGGATCACGACCCTATCTGGAACCAACCGTGAATTCTCGAGCTCTCATTTGCGTAATGTGATTACAAAAGCACATCTTTTGAGATAAAAGCGTAGGCTTTCTACGTAAGTAATGAATTTTGCAATCTCATCCCAGAAAGCTGAAAGCCTCATAATTGTAAGGAAAACGCACGGAGACCTATAATCATGTAAACGTTTCTTGCGTCATTGCAAGAAAAATTTCTCTCCCTCCAGTCGCTTAAACAAGTATCACTTCGCCTGTGAAATTGAGGCACAACTATCTGATAAAAGACCGACAACTGTCGAGAGCAGTTCAGACTATAGGTACGTTGCCTTCAAATTTATTCACGCTCCATTAATATACGTCCACGGACAGCCAGTCGTGATAGATTAGTGTTCACTGTGCAAATGACTCTGAAAAAATCAACCATTACTAGACAAAACTGTGGCTTTCAAACTTTCAGTCTACAATATTAAAAAGTTCTACGTACAACGTTCTAAGAAGAAATTTTGTAATATTGAAAAAAAAATTACAGATTTATAATATTTTGCAAAGGAAATAAAATTTAAATAATAAACAACAGATTTATTAAGAGAATAAAACAGCTGGATCAAAATAAAAAATCTTATCCGTAAGAGCTAGACAGATGATCATCAAGATAGTAGAACTGAGAACATTATTTAAAATAAAAATTGGTTTAATTAAAAATTATTTATTTAGTACATTTTGAGATACGGGATATTTTCGACTAAATATCTTTTTAGGGACTCGTACCTAAATGAAAAACTTAACAGTTGACATTCGTCATTTCTCTTTGTCATTTCATTGTCGGTGGAATGCCACGCACTCGGTCAATTTTTGTAGATAATCCTCCACAACTTAAACCATCACATAAGATTAAACTGTTTGCTACAACTCCATTAATTCTTCAAAGGTCATTCTGTAACATACTTCTGTGTAAAACTTTAAAAAAACTTGAACTTGAGATATAAATAGAATAAGAGAAATATAAGGAAACACAATTTTTAGCTAGACGTGTTGCTGGGGAGATTCTTGCCGCTTCTTCTCCTTAACAACAATAACACGTTGCGAATCGGTGACTAAGAAGTAAAATTAAATTTTAACCTATATGTATTCAAAAAGTGGTCTCCAGTGGAATTTATTTTGAAAGAAAGAAAGTAAATAATGTTTATTTAGAGTTATTAAAAATTATTAAAGTAAGTATAAACAGTTTAATAAAAGAAAAACTTAACTAACTCTAAACAGGCCCTAACTCAGCAAATGCTGGTTGATAACAACCAACGCTGGTCTTCCGTTAGTGCTAAGCAGTAACGTCACCTTCACAGAAGAAAAATAAATAAAAAAATAACTAATCAACATTTAATATTTTAATATTATTTATTAATTAGAACACCATGATAGACATATTTTGAATAATTGAATATAAGTACATAATATGTTATGAAATAATTGTTGAAATTAGAAAATAATGATTTGGAAAAATAATAATAGGTACGTTACGAACAAAATTGAATTTGAATTTAAAAATGACCTTGATATTACTACAAATAAACTTCAGGTAAATGAAAAATTATAAACCAAATACTAAAGGTCATCTAAGATATCAAAATATCTATATCTTGGTTAACGGCTTAACACTCCCCGAGTTTGTTACATTTTTTACTGCCCCCACCAACAAATTACGGAGGGAAGCAGCTGTGAGCAGTAAAAAGTTCTCACAATAAAACATCTTCACGGCGTCGCTCTGTCTGTACACAATTAAAACTGAATTTACTGTAAAAGTCATAAACGTGCATTTAAAGCCAGAACTGCCCAATAATTCGACTAAATCTCAGTTTGAGAGTTGAATAAATGAAACCGGTTATCACAAATTATTTAAGTGCAACATTCGGCACGAGGCCAACGAGTGTTCGGTGAGTTTTACTAAACTATTCAGGTTGAGAAAACCGCAGCAGTTCACGGTTGTGAGTTAAATTTCTATCCAAAAACTTAATACCATATTCGATTTTCATCCACTCAAAAAGAATAAATACTACTATAAGTAAATGCCTCTGTTGACGTAGCGAGTATTGTGCTCTTTAAATAGTTATATGTTGTAATTGTAAAACATACAATTAAATCTGATTCAATTATGAAAATCTATGTATGTAGGATATGTCAACAAATTGATATTTTTATTTGTACTGTCTGAATTCACAAGAACTGCATATTATATATTATGACGACTGAATATGTATATCTATACATAAAAAAAACAATTGCTGTTCGTTAGTCTCGCTAAAACTCGAGAATGGCTGGACTAATTTGGCTAATTTTGTTTTTGAATTATTTCTGGAAGTCCAGGTAAGGTTTAAAAGGTAAATAATAATAATAAATGCTAGGAATATATTATAAACAACAATCTCGCTTTCTCTTAGAAACTATTCCTACCTGTCAAACGTTTGGTGTTCGTTCCGGTTAAGTTTTTACCATGTTTATTATTAAAGTTAAAACATTCTGCACTTATCACTTAGCTTTTTTATTTATTGATTCTGAGGCGGTACGAAGTTTGCCGGTTCAGCTATTATGTATATATAATGCATTATTATTATATGTGTACCACGCTATCGTATTGGTGACAACTGTAATAATAGCGATGTTTGTAAGTTAATAAATAAATAAATGTAAAGATAATACGGTTACGTAAGCTAAGTACATTCTCTCAAGATACTTAACTTCAGATAAAATAATCGATCTACCCCATTTTCTAGAGGTAAGGTGCCTAGAAGGCTGGTATAGTTAAATCTTTGTAAATTAAAGTAATTGTCGTAAAGAAAAATATAATTTACACTACTTCTACCCACTTCTTTAATTCGGGGGTCTCGAGTTTATATTCATATATTATAAACCCTGCTATCAAAATGAAACACTAGAAAATTTAAGACTAAAATCAATTACTACCAATTTGAAATACTCTTACAGACAGGTTGACAAACAAAAAAATTAAAAGTGATAAAATATTAATAGGCAACGTACAAACAGCGGTATTCACTTAAAACCCATCGCTAATAAATATTATAAACATTATAAGTACCCATACAAAGATATTGAAATGTATGTATTACATACAAAACACACGATACAAAACTAATATAATGTTCATCAACTACTAGATTTGTATAACTGACCACAACTTAATATTATACTACATAATATTTCCGTGGAATTTTCCACATACTGACAGTGTCGGTTGCTCCTTCGCCCATTTTATGACCGACCTCACACAGAACATAATTTATTTTTAATCTTATTGCTCGCGTTTCAGCTCACGTAAAGTTGCTGACATAAAAGTTCACCGCTTTCAAATTGGAAACTGCTGCTTTAGATATTAGATAGTAATATATTATTAACCCTACTGAAGTTTATGTTTCTAAAATGTATGTACCAGATGTATTACTAGTTTCTTCTTAGAATTTGTTTTGCCCAATTTTTGAAGTGATAACTTCTTATGGGAGGGTAAACCGCTTCGTTACGTAACGCGTTACGGCGCCAGTCTGTCTGGGTTTTCTTTCTCTCTCGCATACGGCAGCTAGCAACCAATTCAACAATTTCAATATTAAATAGCTCAACTAAGATTAGTTTGAGTTTTTATTAAAACATCATGTCCAGTTTTTATCTAGATTTGTTACCTAGACTTTAGAGCATTAATGTGTCGACGTCGTCACAAGTGTCAGTTTCACTTTCATATAACGAGATGGCGCCACAGGCGAATTACATCGCGGTATGGTTCGCTGATGTGGACATTATTATACTTTGTTATGTTTTATGCAATAAATGGTCTACGATCTTCCGGTGTTTTCATGTTGTAACCCCTGGCTTTGAAACCTTTGGACACATCAAGTAGACTAGTCATGGGAAAAATCACTCACCAAGAAGAAAAGAGTGATATATATTAGTCATGGGAAATATCACTCACCAAGAAGAAAAGAGTGATATATATCTTTTTGATACAAAGATATATATCACTCTTTTATATCTTTAACTCTTTACCTTTACAGTGAATAGTGTCAGTGTCAATTGCAGACAAGATGAGTTATTATCTGAAAAAGTGACAGGTGCCTTCAACTCCTTTGCACGTGTTACGGAAATAATTTTGTGTTTTTAAGTGTTTTTCTGTTTTCCTACATTTGTGTTGTCCTTTTTGTGTCGGTGGTGGTTTATATTACTTTAATTATAGTTGGTAAGACCTAATATATACTATGGCGTCCTCTGTGGGCGAAGATGTTCCACCTGACAGGGGGAGGAATTCCTTAGATTCACAAATGGAGGAATTGAATAAAATGTGCCAATCTCCGATTAAGACTCCTCATAAACGGTCTATTGATGCATCATCGGATATTCCCGAAAAAAGAAATACTCCTGCATCCACCTCTATTCAACATACATTTACTCGCCCGGGATATGAGGATAGCAGTGACCTTAAATACTCGGAAACTGATCTTGGTCCATTTGTCGTCCATGTTACGCGACCTGATAATTATACATCATCTTTGTCTAACAGTATGAAGGTATTTAAGTTGGCTCAATTAATTTATAATGGTCAGGTTTCTGGTGTTGAGGAAATGAAAAACATTGGCAGAGACAAAATTGCAGTAGTATTTAAAACATATAATGATGCAAACTCTTTCCTTTCAAATCCACTTCTCTCAATTAACAACCTTTCTGCTAATATTCCTCGGTTTCAGCTAACAAGAATGGGTGTTGTCCATCAAATCCCCCTAGACTGGTCTTTGGAACAATTGGTTTCATGGACTGAATGTAGGCCTATTTCCTCAACAATTATTAAAGCACGTAGATTAAATAGGAAAAAGAGATCTGATGGTAAAACTTTTTGGGAACCTACGGGAACTGTAGTTTTCACTTTTCTTGGCCAGATCTTACCATCACATGTCTATTGTTGTAATGTCTCGACTCCAGTTAAACTCTATACTCTGCCTACCATCCAGTGCCATAAATGCTGTCGTTTTGGTCATATAAGAGACCAGTGTAGATCATCACCTCGCTGTTCCAGGTGTGCTGGCCCTCATGATGGTATGACATGTAATATTCCAGATGAAAAATTATCTTGTCTGCTTTGCTCAGGTTCCCATTCAGCCACAAACTCTACTTGTCCAGAACACAGTCGCCAGCGTCTAATTAAAATCACTATGTCTGAAGAAAGTATAAGTTACATAGAAGCATCCAATAGATTCCCCCGTGTTCGAACGTCATATGCTGACATCACTAGCAAGTCATTGCCACAAAAACCAGTGTATATGAATCGCCCCCACCCAAACTCTCCCTCTAACCAACCTTTCTCTCAACCACCTCATTTTCCTTCTCAGTCATCTCTCTCTCAATCATCACCATCTACTTCTACTTCTTATAAGAAAACAGTGTTTACCGAAAGACGGCCTAGACCAGAACTAGGCAAAACATATGACCACCAAGCTCATGCTTATATCACCTCTTCACCCTCTCCCTCCCTCCCAAATGGCTGTGCCCTTGGCCAAAACTCTTTCGATTCTCTTTCTCCAAACGATAATCTTGCTGAGCTGTTGACTATGACGATGACTAACATTCTCTCCAAATTTGGAGAGATAATACCGAACAATGTCTTAGTAATGATGCAATCTATTATCTCTTCTCTTTTAAAAAGTTTTATAGAAAATGGCAACTTGTCTACAGTGGAACACTCGTAGTGTAAATAATAAAAAGCATGAAGTAACTCATTTGATCAACCGTTTTCACCCTGTCCTCTTTGCTATCTCGGAGACTTGGCTGAGGCCGGGTGCCCTATTTAGGGTGCCTGGGTACTCATGTCTGCGGGATGACAGAGAGGATGGACGAGCCGGCTGCGCGTTCCTTGTAAATAGATCATTCACATTCTCCCGTCTCTCTCTCCCTTCTCATTCTCGTGAAATTAACATTGTTGCAATTCAATTACTAGGTAAAACTTTCATATCTGTTTATATTCCCCACCCCACCCAAAATTTGATCCAAGAACTTTTATGTATATTAGGTACTCTCCCAACCCCTTTAATAATTTTTGGCGACTTTAACATCCGCCACACTCTGTGGGGTTCTCCTTCATGTGATTCTGTGTCCTCCTATTTTCTTGATCTCTTGGATCGCCTTAACTTGTGTATTTTGAATGATGGCTCTCCCACGCGTAGAACTTCTCCAACCCAAAACTCAAGTGCCCCTGATCTTACCTTGGCTTCCCCATCCCTAGCATTCTCATTATCATGGTCTGTCCTTCCCCATTCTTATGGCAGCGACCACCTTCCTATTCTCACCTCTTTAGCTGACTCAACTCCTCCTGCCCCAGCCCCTAAGCCTCTATTAAAATTTAGGACTCAGAAAGCAGATTGGGAAAAATTTTCTCAATTGGTTGATAGTAAAATAGTAGGCATCCCCCAAATTGAAAATCATAATTTTCTCTCTGTGTATTTAGCACTTACCTCTGCCCTCCTATCAGCTGCAGAAGAATCTATCCCCCTGAAAAATTCAGCTGTTAACAAAATCCCTTCACCTGCCTGGTGGGATTCAGAATGTACTGATATGATTAAACAGCGTAAAGAAGCTGAATCAAAATTCTCTAAAGACCCTTCCTTGGTGAATTTTTTGCATTTTAGAAAAATCAGTGCTTGCACCAAAAGACTTTTACAGAAGAAGAAGAGACTAGGTTGGCAGCTATTCTGTGAATCTCTTTCTCCCAGAACATCTGCTTCACTGGTTTGGAAAAAAGTCAAATCCTTCCGTAAATCTCGAATAGAGAGTAATATTGATAGTGACACATCCTCATCCTGGCTCCATGAATTCACTTCTAAACTTGCCCCCCCATTTGTTCCCCTAGAGCCATGGCTTCCCCTTTCACTTTCTGCCACAGATTGCCAGGATACAATGAATTCTACATTCTCCTATGCTGAGCTCTGTTGTGCCCTAGACCATCTTCGGGATACAGCCCCTGGTGTAGATGGTATTCCCTACTCTTTTATTATTAACGCTTCTGAATCCTCCAAGAAAACTCTTTTAAGCATCCTGAATCATATATTTCTTTCTGGCTCTGTTCCTGATCAGTGGAAAATACAAATAATTATCCCTATTCTTAAACCTGGTAAAGACGCATCTGATCCATCTTCTTATAGACCAATTGCATTATCTTCTGTTCTAGCAAAAATCATGGAACATTTGTTGAAAAACCGGCTAGAATGGATAGTGGAAAACAGAGATTTACTCCCCAAAAGTCAGTTTGGATTCAGAAGAGGTTCAGGGACTATAGATAGTTTGAGCCTTTTAACAACTGACATTAGACGTGCCTTTTCTCGAAACGAGCACGTCGTAGGCGTGTTTCTGGACATACAATCCGCCTATGACAATGTAAATCTTCAACTACTCAGGCAGAAACTGCTTAATCTGAGTATACCCTTGAGGATTACTAATATCATTTGTAATATGCTGATGGAAAGAACCATCGTCGTTCGATTTTCGGGAAAAGACTCTCCCCCAAGACAAATTTGGAAGGGACTTCCTCAAGGCTCAGTCCTGAGTCCTCTTCTCTACAATATTTACACATCCGATTTAGACACAACTGTTAACTGTTTTTGCAATATCTTGCAATATGCAGATGACATAGCTCTCTATGCCACATCATGCTCATTCACAGATGCCACTACCCGTCTGAACTCAGCTCTCTTCTATTTGAACATATGGCTACAAGAACATGGTTTATCTGTTTCTGTATCTAAAAGCTCAGCAGTCACTTTTTCACGCAAACGGGAGATCCCCTCTCCTGACATTCATATTGATAACCAATCAGTCACATCTTGTAATTCTGTAAAATTTTTAGGTGTCTTTTTGGACTCGAAACTTTCAGGCATTCCTCATATAAATTATGTGTGTCAAAAGGTAGAAAAAAATATAAATATCTTGCGGTCATTATCAGGGGTTAGATGGGGTTCTCACCCTTATTGCCAGAAGCTTTTATACAATGCCATTGTGCGAAGCCATTTTGACTATGGTAGTTTTCTCCTAGAACCATGCAGTAAAACCGCTTTAATTAAAGTAGATCGAATACAAGCTAAATGCCTCAGGATAATCTGTGGTGCTATGAAGTCTTCACCTACAAATGCCCTCCAAGTAGAGTGTTTAGACTCACCATATTTTCTGCGTAGACAGATGCTTGCAGATCGATTCTTTTCTAAAGTGGCTGAGCTTT
Source organism: Dendrolimus pini (assembly GCA_949752895.1). Taxonomy (NCBI): domain Eukaryota; kingdom Metazoa; phylum Arthropoda; class Insecta; order Lepidoptera; family Lasiocampidae; genus Dendrolimus; species Dendrolimus pini. Next base: position 12,379,519 of record OX457130.1, read on the forward strand.
CGGACCATCCTCTTCTAGTCTCTCTTAATGAACTTGCTGACCTATCCTTAACCTGTAGTTATTGGACCCATAAATCTTTGCCTCTTTTAATTAATTCTTTTAAAAAGTGTCAAAACCTCCCTTGCCCTCTGTCACAAAACTCCAAAAACCCCCTCTTCCAATCTAGCTTTAGTAGCCTTCTTTTCCGCCCACATATTATACTTGAATTCGGTATCAGCAAAAATTCACCTGGCTCTAATCAGAAATTTAATAATATCATTCAAGAACACTGGTCAGATTATCTTCAGTTTTACACAGATGCATCTAAATTATCGCAGCTCGGACCCGTTGGTGCAGCTGTGTGGATCCCTAAGTACAAAATTATTCTTAATTATAAAATCCCCTATCCTAACTCTGTATTTTCTGGGGAGTCAATTGCTATTCTGGAGGCTGTCCTCTATATCGAATCACACAACTTAAATAAATGCATCATCTTCACAGACTCTTTAAGTTGCCTTCAGGACCTTATGAAGTTTCCATTTCGCTCTAAAACACACTCAGAGATCTCCCTAAACATTAAAGAGGCTCTCTATCGTTGCCACTCTGCTGGTCTAAAGATTGTTTTAGCTTGGATACCTGGCCACAGCGGAATTCGACACAATGAGATTGCCGATGGTTGTGCCAAAGATGCCATCTATACCGGTAGCTCTAAATATGGCAAGTGCTATCCACGGGACTTGCGTTCCGTAGCTACCACACAGATGCACGACAACTGGGACCGATTATGGCAAACATCCCGCCAAAGAGTTGGTAAACACTACGGCCACCTGCAACCGAACTTACCTACTAAACCTTGGTTCTTTCAACATCGACTCCTCTCCAAAAAAATTGTGTCCTGCATAATTCGCCTTAGATTGGGTCACTGTTGCACCCCAGTATTCCTTGCCAAGATCAGGGTTCGAGACCATTCTCTTTGCGAATGTGGATTAGCGGAAGGGACTTTGGAGCATATTTTCTTTCATTGTCCTAAAATCACAACTCCACTTTATGATATTCTTCCAGAAGATTTCCCCCGCCCTGTCAGTGTTAATTCTTTACTAACTCTATGTAATAATGATTGTATATATATATTATGTAAATTTTTAATGCTTAATAATATTTACTTATAGTGTAGGTAGCCTAACATAATACATGTTTGTTCTGTCCACAGGATTACAGAAGGGTTTTGTTACCGTATACCGATTAATATCCTACCTTTTTTTTTTAAACATTCCAACACCTGTCACTTTGTACTCAATACTGTGTCATTGGCAAAATCAATGCCTCTGCGTTGGCGCCATTCTAACCAAATATAGAATAGAATAGAGTTATTATCTGTGAGTGATATACTAGCAGAGCCGACACGCGTACCTGTGGCAACGCAAAATATCTGACATTTAAATAACATACACGCCATTTAGATGGCCTTTGACTTTTAGTAAATATTACAAAATTACACCATAAAACTATAGTGTTACGATTTATTTTGGCTTACTATTATATTCGGTTTCCTCGTTCACTCACTACGCATGCGCAGTGCGCGGGCTAATCATTCTTTCTCATCGCGTGGAACAGGAATGAACGAAAGAGTTAAAGATATAAAGACACATTTTGAACGCAAGTGATATACAGATCTAATCACTCTTCGCGTCGGATATATATCTTTTGAGTTAATCACTCAGGAGTTACACACCTCTAATATATATCTTTTCGATACAAAGATATATATCACTCTTTTATATCTTTAACTCTTTACAGTGAATAGTGTCAGTGTCAATTGCAGACAAGATGAGTTATTATCTGTGAGTGATATACTAGCAGAGCCGACACGCGTACCTGTGGCAACGCAAAATATCTGACATTTAAATAACATGCACGTCATTTAGATGGCCTTTGACTTTTAGTATATATTACAAAATTACACAATAAAACTATAGTGTTATGATTTATTTTGGCTTGCAATTATATTCGGTTTTCTCGTTCAATTACTACGCATGCGCAGTGCGCGGGCTAATCATTCTTTCTCATCGCGTGGAACAGGAATGAACTAGAGTTAAAGATATAAAGACACATTTTGAACGCAAGTGATATACAGATCTAATCACTCTTCGCGTCGGATATATATCTTTTGAGTTAATCACTCAGGAGTTACACACCTCTAAAGTAGACTTTTAATACGAACTCAACGTAACAAATATTTGACGTCATTCTGCAATAATGTAGGTACACTAAAATTTATTTTATGTTGCGATTTGAACATCTTATTGCTGCTAACTTGTATTTATTGACAAATCAAATTTACGTAGTGATAAGAGTTAGCGGAGCTCGAATTAAAATGCCGTTAGAATTATTATAGAGTTCATTAAAACTATACAAACACGTATAACACAGGTACAAATATAACCGAACACAACAAATCCAAACGTAATGCAGAAGGTCGTGATTCAATAAAACGCGCAAAGTCCGTCACTATTAGATTCCCGAATGTACACACGTCACGCCCGTATCGTAGTCGTAGCTCAACTGCCCCCTCTCTCCATCAGGCCGTCGTTTGATACTTCACAAATGAAAATGTGCCCGCCCGGCAACGTCGACACAATCAGCTTGTAATCGTAATCCGCAACACCTGGCCAATGATACAGCTGCAAGAGGCTGTAAATGAGTAAAATAGAACAATAGGCTGTTCTCTACAATAACTAGAAACGTATGCCAATAAATAAGTGAACAAAATTATAAAAGGATTACAATTGGTTCAAATGCCGACAATAGGTAAAATGTGCTTTTACAGATCTATACGTGGAATTTGTATTTGTCGGGGCCTACGTTGTAACAGTATATAAAATCTACTTTGATTTTCATATTAAGGTTTCCATTAGCATTTTAACAATAACAAAATTCTTATACGATAGTAACGTCAGTCCCTCCATCTGCCCATCTGTGTTTGTATATCACAACCAGTTTTTAGTTTACAGAGGAGTATAGCTAGCAAAATCTTCAAAAATAATAATAATGTTCCTAATTAAATTGACTCTTGTAAGAATTATTCACTAACTAAAGCTTATATAGACTGGTAAACAAGTGCCTTTTGGACCAACTTTTTTCAGCAGTATCCGAAAATTATAAATGAGGTGTCATAAATGAAGTTCCGCTTGCAAAAATTGTAAAAGTTATTAACAATTAACTTAAAAAAAGGGGGTTTAGTCTACAATATATGAAATAAAAAGTTACAATAAAATCAGATAATAATATTGAAGCCAACGACTTTGTCCACGTGAAAACATTTACGAGCTTAATAAAAATACAAGAGATACACACAAACATATTAACAATAAGTAAAAATAAGGTTACAAAATTAATTCACAACCATATTACAAAAAAAAGATTAATTTAACAAGAGAAGTAACAAATTTAGAAAAATAAAAAGTTATTCTAGCTTGAGTGTACTATCAAAGTCAGTTGATACAAGCAAAATAGACCTTTTAAATTTGGCAAGAGAATATGCAAATATATATACATCTATAACTAGTGTTTTATATACTGTTATATAATAATAATAATAGTCAAAGTTTTATTAAAGACTGCATGTTACACAATGCTTTGTCATAAACGACTATTTTTAAAAGTCGACCTATAATGGCTCGTCCGGTTGCTCATGAAAGTTTTAGAAATTAAAACGTGTATATATATATATATTCCCTTTAACGTTTCATTTCGATATTCTACAGGATTTGAAGATATGTGTATAAAATGAAAGTCCCGCACGTATGAAGTAGCGGTTACAGCTAGTGATAAAAAAATTGGTGTTAAAAACAAAGTTCAGGATAAAAACAAGTAAATTATGGAGTGAGTGAGCTGTTTTCGGGCATAAAGATTGTTTTGTTTACAGGTAACTTAAGAACAACGAAATGGAGGTTTCGTCTCGTTGCTTATTTGCCCCGGGCAGAGTACTTCTCCAAGTTACCTAACTTTGCGAAACTTGGCATTGAGTTATAGATTCCCAACTGCCTTCCAAATACTTATTTGTTTTGTTCACTTTGACCGTAAACAAAGATCCGTTTTGATGTATGTTTATATCTTTATTTAGGTGTGATATACTACGAGTTAGTCCTATTTAGACGCATAATATTTCTGCGTGTGTAATATATGATTATGTCATAATGTATTTCTATTTGCTTAATTTATAACTAAAAGTCTTAGAATTATAAATTTTGTGGGCATTGTATTTTTTATTGTATATATTCTCGTACTTATAGACCTTCAAGACACCCATTTTTACTAACCCCATGTTCGAATGCAAGAGAAAAAAAAATAACCCTTAGGTAAACATCCAAGGGTTATTGTTTTTAAAGGACCGTAAAGATGTTTCTCAACGATTGACTTTTTAATTTTAAATAACAAGTGGAAATGTTGTTTCTTCTAATTTTTAAACTATATAGCGGAAAATATTCGGAAAATTCAAGGAGGCACAGATCTTAAGAAATACTTTCGATAAAATTTTGTTTGTACTAGGGATCCATTCTATGCAACAATATGAGATAATTAATAATAAAAATGAAGTCAATGTGGATCGGTTTGGCTTCATTGAGCTTAATACGTCATTTTTTTGTCCAGTTATAGATGGTATTAAGTGGTTTTTGGACATTTTCCACAGCTTCTTCTTGGATAACTCCTGTAGCCATGATAGCTGTGTCATCCACGAAAGTACCTATGGCATTATTTTCTATTTCTGGAATATCACTTGTGTATATTAGATACAGGACCGGGCCTAATACAGTACTTTGTGATCAAGTATTAAAGTTATATCAAAAATGGGAGCAGAGGCAAGGAATTGTTAATAAATCTCATCTTCGCACACATCACAGCGCGCCCCTTTTCAAACGAACAATCGCTTCAAAAGTAGTAACGATACATCGTTATTCACAATTGCACTATATGTCACCGAAGTAGGTCAAGTTTTCGTGTATATGGCGTCCATACGTGCGTGATCCACTATCTTCGGTCTCAAGTAGATGAGAGGCCGATATCGTCCTGCCATAAAAAACGTCGTATCTAGGACGCAGGCCGAGCCGCCGCTCACGTTCCGTCACCTTCCGTCCTAGTTTATGGACATGTGTCCCCTAAACCGCAATTTATGTCCACCCAGTCTTGTTACCTCTTAAATTAATTACTCCCTCGTGTTTACTGTACTACTTGTTTCTATAGTTACATAACGTGTCACTTAATGAATATAACATTGTTTATTTGCTTAATTATTAAGACTATTTTGTGACTTCGATTTCATCTATTTAGACAGGCATGTTTATGTGCTTACATAAGTGATTTGTCTATAAACGTTCGAATGCTCTGCTCAGGTTTCCTCATATCAGAAAGTATTCCCGCTAATGTATTTCAAGATAGATGGGCGGACTTAACACATTGGTAATATAGATATGTAGTTTTCTTCACTATGAATGAATGAATGAATATGCTTTAGATAGATAGATAGATAGATAACTCTTTATTGTACACCAATACAAACATGAACTTAAGACTAAAATTATATCTAGTTATGTACAAAGGGCGGTCTTATCGCTAAAAAGCGATCTCTTCCAGACAACCCCAGAAATAAATTTAGATAATAATGGCGATGGTGGTATACGTAACATATAGTACAATCTACTTACATTTTAATAATAAATACATAAATTATATATATATAAATATATGGATAAATTTTATATATTACATAGATATATACTTAATATACATACCATACAAATACATATCTACAAAATATATAAATGTTTATAAGTGAATTTAAATATCATATTATGTTTTAAAGATACAGTTAACAGAAACTAAATTTTACAGTACAATAGGCGGTCTTATCGCTATTAGCGATTTCTTCCAGACAACCTTTGGATGGACAAACAATTTGATAAGAACAGAGGTATGTTGCATTATTCTTACTATCGAATCAGTAAACATTTTATGTTTGATTTATACAATTCAGTATCTTATAAATATATATATCTTATAAATACATACATGTACACATACATTAATAAAAATATAAATATTATACTAATATGATATATGTAAATAAAATATTATAAAATACACTTACATAAATAAATATAAAACTAGAAAACTATGACAGTAACTGCTGCATCCTTAATTTGAGCTATTTGAGCTATATTAATCCTTCACAAGTCTATTGAAAATAGGCAGTGATTTGGCTAGCTTTATATTAACAGGCAGAGCGTTCCAAAGACGAACAACTGCTTGGACTGTGAAGGATTTGCCATAAGAGCTAGTTGTATGCAGAGGAGTTTTAATCAACAAATTTACCGAGTATCTGAAAACTTTAAGTTACCGAAACAAAGGTAATGAAATTGTTCCTTGAGGTATGCAGGGTTCTGAGGGTAAATACATTTTTACCTCAAATTGATACGACTATCGAGACAACTTTAATTCCTGTTCTCGCGGCGTTTGTGCGCCCTCTTGTAGTTTAGGTATAACTATCCATAAAATCCTTATAAACAAAGTGGCACTTGCACTTCAACTTCAGCATATGATAAATCTTACAATATGTATATTAGCTTAGACAAACTACCTAAACAATGCATGCTCTTTTACTAGCATTTTTAGCTATTGAGCCACCTCGACTTTTTTTTAAAGAAATAATAAATACTTTATTTATTCATTTGCCTGTCAATGGTCTCAAAGGTGTGTATAAATATTTAATTATTCATAGAGTTAACAACGTTTTATTTTCAGAAATTCCGACATAATTTTTGAATTCATACCTACATACAACATATTAATAAGGGAATTATTGAACTTTATCATTATAATCCAAAAGAAAAAAATCCAAATAATATAGCATTTAAAGAACTACGACAGTAAAACAATATTAGTTATTAACAAACTATCGTAACATACCTTTTTAGCAGACGTAGAGATAATAATTCTAACTACACATAGTCTATAAAATTAATCAAGTACCAAAATCTAACTTATACAAATACTTTCAAACAAATTTCATACTAAATAAAATATTCCTTCAGTTTATTCGAATACGAAATCAAATAGGCTTTCTCGTACTGGTGGAACTCCGCTAGCTTCCAAGACACGTAAACTCATAGCTATAAAAACTGTTCCCTTAAATTGTAAGGCTAAGCCCAAATTTAAGGCTGTTTTCGCCAATTTTAACGTTTCACACCTTTGCTACTATTATTTAAATAAATAAAGCAAAACAAATTACAAAAAGATCAAGAGCTTGACAGTCTAAGAGCTATTGTAATACTTGCCACAACTCAGAAGGGTTTATGGTAGTAAAAGAGCAGCAACTGGTCACAATACTTTACAATCAGATAACCTTGCGGTTTTAACACATATTATACACTAACTTTTCACACTCTACAAGCATTTTTAGAACACCTTGACATCCCTCCAATTTTACAGTATATCAAACTTAGCAATTGGCACAACCGATAGCGAACGGAAGTCATTGATAAACTATTTTAATTAAAGTGTTATGAATGTAAAGAATTTAATACATTACTGTTTGAAAATTCCAGATAATATTTTATACAAGATAATATTATATGAAACAATATACTTAAACAAACCCAACACGGTATAAATCCATCGCGTCTGACAACATAAAAATCAAATGTAATGAATACCGTCTATATACGATTGAGAGTTTTTGAATTATAATCTACACAATGACCTCATCATATTACAGATAACAGTGTTATATAAAATTATGGTAAATTATACACAACTAACTACTCTATTCAAAACAGGCGCTAATCACAGAATAAATAAAAATATAACATTATTATTCAATTAAGGAAATTACTGATTGTGTCGATTAGAAATAAGAGGGTACATAACAAAATAAATTTTAACTTTAAACGGAAACATGACAAGGACAACTATGCTACTAAATAACTGTAAGACTATAGAGAGTTCCGTAGAGATGACAATCATTTTGCTACGGAACTTTAAAAAAAACATTTAATCAAAAACACCCCATAAATAAATATATAATATCCTTAAGGATATTATTGGAACTATATTTTCGTTCAAAGTATTTTTGAAACTCAACTAAAAATATTTCAAATAATATAACATGAAATAGTACATATGTAAACAACAAAAGCATACAAACATTAGGTTAATAGTCTCTATAACCATGAATAAATAAAACTTATTTAGTACTTTCATAAAATGTACATATAAATAGTATTAAGAAGACTATGTACATACCAAAAGTATCAATGTTATAAAATAACAAAAAAAGTTTGATAATCTTGATCGTCATAGGGAAGGATATTTACAAAAAAACTCATAGAATATTTTCAGAAAGTTTCTTTTCGTAATTTAAAAGGTAGAATGTGGAGAACACTATCTATACGACATTAGAAGCTAAGACCTTGTGACTTAAATAAAAATAAGGTCATTAAAGACAATAAATACGATTTTTCAAGATCTGGCTAACAATGCCCTACGGACAATATACAACTATGGACAATAAAAAATAACCCTCAGTTATATATGTGGCAGACATCTCTGACCCTCTCTCTCTCGCTCTCTCTCTCTCTCTCTGTGACTCTTTTGCGATTTTCCTACAGCCTTTTCTAGCACCATATACTCATAGAAAATTCTTCCAGTCGAATTTCATTCGTACCGGTCCAATAGTTTATGAGAAAAATCACTGTGACATATAGAAAAAGACGGAGAGACGGACAAACATGACAATATCATAAACGCCTCGTTTTTGACAAAATTGTTATAGAACTCTAAACGACTTTCACTTGTCCAAATTTACCGTCTGTTTCGTAAACACTTTTGAAAAACAGCAAAATAAATGTTTTACATTAAACAGGTCGTTAAATTAACTCGCTGGAATGAAATTGAGGCACTCATATCATGATATGGGACCAGATGGCGGATGTATTAAAAGAGTCGTGGAGTAGTGAAGTCAGTCTGGCAAATGTAACGACCTTGTTTTCAACAAAACCAGATATTTACTGTGCGGTACACTTCAAACTATGCTATTACAGACAAATTATACAATTATTATACGATTTAATAAATACGTAATATTTAGTAATACTACCCTTGTAGTCCGTATATGAAAAACTGACTTGGGTTCTCAGTGTGTTCTGTTATCACAAATTTAGGAACTAATTATCTTTAGTTATGTCGTCTACCTAAACATATCGCCTAGCACTTTATCAAATACGTTTTTTGCCAAAATATAAGTAGTTCCTTCTTTTTATAATATTTCTTTTATTAATGTTTAAAGAAACTTTTTATGCCACGCCATAGCTCACTTCACTTCTGTATGCAAATACGCATAAATTAAAAAAAAAAGTCCTTTTAATGCAAGTAGGAGTTATTGAAAGTAAGACGACGATATTTGGATGATAGAATATTTTATACTCCGATTGATACTTCCGCAAGAAAGAGATGCAAAGGTTGTACAAAAAAGCCGCTCTCTAGAGCTTGCTTAGCAGATTACGCGTGCCATCTGTTTAAAACCACGTCTGCAGCTCGTACCAATTCAAGCAATTTTTGTATGCTACGGAAACAAGGGGAACTTTAAAGAGGAATACCACAAGACAAGGGTATATGCGCACGCGAGTATTATGTTACATACGTACGTATGGGTATGCACATAGGATTGTTTGAATTACTGACATAGTACGTTCCAGATCTACATGCCTATGCATGTCACAAAGCTAATTACATGCAATTTTACTACCAAATGTGCTTTTAGTGTGCGATGTCCTGCCACTTTTTTGCATCTACGGCTACCGTTTGATGGCAGTTCCTGGTTATAAGCAGGATTCGTCGGTTGTTTTTGGACTTATTAAAAACTAGCTATAGACGTCACTTTTTTTTTTGACTTTATACACATAATATGACCTGATATAATTAGGATCCAACCAGGTAAGTATTTAGTTGAAGAAGAAAATATTTGTTTGTAGTCAAATTGCGTTTTGGAAATTTCCCCAATTAATTTCTTATAATAAACGTAACATTCATTTTTATTTATTTATTGATTTTTATTTGATTTCGTTTTATTGCTTAGCTTGAAATTTATCTTCCAACTTTGTAGTTTTATTTTTATACGAGTAGGTATACCCAAAAAACATGTCCCATACATTTTTGGGACAATTTCCTAATCTGGAGATCCCGATTGTTTTTATAATTTTGCTTTGTTTGTTCGCAATTCACGTTTTTACTATTAAACCGAATCTAACGGAATAGGAATAAAATGAGAAATCAAATTTATCAATTAATTATATGAAAGAGGTTCGAGGTCTTTCAAAACCTTGAAAAACCTCAAAATGAAACATATACATACTTGTACATACAAAATAATTAAGAATCCCTAAATTTTTCATTGAAATTTATGGAACCATTTCGGAAAGTATTTGAGGAATACTTCCTGAAATTTTAACAACTAAAATTTCTAAATACGGTCATTTGTGATTAAGCATTGTATAAATAGCAACATTTAAATATTTATGCATATATTTTGAAATCACAAAATACAACTTCAATTTTATTTAGACTATCGAACAAATTTGTGAAATCTTCACGCGAAGCCGGCAATATTTCTCACGATTGCCTTATACGTATACAGCTTACAGTAATTCTTGGTTTTAGGTATAGAGCGTTCACCAGCAGGTCACCTGGCCTCGACAGCGAGGTACGTAGCACGTAGCCTATACGAAATGATCTGCCCCGAGAGAGGACGCCTCGGGTGACTCAAGGAAAATATAAAACGAAAATAACTTACCTAAGCCGCGTGCCAGGGTTTTTTACATTAACACGGAAAGACTGCAAATAAAATGTTTATTTAAAATAAACGTCCGAGTAAACGTTTATTTTGTATCCTGTGTTAATTTTTTTGTTCTTTGTTTGCAAAGATGCGACTCATGTGGTTTTTCTTGGTCAGCTTAAAACATTAACAGATAGAGCGCAAATTCCCAAAATTGCTACGTATTTTTAATTACATGTAGGGGAGACCGAGGAGAGTTGTGACAGAGGAGAGTTGTGACATAGTAGATTTCTCGGAACCTATGACCGTTAATAATGTGACAACAACTCGCATTCGTTGTTTTTGAGATGCGCTATTTAACTCAGTGCGAAACAATGGCGTATAGGAAGTAGTTTTGACTCTATGACATTTGCATACAAAAAATTGCAAAAAGTAATTTTTACATAATAATTTTGATTACATATATATTTCTGTGTATTATGTTTGCATCGTTTTGATCATTTTTCTCGTATAGTTTAGTTTTTCAAGTTTTATAGCGTAGTAACGTTTTTTTAGGTTGGCATCTTATTTATAAATTATGAATTATTATTCTAATTGGTTCACGAATTTTTGCACTAAGGCGAGTTTTGACAGCTTGTCACAACTCTCCTATTTGACCTTCTTTTGTTTGTTTTTCGGGCAGTTTTTTCTTATGGTATATGGTTGCATGCTGCATTGCCGTTTCTTTGATTCAGAATGCTAAATATATGAAGGATGATAATATGATAGATTGACATTGCTAAGGCTGAAATTTATGAACTGTGCCCTCTGAAGTACTCAGGCTAACATTTCAAATTCATAGAATTGCCCCATACTATACCAATGTCAGCTAGGTATTATTAGTATTTCCTTGTAATCTTAAGTATGAAAAGGCATATTTAGTTAAGTTCTAGTTTCCCCTTCAAGGCCGGTAGCACATTGGCAGCAGCTCTGGTATTGCTAATGTCTATAGGCGACGGTAACCACTTTCCATCATAGTTGGGCCGTCAGTTACTCTTTCTCTAAATATCTGACATTCATTGATTCCTTCCTTATTAAAAATATAGCAAACATAAATACATTACATTACATACATTCAGAAGTTTGAATAAAAAAACAAAAGAACAAACAGGCATCAAAACAGTCACTTTTACAATTGGACCTACTTATGCAAAACAGAACCAATCCACAAACATGCCAAAATTGGGTTAAGGATGCAGAAGGCTTTCAAAATGCACCTTCTATCAACTCAATAAGAATCATAATGATCTGACAACATTTACAGGATAAAACATTTTTATCACATAGTAGCTAAACCACAAAACACCAAAAGTATAATAAACTAACAAGATCCATGACCCATGGTAATCCAAAAACCTAAAAGGTTTACTTGAATATATAGGACAAAATATAATATACAATATTCAACATTTTTTCCAAAATATAGACACTTTCTTTGTATGCATAATTTTAATAAAAACGGCTTTTGTCCATACTGTCAGTATGTGGGTTGGTTCCATTTTGCATAAGTAGGTCCAATTATTTGTTAACATATGTTTATGAATATATAGCCTTAATTATTCCTAAACATAAATTCTTGTAACACCTCGCTACGAGATTAAATTGAAACCACAACATTTGCTATTACTGACTGATATTTATACGAATACTAGAGTTGAACCAATTCTAGTGGGTCAATTTCTAGTGCGTGCTTCTTGTTTAAAGAGGAGGCGTTAATACAGGTTACATCATGTTAGTGCTATTTGCACTCGGAAGCTTAATTTCATTTTATATCGCAAACTATCCCAGCTCTCGGCATGAAAAGTGTTTATGTCCATTTTTCGTATTAAAACTATATTTAAACAAAATTACAGCAAAACCGATCCAGTATTCCTAGTAGTTTTCCGTGAAAGCTTAACGGAAAGACATATCGAGTTACTATCGCATTTTTTATAGACGACGAATTATTCTATATATAAGCTTGAGAAATGATTGGTCTTACCAAAACTTCCATTCTTTATTTCAAACCGTCCTAGTTATACTTATCTATCCCCGTCTATGTAAACTACATAATAGACAAACATGACAATAATGACTAAAAGGACAAAAAAGACGAAAAGGATAAAAAGGACAAAGGGCAAAAAGACACAAAGGGCAAAAAGGACAAAAAATACAAAAAAGGCAAATAGGACAAAAAGGGCAAAAGGACAATAAGGGTAAAAAGGCAAAAATGGCAAAAAGGACAAAAAGGACGAAAAGGACAAAAAATACAAAAAGGGGAAAAGTACAAAAGGGACAAAAAGGGCAAAAGGTACAAAAAGGGCAAAAAATACAAAAAGGACAAAAAGGACAATAAGGGCAAAAAGACACAAAGGGCAAAAAGGACAAAATACAAAAAAGGCAAAAATGACAAAAATACAAAAAGGGAAAAAAGGACAATAAGGGCAAAATGACAAAAAGGGCAAGTAGGTCAAAAATGGCAAAAGGACAATAAAGACAAATCGGAAGAAGATGACCATAATTATGAAAATGGAAAATCACAAAAAACCTATCCCACTTTTTGGGATAACCTTTACATTAATCTATCCCAAAATCTATCCCATTATTCGGGATAAAAGGTATCCCTTGTCCACCCTCGGTATTAAAATGACATGTATACCGAATTTCAACTAAATCGTTCCGATCGTTTTTCCGTAAAAGCATAACAAACAGAAAGACAAATATATTTTTATCCCGGAAACTATCCCGTTTTTCGGGATAAAAAGTATCCTATGTTCATTCTCGGCATCAAAAATATATATACATATATACTGAGTTTCAGCCAAATCGGTCCAGTAGTTTTTCCGTGAAAACGGAACAGTCAGACAGACAGAGTTACTTTCGCATTCAAGACAACAGCCACGAATAGAGAGGCGGAAAATGAGCGGTTAGCATTCACTTGCACAAGTTCCGTCCGTTTTGTACACGTGTTTCGGTGTAGCTAACTGCTTATATAGCTATAGAAACGCACGCATTTGTAGTAGAAACGTGTACGCGACATAACTCGACCGACCTCAAGCCGCACGGATATTAAAACTATAAAGTGCCGAGCGCGACCGATTGTCCCAACCCAAAACGATTCACGAGCACCTAAAAATAACAAATAGAACTTTTCATCCTCACCTTGAGTTTAATATATATTCCAAAATACACGTTCGTTTGAGTACATTTATAAAACAACGAATTTTCTAATACTAAAAGCATGTACCGGCCTTATTATGGCCGGGCTAATGAAAGAAAAATATGGGTTAAAAGCGGGCGTTGAATAATAAGATAAAAATGTATTCAAATGGAAGATGGAAAAGGATATGCGTGTTTATGATGCCCCTCAGGGACTCGCACGTTGAACTTCACGCTGTAAGTACAGCGAAGCAAGAAGGGGTGAACATAAAATGCCTAAGTTATCGCTCTCAAAAGACATATACAGTCGTAATAGTCTGAAACGGAGCTCTTCATATGAAAATAATCAAGAACAAATCGACGGTCAATGAGTTATTTCATCTAGTGGCGTATTAAAACGATTGCGTGCATTTTAAGTCCATTTCCTTACAACTTCGTAAAGGCATAGAAAGAGAATACTCAGTGGCCTCTTCACTTCACCGGCATCTTGGGCGCAATTTCTGTAACGCCCCATTTCTACTCTACACTTCACACACAAATTTTCTTAAAAAAGCAGCACAAGCTGTAGCATGTAGCTAAAACTCCATCGAACACGTCTTATTCTTGATGTGGTTTGTATTCAAAAGACATAGCGGGCAAGGCGAGGCGCCAAGGCGTCCCTTCAGATGATTCCTAGTGTCTGGTGCTCTACGACAATCGCCCAACGGCGCCATACCATAGCCCTGCTACTGGAACTTTTAGGAATAACAATCGCCTAATAAAAACATAATGAAGAACTTCTAAATCTGAGAATCCGAGATGACTAGATGTTGCCACAAGTCATTCTTTCCTCTTTTTTCACGTTTTGTTAAACTCAATCACAGTTTTTAAAAACTCTACTTATATTCTATTTCTTCAATTTTTTTTTCTTTCTTTCTTCCTTTATAAAACTTTATTTTTTTATTGATTAAGGGCAGATTTTTCAATCCTCAGATAAAAGTAACTCATAGAATAAAGTATAACATAGAAAAATTAAAACTATCAGTTTCATGTGTAAGACAGTTGAATGGATTCACTTTTGACTCCAATTAGGTTATAATTTATTCGACTGCTGCGGTTACAAATCGGCCCTTAGTCTAAGAACAAGGTCTAGGAGCAGTCGATGATAAACCGTAATGTAGAGTGAGACGTTTGGCGACTGTTGGCTACCCACTTCAACCACCCCGGTTTTTTTTTCTATCACCTTTAGTCAGATCACCGTAAGATTCTAAGTCGAACAAAGAGAGAGGATGGTAGCTGGAGTGTCCGAATCTACCTCGAAATTGAGAAACTCGTGGCCGAGCCTAACATAATAGGAGAAATAAAAGCTCACAACCTCCGCTGGCTTGGTCACGCAGAATGGATTGGAGAGGATCGCAACGTGAGGAATGCATATTTGGGATGGCCGGTAGGTCGGCATCCGGTCGGCCGTCCCAAATATCGCTGTAAAAACAGAGTGGAGAAGCTGTCCTGTCGGAGCTACGAGCCAATAATAGGCAAGAAACTGCAAAGGACAGAGAAAAATGGCATGCTCTCGTTTCGAAGGCCAAGACCCACTTTGGGTCACTGAGCCAACAGAGTAAGTAAGTAAGTACCTTAAGTCAGGCTCGTGGAACAAGAGCTAAGCTAGCATCATAACACTGGGAGGTGCGGTTCTGACCGTGGCTTATTATACTAGGCTCTGAGCTAGTCAGTTCTATACTGCCATATTAGCGAACTTCCTCTCACTTATAAAGTTTGCGCAAACAACAATACGTCCCTGAGTCGGCTGCCTTTGTGCGTGTCACGGCTTATGTTTTACCCCGAGGGCCATCACCCAAAAACCATGATCCAAACAAACGTCGAATTCTCGTTAGTTACATATTCATATATTACTAAGATGTGCCCGCGACTTCGTTCACGCTTGACTTAAAATTCCCGCGGTATTTACTCGACAAAAAGCATTTTAAAAAAGAATGTCAACTATCGGCTTAGTGGAAACTGTGTCATAATAAGCTAATTTTTATGCATGCAGCCAACTTTAACTCGCTCCTGGGAAAATTCCTGCGGGATTTCCGGTATAAAAAAATATCTCACATTCTATTACGTTAAATTTACTATCGATTAGTGAAAAAATCACATTGAAATTGGTTTTTTTTATCGGGCTATTTTAAATCATTCCCAGAAAAATTCCCATGGGGTTTCTAGGATAACAAGTAGCGCAGAGTTTAAGTCTAAAAATTAGCTGTCAGCGAAAACTGCATCGAAATCGGCCCAGTAGTTTTTACGTGAATCCCGACCAAACAGACTCAAAAAATTGCAACGTGTTTCATCGTTTATATAGACTATTTCATTTGTGTTCCTTTTTCTAATAGCTTCAATGTATAGACACGGCATGTTTAGAATAACATAATATTATAGATTAAATATATCATTTGTACCATTTAATTTACATTAATCCTAGTATTGTTTGTCTCGGTGGAAAGCAAAGCCTATCTGTTAGTTATTAAATGTTAACGTAAAGATGCAAATTAATTCTGTACCTTTTGACAGTAAACGCCACCAGAGACTATGAACAAAGCTCCGAAATCATTAACACCAGAATACATAATTAAAATAGTTAATTAAAAATTATTTATTCATACATAATTAGCGCAACTATTCCGTGGAATGGGTGGGAGTTTAAGCAACTTGTTTCGCGAAATGAAACATTTATAATTGTTATTTTCATTTCTACTAAGAGAACTCATTTATTAACTAATACTTCCATGAACGGATGTTACTGGCGGGAACTTGAAGAGTGGCGTATTTCTATGCAATTAAGTTTTTAAATAACGTATAATATTAATTAATAATTAATCACGGGCTCTTCAAAAAAGGCGTGAACAGATACCTAGTCTCAACGGGGCAGGCAACGCATTGGCTCTCTTAGTGTTGCAGATGTCTATGGGCAACGGTAGCCACCTATCACCAGGTGGTCCGTTTGCCAGTTTGCCTACTAGCAAACATAAAAAAAACAAAACAAAAAATCATATGACCTTGTTTGCGTACACTTATCTATATTCTGCGCTATCTCATGTAACTCCTATATTTTTAACAAAAAAGTTATATACATTCAGGAAAACCTATTCGCCCGCTAAGTTCCAAAAACAAGCACACCATATTCTCGCACGACGTGATTTACGACAAAAAGTTACTTTGCCACTTAATAAAAAATATCTCTGCAGTAGCCTTTACACTCATAAATGCTTATTTTTCACTGTAACTTTTTCACATTAAACACTTAATTAATGCAATAATGAATCAAATTCAAAAGATGCGTGTTGGAATCCTGGCCGAAAAAGCTTGCAACACTAAAGCAGTTTACTGACCGAATGGTCATATTGTTTAATTATCACATGTAGCCTGTGAAGGAAAACAGCGTGATGAAACCTGCATGTCGAGATAACTGCTCTATCAAACCTGCCAAGTCACCTTGGATAAGCGTAGCGGGTAGGTACACTATCCGATTCTGTAACAGCTAGGAGGTCCAGCAGTGGAATATATATGATCTATTATACTACCGTAGAATATAACGTTTGAGCTTAAAATATCATAATTACAATGTGCCATTCTATCCTTAGTTCACTGTGCTAGCGAACCATTATTTAGTTCTGCCCTTGGTGGTGGTGTATCGACTGACCCAACATAAGTTCACAATCAGACTTTATAAAAAAAAACAATATAAATGACAAAATACTTTTATAAATTTTCAGCAAAATCAGCCAGTTCACGAAAGTGAAACGTAAGCGTATTTAACAATATGCTACTTTCTGTACTCAGTTTATGTGAAACGAATTGTAATACCATAAACAAAATATGACTTAGAATCGAAACAACTAAGTTATAGTTCAGTTTCTTTTCATGTCAAATAGCAATGGTGTTGAATTGAATGTCGTTGACCGGGCTACACAAACAGCGGCATGTGGTGATACCCCCTTCCACCTATACCTCTATCTTTATATACCTATACAATATTTGTAGGTGAAATGGCGTCGTATCCCGCCACTACCTTCGCGAGAAAGTTTGCAATACGCCAATGACTTCTGAATGCTAACGCGAGACGCTCCGTTGAACTACGTTGCTGATAAAAGTTTAACAAGCACCTTCGTAAAAAATTATCTTCAACTTCAAACTGCTACCATTCACTTTTCAAAAGTTACTTCATGCGTATAAATTCATGATTTTGAATCGCGAGGGCAAGCTTGTATACTTTCGCAAATTCAAATAATAAAAGAAATAAATAGACGATTCTTAATTTGTCTATGTAAAAAAGTAGCGATGCTTAGCAAGTTATAATAGTGTTATATAATACAAACATATACTTACTTGACTATTGACAATTGCTTTCTATCGACACCTCAAATATTAAAGGATTAACTCTAATTAATTGCTAATAGGTTAATAGAACATAATATGTAACAAAAGGATGTGAATAGATTAATAGTTTTTGTATATTGAGTGTGGTTAAACAATATCTCCTTCTGGTTAAATCTAAACAGGTTAGGTTAAAAGTTAAATTGTTATCTTAAATACAGTAAAACATTTTTTCTGAGTTGATGTGATGTGATGAAAATGATTACTAAAACACCCCGGTATTCCTTCTATCGCCTCAGATTAGAGCTCGGACATGCAGCATATCCAACACCGAGGTCCTGGCTGGCACCAGCCTATCGGCCGGCGTTTTATGTATTTTGGGCAAGCCCCATTCATTTAGCCGGGGGGATTGATTGCTTCCTTGCAAAAACTTAGATCTTTCAGATCGGTACACCTGGAACATTTACTTGTACTCCCGTCTCAGCGGCCTTGGGGTGACTATCAGTTTATATCACCATTTCAGGCCATTAACTGCTACTGTACATCTACGCCAGACAGAGATTTTTAAACACCCCTTATTTCGTCTACAACTTAGAATGGGGAAACGAACTAGGGCTGCCAGCTTTCTCTCTCGCCCCGCTATCTCTTAAGTGGACATCATTATCTCGTAAAAGACAGTACAAACCATAAACAGCTCAAAAATTTCAGGATCTTAATTACACTGGTTAAATTTTTATCCAGCAACCGATACCATAATAATCATTACCAAGATCTGATTAATCTCTGTCTCTGAGTTTAACTTATTGATATATAAGTATTATATTAGTATTTAAGATTTTCAATTTAGATACACAATTAACTAAGTCAATAATAGACAAGGCTATAAAGATTAATCCAAGATTAAAACAATATTACTCCCAGAACTCGTTTATCAATTATTAATGCTGTGCAAACGTTTTAAACATATATTACAACGCAATACTGAAAAATGTGAAATACAGTTTGTACACTTGTTCAATAGTTGGTGGTAGTGGTGGATGCTGGCATTAATTTGTTGTTGGAATGATGGTGCTTTCTTGTAATAGGATGAAGAAATACATCTTTTGCTTTTAGTAATTTATTCTTGCAGCTGTAATACTTGGATACTAATCAGTAGAGTTGCCGGTTCAATGTAGTGGTGGTTAAATGCGTGTGCTACGACTCAACTAGTAACTCATAACGAATTGTCCTTAAAATAATTGTGAGCGTTGTTTATAGTTATAATAATGTAGCGTAAGTAGGCCGCAGCGTCAGCTAAACGCTGTACGTTGAATTGTAGAAAATGTGCTTGATAATTTATTTTATAAATAAATTACCAAATGCTGAATGTTTGTAAACGTCACGTAACCTGCTCAAATCCTTCCATTAGACGTTGTTTACTTAGTCTGTGCGCAAATCTTGAGAGGTCGACTCACGAAAATGCCCCATGAATATGCGATGACACAAACCGTACACAGTTTTTCCATTTAGAAACCATAATGAAATCTCACGCACGCGCTGTATTTGTTTTTCAATCAAATGAAAATTCCAATTCTCTTCAGTAAAAATAGAAAACACTCAATTATTATTCTTATATTGATTTACTCCTAAGTAGGTAAAGCAAATTCGTCGCTTTACTCATGCGTATTCTTTCTTCTTTGCATCCACAAATATTCCAATTTGCTATATTCTTGAAACCATCAAATTTAAACGCCAGTTTTTATTCAAACTAAGTTCGATTGAAGAACATTTTTAAGTAAAAAATGAAGCCTACTTCTATGTACTTTAAAATAAAAGTGACTTTACAATTATATAACATAACACCTTCTCGATATTTAGTAACTGTCATGTAAAATAGTGTGAAAACGCAAAACTTATTTTCTACCTAGTCGTGTATTTTATACAGCTTTTAGCAATGTCTGTGTTTTCAATACGTCAAAGTAAATTTCGTTAAACTACATGAGTTTGGCGAATCAGTTAATAAGACTATCAACCTTTTAGCTGACCGAAACGAAGTATGATAAGTACGCTTAACACTAAAGTTACGGTTTTTCAAAATAATTTTATAAAGAAAGTATTTATAAACATAAAAGATACATATTTATTTACAGGCTGTCTTACTTTGGCACTCACTGACGTCAGAAAAGCTAAATCTTTTACCATATTTAAAAATTCATTTAGGAATCATTATGTTAGTCTTACGCAATAATGTATGTGCTAGTTTACAATACTTTTGACTGTAATACGCTGTCCATGTATGTCATTTTTATTTATTTTTTCCTTTGTTGCATTATAATAATAATTATAGATAATTTAAGAATTTATTTTAAGTGAGGTTGCCTGGAAGAGATCGCTTTTAGCGATAAGGCCGCCTTTTGTTTTACCAAGTAACTATTGTCTTGTTGTGCATTTCGTTTTTTTTGTAATTTTTGTTTTGGTGAACAATAAAGTGTTGTCTATGTCTATATCTATATTTCAAAGATTATTTTAAAGTTGGACAAATTTATTTTATTAATTTTAATAATCGGTATTTGAGATGTTTCGCCTTTTTATGGCTAAAAATAAAATAAACATTTTTACAAAGAACAAACCGAACTGATATACGACTTTCCAGGTAATATTTTATTGGGCCGACGCGACGTGATATTACCTGCAAATGGACGTTATATCCCTTTCCGGAAAAAATATAATTGACATGTCAAGTATTTGCTGTGGATCCATTCTATGTCCCCAAAAAAGTAATTTCTTTATACGAGAGGAAGTTTAGTTTCCTGTTTGCTCATATGTATATTGACTGTGACATATAAAGTGAGATTATTAAAGAAGGATTTAGTCTCACACAATGTTATTTCATTATATAACCAAGGTGGCTTATATACAATACTAGAATATGCCCACAACTTAGTCCATGTTTGAAAGGTAACGTAAATTACAGTTATCTTAGCAGTATTTGTCAAAGGTTATTTTATTTATTATTATCAAAGGGGTGGTTCGGGCATGTGGAAAGAATGTATGATGAAAGAATGACTAAACAGATATACAATGCAAAAGTGGATGGATGCAGAAGTCGCGGAAGGCCACGACACACCTTCCATGATCAAATTGATCGTGTATTAGCAGAAGGTGATGTCAAGAGCCTTAAGAACAGACGAGCATGCATGACAAGAGCTATGAATGTCAAAGAAGTAAGTGAGGTGTGTAAGAATAAGCCTGTATGGCGCTCTGTTGTTCGTGCCTACCCCGCAAGGGACCTGGCGTGAAGTTATGTATGTATGTAAGTATTTGTCAAAGGATATTTTCAACAGGACAACGGATTTATTAGCTTGAAAATACATTAATTCCGAATATTCCCGTAAAAACCCGGGATAATAAGTGTGACTAAAGAAATACATAACTAAATCTGTACTAAAGTTGTAAAATCCTAATATCACACGGTTTCGAAGTTAGGGAAACCCGGGAATATAAAAGGTCTCGGATTATATTGTTTTAGTATCAATCGGATCCGAATCAGCTAATTTTGATATATACAACACTCTCGAGAAAATTCTCACAGGATTCCCGGAATATAAAGTACCAAATCACTTGAAAAAGGTCTTAGCGATCGTTCTGGTAAAAATTACCTAATTATATAATAATATGGTACACCATACCTGGCAAAATTCCCGCGACATTGCCGAGCCACGAAGTACCGCTGCATTTAAAAAATAATGCAAGCTATCGTTTTAGTGAAAACTGGTCAGAATTAGCTAATTTTTATGCACAAGAACAATAATTTAAAATAATTCTCAGAAAATATCTCGCAGCATTCCCGGAATAAAAGTAGCGCAAATTTTAAAACCGCATCGATATCGATTCTCTTTTTTTACGTGAAGTGAAATTCCGAGCAAATTGACAACAAATAACAAAAAATCACCCCTGTTCTCCATTAATTATGTGTTGTGTATATTCTATTCCCTTTTTTAAATAGCTTTAATGTACAGACACAGCATTTTTAGAATTTTATTATATTATAAATAGATGAGCTCAGAAAGGATTGTCTTCACATCTCATGGAATGGTCATGTTTTACTTTGTATTATACCTAAATATTGTCATCAAACATAAATCCAAAAAAAAATAAGTTGCAACGATAAGATTTTTAATACCTATATAATTTTATGTCACAGAGGAAGCCTATACGTGCGTGTCTGGCCGGGTCCCGCGCAATGTCACTCACATATGCACCAAGGAAATAATTACGAATGAAACCAATTAACACTAAAATTTTACTACAAAGCCAGCTGTAATAAAAGAAAAGTTGATACCTGTCTAAGAACCGATTTTTAAACAGTGAAATGTAAACTATCTTTACCTAATTATAACCTGAAAAAATATAAACGATTTAAGCAATTTATACATACAATTAAACATATAGGAATAATACCTGAATACAACTACATTTATGCAAGAAAAAATATTTCATTTCATTTCAATATCTTACTGACATTATAATTTTTTTGTACTTTACCCTATGAATAATTTTTGTCATAAATATGATAATATAATTGTTACCTTTGTAAGTTGCTGTAATAAGTATAGTATTACCTAAACACGACTCTTTTATGAAATACAGTTTCTGGGAATTGTAAAATCAGACGAAAACTTTTGAAGTGAAACTTCTGTATAGACGGGGTCTTACGATTCTTCGCTCACGAAAAAGCATCACGGCCGCATGTTTTAATACTTACATTTTTAAGGGCAGGTTTTCAAATTGGATAAGTACATTAATCTGCCCGTAACAATTCAAGTTAAAAAGTTGAAGATTTTCCACTTGTCCGTTGCGATTAGTTTTTCCACTTATCCGTTGCCATTCGTTTTTCCACTTATCCGTTGAAGTTTCACTTCTAATTCCCAGCACACATTTTTTTATTGCTGAAGCACAGAATACAGGCTGGCGGCCCAACTATGATGGAAAATGGTTATCGTCACCTGTAGATATTAGCAACACCAGAGGTGCTGCCAATGTGCAGCCGGCCTCGAATGAGACAGTGGTACCTGGCCACTGATACCGAAATACAATACAAGATGGTGATGGCGGCTTACTCTAGACCAGGGGTGGTAGCTATCCAGTCGGTAAACTGCCCTATCTCCTAGCTGTGGGTTGTTTTATTACTACTTACGACGGCCCGCCCGGCCGCAGAAATTAGTAATCTATTTCCGTTCCTGCACGGAGAAAAAGTAGTTGATAAAACTAAAAATAATGTTTAATATTATAATAGCACTTGGTCATGTTGGTAATTGGGACACAGTGTATCGTAAGTCCAACATAATAACCATTAGTGTCAAGTGATGCTTTAAAACTGAAACATGACAACTTATTGCAGAAATTGTACCATGCTTCATTTATATAATATTATCACTGTCAGTTAACATATATTTCTGTTTTCTTGTTTAAAAGAGGAAATTGTAAATGTCCAATCAAAAAGTAGTAGTTGGAGTTGAATGTACATTCAACATCGTTATTAAATATATATATTGATAGGATTATCAAATTTAATGAAAATTAATTGATTCTCAATGAACGAACATGTTGAACAACGAATATATTATTATAATTATTTTTATATGAGGTATAAGATCATAGATCGACACTTTCGATCGATACACACTTTCACATTTATATATTAATGCAATAAAAGAAACACCAGGAGTTATAATCCTCAGTACATTAATGTACTGCGTTGAAACGTATGACGAAACTTGGTTTTAATACTGTGTTATAATAATATGTATCTTTACAATAAATAGTCTAATACAATAAAAGGAAACTTAACATATTTATATTGTATTCTACCCATACTCCCTCAAGATTATAAGTAGTATACTGAGCCTAGATGACCGTCTTCTATGGGTAGGGTGTCAGAAGGCTGGCTACGTTTCCTCGCTGGATCGCCATAATGATCTGTTGCCTGAGGCAGGCACCAGCCTTCTGATCACCTGAAGAGTCATACTTTGTTTAAATGGGAAATTGGGAACACATCTCAACACTAACGATTTTAACTGATATGGCCCTAAAATGTGTTTTAAACATTAACTAAAAGTTGTTGAGATTTTTTCGATGTAAAAAGCAAGAAAAACATAACTCTTGACTTATTGAGCGATTATTACTCTCGTATTATTTTTCAAAGTATAAAGCTACGAATAAATAATAATAATAATAGACTTATTATTTATTCGTAGGTATAAAGGTACAAAAATATGAAAAATGTCCGAATAAGCGCTAATAAGATGTTGGAAAAGTGTATTTACATAAGAACGAAACATCTAAATTATGAAGTCTACTGCCTAAACGGATGAAAAAATATACAACAGTAAAAAATGATCCTCCCCAACCTACCGTACAGGTATTTTTTCACACAGAAAATAACGTCATTATCCATTCAGCATTTCGTTTCGAGAAAGATCGCTACCGAACCTAATAATAAATAAATAATGATGCCTTTGTATCGTACTGGCGCAAATAAGACTTGCAAAATACAAACAAAAGCTATTTTAAATATTTCAATATGCGTTATTAAACTTAAAATAAATATTAACATCACATATTAAAAATCTGCTAAATTGTGCTGAACAGAAAAACTTGAAACTTAATAGTAAGGCGGCCGTGTTGGAGTCAGACTCGCACGAGAAGTATATATATAATCAAGTTTGTTTTTCAACATTATAACTATGAAATAACACAACAATTAACAGTCGGCTCTTATACTCGCCGGCCGCTATTACTACACGTACAAGGATGCGCACCGATACTTAGCTATAATTTTTTTATCGAAAGTGTTTAAAGGACGATATTTATTCAAAAGCTTTTGATTTTGTTAGTTATTTTGAAAGTGTGACTATCATGTTTTACAAATATACGTGAAGTCGTTGTAGCTAGGACACGCGTTCCTAACTCAAAGGGCGCGGATTTGAATCCTAACCGGAAGAGGGCACCCCAGGCAGATTTCTTACCTAATACGCATGTTGTTACAAGATCCACGTACTTACAACTATGAAGGAAAAAATCGTGATAAAACTTGCACATCAATTTAACCGATGTGTCAAACCTATCAAGCCGCTGTGGCCAAGCGTGGCGGGTTTACTGTCGGTTCTGATAAAGTGGGAGGCCGGAGCCCAACAGTGAGCCGTTTATGGGGCTGTTATCATAATTATTATAACACATGAAATTAAAAGATGGAGCTGATAAAATCCGATCTGAAGACGAGGACGAAATCTAATGCTGGAAAGAAAGAAACAGTAGACTGTGACTTGTAGCGTCTACATTTGCACTGTTCTCGGTACCCGACTTCAAATCTGAGGAAGAGTGATTTGTATTTGCCGTCGTTAGTTTTTCCGTCTGCCGGATGCATGGCCGCTCGAACTAACGAACCATTCAACAGACTCATCCGACCGAAATATTTATGCCGATCATTTGTTTTATTTAATGAAGTCCGTTATTTTAAATTTCGAACTAAAATGTAATCTACATATTTTATGTACGATTCTGTATTGGTGAAAAAGATAAATAGATCTATAACTCTTATCTATCTCTCTTTCTTTTGTGTATAATAAAACACTAAAATATATACGAACAAAAAAAAAAAAAATTATTTAGTGTACTAAACTTTTTCTTAACTAACGTTTGTACTGTCCTATAATTGGGTATAGGATAAATACATATATATATTCATCTGAGTTTTATAATATTACAATGAAATAATTAAGGAGTCATTTATCTCGTTAGAATTATGAACCTACTTATACTTATTATATGAAGGTACTAATCTTGTCTAAAAATGTCACTTTAATTCAACTTATTGTGTAATATTGCCTGTCTCGTATCGTCAAATAAACGGTTAAATGTCTTTCAATCCATGCATATTACATAATGAATGAATGAAAACACTTTATTGTTCACCAGAATTAAAACTATGTTCTTAAAAACTAGATACAATAAATGCTGAACAAAGGGCGGCCTTATCGCTTAAAGCGATCTCTTCCAGGCAACCCCTTAAACTAAGGAAAATAATTAAAACATGACAGTGGCGGTGTAGACAATACATAATATAAAATATTCAAAAATATATAAAATAAATAAATAAAAATCTTAATTATATACTATATAAACACAGTAAATATCATAATACATACAGAAAAGCAGCACTATTATACCTGAGAGGACCAAAAATAGTTAAAAACCATGATTTTAAAAGAGGATACTGACTTAGCTTGTCTGATGTTGAGTGGCAGTGAGTTCCATAAACGGTCAGCCTGTACCGTGAAAGAGTTGTCAACGAAGGAAGAAGTGTGTACAGGTGTCATTAAGGAGAGATTATTACTAGAGCGCAAATAACGGGAATGAGAAAGATGTAGGAAGTCAAAACGTTCCTTTAAATAAGGAGGAGTACAAGGATCAAAAAGGATGTTGTACAAAAAAGAGAGTAAGTGAACATTCCGGCGAAGGCGAATAGGTAACCATTTAAGCTTCTTACGATATTCGGAAACGTGGTCATATTTGCGCAACCCAAATATGAACCGAATACAGACATTTTGAAGTCGATCGAGCTTATTCAGTTGTTCTTGGGTTAAGTCGAGATAACTGGCGTCAGCATAATCAAGTATGGGTAGTAACAGAGATTGAGCAAGCATAACTTTTGTAGCAGTAGGCAGGAAATTTTTAAGCCTTATAAGCGAAGCTGACGACGCAAAGAGTCTTCGGCTAAGATTAGTCAATTGCGGTCTCCAAGACAGTTCTCTGTCAATAACAATCCCAAGATTTTTTACAGTTTCACTAATATCGATTTTTACACCGTCAAATTTAAATTGAGGAAGAGAACACCAATCTATCTTGGACATTTGCCTGGAACTACCAACTATAATAACTTGTGTCTTTTTTGGGTTTACGGATAGACCGTAGGCTTTACTCCATTCAACTATTTTAGTGTAATCTCGGTTACAAGTTTCAATTGCTTTGTGCAGTCCATCTAAATTAGCCTGTGTGTAAATTTGTAGATCATCTGCATAGAGGTGATATGACGAAGAAAGGTTACTGGAGATCGAATTAATGAAAATAGCAAATAAAAGAGGTGATAACACGCCGCCCTGAGGGACACCAGCAGACAAGTCACACCACGATGAGTAAACATCATCGTAGCGAATGCGCTGCCGTCGTCCAAACAGGTAACTACAAAACCAGTCAATTGACGTTGGAGATATGTTAAGAGAGCATAAAATCCCCAGTAGAATGTCGAAATCGACATTATTAAAGGCGCTGCTAAAGTCAAGAAGCGATAATATCGTTAGCAGACCGTTTCCCATACCGTAGCGAATATCATCAGTTATCTTTATCAATGCAGAAGTAATACTATAACCAGGACGAAAACCGGATTGGAGAGGATTGATTAGGGAGTTTGTGTTAAGGAAGATGCTGAACTGCTGATAAACAAGTCGTTCGAACACCTTGGATAGGAAAGGAAGAATGGAAATAGGACGATATTCGGAAAATGAGATAGGATTTGCTTTTTTTTACATACATACATACATAACTTCACGCCAGGTCCCTTGCGGGGTAGGCACGAACAGCAGAGCGCCATTCAGGCTTATTCTTACACACCTCACTTGCTTCTTTGACATTCATAACTCTTGTCATGCACGCTCGTCTGTTCTTAAGGCATGCATGACAAGAGCATGCATGCATATTAAATAACGAAAATCCACTGTTTCCATTAACTGTCAACAAAATTCAAAAATAAAAATTGAGAATACACCATTTTTAAATAATTGCCAAACTCTATACACCTACATAGGTACACCTGACTCTTTATTCATCCTTCAGTTACACGTATGTTAGCCAAGCCTATATTTTCTACATTTTTTGCAATTACCCTACGCCATTGTGTACTGGTTTATAGTATGCCTCAACCTTTCTGCCAATTTTTATACAATAGCTTGCGAGAAAAATCGCTGTGACACATACATGAAAATAATTTATTTCTGTGTATTTGGTGAACAATAAGATATTTTCTGTTATATTCTGTAGACAAATGAACGCACAATTATGTCAATTTTATATTCGTTTTTACAAAGATGGAAGAAGAAAGAAGGTGTTGTGCTCTGTAAATCTATTTTAAATAAATACATTATACAAAATACCATTCGTCAAAGATGTTTTCACAAACAAATTACTAAATAAAGTTTAGGCGGCCCTTTGACAAGAATTAATACTTGTTTACGAAATACCGAAATTTTAATAACTAGCATTTATAAGTTTTGGGCGTGTAATAAGATTTGTTAAACATTTATAACAACCATTTTTTCCTCGTTTAAACATCGACGATGAAAAAACTGTTAAGAATTACAATCACGTTTAGGTGACTTATTACGTTTTCAGTATTTATAAGCAAACGTAGTCACAATCTAATAAAGTGTTCGCGAGCCATTAAATATTGTTAAAGCGATTTCGTTCAACGTTACTTTTTGTGCCTTTTATAATTGCATGAAATCAACAAACAGATAGACTGCCCCCACCTGATGGAAAGCGGTTATAGGTACTATAGCATATGGGCATTTGTAACAACAATGCTGCCGCTGTCTAAAGGGAGTCTGCAGCCTGACCACTAATGCCGGAATACAATTCAAGGTTGTTATGGCGGCATACTCTAAACCAGAGGTGGTAGCCATGAAGACGGGAAAATACTCTACCATCTGGCTGTGGGTCGTTTTGTCGCCTCTTACGAGAGACCGCTAGACCCCAGGAAATTGTATTTTTTCTCCATTCCTGCACGCATAAAACTTTTGCAACTTCTGTAACATTTATTTGAAAATGACAAGAAAATTGCAGGAAACTCTTTCTTTGCTACCCGACCAGGGGTTCGTTCATATTTCACACGATGAATAAGCTTTTAAAGGAAGAGGAAGAGAGAGATGAAGAGAAGAATCGATGGTAGGAAAGCAGACTTTGGATCAGACCTACCTCCGCTCGAGGCTCACCTATGCGCCTCCAGCGTGGTATGCACTATGCTCAGCCACACGAAAATCTAAAATCCAAGCACGACCAAACATTGGCCTGCGAGTGTGTGTATGAGCGGGTCTGTACGTAAGAAATGATGTAATCGCCCGTGATGTAGGCATCCCTAGTGTTGAGCAATTTATGGCGATGTTTGCTCGGAAAATGTTTGACCGTGCCGACAACGGCGGCCACACATCGCTCCACGGGCTCGCCTCGAGATTGAGATCTCAGAGAGCATATGAGTATGCTCGCTTGATCAGGATGATCACAAAGCCACTGACAGGCCACCAGAAGCCACAGATGACCACCCAAAGCCCAAGATGGCCACCAAACGCCAACGAATGGCCAACTAAGCCGCAGACGAAGCCAGCGCAAAGCCCGCGAAGGCCATTGGCAGACTGGTCAACGAGAGCCGTTGAGAGACCACCGTTAGGAAGATTCCGATGGCTCCAAACCTCGCCACCGACAGGTAATCGTCCGTCGAGTAAAAGCCGGGGCAAAGAGGTTTTCCTCGAAGTCCCAAACTCCTCGCTGCCTCAAATGGCCAAGAGTAAGAAGGCCGCCGGACAGACTTTGAATTCTGAAGCGAATACACCAAATGCAACTGGTAAATGACAAATGACAATTATTTAACGAAACAATGCTTTCAGCTTTTCTGGCAATTGCTACACTAGCACTGATCTATACATAATTTTTTACTGTTATTAAAAATATTAACTTTGTGTTTATATTAGCAATTGCTATATTTTTTTATGAAATAAATATAATATTATTATTTTTTTGTTCCAGACTGATAGCTGTTTTGGAAGTTCGTATGCATGTGTATTAAATAAACTTATAAATTAAAGTATATTAATAAATAACATGATACACAAATATTAAAATTAACTTACAAATATGATATAAATAGGTATTAGATAAGTATAATATAAGACATAAAATTGATATTAAATAACAAGCATCGAAGCTTAAACTTATAAATAAATACATACAATAAAATATAGATAAATAAATCTAAGCTAAAGCCTAGCCCCATAGACTGGATTTATATATTTATAGATTGTTGAAATAATTCTATTGTCTGAAGGAAACAAACAGACAGACGCTTGATGGAAAGTCGTTATCGTTACCTATAAATGTTTGCAACGCGAGCCAAATGACGCACTTCCAGTTGCATTGTTAGTTATTCTATATGTAACAAGTTCTTGGTTTTAAAGAATAATTAAGTATAAGCTATTCTTTTTGTTTGAATAAAAGTATTTGAATAAACACTGTTAAAGATAGGTTTCTTTCTTTTCTTTTGTGTGATATATGTATGCTGAATTTGAACGTGCCAACGCAAAGTCAACAGCAGCCCGAAAAAAGCAGGTATTTTAAACTGCCTCGCATCCACACGAGCCATTGTTGGTGGCTGAATGCCAAATGAGTTTTGTGATGGAGTCCTTTTTCAAAGGGCAGATAGTGAGTGGGGTTTCCTTCACTTACAAAATATCTCAGTACACTAACATTTTATTCTTAATCTTCTTCTTAAATAAAATCTTCTTATAGAAGGACGAAAAATATTTCCTTGTATCGTTTTCCTACTAACGTTGTGAAGTCATTCTTAATTTATTTGAACTGCGACCTTTATTTCCATAATATTCGTAACATACATATAATATCACATAAATATTCTTTATAACTTTATGTATGTAAGAATTCTTTTACATAGCTGAATATAAAACGATGTACTATATAAAAACTATTGAAAAGAAAGAAAGTAATACTCTAAAACCATTAAAAATGGAAAATGATAATTAATGTATTAAAAAATGAGGCGATGAGGCGCGGATGGCGCAGAACTTTTTTCTCTGTTGTGTCATAAAACGTAGAGGTAATTTCAAGCGGGTGCAATTTATATTTTGCAGCCAACAGTTCCGCGTGTCGGCTCACTGGATAAAAGCTCCACTTGCACTCGCTGGTTCGTTTCTACAAACCTAAATTTACTTCCGAATAAAACGTTGAACGTAAAAATATACATCATTTCCAACAAAAGCTGCACTTTAAAGCATCTCCAACTTTTCCGTGAAAATATGATTACAAATTTCAAATAGAATTTAAAGTATTCAAGTTTATTACACAATATTATCAACAATAATATGAAATATATGAATATATATGTATGTGTACATATGAATATATATGTATGTGTATATATGAATAAATATATGGATCTCTGATTAAAATTACATGTTATCCCAGTATTGATCTCTTGCAAATTATAATAGAACGAGCACCGAGCTTTTAGAGTGAAGCCGGCTAATGGAAGCCGATTTTGGAATAGGAAGCTGATCGCGCCTCAATGTGTTACGACAACTTAGTATTAGATAATCGAATTTGTACGGTTAAAGGTGGATTAGCTTCTAGTGAATACATTTCAATTAACCACACAGACAGAAACCACGTGCATGCTACATAAGTTTACGTACACATGTAAAAAATGCTTCACTTTATTTTAAGATAATTTTTTCACATAGACTCCATGTATATTGTCTCCGTCTAAGTGCGTACATACATATATTTATGATATCAAAATAAATTTAAAAAATTAGGTAAAAATTACTGTTTATATAAACTATAACAATTTTTACGGGTGAGAATAAAAAAAATTGGTTTAAAACAGGTATTCGTCATAATTGCACGTGTATATTCTATTTCAATATCTTCAGAAGACCTGAACATAAATATCTGTAATCACGCAAAGCCGACGTCTCGAGAACAGTTCATAAATAATAATTATATAGCTCGCACAGGTCTACACACCTCGTGCAATGGAAATGTGAACATGATGGGTAAGGAACAGCCTTTTTTACAAGGCGAAATGCATTTGCGGACAACCCTGCTGGAAACGGAGACTTCGGCTGGGCAGTGTGGGACTCGCCGGCCAGATCGACCAGAATACCCTCTAAAACCCTTTAGTGTCTACCCGATGCCATATGCCGGGGGTACGTGAGCTTTTATTCCGCGACCCCGGCTGGCGTGGTCCGCCCCACTGCGCACGCCTCTCCATAGTCAGTGTTGAGAGGGGCGCGCGCGCTAAACTGACGCGCCCTCTACTCGGCGGGTTGGAATGCGGATGATGGGCCTGTTGACTCCGCTGACCGCCACCCGCGCCACACATTTATGGCGGCCGGAGGTCAAGGAGGGTTCCTGCGCCGTAACCGTCGTTATTGCGGCAGAAGAGGAGCGTGGGTGCTCACTACCTCTCCCGCTCCACCGCGTCCTATATGGAGATGACGGCTTTGCAAAAGAAGGGTCTAGGATAACCTGCCCTGAATGTTTTTGTATAGGCTCATAAGTAATTATTTAAAACATTGTACACAGTGTACACTGTAATTAATTTTCTAAGAACATTTTTTTTTTATTACTCAACGACGTCGATAACATACCTTCTGGAAAATCACCGATGTCAAACCAAGTCCTTAACTCGAAACCTTTTGGAACACTCACGCACACACTTATGTCAAAGGCTTACTTATGCGTTACACTATAATAGCCTAATAGAAACTACAAACAGCACAAAGTCCTTATCGAGAAAGCACTTAAGAGTTTTACTTTAATGTAATTGACTATCAGTTCCTTTATTTTTGTTTGGCTGTATGATGATTGGCAAGTCGGTCACGCGAATGTCACGAGGCCTCTCACACACCTGAACGCCCCGATTACGCCACTCTGAAACAATGTAACCAAATTACTATATTAATCAGTAATAATCAAAACATTATTTATATATATTATACGTAATTCATAAAATTGCAAATGAAGCGTATGTATTAAAATATAAAATAATTTTGTATTGTAATATTTTTATTGTATATGTAGTCCATTGGTCTGAGCAACGCAAAGACCCAAGGTTTGGTTTTCAGCGTAAATTTTGTAACCGTACTTTCGTCATTTACTCCGGTCTGACTATCTAGGACTGGCTCCAGTGTTATCTGCTGTCTATTACCCCGGTAACACAAGCTAGCGCGTATGCTTCTTTCTTCAGGAATATCGTTTTTTTTCGATGTTATTGAAAAAAAGAGTTGGAATCTTTAGCTTGGCTACGCTCCCGCTCTGTAGCGTATCTTTAAAAAGGTTTTAGGAAATCAGGGTTACGTTTTCAACACGCTTTTATAAGCTTCACCTGTATGTATGTATGTATGTTTGTAACCGACCCTTTTGAGCTCGATTTTGTCCTACTTTGAACGATCAGATTTAATTCAAACTTTGCACACCTGTCAAAGGTCGATGATAATGCAATAATATAGTACCATGGTGCTGATCTGATGATGGAGTGGGAAGGTGGCCATAGGAACTCCTGTACTAAACAAGATAGACCCGTCGTGTTTGGGCTCGTATGTTTATATCGCGTGACAGTGCAATAATATGGTACCATGGAGCTGATCTGATGATAGAGTCGGAAGATGGCCATAGGAACGCCTGTACTAAACAAGATAGACCCGTCGTGTTTGGGCTCGTTTTACTTGTCTTGGCTAGCACTCTGCTACATGATCATGCAGGATCTCAAAAGCTTGTATTTAAAAACATTAAAAAAAAATTCAACTAATAAATGAAAAATAAATAATAGTAAAAAAAAACTAAAAAAACACACTTTCATAAAAAATCCAAATAAAAAACAGAAAATAAAAATTATTAAATTTGGTTTCTGATGAATGGGGTCTTACCGTGGAGTGCAAAAAAGAAATAATTAATCAATTTTATTTAGTACAGTGTAAAAAAATGAATGTACATTATTGTAAAAAAGCGTGGGGTGTGTTCAAAGCGCTTTTTAAGATATTATATTATCGAAGTGATGATTCTTCTACTCATTATCTGTCAATAAAATGTTTATAACTATTGACACTATGCACCCCACGCTTTTTTACAATAATGTACATTCAATTTATTTTTACACTGTACTTAATCAAATTGATTAATTATTTCTTTTTTGCACTCCACGGTAAGACCCCATTCATCAGAAACCAAATTTATTAAATTTTATTTTCTGTTTTTTAGTTGGATTTTTTATGAAAGCGTGTTTTTTTTAGTTTTTTTTAACTATTATTTATTTTATTGATGATTGTCATTCCTAGTATTCTTCTTCGATGACAAGTAGCTATCTATAACTAAATTACAGCTAAAACACTAAATAGAATTTTACTTAAGACAATCCTAATTTTATTGTATCTAAAGTTTCCAACACCTGGACCATTTATTCTGATTAGAACTTCGTAGTTCCTGACACAAAATAGTATCTTATATAAGTCCATAATAAACATAAAGACTTTGACTCCTGAGAGACTTTAAATACACCTGTTACCCACCTACAAACATTTACTTTATTTGTCTCTATGCCTACGTTCCACAGTATCAGTATGGGACTAACAAAGTTTGCTCCACCCATTCTGTTGGAGCATAACGAGACAAACTTAGTGCACAATAATCTCACGGCGCAAACACAACACAAGGCGTTGGACTTCCTACTCGCACCATTTTGATTATTTACCGTTGCGGTTTGCGCTCGCTTCCTGGCAAATGAATTGGACGATAAAACAGCAAACATTCGTCAACTTTTCTCTAATGAAACTTTTTGACAATAATACAAGAATAGAGGTAACAAAATTATACCCATACTTTGTCTTTGCTAAGTTTCGGTTCTTTAAGACGTATTTTTTACAATCCAATCCTTTAGGTTTTCAGCGCTCATTTGTTGGACCTTTTCAAATCTTTTAAACAAAGACTGAAAAGGTCCCAAGAATACTTAGAAGTGAGACAATTAATCAAGGAGTAAGCTTTGAATTGTGAGGGGTTGATTGTGTTTCTTGACGATACCTGGTTAATTTGTTATACCACATTGATAGTAAAAGTTTTCTATTAAAACGAATTTAATATTAATTCTTTCTATTCTTGAAGAAGGCAGCCAAACGACGAGACATCCAATAAAGCTAACACTGTTTCAACTCGGCAGAGATAATAAAATAGTACGCAAAACTTGTATCGATAATCTCCATAATTTAGATAATGGTACCTTTCAATTTTAATATGTTAATTATTTTTACACGAGTACAACAATGAGTAATGAGTACAATCTCTTATTATCACCTTAATGGGTTTAACTCGTCGCAATAGGTTTGCAAACTATGGCGACGAGAGGGGCATGTGTAGTCGTGACTTGCGCTTGAGACAAGAAATTTATCGAGGCTACTGATTCCACCCAGAAATGGGGCCTTTATACTGTATTAATACGTACCAAGTAGGATCAGGGTGTTAGGTATTCTGCAGTCAAGCAAAGAAATGCGAGTCGAGGTTAAAAGGTCTTTTGGTGGAGTATTCATCAGTTTCTACATGTCCCACACTACCTCTTTGTTTGTCTCTGAACAGTGGTGTACGATAAAACATTTCACTTGAATCAAAAATATATCAGGAACGTGAACATATTGGTAGTAACATTTATACTATGGTAGTAGCGCGGCTTGGCGGCCCTGCTCCCTAGATCCCACCCTTATCAATCACGCTGTTCTCGAATCCAACTATGCATGTTTCATCACTTTCAACTCAACAATCCTTGTGAATAACTCACAAAGATCGACGTAAAAGCAAGTTCATGTTACTTTGAAATATTTATTAGTGATTGGTCCTTGTAGATAGATAGTCTTTGATTGTTTTATTTAAACTTACTATGGAAAGAGAATCTAGTGATAGTTTACTCGCAGGCTTGAAGACTCTGTCGGTAGGTGATACATCTGTACATGTCTCTAGACCTAAACATACTACGCGTCTAAGAAAGCGGTGGATTGCTGTCATGAAACAGGACATACGTTGACATACGAAAATGTTGTAGAATATAGATCTTACAAACTCACCTGAGTTTGCAAGTAGCATAACAAACTTAAAAGATCAAAAACCAGCAATAATAACTCTAATACAAAAAGAAAGCCTGCTTCGAAAAGCATTCAGATCCACTTCCAGAACTTTTAAGGGATTATAGACATTTTGGCAAATACGAAACCATTATTTAATTGTCATGTCCAGCCATCCGCCTATCTGTATGTATACACAGAGCGACAGTCTGACATACGTTAGGCATTTTTCTCGGAAACTACTGAGTCTATATTAATGAAAATTTAGAGATATGTAGTATGTATAGCGCTACAAAATTACGAAGTAAATTTGCCAAAAAAATAAAGACTACAATTATAAAAAATCAAATTCATAAAAAACCATTTAATCGAATCAATTCTATATCTCACCAACTACTCTATCGATGCTATTCAAAATAATTTTATTTAAATTTTTTGTAAAAAAAAATGGTTTTTCAAAATGTAACAAATTTGAATTACGTAGAGAACTTAGAATAACTACACCTAGAACGATAGTTCCCTTCAAAGCGGTCTGTCAAAAGCGTGGCAAAAATATAATCTATGTGTGCGTAAGGTACTTGTATTTACGCTCGACGAAACGCACACAGTGAAAAAAATAATGTTGCCAATAAATTAAATTGTCCCTAAAAATAGTGAAAGTTGAAACTATTTCACACTTATAGTTGTGATCACGGAACAAATGTGATTATTAGATTACACCTTTTATTTATTTGGAACTCATCAATGGGGATTGTTCACAAAATATTACCCTCTGATTTTATATTTTTATTACGTAAAATAGGGTATTTTAAGATACTAATTTGAATATTTTTGTGTTTTAAACGTTAGTTTTTTTATAATTCGATTTTAAATTTATTTCTCCGATGACGTCATATGGGACAAGTTTACATTGATTTTTTCGCCTAGAAAACAAAAATAATAAAAGTAAGTTTTATCTATATATAATCATAGTAATCTGTGCTACTATTTAAATGTCACTGTCATTACTCATTCATACGTATCGTGATCATTTTAGTGTTTTTTGTCGCTAGGCTTATAATTTTTCGTGTTCAACCATTATTATTTTCTACAGTTATCGTTAAATTTTTAAAGTGGTCTTTAGGCAAAATCCATGTTACAGAACTTAAATCAAATAATGTACA
Source organism: Dendrolimus pini (assembly GCA_949752895.1). Classification (NCBI taxonomy): domain Eukaryota; kingdom Metazoa; phylum Arthropoda; class Insecta; order Lepidoptera; family Lasiocampidae; genus Dendrolimus; species Dendrolimus pini. The sequence goes on from OX457130.1 coordinate 12,416,940, forward strand.
GCTAGAATTTTTTTTACACCTGAAGCAGGCAAAAAGGCAGTCGGCCCACCTGATTGGATTTAGTAATGTCAAATAAAGGTCAAACGCATTTCTTACAAAATACAAGAAGATCGTACGTTTTTTGGAATTTTAACTAGACAGAAATTATTAGGGACACTATTCCTAGAAATGGTTTTTCAAAAAGCTAAATTGAAAAAAGTGAACAATCCCAATTCTTACTTCTGAATTGATGACAAAGCCCATAGATCCCCTAAACGATTAGGAGTTAAATATAAGTGCAATTCGTCTACCGAAACGACATGGTAGTGACCCGTTTTGTTTACATTCTATAAAAAGAGTGAAATAAAAATATTTTTTATAAAAAAATAAAACCTGTATACAACTTTTTGAGGGCGGTTTTTAAATTTAATAATAGTGTAACTTACAAAAAACACGCGAATATCCTAATTTTAGCAGGATTCACTTAGATGCATTCTAGTTTACGTCTGTATCTATAGTCAAGCAAAGTAGTTACTTTTGCTTAAGGAATGACTTAAGAAAATATTTTATGTTCAAACAAATAAGAGCCAAAATATTAGAAAAAAGTAATGTTTCAAGTTATAACTTGTCTATAGATAGAAACGGGTCTTAGAGTGATCGAGATGAGAGATTCTTAATGTACTTGTCCAATTTGAAAACCTGCCCGTAAAACTTCAACTTAAAATTTTGTTGCGATTCATTTTGTCACTTGTCAGTTGAAGTTTTTCCACTTGTACGTTGCGATTCATTTTTCCACTTATCCGTTGGCATTCGTTTTACCACTTGTCTGTTGCGGTTCGTTTTTCAACTTGTCCGTTGAAGTTTCACTTCTAATATGTGTCCCAGCACACATTTCGATTTTTCGCAGGTTTACTGCAAATTATAATTCGGTTAAGTTAGGTACATTTTAATGAATGCATTTTTTATTTAAACATATTTTATTTTATCAAACAAAAAACCGAATTCGATCAGGAACCAAAAAAGCATTCATAGTCTACTCTAAAATTATACACATACAAAGGAACATTAACAATACGCATCTTTCGTCATCAACTTCATTCAGTTTTAAAGGATTGTTGATTTGAATAGAGAGCCTGAAGTATTTATATAATACCTTAGTTGAAGGTACAAAAGAACTTCAGTACATTACTTGTTCTTTATCCTCGAAATGTAAGGAACAATTTTTTGTATTTTTAGTAGGCACCCAACTGTCTACATTTCGATTACGCCTAATTCTTTCGGTCCAACGAGCCGCAATGATCGGCTCAGAAGGAAACCTAAAACCAAACCAAAACATAAAATTACATATTATTATTATACGTATGCAACTTGTTGTTTTTTGTCTCAGTTTCCTAATTAATCAATTTAATTTAATCACAAAGAAAAAAAATGCGCTTTTAATTGCCTAATTCAGACGTGTTTCACTTTTAATTAAACAACAAAATATAGGAAAATATTTCCCCGTGTTGGCAACATTTTCATAAACTGTGACATGACAAATTATTGAAATTTATTTTTCATTTTGATGAATGTTTTACGTAAAAATATACGTTCAAACACATTACTTACCCGTGAAATGTAATGTTACTATCTTTCTTGTGTTTTTCCGATATACGGTGACATCCGTTCACTGCACACACCGTCATTTTTAATCAAAATTTCGGGAGTACTTTTCGCTACGACACGACCTTGAGCACTGACGGGCCGAATAATGAACTTAGCCAATATGGCTAGGTTTGAGTTGCCTCACTTTACGGAGGCGGACTCGGTTTCTAGGTGTAATTATTCTAAGGTAGAGAAGGGATAGTTGGACAAAACTATTACACCTTGTGAGCGAAATCTCGCCACCACTTCATATAAAATCATAAAAAAGGCTTTATAACTTTCAAACTATGATTAATGCTACCCTGTTTTTGACCCTTAGTTATATGTGTAGCGGCCACCCTAAGTGTAGCAACACGACAAGCCTTCGGAATGTACTGCGCGGTAAGTTCGGCTAAATACGCTCGCAATGTTTTTTAAGATACCTTAATTAGATTAGCGCATATTAGTGCTGATCCTTCAATCGCCGAACTTTCCGCGTGGTATGTTTTTTTTTAAATTTATTCATGACCATAGAATCAAAGTCTTTCAGTCGGAAACATGTTAATTAATAGGTCTTCGTATAGTAGCGCAGTTGTATTGCAGGCTACAACCGACGCCATTCAATGGAGTTCTTGTGAAAACTCGAAAGATCACATCTGAATATACAGTTCACATTTCTCACAAAAACACATAATTTCTACTCAAAAACTATCAATATCCTGCAACTATTGTTCATTTTAGAGTAATTATACACATTTCAGTTCCCGCCAAAAACTCCCCGCGTGGTATGTTCTGCAGATGTGTTGCTAGCCTAAGTATTTAAATTTTACGATACTATTGCTTACATTTAATTTAAATTTCAACCGCCTAAATCAAGAAATTTAGAAAAAAAATAACAATTGTTACTAGTGTGAGACTTGAATTTAAAATGCCGTTAAAATTACTATATAGTTTATTAGAACTATACAAACACGTATAACACAGGTACAAATATAACCGAACACAACAAGTCCAAACGTAATTTAGAATATCGTAATTCAATAAAACGCGCAAAGTCCGTCACTTATTACATTCCTGATTGTAGTACACACGTCTTACTTCGCTCGTGGTTCTCGCTCGACTGCCTCTCCCTCAATCGGGGCATTATTTTATACTGCACAAATGCAATATGTCTGCCCGGCAACGTGGACCGAATTTCCTAGAATCGGATTTTACTTCAAAATCCGTAACATCTGGCTAATGATTACAATACTACAATAGGCCGGTTGCCAATAAGTAAACAAAAGAAGGCGATCATAAAAGAATTTCAATGTTACTATTTCACATGCCGACGGGTAATAAATGTGCTTTTTGCTTTTTTTCAGATATGCAGGTGTGAATTTGTTTTTGTCGGCGCCTAGGTTGTTATACTATGATATACATAGAGAAGTAAGCAGACAGACATTTATTTTCTACGAACTTATTTTCTAATGGTTTCGTTATTGTCGAAATAGTTATAGAACCCTTTAAATTGCCATGATTATATGAAAATTTTACACCCAAAATTTCCCTCAAACAACGGTCTTTTAAACTTGAGCAAAGCTAACAAGTTTTACTCCGGCTTACTTGTTAAAATACGTTTCGAATTTTCTTAACGTAAGGTAAGACAACTTTTCTTCATATCCTGAAAATGATCGCGATAAGAAGAATTGAGGAAATATACTTTTCCAAGAAAGAGGCATCGTGACGTGAAAATTGGAGCATTAAAGCATGGGATTCTTTGTCGCTTTAGAAGATAGTACCTGATGTAAAATCGAAAAAACAGAAAATAAAAAACATGAAAATATGTATGAGCTATATCATATTTAAGAATACTTTTAGAGTACTGTTACGAGTTACGGGACTCGAATTAAAATGCCGTTGGAATTACTATAGAATTTATTAGAACTATACAAACACGTATAACACAAGTACAAATATAACTGGGCGCAACCAGTACAAACGTGATGCACGATTCAATAACACGCGCAAAGTCCGTCACTATATAGCTTATCGAATGTACACACGTCTTGCTCGTATCTTAATCGTCGCTTGACTGCCCCATCTCTCAGTTGGGGCATTTTTTTATACTGCACCAATACAATATGTATCGACATAATAATCGACCGCATAACAATTATTTCCAAAAATCACACCTGGTTAATGACTATCATAAATGATTACAATACACAATAGGATGTTTTCCTAATTACAAATTTTGAATACAAAGTAAACAAAAGAAGTCCAAATGCCGAAAGGTAATAAACTGCAGTGCATTTACTTTTGTCGGCGTGTAAGAGTCAGCGGACGCATTTGTCAGCCTGACAAACGCGTCCTCAAGGATACGCGGCTTATCAGGTTCAAGCATTTATGCACTTTATTGTAATAATTTTAAAGTTTATTTTCAAGTGCGTTAATAAATTCCTAACAGTGCCGTATGTATTTTGACCATAACCCTCATGTAATGGCGATATCAGGATGTATGTACTACATGCGTTACAGGCTCAGCCATTTTTCTCAGACATTACTGGGCCCATAGGAATGAAATTTAGTGGTAGTATGTAATCTACATGCCAAAACACACTGCTGTAGTCAAAGCGCAAAAATGATATAGAGATAACCTCCATACACATAACATGTAACATTTTAATCCCACAATAACTGAGGGTTTAAAATTATAAGAAAATATCTACTTAATTGGTATAATAGAAAGTCCTTTATATAAAAAAGTAAAATAGTTGGATTCTCTTAAGCAAGATATATACATTTTTGCAAAATAACGTAAAGTATAATCTGACCTTAATATTAGCACTAGATTTAGATTAATAAGACAACATTACAGATCTTTTAAAATAGTTCATGGAATAAATCGATTCGTTCCTCACAATACGCATTCCCTATTAGCGTCATTATGAACTTGTGCTATTGTAATACTGTCATTGAGTAAATTATTTAACATCACAGGAATTTGTCAATAATTATCAGTCAATTTAAATAAATATTGTATTTCATACCCATCATTTTATTCTCCATCACATGTTGGCATTAAAAGTCAGATTAATTAAAACATCTAAAAAGCGAAATCCTTAAAATGTCTAAAAACAAGAGATAACACTATGTTATGCCTGTTTCCCCAAAATTTCAGACATTTTTACTGCCTTGCAAAATCTTTTTGGAACAAAATAAGAAATAGGCGAGCGTTTTCCGCTCCTCGGGGTTATCTTATGAATTTGACAAAGCACCTGACGGGAAAAATGAACTATTGAAGTTCGATGTTGGCTTATTCTTTCTAAGATATTCACAGTTGATACATATTTAAGGGCAACATTAACCAAGTTTGGTGATGTTAAAAATCCATATCCCCATAAATATCTGATTTTCATTATTTACGAGCTTAACAAAATAGCTGTGACTTTAACAAGCAGCATGATACATCCTATTTCGAATTTGAATATTTGTGGTTTCTGAAGTATTATTTTATACATAAACTAAGTTGAGTTAATGCCGGGCAGTACTGCACAACAATCTTTTTCTGCATTTGTCTACAGAGCCATAAAAATAATTTAATCGAAAATTACTCATATTTCAAAAACAGATATTTGATTTTTCCAGAATTTTCTACTTTATATACAGTTTAAAATGTAGAGGATGCGGTAGCCTTTTGTCGACTTTGGGAGCTTATATTGATTTTTTTTAACGCTCTGTTATAGCACATATATTATTATTAGTATTATTTATTACTCTGTTACATAGATATATAGCACCCACCTTAGTATGTATAAAATATTTTCAATCCAAATTTCATCCCTACACCACCGACATTAATTGAAAAATAATGGTGTGTCATATATAGAGAACCATACAGATGTGTGCGAATTTATAAACGTTTTAGCCATTTAGCAACAGAAGCATAAAAAAGAGTACTTTTAAAGTATTGTTTAAATTCCATATTTAACGAGATGTTTCACAAATGGATTTGCCTACATACTAGTATATATATACACATATAAATATAAATATAATATCAGCCCATAAATGTCCCACGGCTGGGCCCGGGCCTCCCATTATAGGGAGGAACGGATAGCATACCCGCCACGCTTGTCCAAGGTGGGTTGGCAGATTTCACACATCGGTTATCTCGATGTGCAGGTTGCATCACGATGTTTTCCTTCACCGTTATTAGCATAGTAATTTTAACAATACGTACATTATGCCAGAAAACTCCCTAAGTGGTGCATGCGTTCCGGCCAGGATCGAACCCGCGCCCTTTGAGTCTGGGACGCGTGCGCTAACCAATACGCTACCACGACTATATATAGTATACCTCATTTCTATAGTTACAGCCGCTATAGATTTATGTTGACTACGATCCTGACATCTGTCACATATGGCCATAAATTGTAAGATAGAAAAAGGTACACAAGTTTTCTTTGAGTACCTACGACAATAGCGTACAGGGATCAAATATTATTCTTGACAGTTTTCAAAGGTCAGCAACAAATCAACTGCTGTCTTTGAAAGTATTTTCAAGACTAACAACCGCACAACATAATGTAAAATGTGTAGTATGTAGATAACGTATATTTTACAAAAAGGTTTTGTGTTACTGCTGTATGTAAATTATGGAAGATTTAGGGGTTTATAAAGTTTACATGTGTTGTTATTCAAGGACTAATACAGTTTTAAGAGAAACTCATATCACACGGGGGTCATATCCCAGTATTATATACAATGTCTACGAGTATAACAGTTCAAACTACAAGAATGTACGAGACGCAGAAAGCAGACACGTTGTCATCCTGATAAAGTAAATAATTTGTAAAATATTTTTAATTGTCGATTTTAGATTTTTATACCTAAACTTTTTCACATTGAAGAAGGTGATTATGATATGAATTCTGATCATTCTTCTACACTTTTAAGTCTAAATGAGCACAGTATGTGTCGAGAAAAAACCCTTCTTTGACTAATAAGAACGCAGAATGAGAAAGCTTTAGACAAGACTTAGATTGTGTTGTAGATTTGAAAGTGTCTAAAAAACTAGAGGAACTTGATGCATATGTGCAGACGTTTGTTACAAATATTCAACAATGCGCTTGGAAAAATACACCTGAATTTAAAATAAAATCGACTTACTTATCCAAACGAAATTATTAATCTAACTAAGCAAAAAAAGAAACAGAGACCAATATGGCAGATTTCTACACTTGAGGTTGAAATATCCACTTGATAAAACTCTTTTGAATAATTACAAAAAGACTAAGGCTGGTGTGAACCGACTTTTAACCGATGGTTAAAATAAAATAATCGCCAAAAATGTATGGAAAAACAGTGATTATTTTTGGTTAACCGTCGGTTAAATGTTGGTGCACACCAGCCTAAGTAGGGAAATATAAAAATTCAATGATGAATGTATGCAATCTCAACTTAGTCCACTCTCTAGTGATCGTAATACAGATTACTCATTAAAGAATGTTAGTTGCAAAGTCTCTCAAAAAACCGATAAATCAAATTTTTCCCATAAGAGAACAGAAGAGAAACTGGGTCATCAATAACAGTCAGAAAGCCAACCGATTTTCTCAACATTTAGAAAAAACATTCCAGCCAAATGAAGGCAACGATAACGAAGATACCTTTGGGTATCTAGCACCTGATGAATTGGAAATAACACTTGAACTCCTAAAGAAATACAACAAAAGAAAGCTCCAGGTTACAATCTCACTACCGGGGAAGTTCTGCGCAGCCTTCCAAGAAAGGGTGTAAATGAAACTCACTACACTTATCAATGTCACTTTTAGAATAAAGCATTTTCCAAGTCTGTGGAAAGTTGCGGAAGTAATTATGATTCTAAAACCTGGTAAATCTCATGACACGACATCTTACAGACCAATTTCTCTCTTACCAATAATCTCAATTTATTTGAAAAACTGTTATTGTATGAAACATATAATAGAAGATAGAAAAGTTATCCCCGACATACAATTTGGATCTAGAGAGAAACGTTCAACCATAGACCAAGTGCATAGAATCACAAACATCATTGACAGAACATTAGAAGAAAAGAAAGTTTTTTCTACAGTATTTTTAGATGTGCCACAAGCATTTGACAGCGTCTGGCATGAAGAACTTAAATTCAAGTTAATAAAAATGCTACTTAAACAATATTCAGATTTGTTAGCATCATATATCTCTAACAGAATGTTCAGGGTCAGGTCTACTTTTCGGATCTTAAAGAAGTTAAAGCTAGAGTACCTACCACAAGTAGTGTATTGAAATGCCAACATCATAATAAATTACATAATATTACGAGAAATAGTGAAAACATTAGTGTATATATAGACTAGTAAACAAGTGCCTTTTGAACCAACTTTTTTCAGCAGTCTCCGAAAATTATAAATGAGGTGTCATTCGATTCGGAATGGCATCTAGATGATTTTTGAAAAAAAATGAAGTTCCGCATGCAAAAATTGTAAAAGTTATTAACAATTAACTAAAAAAAGGGGGTTTAGTTTTGCAAATATCTCAAAAAGTCATAAAGATTTTTCAAATTTGAAGATGTTTTAAACTTTTAATTTTGTAACAACGAAAATTATTAATAAAAAAATGAAAAATAAACACTTTCTAATTTTTCCAACGGGGTTCTATTCTAAAGCCTTTCAAGAATTGCTCAAGAAAGGAAATAAAAACTTCGTTTAAAAAACCGACTTCAAAAACTAAAAAATTAAAATGTATAAAATAACTTATTTCTAATGCTATTATTATTAATATATATTATCTAAAACATTTTAAAGTCGGTGCTTAGTAATTTTCTCAATATCGTAATTTTTATGTTTTGCTTTGCACCGACTTCAAGATGTTTTAGATAATATATATTAATAATAATAGCTTTAGAAATAAGTTATTTTATACATTTTAGTTTTTTAGTTTTTGAAGTCTGTTTTTTTAAACCAAGTTTTTATTTTTTATTTGTTACGAATGGTGCCGCGCTTCTTAAAAAATATAGGTCCCAAGAACCGGGAACAAAAAGATGATCGTAAAATGAAAACTACTGGGCCAAACTATGTAAATTTTTTGGGGACCACATGGCAGCTATTCCGCGTCGAACAAAAAAAGAATCACGTAAATCTAATCATAAATCTCAGAGTAATCGGTGTACATATGGAACAGAGTGAAAATTATTTTCATGAAAAATGTTCATAAAATGAAAACTACTGGGCCAAACTATGTAAAATTTTTAGGGGACCAATTGGAAGCTATTCCGCGTCGAACAAAAAAAGAATCACGTAAATCGGATCATAAATGACGGAGTAATCGGCGAACATACATAAAAAAAAGCAAAAAAAAAAAAAAATTGATACTGACGAATTGAGAACCTCCTTTTTTCGAAGTCGGTTAAAAAATCTTAAATTTATAGTTTAACAATTATCACACTTGCAATGTTTATGTTCAAGCAAAACAAAAATATTTTGTAACAACGAAAATTATTAATAAAAAAATGAATAATAAATATTTTCTAATTTTTCCAACGGGGTTCTATTCTAAAGCCTTTCAAGAATTGCTCCAAGAAAGGAAAAAAAAATTAAATTTATAGTTTAACAATTATCACACTTGAAATGTTCTTGTTCAAGCAAAAAAAAATATTAATTAACTATTGAATAACTACATGAAAAATTGTTATAAAAAAAATTTTCAAGCAGATTATTGTTCAATCATCTATTCAGTTAGTGCCTGAATTTTTTCATTTTTTTTTCATGTTTAGTATGTTTAAATAATATTTATTCATTAAAGGGCCGATGTGGGTGTGGCTTGCGTAAACCAGAGTACCCGTTTTCGGCCGTATTTTCATCCCTCTGGGAAAATTATAAATATTAATCTTACAGTTTCGGGAGCCGAGACTTTTTTTAGGAAATGTCCTCCTCTTTTCGAATCTTTTTTCAAATTTGAAAAATCTTTATTACTTTTTGAGATGTTTCCAAAAAACTAAACCCCCCTTCTTTTTTTTAGTTAATTGTTAATAACTTTTACAATTTTTGCAAGCGGAACTTCATTTTTTTCAAAAATCATCTAGATGCCATTCCGAATAGAATGACACCTCATTTATAATTTTCGGAGACTGCTGAAAAAAGTTGGTCCAAACCGAAAACACACATAATAAGCTCTAACAAAAGCGCTACATCACTGAATAACCTTCGAAAACTTTGTCATGCCTGCATACGTTCCCAGTTTGTTTTGGAGCCAATAAAACGTCAAAATAGAATTCTCTTGGAGAGAAAGGGCGGTTATGATAACCTAATAACCTCAAAAGGTTCGCAGTGGGTTCTCCTTTCATGACAAGGCGCAATTTCCACGTAGAAAGTCAAATGGGAAAGCGTAACCAATCTTAATGTCTTTGGTGCATGCACGTACAAAGTCCGATTGCGAAATTTTCACACGTTATAATAAATTATGTACCTATTCTACGTGCACTTGTTTTTCTTCACACAAAAACGACGTCTTCAACACATCTTTAAATACAAAAAATGGACTGTATGAAATTAAATAGTAAAACTACACTTGCATCCTAATACTGGTAATAAACGGATGAATTAAATAGATTCAGTTTGAAAGGTAAACAGCTGAAAAGAAACACTTATTATAAAACAAGTCCAAAAAAGTTGTAAACACGAATCTGGAGTGAAAATTGGGGGTTAATGAAAATATAATCGAAAAAAAGCCACTGAAAATCACGATCTGCTTTTCGGTCAGGGGATTGGTTTTGGATTTGGATTTTATAAGCCAATTACGTAATCCCTATTAATATTACAAATGCTAAAGTAACTCTGTCTGTCTGTCGGTCTGTCTGTTACGCTTTCACGGAAAAATAACTGGACCGATTGGGCTAAAATTCACTATATAAATTTTCGTTACTAAGGATGACCATAGAATACTTTTATCCCGAAAAATGGGACAGTTCCGGGATAAAAACATGTTTGCCTCTCTTTTTATTATGATTTAACGGAAAAACTATCGGACGCATTTTGCTGAAATTCGGTATTAATATTAATACCGAGGATGAACAAGGGTATGTTTCATCTCGGATAGTGAGATAGATTTTTGGTAATTTTGGTCGTTATGGTCATTATGGTAATTTTGATCATTTTTGTCATTGAAATAGGATTGAAATAGAGAATGAAAGTTGGTATGGAAGGCCAATCATTTTCCAAGTTTATCGATATTAAAATTTACTATCTATAAAAAAATGCAATAGAAACTCAATCTGTGTGTCTGTTAGCTTTCACGGAAAAACTACTAGGGGTACTGGATCGGTTTTGCTGTAATTTTGTTTAAATGTAGTTTTAATACCGCAAAGGGACATAAATGCTATTCAAGCCGGTAGATGGAATAATTTTTTATATATAATGAAGTGAAGCTTCCGGGCGCAAATAGCACTAACACAAACATATACTACTAATTAAACTCTATGCTCTGCTGGTCCTCTTAAAACAAGAGGCATGCACTGGCGGTTGAACTACCGGCTGGGCCGCGGGGTAAACTCTGGTTATTATATAAATACGGCAAAAAATCATAGTCTATCACCCAGCCCAAACAATTTTTCATTGTGGACCCGTGTAATTAATTATTTAAATTTCTGTTTATATGGATCAATTTAATTAATTAATCCATCCAAATTGAAAGATAGAAATGAGTTGTCTAATATTGGCTTAAAGACAACATAAAATTTCGATAAGAAGAAAACTTTACACATTAAAACCAAAGAAAATCAATGTTGTTCTAAATTAAAAAACTAGACTATTACACTAGGCTTTTCTTATATTTTATCCTGGAAAAAACAGCGCCTAATTTTTGTCACAAAAAACAATCTTGAAGGGGGCGAAATAGGGGTTGAAAATTTGTGAAGACAAATCATATCTTCAAGTTAGGGATACCAAAAATATTTAAGCTTCGGTAAGAGATAGCAAATACGTGTTTCAATTTTACAGCTGCGTTTTTACTTCATTCAGAAAACAAAAATTAAATTAAACAAAATCGCAGGGAACATCTGTATTATTGTTATGATTTGCGAAACTCGAATTAAAATGACGTTAGAATTATTATAGAGTTTATTAGAACTATACAAACACGTATAATACAGGAACAAATATAAACCATCACAACACAACAAATCCAAACGTAATGCAAAAGATCGTAATTCAATAAAACGCGCAAAGTCCATCACTAATAGATTCACGAATGTTCACAGGTCTCGCCTTAATCGTAGTTCTCGCTGAGCTGCCCCCTCCTTCAATCAGGCCATCGTTTTATACTGCACAAATGCAGCGTTCCCGTATCGTAGTTGACGTAATCCGAAACACCTGGCTAATGAGTCGGCCGCAAGCGGCCATAAATATGTACCATAAAACAATGGACTGTTCTCTAAAAACGTATGCTAATAAATAAGTAAACAGAGAAGACGATCATAAAATAATTACAATTAGTTCAAATGCCGACAGGTAATAAAATGTGGGGTTTTATTTCAGATATGCAGGTGGATTTTGTTTTTGTAGGGACCTGAGTTGTAACATTATTAATAAATAAGAAGTTAAACCACAGCGGGTATTATCAAGCTCACACATCCTTATCTGTTGTTAGGCCATTACGCAACGTCACATTTCACCCTTGGGCCAGAGAGGGGGCGTCGAAGAACTAATTACACATTTATGTTGATACTTAGTGCTTTTAAAATTAAATATTAAACTGTGATAAATACCTTATTACTTGCCATGAAAAAGTTCTACGAAACATGTGATTACGACTTACGAGTATTTTCAGACGAGACATGTTGTTACAAACATTTTCATTATTTAAAAATTCACGCCTGTCTCAATTAAAAATAATTATCATTCGTAAAATGTCTTTCTTATAAGCGGAACATTATATTTCTACAGACACCATCTTATTGGCTATTATATTAAGTCTTATAAATTAATTATTCTTAATTATTTCAACTTTTTACATAAACATTTTACATACTAACCTTTCCTTCTACTTATAAAATTCATATCCAAAATAATAAATACTTATAGAACCATAATACAAAGACAAAACTAACAAAAATAAACTGTATTTATAAATATATTTAAAGTGTAACCTTATACCAAAAATAAGCAAATTTTCATAAAAACGGTAAAAGTAACATATATCATCAAAAGTATTAAATTGTGCTAAAGTGAAAAGTAAAGCTTGATTTACATTTTAGTCAAGTAATCAGTTAACTTGCGAATACCTGAATCCTTATCACCGTTTTACATTTTATTACTTAACTGAAAAATATTTGCCGAAACTTAAATACTCGTATACGAACTCCACTTGGGATTTTTATAAGTTAACTACTTGACTAATGCAAATCTAAATCCAGCCACATATGCCACGTTTTCACAACAAATAACATTTTACAAATATCGTTAGCCTATACGCCTATAGGTTTGCTCTACTCTGTGAACAAACTACTTCCATGACCTACAAGTATTGTTTTTACGTTACAATACTGTTACATACCGATAAAGACCGCACAGCTGCACGTTGTAAAAACGAATTCTTTTATTTACTTCGTGTTTAAACTTTAAAAACATCTATTGTTTTCGTACTTATTTTATGGGTGTAATTAGTGTCGAACGAATTAATCCTTGTTTTTATTGCATTGCGTCGAAGCTTGCCAGATGTGTGTGAATGGGGACCCCTTTGTCGGTATTATACAGTTTAGTATAAAACAATGCCCGAACAGAGGGGTGGGGCAGTCAAGCGGCGATTACGATACTGGCAAGACCTGTGTAATACTTTCGATGTCGTTAACATAGTGACGGATTTTGCGCGTGTTGAATTGCAATGAATCGTGCAGTGTGAACTGGTTGCATCCAGTTTTATTTTGTACTTGTTTTATACGTACAAATTATTTGTACAGTTCTAATAAACTGTATAGTAATTTCAGCAGCATTTATTTTAATTCAAGTCCTGTAGCTCGTAGCAATACGCTCGCTTTTTACTCTAATGAGTATAAAGTAGAATGTATATAAAAAATAGAAATACGATTTAACTTTAAAGTCTTATAATCTAAGTACCCTAATAACATGTTTCTCTGTAAGTACCTTTATTGGCTTTACAAGTTTATTTCTAAAGAAAATGTAAATACTAAAAATGAAGGGAACAAACGAAAAGTTGAACAAAGAATAAAAAGCTCTTTAAGACAAAAAAAAACATATCAAACAATGAAGAGACCTAACATTATGCCTTACGCCCATCATTCATTCTGTTTCTAGATATCTCAAAAATTGTTCAGCTTATGATTGATTGTGTGTACTTTTGTATTATGTCCTTTTTATTCCAGTTCTCTATTTCTTAATAACCGTGCTAATATAGTAGGTAAACATAAATATTAAAATAGTAAGTTCTTTCACCCCGGCTTTAAGACTGAATCGGTCAACCTGATATATCAATAGCTATGATTTCAATTGTTGTGAAGTTGATTTAAACCTACCTTTCTTATTCAGAAAATCAAAATATATTTGTTTCTTCTTATAATGTGTCTTGAAGTGATAAGGCCGCTATTTGTTCTTAATTGTAAGCTGTTTTGTGTATTATTTCATACATTTTTAACCGACTTCGAAAAAAGGAGGAGGTTCTCAATTCGTCGGGATCTTTTTTTTTTTTTTGCTTTTGTTTATGTTTGTTCGCCGATAACTCCGTGATTTATGATCCGATTTACGTGATTCTTTTTTTGTTCGACGCGGAATAGCTTCCAATTGGTCCCCTAAAAATTTTACATAGTTTGGCCCAGTAGTTTTCATTTTATGAACATTTTTCATGGAAATAATTTTCACTCCGTTCCATATGTTCGCCGATAACTCCGTGATTTATGATCCGATTTACGTGATTCTTTTTTTGTTCGACGCGGAATAGCTGCCATGTAGTCCCCTAAAAATTTGACATAGTTTGGCCCAGTAGTTTTCATTTTACGATCATTTTTTTGTTCCCGCTTCTTGGGACCTATATTTTATAAGAAGCGCGGCACCATTCGTGGGTCCACCCATACATAGCTAGACGCTAAAAAGTAACAAATAAAATTTAAAAACTTCGTTTAAAAAAACCGACTTCAAAAACTAAAATGTATAAAATAACTTATTTTTTAAGCTATTATTATTAATATATATTATCTAAAACATCTTGAAGTCGGTGCAAAGGAAAACATAAAAATTACTATATTTTGAAAATTACTAAGCACCGACTTTAAGATGTTTTAGATAATATATATTAATAATAATAGCTTAAGAAATAAGTTATTTTATACATTTTAGTTTTTTAGTTTTTGAAGTCGGTTTTTTTAAACGAAGTTTTTAAATTTTTCTAGTACAATAAAGATATTCTATTCTACAATCGTCATAACTATATCATTTATGACCAACATCTAAAGATGTTAAAAGTAACAGTACTATTACTTGAAATTACGTGTTTTAATATCTACTTTTAACTAAGAGAATGAATACTTTTAATCTTAGAAAATGAGATAGTTTTCGCTCGCTAAGCTATGTGGTGGAACCTGTATACTATATACTATAATAATATGTCAATTTAAATTAGTTTTTTATTTAATATACTGTTATGAAAATTAATATGTATTTATCTATATATTTTTTAGGTTGCCTGGAAGAGATCGCTTTGGGTTAATAAGGCCGGTTATTGTATTGCCTAGAAAATATTGTAAATATGTTCTGTTTCTTTAATTATATATTTTGGTGTGCAATAAAGTGTTATCTGTCTATCTATATATAATACTAGCTGTAGTTATTACCTTCTAAGACTGTCTATGTGGTATTGTAACTGTGAACTTCGTATCCATACCCCGACGAATCTTATTGTCGGCATAAAAATATCCTCTGTTCTTTCTCGACTACGCAAGCACATACATACCAATATTGTAAACCTATTGAATAATTTTCAAAGCCAAGGAAAATGAAACGAAGAAGAACAAAGTTACTCTTACATTTAAATACCTATTTAAATGTAAGAGTTTCCAGGAGTGTCAGTAAGTGTAATATCTATAGCATCGATGTATAACATCCCAGCTATGTTTTTTTGAAGTGAAACTTCTATATAGTCGGGGGGGTTTTATGCATTCGACTTGGATTCCAGGTGTGGCTATGCTAAAGAAATAGGCATTTTTTGATAAGGCAGGGGGAATGCATTTCTTTACCGTCCCTAGGCCTAGGTGAAGAATACTGGGGGGAGCGTGGGACTCAGGAACAGCAGTATCCAACATGAACTCCTAGCGAAAGCCACGGGAAACTCGACTGTCACACTACCTAGCAAACTTAAACCTGCGCCTCTTATCCCACGCTTTTACGAGGTGCCACAGACGCTAGACCATAGACACTACGACTGTGACTTCTCTAGATACGGCTGTCCCTGTGGTGTATCGGTGTGAGTTTGCCTTTTTTACCAAAAGGGATGATGCATTCGCAAGGCTCCGCCGGTTCTCCGAAGAAAGAGATAAGCCGTAAAGTAACCTTGGTGCTCCTGCAGAACACGTAGCGACATAACCCCCAGCCACTCAAATCTATTTCACCCTTCCTTGTTCTTTTACGGCATTTTGAAAGCCCTTGTAATGAGTGAGTGGCGCGTCACTGTCCACATATTTTCTCCGCACTGCTTGAATATTGGCGGGGCAAGGCAGACCTCCAGCTCTATGAGAAGTTCATTTTACTAACCAAATTCGTTTTATTTTTATTACACACAATATTTCTGCATTGACGAGGGCTTAGCTTTGGATATATTTCTATATGATACAGTGATAATAAACGGTCAACACCAATTTAAATTAAATTTTTGAACGAGCCTCTACGTACCTGGCCCTACACTATCCAGAATCTGGCCATTCTTATGGCCCGTGGTCTTCAACGATATACAAATAAATTGAAATGAGATACCACGACTTTGTAAATGTATAGTTTTATTGAACTTTCATATTTTAGGTCAATACTTACAACACCGCCCTGAAGTGGGAAAAAATAAAAATATATTTAATTCTAGTTAGCTTCCTACCTAACTTCCATTTTAAGCTTCTATCGGTATTTCTGAAAACTTTCACATAAACCCATTGAAATAATTCTATATTCCGTTATTGGAATTATTTGTAACATATTCAATTTCGCAACAAGTACCTATCCAGATACATTCGGTTAAATTTTGGTTCTGTATCTCACGGTCTATACTATTTTCTGAGATTAGAAGCATTCTGTATTCATGCCCGATATTAACAATACATACTTGTATACTAAATTACATTCCTATCGATTAATTTCAATTTCGTGAAGATAGAATAAATCAAAATCCAAGCAAAGTCACTGACATTTATATCACTGTGATTTAAGGTCAAGAAACTACCAAAGAAATAACTGTCACAATATTAGTAGCATATTTAATTTATTCGAGCCACGTGATATTATAAAATAACATTTCAGCTTTTTAGATTGTATTTACAGTTTGCATGCTTATCTTTGATATACGAGGAACTGACCCCTTAAGATAATCTTATCATAAAGTGCCCCTTAAATATTATCTGTAAATTATTCACCCGGAAAAGCGTTATTCTTTAATACTTGAATTTTTATTTTTAAATCGTTTTGTAGTTCTAGCAGCACCAGCTGAAAATATATTTTATAGCATAACTTAACATTCAAGCTATAAACAAAAAAAATGTTGTATGAATAAAATATTAGAAAATCTTTCTTAGTATAACGTAATAAACAAAATGAAAAAGTTACTGCATCGTGATAAAACTTTTCAAATTAGACAGCTTATACATTCCCATACCAGTTTAGCGTCGTGCAACTGGTTCAGTGCATGCCATTCCTGGTTCCATGAAACTTGTATTGCAATATCCACGTGAGGTCTCAGTTGATGCGACACTTAATTAAATTAACGGGCGCGTGGGGAACGGATTCGATGGGGAAAGACGCGCGACGTTCACCCGCGGCGGAGAAGCGACCAGCACTGGCTCGGCACCCGCCTCCCCCGTCCTCACCTCACGATCATCCCCTAACTTTCTTACCACGCCGCAGGATCCTTGTCCACCTTCTACGGAATAATCAACTAAATAACTGACGCAACAACAAAAGGTAATCTTACACATCACAAGCCTACGTAATGCATATTTTTACAATACTTTTCTGGCTGGAATCTATTTATTTTTAATGGTAAGTTTTATCTATATACCCCGCAACTTCACTACGGGTCAGACCATAGGAAGTAGTTTACTTAGATAAAACTTAATTAGGTTCTTTATGTATATAATACTTCAGTGAAAAATTATCAGTTGCGTAGTTTAGGGGGAGCTAACAGATATACAGACAGACAGATGCGGAAAGTGACTTTGTTTTATACTATGTAAAAAAAAGAAGATGACATAATGTCTCAATGAGGTAGGCAACGCATTGGCTCCCCTAGTGTTGCAGATGTCCATGGGCGACTGTAGCCACCTATCAACAGGTGGCCCGTTTGCCAGTTTGCCTACTAGCAAACATAAAAAAACAGTGTTCATTGACACTGATGGCATCTGCATGTGGTTGAATAGGCTGTCTTTCGCGGCCTACCTGTCTGCTGCGCAGAGACTCATGGTGTGATTCATGTCATAAAAAAATGCATAAACGAACTTTCCATTTTTCGCTATAGTCTGGGGTCATTCGAATCCAGCTTCCATCCCAACTTTCATATTTATAATATTAAGTATAAATAAAGCGAAGTAATACACGTAAGTGCACTTCTTGCGAATTTCCTCAAAGGACACATAAAATATCCCGATCCGGGTTCTAATCGTAAACTTAATTTGTAAAGAACTTTGTTCAAAGGTGAATGTGAAAGCATATTGTTTTTACTGCCTGATCTCAAAATTGCTCCTGTAGTTTAATACATAGCAGTGGCGTGGACTTCATTCAACGCGATTTCTAATAGCCTACCTTTAAGAAACTATCGACTAGCGCCCGAAAGGTCGGCAGCCTTCATTGGCGTTTGCCCGTTCTGTTCATATATTATTACTAGAGATGTGCCTATTATGACTATGTCCAACTAGCCGATTAGTCGGTTCTAAAGAGGCCGACTAATCGGCTAAGCCGAACACGGTTTCGGGGACTTCAGTGACGCTTCGTTTATAGCTGGTTCGCGCGCAAGTCGCAACCAGCACATGCGAGCGTATCGGAATCCGTTTTATTTACTTGGCATTTTTTCTTGATTTTTACCTTAGATATATGATCTAAAATTACTGCTATTGTTCATGAAAGTGAGAGAGCTCAATTAAAATTTAATCATTTCGAGAAGAAAGTCTTTTATATGGATTACAATGTATTAGTAAAGTATAGATTATAAACTACATAATAAGAAGCCGAATAGTCACCGACTAATCGCCGACTACGGTGATGGCCGGATAATTGACTTTACCGACTAGTCGGCACATCTCTAGTTATTGCTATAGTAGAATTATTTTCTCTGTGCAGTTTGAGTCATAAATTAAACTTGGCCTCAGCCCGGCTAGGGCGGTGAGCATGTTGCGCGGGCGCAACGCCATTAACGATAAGAACTCATTCTTATCAAAGAAAGATTATCATTCTTATAAAAATCATTATTATCTTTTTTGCTGTTTATTTTAAACTTAGATATAAGTATTTATATTTATTTTTAATATAACTTGTTACATTCTAAACTTTTGTACTTATTGTTTTTTAATACATAGATACCTAATTAATAATTTATTTAAAATGATTATTATTCTTATTTTAATAAATTACGTTGTTTTATGTATTTTTTTCTTTCATTTATATCACTAACCCACAAAATGACAAAACTAAATACACTATCGAGACGCTTATCGCCAACAATAATGCGTATCACTATGCCTGCCCATAAGGCCCGTGATCGGAAGAGAGAGCGAAATACTCGCTTCACTGCTCCGATTATTTATGACCCAAACTGCACGGAGAAAAGAATTCTACTATAGTGTCTCTACAAATTAACTAGCGACCAAAAGGTCGAAAGCTAATTATTATTGTGTTACTATCTCTTATGCTCGGCTCCATGCATATTGGATGAAATAGCAATTCATAACTCGATCGGGCACCGGCTTTTGATTCAAAATATGCAGTAATATTTCAAAATTAAAAATGTAAATTTTAATAAGAAAATACATCGCGAGTTAGACGGTTTTTCGTTTGTCGACGCTTGTAATATATCATATTTCCATCTCGCACCACTGTATACAGTAATGTATACCC
Source organism: Dendrolimus pini (assembly GCA_949752895.1). Classification (NCBI taxonomy): domain Eukaryota; kingdom Metazoa; phylum Arthropoda; class Insecta; order Lepidoptera; family Lasiocampidae; genus Dendrolimus; species Dendrolimus pini. Next base: position 12,436,853 of record OX457130.1, read on the forward strand.
ATCAGGGAATTAGGTTTATAAACTAATCCTCGGTTTAATTTTAAACAAAGTATTCACTAAGACTAGATTATCTTTGAATTGCGGAGAATAGTAATTAAACAAAGCGGCAGATTACACTATTTTGTATACTTCAATGAGCACGCTACGAAGTTCTACGTAGCAAGCGATTTCGTAACTCGTAGCCGCGCGTAGCAATCAACTTTAATTTTGTCACTTAATTATTCTAACCGTTATCACTAATTAGATTTTGTTATTTTGTATACTGTTTGCTTTTGTATATAGTAGAACTCTGAATCTGTAACCAGTGTTGTTAACTTCCTACCTTATATCAAATAAAAATACTAATATTATATTGATATTTTCCGTAATAAATGTACTATTTATTACAGTTTGTTTCCTTAGTCGCTTACTAATACTTTGTTTAGAAGTTATTTAATGAAACTAGATATAAACACAAAAAAATATGTCACCATACATGTATTTTCTTAAACAAAAAAGCACAGAAGAATATAATATCCTATTGCTCTCGAAAATATACAATTAAATCATTGCATAGCCAGAATAGACTATTCAGTATATAGAGTAAATCCCAACCTGCTACGATTAATATGAGAAAAACCTTAGTCTATTAATCTATCATAATTTACCTAGACGTAAAGTATATATATGTACCTAAATAAAGGTGTCTGTAGTTAATCTCAGTTATTATTAAATCCAGCCTCGCCCACCGTCTAATGGGTCAGCTTTCTATCTAAATTTCATCTTGTACCTGCTTTATTTTTTCATACTGATTAATGACCATAAAGGTGACTACCACACTTAGAGATCTTAAAGGACAATTACCTTAAGAGCAATTAAAATTTATTGCTTTTATAATAAAAACATGAATAAGTGCCTTTGTTCACATCCAATAATGGTTTCCTTAGAAGTGATCAACTTCCACTGGACTGTCATTTAACAAAATAATTTTCAAAAACTACTTAAAATGCCGTTTAAAACAATTTTTCTTATAATTTTCTACTACTTGAGTTTTGGTTTAAAATCTACCCCATCGCTCAATAGTTAGTGGGGTGAGATATATTCACATAAAATAGTAATTTAAGAAAATCGTTATAATTTTTAAAGCCTGTACCTCACACGCCTACATAGACGTACGTACACTAAAAAAAAGTGGAAAAACGAATAGCAACGGATAAGTGGCAAAACGAATCGCAACGGCCAAGTGGAAAAACGAATGGCAACGGATAAGTGGAAAAACGAATCGCAACGGACAAGTGGAAAAACGAATCGCAACGTACAAGTGGAAAACGAATCGCAACGGACAAGTGGAAAATCTTCAACTGACAAGTGATAAAATGAATCGCAACAAAATTTTAACTTGAAGTTTTACGGGCAGGTTTTCAAATTGGACAAGTACATTAACAATCTGCCCGTAAAACTTCAAGTTAAAATTTTGTTGCGATTCATTTTATCACTTGTCAGTTGAAGATTTTCCACTTGTCCGTTGCGATTCGTTTTCCACTTGTACGTTGCGATTCGTTTTTCCACTTGTCCGTTGCGATTCGTTTTTCCACTTATCCGTTGCCATTCGTTTTTCCACTTGTCCGTTGCGATTCGTTTTGCCACTTATCCGTTGCTATTCGTTTTTCCACTTGTCCGTTGCGATTCGTTTTTCCACTTGTCCGTTGAAGTTTCACTTCTAATATGTGTCCCAGCACACATTTCGATTTTTCGCAGGTTTACTGCAAATTATGATTTGGTTAGGTTAAGTACATTTTAATGTGTATGTAATACACTACCCACGCACCGACGATTTTTTACGTCAACACTTTTGTTGTTCGTTGTCGTTCACTTTTGTGATGACTTTCGAAAAACTGAACAGTTGGCAAAGTTTTCTTGTTGTTATTTTTGTTTACTCAACAAACTCTATTTATTTATTTATATTTTTTTTACACATACCACAAATAGAGGCAGTGATGCCTTGTCACGTGGAGAGCAGAGCTATAGTTCGATGCAAACTTAAGTTTGCCTCCATTAATAGCGGCTCGGAACATCGCACTTTCCGATGCGCAGAACGCAATTTTAGGTATTAGAGGGATGAGGTAGTCTGAGGACGCGGTATATCCTCGCTCGCTCTCTCGCTAGCTTTCTCGTTTACGAGACTTTCCCGGCGCTCGGCTCACCAGAGCTGCCAATTTAGTGCTTTAGGAGCTAGATATAGCGCTTTTTAGGGCAATCCAGCTCCCAATTTTATTAAACAACTTCCAGTGTAAAATCTTGCGCTTTTTATAATATGCAAATATCTAATTAATTTTATAATAAAAACATATGAATATCTATACTAATACTATACAGAGAAAAGATTAAATTCTTTGTTTGCATTGAAGAGGCTCCAAAACTGCTTAACCGATTTGAAAAATTCTTTCACTGTTGGCAAGCTTCACAATCCCCGTGTGACATAGGCTATATTATGTTTACAAAAAAGTTAGGGATCCTTACTAAAACTCCAATAACGTAACCCAAGGTGTAAAAAATACCTAAAATCGCGAGCACCGCGAAAACTATTGATGATAGAATGAAATAATGTACTACGACTTTGCAGAACACATCATTATCTACAAAAAAAAGTGTCGCGACAGCATATGTCTAACTATTATAGTTATGCCACAATAAGTGTCCTTTTATTTCAATAAATTAATTAAAATGCCGCCGCTAGAACAGGCACTTTATTTGTATCTTGATATTCATCCTTATCAAAATAAATTACTTCATATTCAAGACTGCTTCAATACCTTTATTATAACTTTTTTGAATTATTCAATTCGGACATTCCATTCGAAAGATATCACGAGTTTAAAAAGTATTAGAACACGCGGCTTTGATGATTTATATTGACAGAAAAAAAGTATTTCAAAAAATATTTCAAATATACTTACACACCGCGGAGAATACCAACAGAGCAGATGTAACTCCTATAATATATATTTTGTCTGTATAGTGTAATACACTACACACGCACCGACAATTTTTTTCTGTCAACACTTGTCGTTCACCTCGTTGTGACTTTCGAAAAACTGAACCGTTGGCAAAGTTTTCTAGTTGTTAATTTGTTTTCTTATTGGAACATCCCACTTTCCGATGCGCAGAATGCGATTTTAGGTATTAGAGGGACGAGGTCGTCGGAGAACGAGGTATATCCTCGCTCGCTCTCTCGCTCGCTTTCTCGTTTGCGGGACTTCCCCGGCGCTCGGCTCGGCTCACCAAGTCTGCCACTTTAGCGCTTTCGAAGCTAGATATAGCGCTTTTTAGGGCAACCCAGCTCTCAATTTTATTAAGCAACTTCCAGCGCAAAATCTTGCGCTTTTTATAATATGCAAATATCTAATTAATTTTATAATAAATATATTTATGAATATCTAGACTAATATTATAAAGAGGAAAGATAAGATTGGTTTTTGCTTGCATGAAGAGGCTCCGAAATTACTGAACCGATTTGAAAAATTCTTTCACTGTGGGCAAGCTTTTTTTTTTTTTTTTTTTTTTTGTTTGAGGCGAGGAAAAATGCTGACCGATTTACGCACTCTCAGGGCCGTCACTAGGAAACGGCGCGCATCCATCGGGGGCGATAACGCTAGCAATAGTATGCTTTTTTGCGCTTCGTCCGCGATGGCTTGACACTGAGGAGTGTGGAAGACTCAGAGCGATGCCGCACGGGCGAGCAACCTCAATACCCACTAAAAAACCTCTCCTCCCGTCGACCCTGCGCTTTGTTGTGAAGGAAAGACTGAGATATAGAACATAGTTACGCAACAGTCGATCCAGCGCAATAAAGTGCCTGGAGTGTGCCCTGGGAGAACACACCCCACTTCGAAACGGGGGCTGAATCCCTTGCGTTGCCTAGTAGCAAGGGGCCCCTCGTACCGGAACCTAACTCAGGGAGGGAAGTAATGCGCGTACCTGCCTCTCCGGGTGCTAGCTGAAGGCCGGCGACCTCGGGTGGAGACATTAGCACGCGCTGCAGGACTTCGCTCCCTATCCCTTTCTGCGGCCTCTTTTAGAGACATAACCGCCTCACAGAAAGAGACCGCAGACTCCCAGCGGTCGTCGCTGTGCAACATGGCCGTTACCAAGTCGCCAAGCGATCGGACGGCTCCTACGTGTGTCTCGAGCTCGAAACGCTGAGGCGTCCATGCAGCGCACTCAACAAGCGTGTGTAACGCCGTATCGGGTGCGCCGCATTGGCGGCAGTCCGGGGAAGGCAAGCAGCCCACAATGCGAAACAGATACTGGTCGAAACAACCGTGTCCGGTCAGTATCTGAGTCGTCCTGAAGGTCAGGGTTCCGCTGGTGCGGGTCACCCATCTCTCCAGCTGCGGCCTGATTGCATCCACCGTATAGCCGCCGGCCACAGGGTGTTCGAGGTCACGAGACCAGGCGACGAGGCAGGAGGCGGTTTCCCGCTTACTGACCGTCTCTAATTCGACTTGACAGAAGGTCAGTCCTCTAGCTAGGGCATCCTGCTGGGCGCGACGAACTCTGGACAGGACGTCTGCCTGGAGAGGCCAGGGCAGCTCGCCTGCCAAGAGAGTCGCCGCCGACCACGACACTGTGCGGTACCCCCGTATGGTCCTCACGGCCAGAACCCGCTGCGCGCGGTGCAGCAGGGTTCGGTTGTGGCGGTGAAGCGCATCGGACCAGACGGGCGCACCGTAGAGTGCCATACTCCTCAGGATGCCGGAATAAAGCTTCCGCGTCGCACCCCCCGGCCCCCCCACGTTAGGAAGAAGCCTGGAGAGTGCGCCCGCGGAATTCAGAAGTTTGGGAACTAGCTGCTCAAAGTGCGCTTTGAACAGCCATTTCCCGTCTAGGACTAGCCCAAGATATTTCATCGTGGGCCCTACTCTAATCGCCACCCCCTGAACTGTAACGGACAAGTCCGGGGGAGGATTCCGGAATTTCCTATGGAACATGACGGCCTCCGTTTTCGCGGGGGAGACCTTCAAGCCCAGCCTAGCTATTCGATCTACGACGATCGCCAGCCCGTCGTTGGCGACGTCCACGGATTCCGCAAAAGACGCGGCGCGTGCCGTGAGTAGGGTGTCGTCCGCAAAGCAGATCAGCCCTACTCCGGGCCGGACCGTCACCCGAAGGATCCAGTCATAGCCTACGTTCCAAAGGATAGGCCCGAGGACCGATCCCTGTGGAACGCCGCACGCGACACGTCGCCGACCTAGCACGTGGTTGGCGGACTCACCACCCTCCCAAAGGATGTGCCGATCTCGCAGGTACTCGCCCAACAGCCTCGTGAGGTACGGGGGGACTCCGTGCGCGCGGAGCCCTTCCCTGATCGTCTCATGAGGGAGGCTGTTAAAGGCGTTCGCTATGTCTAGCGACACTGCAAGAACGACGTCCTTTGCTTGGACGGCTTCGTCCGTCAATGTTCGCAGCGTCTCGAAGGCGTCCATCGTGGAGCGCCTCCGCCGAAACCCGAACTGCGTATCTGATAGCCCCGGCTCCACAGTGTCTAGATGCTTCACAAGCCGCTCCGCCAAGATCTTCTCGAAGACCTTGGCGACCTCGTTCAGCAGCACTATGGGCCTATAGGCGGACGGATCGTTGGGAGGCCGGCCTCCCTTGGGAAGTAGGCACAAACGCCCCTCTTTCCATTGCGACGGGAACCTACCTGCGCGAATACAGGCTTCGAAGAGGTCCCGCAGCTGGCTGCGTAGGTGTTTTGCAGCCAGGAAGAGGAGTCGACCTGGAACCCCGTCGGGTCCCGGTGCCGTCTTCCTGCCCCGGAGCCGGTCCAGGGCGACGTCTAGCTCCCCCTCGGAGATGGAGTGAGGCTCCTCGTCCGTGGGGGTGTCGGGAGTGGGTGGACCCATACTGGGGGGAGTGAAGTTCCCCGGATCCGGGAAGAGCCCATCGATAACCGACCGGAGCACCTCGGGTTCGAGCGTTTCCGTGACCGTGGATGTGCAAGGCCGCAACTTGTTGCGGGCCCCACGGTACGGGCGCCCCCAAGGGTCCCGATCGAGCGTCTCGAGGAGCTCGGCCCGAGCCCGGGCTTTCGATCGCAATATTGCAATCGAAAGGGCCTTTCTGGCCTCTCTAAACTCGCCCACGAGTCCATTTTCCGCGACGAAGTCCGGAGGACGGCGCGCCCTGCAGCGTTTGAGCCTGTGGCTGATGATGCGAACTGCCTTTCGCATCTCGCCCAGCTCCTCGGTCCACCAGTGGACCGATTGCTTGCACGGAGGCTGCCGCTTGGAGACGCGTGGCATCGCAGCGTCGCAAACCCTCGTCAGGGTCTTGCGCATGTGCTCTGCCTGCGTATCCAGATTCGCGAAGTCGGCTGGGTAAGCCCAGCTTTCCGAGAGTGCCCGCTCCTCGGCCTGCTCCGGATCGAGCTTGGTAAGGGCCCAACGCGGGAGGAGAGGGGGGCGACGGTGAACAGGGCTCGGACCGGAGGAGGGGGTCGTGAGCTCAAATCTGATGTACCGATGATCAGAGAGCGACTCCACCTCCTCCAGCACCCTCCATCCGGTCACTCTGCGGGCGGCCGCATGAGTGACGAATGACAGGTCGATGATCGATCCACCCCGCGCGCGCACGCAGGTCTGGACCGACCCCTGGTTCAGTATGGTCAGGCCGGCTTGAAGAGCCCAATCCTCGACCGCCCGACCCCTAGCGTCCGTGAGTACGTTTCCCCAGGAGAGGTGCTTTGCATTAAAGTCGCCCATCACGAAGATCGTTTTGGGCGACAGTCTGCGTACGGCAGCCCCGACGGCGTCCAAGTGAAGCTCGAACTCCGCCAGGGGGCGGTTGCGCGAAAAGTAAACGCCTATGACGACGATACTCCCGCTCTCCGCCACAGCATAGCCCTTTCCTCTTTCGAAACATGTAAGCGGTGTGCCGGACCCGGCTCTGGCCACCACCGCTACCATGTCATCGAGATCGCCCACCCAGTTCCCAGAAGGAGGGACGTAATAAGGTTCACTTATTACGGCTAAATTCGCTTGCCACTCCGCCATCGCCTGCAGGCACAAGTCCTGAGCGGTGGGGGAGTGGTTTACGTTAGCTTGGAAGAACGTTGTTACGGGCGTACTAGGCATTGGATGTGTCCATTGTCTGTACTCCCGATTTGCCGGTACGTGGTCTCGCCCGCGAGTGGACGAATTGGCCCCTCACGTAGGGAGGTTGGCAGAACCTCGCCAACGTGGGGTGGGCCGCGTTCAGTCCCCCCGCCGCGCACGCCGCGCAGTGGGGTTTCCGTGCCGTGCAGTCCGGCATTTTGTGTCCGCTTTTACCGCAGCGGAGGCACAAGTTAGTCCGATCCGGGCACGTGTCCGGACAGGTTTGGGTGCCATGACCGACGTTGAAACATCTGTAACAACGTATCGGTCTGGCTTCCAGTGCCTCGACCTTCGCCGAGGTGAAGCCAACCAGAAGGTAGCCCAACCCGACGATGGTCTTGGCAGCAGCGACGGGGCACAGCACGTACGATGCGCCCAATCCGCCCGGTCCTGCACCGATGTGCTTCGTGAGCACGTCGTCGCGCCGGCAGTTGCCTGCGCGCGCGATCGCGTCACGAAGCCCATCGACCGTGACTGAGTCGTCCAGCCCTGAGACGTAAAGCTCCCCACGCTTTACGGGGCGGACGACCTCAGCCATCCCTTCTAGGGCCCCGCGCAGGGCTTCGGCGACGCGGTCCGCCTTGGCCGCGCTCTCGGGTCCCGGCTGGAACTCGAGGAGACGCGCGTCCCTGGCGGTCCGCACCACCTTCAGGCCCATGGCGGTGATGTCGACCACCGTCGAGGCCTTTGCGAAGACCTCGCGATAGCCGACACCCTTCGCGGCCGCTGCCGGCAGCAGTCTAATGATGACTGCGGCCGACTTCGGCTCGCGGAGAACGACGGCAGGCCTCGCGGCCTGCTTCCGCGGTTGTTGCCTCCACCCCGTCGGTGGGGCAGCAGCTTGCGCCTGGGGGGAGGGGAGGGGGTCCGTTGGCCCTCGCCCCCTTACCCTTTTTCCGCCCTACGACCGTGGACCACGCCCCCCCCTCGGGAACGGGGGCGGGGGCGGGGGCCACGGGCGCCGGCGGCGGCGCGACGTACGGGGCGACGTGAGGGGCGCGCGCCACGGGCGCCGGCGACGGTGCCACACACGGGGTGGCACGTCGGGCGCGCGGGACGGGCGCCACCGATGGTCACTGTGGGCAAGCTACGCTATCCCCGGGTGACATAGGGTATATTATATTTACAAAAAAATTAGGGATCATTACTAAAACTCCAATAATGTAGTCCAAGGTATAAAAAAAATACCTAAAATCGCGTGCGCTGCGAAAACTATTGATGATAAAATAACAAATAAAATAAATTACTGAACCGATTTGAAAAATTCTTTCACTGTTGGCAAGCTACGCTATCCCCGGGTGACATAGGCTATATTATATTTACAAAAAAATTAGGGATCATTACTAAAACTCCAAAAATTTAATCCAAGGTATAAAAAAAATACCTAAAATCGCGTGCGCTGCGAAAACTATTGATGATAAAATAAAATAATGTACTACGACTTTGTAGAACACATCATTATTTACAAAAAGTATCGCGACAACATATATCTAACTATTATAGTTATGACACAATAAGCGTTTTTTTATTATAAAAAAATAATTAAAATGCTGCCGCTAGAAAAGGCTTTTTATTTGTATCTTGATATTAATCCTTATCAAAATAAATTACTTCATATTCAAGACTGCTTCAATACCTTTATATAACTTTTTGAATTATTCAATTCGGACATTCCATTCGAAAGATATCACGAGTTTAAAAATGTAAGAATTAGTGACGGTGATCACGTGACTGTGACATCTTTTCGTGAGTCAAACCTCCATAAGACCCCCTCTATATAGAAGTTTCACTTCAAAAAATCGAAATGTGTGCTGGGACACATATTAGAAGTGAAACTTCAACGGACAAGTGGAAAAACGAATCGCAACGGACAAGTGGAAAAACGAATAGCAACGGATAAGTGGCAAAACGAATCGCAACGGACAAGTGGAAAAACGAATGGCAACGGATAAGTGGAAAAACGAATCGCAACGGACAAGTGGAAAAACGAATCGCAACGTACAAGTGGAAAATGAATCGCAACGGACAAGTGGAAAATCTTCAACTGACAAGTGATAAAATGAATCGCAACAAAATTTTAACTTGAAGTTTTACGGGCAGGTTTTCAAATTGGACAAGTACATTAACAATCTGCCCGTAAAACTTCAAGTTAAAATTTTGTTGCAATTTATTTTATCACTTGTCAGTTGAAGATTTTCCACTTGTCCGTTGCGATTCATTTTCCACTTGTACGTTGCGATTCGTTTTTCCACTTGTCCGTTGCGATTCGTTTTTCCACTTATCCGTTGCCATTCGTTTTTCCACTTGTCCGTTGCGATTCGTTTTGCCACTTATCCGTTGCTATTCGTTTTTCCACTTGTCCGTTGCGATTCGTTTTTCCACTTGTCCGTTGAAGTTTCACTTCTAATATGTGTCCCAGCACACATTTCGATTTTTCGCAGGTTTACTGCAAATTATGATTTGGTTAGGTTAAGTACATTTTAATGGTGTATGTAATACGCTACCCACGCACCGACCATTTTTTACGTCAACACTTTTGTTGTTCGTTGTCGTTCACTTTTGTTATGACTTTCGAAAAATGAACAGTTGGCAAAGTTTTCTTGTTGTTATTTTTGTGTACTCAACAAACTCTTATTTATTTATTTATATTTTTTTTACACATACCACAAATAGAGGCAGTGATGGCTTGTCACGTGGAGAGCAGAGCTATAGTTCGATGCAAACTTAACTTTGCCTCCATTAATAGCGGTTCGGAACATCGCACTTTCCGATGCGCAGAACGCAATTTTAGGTATTAGAGGGATGAGGTAGTCTGAGGACGCGGTATATCCTCGCTCGCTCTCTCGCTAGCTTTCTCGTTTACGAGACTTTCCCGGCGCTCGGCTCACCAGAGCTGCCAATTTAGCGCTTTAGGAGCTAGATATAGCGCTTTTTAGGGCAACCCAGCTCCCAATTTTATTAAGCAACTTCCAGCGCAAAATCTTGCGCTTTTTATAATATGCAAATATCTAATTAATTTTATAATAAATATATTTATGAATATCTAGACTAATATTATAAAGAGGAAAGATAAGATTGGTTTTTGCTTGCATGAAGAGGCTCCGAAATTACTGAACCGATTTGAAAAATTCTTTCACTGTTGGCAAGCTACGCTATCCCCGGGTGACATAGGGTATATTATATTTACAAAAAAATTAGGGATCATTACTAAAACTCCAATAATGTAGTCCAAGGTATCAAAAAATACCTAAAATCGCGTGCGCTGCGAAAACTATTGATGATAAAATAACAAATAAAATAAATTACTGAACCGATTTGAAAAATTCTTTCACTGTTGGCAAGCTACGCTATCCCCGGGTGACATAGGCTATATTATATTTACAAAAAAATTAGGGATCATTACTAAAACTCCAAAAATTTAATCCAAGGTATAAAAAAATACCTAAAATCGCGTGCGCTGCGAAAACTATTGATGATAAAATAAAATAATGTACTACGACTTTGTAGAACACATCATTATTTACAAAAAGTATCGCGACAACATATATCTAACTATTATAGTTATGCCACAATAAGCGTTTTTTTATTATAAAAAATTAATTAAAATGCCGCCGCTAGAAAAGGCTTTTTATTTGTATCTTGATATTAATTCTTATCAAAATAAATTACTTCATATTCAAGACTGCTTCAATACCTTTATATAACTTTTTGAATTATTCAATTCGGACATTCCATTCGAAAGATATCACGAGTTTAAAAATGTAAGAATTAGTGACGGTGATCACGTGACTGTGACATCTTTTCGTGAGTCAAAACTCCATAAGACCCCCTCTATATAGAAGTTTCACTTCAAAAATCCTTAATCATACCTATGGCGGTCACCTCTAACAGTAATATTGTATAGAGGCATATATATCTAAGCTATTTTGTACCAAATAGAAACTATAGTCCTTGAGAAAAATAGTTGTGACATACAAAACAAACGGATAAAGGAACAATCAAGATGAATTTATATGCGTTCAGTTTTGGAATGCCATTTGGTCACAGAGCATAAAAATGTGCACATTATAATATATTGTTATATAATATTAAAATACTATCCACAGTAAAATAAAACTTTAATATAATAGTTTACGTAGTTACATAAGTTAAAAGAAAGGATTTAAATTTCAACTAAAGTTTGAGATAGAAATATAGGAATTGTAAAACAAATTTAAATTCACAATATGCTTGAGCAGAGCAGAATAGTCACGGAATTGTAAGCAAATAATGTAATATAATTTTTCAGTTAATAGTACCTTGAAATATCTACCACTTTAAACCTATTTTCTTACAGATGAAAACGAAATAACGCGAGAAAATTTCTAAGTGTACATTTTATTGAGTGGCTTTATAAAATTTTACGACAATTTTTACAGCATTTCGCACAATGAAACATTACAGTTGAAGCGGGGTCTTGAGCTGCCCCGGTACAATTTTATGTGTACTCTATTGCCTGTTTGTTTGCTTTCACTTGCAAAATAACCTACGAGACTGAAGTAATTTTTAACATAGTAACAACTACACTTGTTGCACTGTGGACACTGAAACAACGCTCAATTTCCACTCGCAAATGTACACAAAAAATAAGTAAATCCTTTTTTAACTCTCAAAGAATTTGCTTAATAAAATTACGTTATAAGTATTACATCGCCAGCCGCGGCCCTATCTGATTTAAAACAGTTATCTTCACAATCCACATTCCAAAAACCAAAACACATGCAAAATTGAAAATGTCGTTGATCGATTTTGAAGATATGGGAGGAGGTTACCACAGTTATTAAGCATTTTTCTTATAAATCATAATGTAACACGTTTAAAGATAAATAATCATTATTTCTAAACCATACAAAAACAGCCTTTTCATTTGCCCTTTTGTCAATTACATACATGACCTAATTTTTAAATTATAACTTTGTCTTTCGAGCTCTCTTTCGATACAATATTTTCGAAAATTTCATACTTACACAAAACATAAGACATATTTTAGGGTACCAAAATTGATACTCGGCTGTGACACACGAATACACATCAGAGTTAGAAACAAAGGATCAATAAAAAAATAACAAAAACAAAACCGACCTCACACTAAAAACCAAAATATAAATATTTAACGACTTTTTCCTACAACATCAAAAGTCAGTCGGTTTGTTAAAAAAATATATTTTTGGTTGCGGATATACTTCAGTCGCATTAGAAATAATATATTAAGCACCTGTAGAAATTGTAAAACTGGCACACGTATACAAATTTTGCCCTCTCACTCTTCGGTGTATATGCTGTTCAACAAGGTTTGCTCTCGATTTCCTTGCGATCCACAGATCCTTAAGGGTAACTCTTGATTTCTCTGGGATCCACTCATCAGATCCTAACTTGGTGATCCGTGATCATGGAACAGCTTCGGAAGTATGCATACTTACGAATAAAGTAAAAAAAAATCAAAATCGATCGACAATTGACGAAGAAATCGCGTAGCATACGTATAAAAAATTAAGCGCCTGTAGAAAATATAATAGGTACTACATGCGTATACAAGATTTCTTCTAAGAATTTAGACGCACGCCGTTCTTTAATAAGGGTTATGCTCGATAGCCCTGGAATCCGATCCACTCATCAGATCCTGATTTGGTGACCATGCGACTACTGCGGGAATATACGATTTACGAGTAAAAGAAATATTTGAAAATCGATTTACAATTGACAGAGATATCGTATTACGTAAAAACTGATTAACAATTTGCGTGAGATTCTCTTATTCCTTGGAATCCACTCATCAAATCCTGATATGGTTTTAATGAGACTAATTCGGGAGTGTAGTAACCTTTCGATTGAAAGAAAAAAAATTAAAATCGATTCTCAATTGATGGACAAATCGACAAATATACAAAAAAACATACAGACGAGAACCTCCTCCTTTTATGACGTCGGTTAATTTTTTTTACTGTATATATCGGAACCTTGACATAGATAATAGATAATTTGACAGAAAATATTATATAATAACACTACAATTTAACGCTCTAAACGCGGAAATTGTTTTGATTTTTTTTATTTCATATTATTCCGACGTTTCGGCCACTTTTCAGTAGCCGTGATCACGGAAGACAAAGATGTCAAATGTCAAAAAGTATTGTTAAAGTTTTATTTACTTAAGAAAATATTACAGAAAATATTACCCTGACCTTCAAGGATTTTTGGAAGGTTGTCCCCAACATACATGTTAATGCATGTGCCCTGAATGAAATATAAGTTTTTCATTTTCCTCAATTTGATTCGCGAAAAAGTATAGTAACACTTGACCCTGGTTGTTCAATAAGCAAGGAAACGTTTTGGCGGATACTTGAGGCCCTCCTTCACTGGCCCCGAAAGGTCGGAAGCCGCGATTAGCCTGCGTTTGAAGTCTTTATAGCCAGTCATTTACAGAGTAATGTGCCGCTCAAATTCAAATTTCAAAAGAGGGTTCTTCTAAATATGTCTTTGCCGCTGCGCTATGTTGCCTACTTAATGTGAAAACCGTTTCAATGGTGTTCCTTAGATTGCTTTTATCGCTTTGAAGTCATGTTCGAAATTAGACATGATCATGTATTACATCCGACGATATCGTTAAGTAAATATGGTATTTGAGTCCCTTGTAATGTTTTAGTCATAATTTTGTTCATCTTTTAAGTCGTTCCCTCACTGCTGAGGATCGTAACTTTGATGGGAGTTAGTAATTGCTCTCTTCCACGGAGATCGGTTTTTAGCACGATAGTAAGCCGAATTGTGCAGCTGGTCAGAAACCTACCTGTTCAATCCACCGCGAGATCCCTAGCTTTAAATGTTCTCAATGACCACAAGTCTCTCTATATTGTCTGAATTGTTTCGAGCTGTATGACCAAAGTACTTCAATATACAACGTCGGCATATAGTTGATAGCTTCTGGTGATCTCCAATCTCGTGAGCATATGCATTCGTTCGGTAAACTATCCACGCAATTCTAAGTATCCGACGCTAGCATCACATTTCAGTCATACCCAATGGCATAAGTAGAAACCTACGCATAATATGTTGATTGTATGTTTACTTTGTTATATGAATAGTTAATTGAGCACGCGGAAGTTCGAGAGCCGCTCTGGTAACTGTATAATTATTCACATTTTTAGGTATTTATAATGTTTTTTATAGCTTACATTTGACCACTACACATTCCCGGATTTGAAATGATAGAACGGGCAATACCTTCAGAAATATGTGGCGTTTTCCTGTACTTGTTCCGAAAACAATTGATTCGCTAATGACGAGTTTTGAAATCTTACTATTCAATCATTTTACCTTATCAATGTTAGAAATAACTTGTTTTTTAGAAAAGTTTTTAAATACGAGCTTTTGAGATCCTGGATAGCAATACCAGAGTGCTAGCCAAGGCAAGTAAAACGAGCCTATCGGGTTCGTCGGGATCCGACGGGTCTATATTGTTTAGTACAGAAGTTCCTATGGCCACCTTCCGACTCCATAATCAGCTCAGCTCCATGGTACCATATTATTGCATTGTCACGCGATATAAATATGTGTGCAAAATTTTAGCTCCATCCGAAACCGGGATGTTGGTCAAATTTAACTAGCAAGATTCCGCCCGAACTTACATACATACATTGGTACATCCATTGCAAGTTAAATAAAAGCTTGTAAAATAGTATTACTTGTATGGAGTTTATATTGTTACATGCCGACAAAAAGTCAATGCACATCTGCCTGCCATAAACCTGGTTTATTACCTTTCTTGCATTTTGACTTCTTTTGTTTACTTTGCGTTTAAAATTTGTAATTAAGAAAAACATTATATTGTTATTGTACTTGTTTTATGGCCGTCATTAGGCAGGTGTGCCAAACTAATTCTTGTTGTTATTGCTTTGCGTCGAGGCATATTGTATTTGTACAGAATAAAAGAAATGCCCGAACGGAGGGGTGAGGCACTCAAGCGACGATTACGATACGAGCAAGACGTACATTCGATGAGCGATATAGTGACGGACTTTGCGCGTGTTATTGAATCGTGCAGTTTGTACTGGTAGTGTCTAGTTATATTTGTACCTATGTTATACGTGTTTGTATAGTTCTAATAAATTCTGTAGTAATTCCAATGGCATTTTAATCCGAATCCTGTAGCTCGTAACAATATTAATGATTTTAAATACTAAAAAAATAAATTAATTAGTAGCAAGATACAGAAATCCGGCATACGCCTACGGAGTTAGCTATCTGGGCCGTGAGTAGCCTTTTGACAGAATAAGCAAACAAATACGGACGCTTGCTCGTGTAATAACTACGCTTTCACAAAGTGCCTGCACATAGAACATCTATTTACAATAATAATTTTATTCATAGAGAAAAGGTCGTGTGTATGGATGAATTTTAATAGACGATGATGAGACTCGGAGCCTGGCAGAGTAATTACGGCGGTCATCCGCCACAGGCCACAGGCAACACCGACCCGCGACCCTGTCTGGTGTCGTCCTAATGTTATTTACGTTTTAAAATACAAAATGACACTCCAATTTAATTTTAATACCAAATAAGGTTGCTCTTTTAAATTACGACCGTGCTGAAATTCATTACAAAAATTTAAAAGTTGAACAATTTAGTTTTTGTTAAATAAACCGCTATTTAACTACACTCACTTTGCACATGTATTTACCGGATTGAAACCCTTATAATATATGCTGTAAATATTCTGAAATCTTTTTATATAAAGTAGTTTACGTATGGGTGTTGTTATTTTAAGGAAATACGTATAAGGATGCGAGCAAAAAAGCTGATCCTAAAGCAGTAAGCACGTATTCAGCAAAAAAGTTATGTATGATAATCCCAATCTCGACCGTCTTGAACATAGAAATCTTAAGTCCTTATTCCAAAATCGATCGCAGCCTCACTGCTGTATTAAATATTTTATTAGTTCAATTAAGATTGTAAATTATATTTTATTTATGATGATACTTATTATGAATTATTTTACATATGAACTTAAATAACATAATCGCCAGTGGTAAAGTTTATATTTAAAGAGAACAAAATTATATCTCAAAACGGTATTCCATTGTAAGTCAAATTTCTCTTTAAAAAAGCTAAGAAAAACCTTATCTACGTAACCTAGAGCATTATATATTACAATCAGCTTGGAGACGTATTCTAATAACACTTATAAGAGACTGATGTGAAAGTGCGAGACATGTGGTAGGTACAAATACAAATTGGCTTTTTCCTATTTTAATCACTATACATCACTACTTACTACAAACACAAAAATGTGTCCAACTTATTTAAGTATTACTTGCGAACAACGACATATTTTCTGTTATATTTTATGTTTATTTTAGGAAATTGCGTGAAAAATGCCAAAATACTGTGATAATCCCTATAAAAATGTAGATTAGGATAAAATCGATATTCAATCGCACACCTGGGGTCAGACATTCTGATACAATATTTTTAATATACGCTGGTGACAGCAAGCATACGGACGAAAATGGCCGCAGCGACGCCCTCCAGTTCCCAAGCCCCGGTCTGTACTTGATATTTTTATAGCCCCCCATATTGTCATGAGTTATAGCGGCGCAATTTAAATATGAATGGAGGTTTGACAGTTTCATGTATTCTATAAGACGAATAAGACATAATAGCTGGAAAATAATATTTAGCTTTACTTCAATCACTTCATTCATATTGTTACAACTGAAGTCCCGACAAATAAACAAAATCCACCTGCATATCTGAAACAAAGCACATTTATTACCCGTCGGCATTTGAACTAAAAACATTGGAATTCTTTTATGATAGTCTTATTTTGTTTACTTCTAGGCATACGGCCTATTGTTGTATTGTAATCATTGGCCAGGTGTTACGGATTCTAAGTAAAATCTGATTCTAGGTAATTCGGTCCACGTTGCCGGGCGGACATATTGCATTTGGGCAGTATACAGCAATGGCCCGATTGAGGGAGGAGTCAGTCGAGTGAGAACCACGATCAAGGCGAGACCGTGTACATATTGAGAATATCTAATAGTGACGGACTTTGCTTGTTTTATTGAATTACGACCTTCTGCATTACGTTTGGATTATATTTGGTTGTGTTCGATTATATTTGTATCTGTGTTATACGTGTTTGTATAGTTCGAATAAACTCTATAATAGTTCCAACGGCTTTTTAATTCGAGTCCCGCAACTCGTAACAATATTCAAGTAAAAACTAACGAGAGTTCTGATGAAAAGGCTATTCAGATACCTAAATCCGTTGGCTAATACCGGATTTCTTTACCTGGATATCAGTTTATTTGCCTAGTATTTGTTAAAAATTGATCTAAACTAAAAATTGATCTAATCTAAACCATATAAGTAATGTCATTTTTTTACCAATGATAAGGTTAAACGTTGAATAGTAAGATTTCAAAACTTGGCATTAGCGGACCAATATTTCTTCGTTTTCAAAACGAATACGAGAAAAACTCCACATTTTTCTGTAATTATTGCCCTTTCTGTATCGTTTGAAGCTCAGTTTCCATTCTGTTCTTTTTTCGGTATTTTGAAATTTTATTATACGCATGTCAAAAAAACTAAATTAAATCGGCTATGTGTATTTGTTAGACTATAAATAATGTAAGGATACGGTAGAGGTAACGCGACCCAACGTTTATGACACGATTACTGAACACTTAAAAGAATAAATGGAAAATGCTGTTTGAAACATATTATTTATCTAGCAGACTATATTTATTTGACTGGTGTATGTTTGGCCATATAATAAACGGGCATTTCACATAAGTTATATTTTATATCAAATAGATAATTCTAATATTACAAACCATCAGCTTAATAGTATCTGAAAATATTATTCGACAAATAAGGTTTAATTATAAAATTAGAGGCTTTCAAAGCCCCAATGTCCATGAAGGTTTCCTATAAGGCTTGTTCGCAAAGTCCACAATTCTTTTGTTTAAAAAAGATTAGGATCTCATAGATTAATTCCCATACTACTCAAAGAAATGTCCCAAAGTACTCAGAAACTAAAATTGTTCCCATAGTAATCAATCCATTGTCTAATTCAGTTCCTAAAGTACTCAACGTAAAAGTATTTATGGTAGCTGCATACAGCTAGTCATCGCAGCGGACAACGAACTACTGACTAGCGCAGCGCGGGAGCGCACATATTAATAGTTGCTCTATCTCGCTCGCACATCATTCGGCCTGCTCAGTAGTAGTAAATCAGTTCACTTCACATCAGCACTCGACAGTGAATACTAATCTCTGCCATCTGAAGTATTATTTAACCTCTACCTCTCGCTGCTACAAATGATTAAATAAATAAAGTTTTATGTTGCTGTATGACATGTAAGACATTTTAGGTGTACAGTCAGTTAGAGAATTAATTAGTAGATATTATACCGACATGGATCACAAAACTTTTCGTTGAAGGATTAAACTTCGTCCTAACATTCTATTATCTTAAAATTTAAAATGAAATTCTACAAAAAAGAAACTGACAAGGAAAAAAATAAATTTTCCATGACATCTTGAAGTCGCTGCCAACTAAAACATTAAAATTACTGTATTTTGTAATATTTCGTTGTTGTTACAATATTTAAATTAGCTGTTTGAATGCGGAGACGATAACAAAAACGTTGTTGAGTGCAGTTCGAAGCTAAATTATATGTTCTTATGAACCTCAAATTAATGCCGTCAAATTTTGACTAACAAACAGGTCGTCATGGTAATGCAAACGATATTTTGCTAGCATATGCTGGTCAGTAAAAAAATGTATATCAGTCGGTTCTGGCATTCGCTAGTACCTGCGCGGCTCGTGCATTTTGGATTACAGATAACCAACCAGTTCTTATCCGTTATATTAAATGTCCTATTGGTATAATTGCTTGACAAAAATTATTTAATAAAATGATTACACCCATCGTCTGGGTTCACGAGGCAGCATGTTCGTTTGAATCTCAATTCCGATCATCGATGTTTTCTAAATACGATGGATTTCATAGGTCAATATAATATACGCGGTCGTGCTGCGTATCATTATGGATTTCTATTGTACGCCGTCCTTTACGATTTCATAAACATAACAATATTTCAATACGTTTTCTATTTAATTTTGAGGATTTTTCTGCTATATTTTCATAACCCAGGGTCTAAAGACAGTGAAATTTAAAAAAAAGACCATTATTAATTATATTGAATTCAACACAAAAAAATAATTAAAATCGGTTCAAAAACAAAAAGTTAGGTTTTTTTTTATTCAAACAAAAAACACATATTTTTTACGTATATACATCTTAAAACCCGAAAGGGTTTGACGAAGATGTTAAAAGTCCGCGCTTTATGTAAAATTAATAAATATGAGGTAGTTAGAATTATTACATCTACCCTTTCAGCATTCTTAGTACCAAGAATGAAGTACCTACTTCAAAAACTATAAATTTTTACATGAATTTGACGATTTTTTTGTGATATCTTCGGAACCCAAGATTCAATGGTGACATTTATATTAAATCACTATGAAGGTACGAGGAATCTAACGCAAAAAAAATGTTGAAATCGGTTCAGAAAAAACACAATTATGGCTGAACATACATAAAAAAATAGATACACAATGAATTGAAAACCTACTCCTTTTTTAACTCAGTTAAAAGTAAGCGCAAAAGAGCATAATTAACGTTTATAACCTTTTTAACCTAATTTTATGTTTATAAATAAATGCCTAACTTCGAACCCGGGCTTGTTATATTTTGATTTTTCGTAGTCATATTTATATTATATATTTATAACGCAGCGATAGATAGCCTGAAAAAAAATACTTTTCAAATAATATTGACATAAAATTTAACTCGTTGAGTACTTTGGGAACAAATGTATGGCATATGAAATTTTTCGAAAAACTTTTCTTGATTACTTTGCGAACAAAATTTTTGCCGAGTATAGATTGAAACTAGATTTATAAAATATATTTTCAATATTTTTTTCCATTCGAGTAGTTTGGGAACTTTTTCTAAGTACTTTGGGAGCAAGCCTAATAAAAATACCCCAAATCTAAAAACTACTTAACGATCTATATTCCGCCCAATTCTCACTAAGCATTAAAGGGTCTTTTTTATTTAATCTAATGAGAATTCTCACTTAAAATTCTTTTAACTTATATTATTATTATTTTTTACAGGATTAACCACATTATCATACTATTCTTAGGAACAGCGGTTGTGGGATACACAATGACATTAGAACTATCTAATGACTCTGAGAGCGAATGTGTCCCTACCTGTTGCCTAAATAAAAAGATATATAAGAGAATCACTACCTCATCATATAGCAATAGGTATGTAGAATAGCTATCAAAAGCCACGAGGAGGCTTAATTTGTGACTTCACTTACATAAACATATTTGAAATTAAAAAATAACCATAACTTCTTCCCAGATATTCCAGATAAGCAATATCAAATATGTATGCATCAAATTTTAATAAAGTTGCTTCACTTCAAAGACTGTAGAGAGGGAAATAACGAACGCCCAAACAAACTCATTTTTGTATCCTTATGTAAAGTATGTAAATTAGTACGGATTTGTTTACTCAAATAAGATCAAAAAATGTTGAGTTGCTGAATTTATTATAATATCATTTAAAAAAGCTAGTAGTCTATGTGTCCAAAATAATAATATTTATACTAATGTCCCGAATTTATAAACCCTGAATACAATTTATTATTTGAATATAAATTAATTCTAAACAGCATTAACTAACTAACAATCTCAATTACTTTTGGTATAAAAATTTTACTCTCTTTGTCTACTTAAGTTTCAAAGGTTTTAAAATATTTGCATAATATAAAAAGTTTCAACAAAAACTTTTAACACAAAAGGAGAATTGAAAGAAATGTAAATATACATATAAAAGAATACTGAATTAAGTTAATATTAATTTAATTATAAAATATTTTATGATGATTTTAGAATACTAGTGGCCGCCCGTGGTCGAAATTCGACCATAAAAAGATATATAAGAGAATCACTACCTCATCATATAGCAATAGGTATGTAGAATAGCTATCAAAAGCTATCAAATTTAAATTATGTGTTTGAACATTATTAAGGATGAGTTGTCAAAGACTTATACTTCTATGATGACAAATTTCGCCAAGGCTACACTTTTAATTTGACAAACAATTTCAAAAGAGTAATATATATGCGTGTGTGTGTGTCAAATACTGGTAATGTGTGTAATGTATTTTTATTGATTTGATGAATTTTCGAACGATTTTCTCTAAAAAATATAGGTATTGCAGAACATTTCATGTCATAATCCCAATACGGCAGCCGGCAATAAACTTACCTATCTAAGCTTTACCCGCGTAATGAGGGCCCTAAACACCTCAAATTCATTTTAAATAATACATTATCATGTTGACATTTACCAAGAACACAGCTCAGTAACGACTAGTCGGTCCCGAGTTGTTAAGCCTATAGGGTTCGTCCATTATGATTGTTATAGGCAAAAGGTCCACTTTATTGTTCTAATGTTGTGCCTTTACGTGATCATCATTTAACGCTCGATGGGTGAGGGCAACCCAAGATTCGGAACGATAATTTTATAGTATGAATAATATACGACATTAAAAGCAAGTATTTACATAAACGTATTGAAAATGTTGCCCTATTTTATATCAGCTGCCTCGTGACACAAAATAAATATACACATAAGTCGTAAAGAACGCGCGCATTTAAACGTATTTCCATCAGTAGCGAAAGGAAAATGTTCTGAAAATGCACAAATAATACTTTTCCCCCTTATTCATAATAGTTTTATGAGGTTTATAGGCATATTAAAAAGTTAATAACTATTAAGAATAAGGAGTTAAATGTTGTAAAATTTGTATTTTATATATTCCAGTATTAATTATTCGATTGGAATTGTTTAATTAACATTTACGACACTATATTTTCGATTTCTTGTAAATTCGTGTATCCGTGCAGGAACGGAGAAAGAAACAATTTCCTGCGGCCGGGCGGCCTGTCGTAAGAGGCGACAAAACAACCCACAGCCAGGTGGTAGGGCATTTGCCCGACTGGATGGCTACCACCCCTGGTCTAAAGTATGTCGCCATAACAATCTTGTGTTGTGTTTCGGCATTAGTGACCAAGTTCCAGTCTTCCTTAAGTGAGCAGCAGCGCATTTGTAGCACCGTAGGTGTTGCAAATGTCCAGAGGCGATGGTAACCGCTTTACATCAAGTGGGCCGTCTACCTGTCTGCTGAACTCCTGCAATAAATAATAATAAAAAACAGGGAAATCGGTAGGTAACTGGTTTAACTGGATCCTTGCTACTAGCATCCATAAACCATCATGACTATTAGAATGGTTATAGACACTATATTTATTTTAAAAATAACAAGCCGGTTCAAAGCGATGATTCAGAAAAAGATACATATTTAGATATGTCATATGCAACACAACAACAATAATTGATTCGACACTATTATCTCAGAATACAGAAAAGTATTATCTGATGTAAGCTGTTAGAATGCTTTGTTCAAAATACACCTTCTATATATCTTTATTTTATGCCTCCGAGTATCCATTATCCGCACACACACACACACATACACAATGCATATAATAAGTAACGAATCGACAAATTTCGTTTGACATATTTATTTAGCTGTGAAGAAATTGAAATTGTGTCTGGTGTGTCAGAATTTGTTTGACTATATCGATTCGACTGTGGAACCCTATCTGTCAACGTAGGTCGCGGCGTAATCAACACGGCAACATTGCTGTAATGTTTACCAACCGCACCTAACGACACACATTACATCCACTCTACGAGATGTAATTACTTGTACCCGATAGAAATACTCCCGACAAATATTTGACAGTTATTTTGGTCTCAAAGAGTTTTACTGTAGACAACGTTTGTTAAACTACAATTCAGGTTGTTTTAGTAGCATTTCAAAGAGAGCAAACACAAGAACATTCTGAAGACTTCGCTGGCTTTGCCTCCATATTTCGTGGCATGCCTTGTATTAATAGGATATTGTGTTCATTTTCAACTCATGACTATACAGCGGCTTAATTATTTTATGAAAAAAATGTGTACAATTAACAACAATAAAGTGACTTTGTATTACGGTGTTTGTCTAGAAGAGATTTTTATATTATTATAGTGTATAATAAAAAGTATTGTATTGTAAAGTATTGTATAGGATGTATATATACCAACCTAAAAATAAGAGTATGTATTTAGTTCTCAATCTTATTAAAGTTCTAAAAGAATTTTTAATAGCTATTACGTATCAGGCTAATGTAAAACGCTACCAGAAGACTAGCACCGGTTCCATCCGTGCAAGAACGGATAAAGAATATAATTTCCTGCGGCCGGGCGGCCTGTCGTAAGAGACGACCAAACCACTCAAGTGATAGGATATTTGCCCATCTGGATGGCTACGACCCGTGGTTTAGAGTAATATTTATAATCAGAGAACCTTACGGTTTTAACATATTACAGACACTAACACTTCACACTCTACAAGCATTTTAGAACACCTCGCCTTCCCTCCAACAATTTTACAGTCTAACAAACTTAGCAATTTAGCATAACCAATAGCGGATTGAAGTCATTGATAAACTACTTTAATTAAAATTAATACTATTTCAATCGGGTTATGAATGAAAAGAATCTAATACATTATATGCCGCCATAAAAACCTCGTGGTGTGTTTAGGTTAATACCTAACGTGGGCAGGTTCCCATCTCCCTTTAGAGAGCGGCAGCATATGGGTAGTACCTTAGATGTTAAAAATTTATATAGGCTATGGTAGCCGCGTTCCTTCAGATGGTCCGTCTGCCTGTCTGTTTAACTCATACAATAAAAAAAATATCCAAAGAACTAAAAAATAATAATAATAAATAACTTTTGAATTTGATCTTTTACAATGTTATTGTATCCTGACCACTAGCTCAAGAACACAATAAAATTGTACAGTACCGTAAAACTCCTAGCCATATTTTTAAGCTATTGCATAGCTTTTATCGCGGGCTTTGAGCGCGGCGACCAAATCAAGAAATTCCGTAACGAAAATAAACCTAACACCTCCCACTCCGCCTACCATGAGCGTTCGCTTAACGTGTATGTGTGCGTCCACAGTCCACACTGAATGCGCGGTGACAGGGGCCTGAGGCGGACGCGGTGAGCGGAGGCGTGCGGTGGCCACAGTGAGCCGCGAGCTCTCGTAGCGGTTCGAAGTATGTCAGGTATTGCAAATTATGGACGACGAGCTGCTCCGAAATCGGATGAATACCTAAACAGATGTTTGTGACAAAGTATATAGGTGTATCTATCATATCTTTATAATGCCACACTCACCGCATGTGCGCCCCGTAAGTATACATATTATATTACATATATGAATACATAGGTGATTTGTTTTCTTATCGGTCACCACGCTCAAAAAGTGTAACTTGAATTAATATCAAAGAAAAAACTTGAATTAATATCAAAGAAAAAAATACTGCATAAATAAAAAATAAATAAATAATTATAACTGCATAAGTTGATAAAAAAATGCTATGCAATAGCTTTTTTATTTATATATAGGACTTTTACTGTGGCCTTATTTGAGTAATGTTTGGTGGTAAAAATTATCCAATGTTCATTTCTGATTTATAAGCTCCTATACACGATTCGGCATGAAGATCATTTGAAAGATTAAGAAACAAACAAACTCCTTAAAATATAGAGTGGACTATATAAATACGAATGCATATACATAAATATATTATTAAACAGTAAAAAACCTTCACGAAGCGATATTTGATTTCAAACTACTTAAACAGTAATAGACATTTAAAAGATTAAAAAGAATTGAAGTTACAACGTGGAATTGCTCTGTCGTTCTCGTTGGACGGTACAACGATTTTTACAGCAGGGCCGGACAATAACATTATCGGATGACGCCTCCCCGGGGACTGTAAATATTCGAGTATGCCGCGATTAGCCCACACCCGCGGCGACACATGCAACATATTTAACGCTAGATCACTACCTTATATCAAAAATAATTCAAAGTTCTATCAACTGAACAGTGATAATATAATCTAATGTTTCATTATAAACTGTCCTCCAAAAAAGATGTACTTGTTTTATTTAAAATAACATTGCATTACATTATTATATATATATAACCGAAGTTACATCTGTATAATAATGTATATCAAAAATATACTTAATAATGTATATAATGTATGTAATTGTAACTTTTCCAATAATAAATTAATTTGATATTGTACTACAATACTACATATATTTTATATTGATTGGAAATCTATTCCATTTGCTGTTATATATAGATTATATAAAAGTTTTAATATAAAAAAGTTTATTAATTTCAAGATAAAATACAACTTCCTTTATCCTTTCACACCAAAATAATAATTAAAGATCATCCAAAACGTGGTAAAATTTGAGTTTGATATTTAAACTTAAGTAGTTTAACAAAGGTAGAAGAAGATAAGAAACCAAACTAAGATTTAAGAAACATTCCAAGCGTAGAAAATCTAATAGTAAATAAATCAGCAGTCGAACACACATATTGTATATCCCTAAATTAAGCAAGTTACGTACCCAGATACCCAGACTATAGTAAATAGTGGAGAAAAATCGTTTCTGAAATTTACCATACCAAGAGGTCAGCCGTTAAAGGCCCCTAGCCGCTAGCCCGCTCAACCACAAAGGCCATCAGTATATGTCAAGAGCTTAAATAGCGATAGACTAGGCATATGACAAGAGAAAGCACTTTAAATGAACAAAGATGGTAACGGAGTGGGTTTCACGATATGGGAAGAGAAGATGAGGAGACAGTACAAAAGATGCGATGAAGATATTAAAGCAGTTGCAGAACCCTTATGGTCAAGAATAGCCAGGGATAGGGACACTTGGAGACAGCTAGAATAGGCCTATCTAACAAAAAGATACCCTAATCTTAAAGAACTCGCGCCTATTTATGAAACTTAATTCTAAATTTTATTATTAACAATAAAGTCTATTTTGATTTGATTTTCAGTTTAGCGAAGATTACCTACTACCGAGTAGGTTCTGGCGACTGCTGAACAAAGGCACACTTCCGACTCTAACCCCATTGAATTTACTACGAAGGACATAATCGTGAGCGGGCACAAAGATTTTTCCATGTCCTTTGGGGCAACAAGTTGATGAAATATTTGCTCAATCGCGTGTGTAACATAGTTTCATTTATTTCACTTCACCCCAGTCATTCGACTGAAATAACAACAGTACGGACGTGAATCAGCAGTAAATTTCAATGGCGATACATAGGCGCCGTTTTATTCGTTTTATATTTCCCACATTATTTTATTTCAGATAGTTGTAACAGTTTTTCACATCATTCAGTTCATTAACCACTATAGAAAATTTAGATTTTCTATCTTATATTTATGTAATAAAAAATATTTTTTATTTACTTATATAAGTGTTTTGCCGATTCTAATATCCAAACAAAACATGAATCTGTATCTTTGAAGTTGATACACTCCCATATACCCGTTAATAAACTAAGTAATATAGAATATAATAGAGAACTAAAAATACAAAAATGGAAAATAAAGTGTGCATGTTGGTGAGCTTCTTCATGCGTATCTCCGCCTGCTACGTTTCTATGAAAATATATACACAATTAATATATTTTTAGTCATAATAAAATTATTATATATTTTTCCTTAATGCGCCGTAATCAAAGGAACTATCAATCAATTGACAATTTGTCTTTTGTTAGATTTATATCTTTTACTAAAATAATATACAAATTATACAGTTATAACAATAGTATGGTTGGGTTCAAAAAAATTAAACAATACCAAACTTAATTTTTAGCTTATGCGTTTTATGAAAGGCTAAACAAGTATTGTAGATGCACTTTTCAGTGTCATGTTATTGTAAAGTCGAGCTAACATTTAATTTTGTCTCAACTAAATAGGTTGATAAAAACCAGTTAAGTGAATACTTCGGGATCTATCTACGTAACTCTAAAGTTTGTAATCAAAGATATTCTATATCTTAAAAACCATTCAAGTAATCTTGTTCAAAGTATTTTCTACTGAAAATATTTTTTTTATTCTGCTATAACATACTGTTACAACTCAGGTCCCGACAAACACAAAATCCACCTGCATATCTGAAACAAAGCACATTTATTACCCGCCGGCATTTGAACTAATAACATTGAAATTCTTTTATGGTCGTCTTCTTTTATTACTTATTGGCATACAGCCTATTGTTGTATTGTAATCATTAGCCAAGTATTAAGGATTTAAAGTACAAGCTGATTCTAGGAAATTCGGTCCACGCTTCCGGGCGGACATATTGCATTTGTGCAGTATAAAGCAATGGCCCGATTGAAGGAGAGTTAGTCAAGCGAGAACTACCAGCGAAGCGAGACGCGTGTACTACAATCGGGAATCTAATAAGTGACAGACATTGCGCCTTTTTTTGAATTACGATCTTCTGCATTACGTTTGGACTTGTTGTGTTCGGTTTTATTTGTACCTGTGTTATACGTGTTTGTATAGTTCAAATAAACTCTATAGGAATTCTAACACCATTTTAATTTGAGTCTCAGTATTACTTGCAGCTCATGCAAGAGCAGTATTTGAGTAACAATACATATCGCCACGTATACACTAAAAATTAAAGTCATTAGTGAATATCGTTATCACTTTCCAAGACCTGTGTGGGTACCTACTAGTTTTTTCCTCATTTACATCTTTGTAAGTTTTTAAATATTTATAGCAGTTAAACAACTCATTGACTCTTCAGGTGATCAGAAGGCTGGTGCCCACCTCGGGCAACGGATCAGTATGGCGATCCAGCGAGGAATCGTAATCAGCCTTCTGGGCACCTTACTCACAGAGGACGGTGATCTAGACTTAGTATTCAACTTATAGTCTTGAGGGACTATGGGTAGAATACAATATAAAGAAGTTAAGTTTTATTGTATTAGATTATTTATGGCATTGTAATTTTCATTGATTTTATAGCAGTTCACAGAAGAAACCTCACTACCAAAATTCACCATAAAACTAGTACTGATATCACTACAATGTCCTTTTTTTTCAAAGAGTCTAAGAGGTCGCCTGAAAGAGGTCGCTTTCCGCTACAAGGCCGATATTCAACAACGGTTCAACCTATATTCTTTAAATATTTTGCAATATAATAGTATGTATTAATTAGATTTAAGAACCTAGTTTTAATTTATGGTGACCTTTTCTTTTACTCATTCAATACTCTCCGAGTAAAAGGGCTAATACTCGATAGAATTTCCAGACGTGATCGTTTTTTTCGCACGCATCCCTAGAGAAACTTAATTATTAAAAAAATGAAATCATAACAAAAAAGTAAAAACATTATCTTTTATAGCAATATTTGTCTCGTCAGTAAATACGAAAGTTTTCTTGACTTTAAGCATTGAGCAACCTTGTCGTAAGAAAGTTTATTTTGTTAATGGAAAAAATACAAATGGACGAGGCACACGACATTATCAATTATAAGTTAGGCGTGGCTCCGCTTCGATGATTATACGGTTGTCAAAACGGAAGCAAAGCGAAATGGGAAACTAAAGTGTCACCCGTCCGACGCATTGGAGAGCGGAATTAGCATCGACTGAGTCGCCTTTATTCAACAACAGGTCATTAATCTTGTCCGATGTGATTGCGGACCAAATTTCTCTTCATTATTCAATCAACAGATCATAGAAATGTGACAAGCAAGCCCTGATTGGAGGAAATTTCTCTATGAAAGCAAATATTGATTTTACAAATAAATTCTACGTCATCAATATTCAACTGGCTAATTTTGTTTCCTTTTAGATTCAGGTATAAAATATATTTAAATTCGTAACCCACTTTTAGCCTTGAATTTTATACTTACATTAAAATACTTTGGGTGGATTCAACATGATTGAAGCAATAGGGTATCTAACTGTCAAATCAGTTGAGACACTTTATAATCTTACACAACATTGCACAATATAATACACATTCCTGCCAAACGTCTAAACCTAAACGTTTTTGAGAGAAGTGGCTTTCACATTCATAGAAGAAGGATCATGAACGGTTATATAACGATTCTATATTTGCTAAAATGCAAATCAAAGAAACAATAAAAAGCTAGAATTTAGTTAAGAATTGATAATAAAAAGTTATATAAAGCTACCTTGGACATAACTTCACATAACAACCTCTTGACTTTACATAATGCATAAACACCGCGCCTCGACTACAATGCTTAGGGCTAGGAGAGCAAGAGCTCTTCATATCTCGAGCATCCCAACGCTCTAAAGCATGTAGCCTGCCTGTAATACATGTGCTCACGGTCAATTGACGATCTCATGGATTGTAATGTGAACGATGTTCAGCCAGTTTTGGCGTGAGTTTGGCAACTGACATATTGTTAGAGCAGGCAATTGTACATTTTGATAGATGTAGTGTAAGGGCAAGTATTTCATTTCAACGGTAAATTGTAACTGCTGATACTAATAATTTAGATATTGACTTATTTTCATATATACGTTCTCTAAGATGAACATGGTAAACATCATAAAATATTTATACTCTTCAACTTAGTAACTCAGAGATTTTTTATTGTTATTATTAGTCTTAACTCTAACTCTGTTATTTATATAAAAATAAAATGTACACAAATTATCCAAATAAATCATTTTTTATTTATTGCATGAGTTCAACAGACAGGCAAACGGCCCACCTGATGGAAAGCGACATAGTAATAATCATGTTTTATAATAATATAAATAATTATGTTATTGACGCGGAATAGGAAACAATATTAAAAATTAAAACTTATTTTATAACTTATTTGCTTTCTTAATATGTTAACTCTAAAATGCAGTCGATATTCAAATTGTAAGCTCTGTCTGGGGCTAAGTGTAAGTTTCTGAACCGAACTGGAGCATAAACAGTGCGTACTTGAAAAGTGCACGAGCGCGAAGCAGCTGAGGCGTGGAGCACCCTCGACTGTAGTGTCGTTAGAGGTCGCACTGCACGCGCTGCACGTACCAGGATTTAGTCAAGAATCTTTAATACTAAACCATAATGAAAGTTCTCCTGAACTTTTATCTCCCGGGAACCATTAATAAGATGTACAGCCTTGACATTCCGTGAGTTCATTTTCATGGGTAAAATGTCTCCTGCAAATTGATGTAGGTTACTGTGGCCGTGGAACTTTTTTCCATTAGCCTGCTTTCGTTTAGGCTTATAGATTAATCAAATCTTTTGCGTGACGTGTTTTACATTTTGAATACCATTTTTCTCTGTATTAAATATTTTCAGTTTTATTCATATTGAGCTAGAGTAACGGTTTTAAGCCTACAAACTTACCTACTCTAACCTAATATGAATAAGACCTAACTAATATAACAATATGAACCAAAAACTGCTCAGAAGTCTTGTTCATAGATAAAACTTATATGGTCTTGTTGTCAACCACTTGTCAACGCGACAGTTACAATTGTATGTTTAGTCAAGCATATTTCCAAAATAGCGTGGTAAAATAACCTTGAACCTTAAAAATAAAACGGTAGGTAATGAGGGTTGATAAGGCGGTGCGAAAAAGCGGATATATATGAAATAATCCTGAAGGAAAAGAACACTTGTAGATACCTATCCAAATATTCTAGAATGATATAAAGCAGTGTTTTTCAACCTGTAGGTCACGAACCCTAGGGAGGTCGCAGAGCCTTGCTCGGGGGGTCGCCGGCGAAAGGGAAAAGGCAATTTAAATTGATACCTCGTACTTAGGTACTTTCTACGCTCAGTAGCTTTTTGTAGAGTATAGGTTCTAATAATGAATATAGGTGACAATATAGAGAAAAACATAAACATAGTCTTTTAAATTACTAACTTTTCATCTGTCTATATCCCAAGGAGGTCGCCAAAATTTTTTAACCTATAAAGGGGTCGCGTATTCAAAAAGATTGAAAAGCACTGATATAAGGTATGTATGACTATTTTTTGTGGTAAAATTAATTGCAGTTGTACAAACAAAACAAAATGCCAAATTGTTTTATACAAAGAGGTAGGTACCTACGTTTCGTCGCGTAAAAAATCATTTTAACGTACTTACCGTCATATAAATGAACATATCTGACAGCATGGTTCGTCAAGATTACTGAAATATTAGATTGTCTAAAAGCTCTGTTGTTATTATAACTTATTGTCGTAAATAATAAAATGAAACACGTTGAAGTATAGCCACATGTTTCATTAGGCTAAATTAAATTATTTCACTTAAAAGACGAAGAAAAATACCAGGTACGATTAAATTCAAAATAAATTGCAAGTAAAAAGGCACTGGGCAAAGGCGGTACTTACTGTTAGATTTGTCTATGAATATTATCTCTTATACGTTCTTGTCAATGATGATTTATCGATTACTGAATAGTAACGGCCATCGAAATGTATTCCACATAAATAAGTAAATATATATATTTAATTCATTCGTTGTTGTTTGCTTCCGCTGCATGCCCATAACTTTATCACTTACATATATTATGCTCATCTCCTGAGTCGAATTTTAGTTTATGACTGACACTTGAGATTTTCCACACAGAAACAATTATTTCCTAAAAAAAAACAATGTCGTTCAACTATGGCCTATGGTCAATAGTTTTTTTTTAATAACAGCACAGCGATGATAAAGTTATGGGCACGCAGCGGAAGCAAACAACAGCAACGATTGGATAATTATATATATTTACTTATTTAAGTGGAGTACATTTTTATGGCCGTTACTATTCAATAATCAACAATCAATCACAATTGACAAGAACATATAATAGACAAATCTAACAAGCGAAACATCACTCTTTAAATCGCCGTCAAAGCCACATATGTCAACTGTTCAAAATGTTGCCACCTGCCTCTTTGTACTTTGACATTGGCAAGATCAGTGGCCATTGGCGTTGAAATATTAATAAAATAAAAAAAAATTAGACTATTTTTTTTTTCAGCTCTCACAGATTATCACCATGAAACGGTTAGCCTGGAGCTATTCGTGTTTCTTGCAATGAGTGAGTGATGCGGCGGCGCTGGATAACTATGTCAACTTTGCGGGAAAAGAAGTGTAGACAATTTGGAATGGGAATCGGAACGAGCACGCACTTACCTGGTTAATGGGAATGAAACGCGGCTCCTCTTCGCCACTATCCACTATCATACATACTTTATTGTACTTGGTATATTTATAGTAGTTTATATTATATATGTTCTTTATTTGCAGTATTTTATATGTTTATTATAGGTATATTAGAATTGCGGTGCGGAGAAGTTATATATATATTTATATGGTGCGGGCGCGGTATGTTTTTATGTTATTTTATTTATTTACAGAGCGAGCGATTTAATTTAATTTATTTTTTGATATAACAATGAGTGACTTAAGTGACGTGCGAAAGGGGAACGCGACGTCATATTTAAGGGAAGAATTTAATATGTTGAAGAAAAGTATTAATAGGTCGAAAGGAGGTTTACATGGCGGTACCAGTGAGAGTTTCGATGGCCCATTGCCTTCCCCTCCCACTATTCCAATTGTATATCCCATCTCTTTTATCCTATTCCTCCTGTCTGATATCTCATCTTCCTATACTATCCTCTTTATCGCATTCTAAAGGCTAGGAACGCATTGGCTTTACCATTGGTCTTAGAAACGTCTACAGGCGACAGTAACATCTTTCCATGAGTTGAGCCGTTAGCCTGTTCACCAGCTACGAAATAAAAAAACAAAGGTCACATATTTTAACCGGAAGCCAGTCCAATAATACAATTAGCAGAAACAGGTGTCACGCATAGGCGAAATGTGTTGCAGTTATAAATAGCATTGTCGGGTAGCGTGCAATTAAATTACCAGCACGGGCCCGGCTAACATCCCACAAAATTATATTGCCATCCAATGCCTCACACAACGAGAGAACAAAGGAAATTGGAATAAACAATTAATACTTACAACCCTAACTGCTTCAAATTTATTTGGCAGATCTGGACAAATCTTGTTTACCCAATTATCGTTATAATTAATTCAATCTTTTTGTTCAACGAACTAACCTTTCATTTTATAATTACAGAAACATTTCTGAATGACAATGTACACAGTAGTAGTAGCAGTATTAGGTTATCGTATTACAGTAAACTTTATCTTGTAACTGTTATTTTGTTTCGCGACGATCGCTAAATAATATATTTCAGTAGGTACTTAAAACTTTTAATTTACAATAATTAAATGAATGATTCAACTAACTAAATAGACATTTTCATACTTAATTTATCCTAATTTTAGGCTCTTTGTGTGTCTTAGTTTGGTTGTGAAATGTGCGTGTAATGCAATGCGGTGGTAGTGCGCGTTGGTTTGAGTATATAAGTTTTGTTGTATGTTGTATTTTCTTCATACATCATCATCATGCACATAGGAAATTTTTATCCCGGAAAATGCGATTGTTTCCGCGAGATATGCGTTTTATATTTACACAAGGGAAACTGCATGGAAAGTTCTAGCAGTTCATACATTCATTCATGCATGAAGATTCTTTCGTCAGGGAATAAATGTGATGCTAACAAACCGCGGAAAACAATAAAATCGTAATGATACCATAAAAACTTGTAGTATGTGTGCCCATCAAACATAACCGCGAACGACATCTCGGTATATAAACGGCCAATATCGGCGGGGTGGCATATCGTACTCGGCTACACCATGTTCTGCGTATTGAGTGGAGTGTATCGAAAACAATATTCGGTCGTGTATCGGCAGAAATTGGCTGGGTGTGGGGCGGATCGATCGCTCGATGTGACACAAATAGGTACGTCGTTCCGCGACACAATCACCCTCGGTAATCCACTAGCGACCTAATTGTTTCTTCTAATGACAATTGTACCGAATCAATTATTACAATCCATTACTGTTTGTCAGTCATTTATTGCATCGCCGATCGAATCGGGACAAGCGAGTATTAAGCTTTTCAGTTATTTGGGCTGTCCAATTTCCTTAGACATCAGACCTTTGGATATTTGTTTATTTTTAATTTAACATATCTTTTATTTGTTCTTACAATTGGTACGAGTTCAGCAAAGCGCGTGCGCTTCTTGGCCATCACTAAGTGGGAGTCTGGACAGTGACTACAAGCACACCCAAAATTTTATACGAGCACACCTCTGGACAATACAACATTTCGATTATTCACGAGTTTACGTCTGGAGGCAGCATTGCGTACGAATCACTGTCAATGTGGAGTTATGCTAGATTAATTTGGACACCACGGTCTGTCATGTTTAAAAAGCGCAGGGAAGATCTTGTCATATCAGCCTCAACAACATCATCCGCCGAGCTCTTGTCCACTTCGGCGTACCAGTCATTTTAGAATGGCTTGGTGCGTGACGATGGCAAGAGACCGGAATGAGTGTCACTCATCCCTTGGAAGATGGGACGGCCACTAGTGTGGGATGCGACTTGTGTTGACACACCGGCCCCCTCATGTATTCCAACGACCGAGTCAGGGGCTGGCAACGCCACCACTTTAGCCGAAGATGTCAAACGACGCAAATTTGGAGCCTTAGGAAACCTACACATTTATTTAGTTTGGGGTTTATTGAAACATTAGGCCCGTGGGGTCCATCGGCAAGGAGTTTCTTTAGACATTTGTAAGAAACTCTTTGGCTCATGTTTTGCCCAGAAAATTAGCATTGCTATACAGCGTGGCAATGCAGCCAGCATCCTGGGCACACTTCCTGCTGGTAGAGATCTGGTACATATCTTATAAGTTTATATTTATTTATTTAAATTAAGTCTATATTTAATATATATACTTACTTTTTACTTATGCCAATAATTTGTTTTTGTAAATATATAATACTATATTATACTAATTAATATAGTATAATTTTCACATCATAAAATCTTAAACATGATGCTTGAATTTAAAAAAAATAAACACGTGTACGTACCTACATTTTCTTGGAAATAAATTATTGTATGTAATTTAATTATTGCAATAAACAGGGACTATGGTAATGAGCAATTAACAATGTGCCATAAATGCAAATCCCAAAAAGTGGAACTGAAAAATGTTCCAAATATTCAGCCCTCCGACAGCTTACTACTTTAGTAGTGCGCGTAGCCCGAAGCCACCTCTACGATTGCACTTGACCCGCAACACAATATGTACTTACAATAAAAGCTTGCAACGACGACTAAAGCTCAGTCTTATTAGGCTTTATTTAACTTCCAAACAAAGAATGGCGATATATATATAGTACAACTAGCTTCTGCCTGCGACTTCGTCCGCATGGTGCGGTTTTTTAACTATCCCACGGGAACTCTTTAATTTTTCGGGATTAAAAGAATCCTATATGTTGACCACGGATATATGCTACCACCGTACAAAATTTTATTTAAATCGGTCCAGTCGTTTCGGAGATTAGCCGGTACAAACAGACAGACAAACAGACAAACCGACAAACAGAGAAACAAAAAATTTGAAAAAATATAATTTAGTTCTATTTCACTTCTTACACCCCCCTGACTCGGTTTTTTGGTTTTTTTTTTCATTGTACAGAAATTCGTCCTCTACAGTTTTATTATATGTATAGATTACTTATAAGTTGTATTTCTCGGACAATATTTAGCGATCCTAAATAATTGTGTATCCGACCAATCGATGTAAAAATTATTTATATATATACCTATGTACATTTTATCTATGGAATGATCTTTCGTCACTGCACCCACTGGCTTTTATAACCGTTTAGTATCCGTTAGTATCCGTTTAGTAGACAGAACTACCCGCAAATATTACAATAGTACAATAATAGGTACTACTACTTGGACAATAGTAAAAAGGCGAATCGTAATCGTGATAAGCTTAAATGGTTTCGCCGGAATGTTGACTTACCCGCACCTTTACACAATCCCATATTTAAAATAACTCTTTAGTTTTCTTTATCAATCTCATTCCTGTAATTAGCGCTCGAATGAAAATCTTTTGTTAACAATACCTGCACACACTTCTTCCTTTGTAGGAAATTCTTTTGCCGTAGGCTGTTCGACTTTGGAATTCCCTCCCCTTATCAATCAGACAAGCTAAACCAATGACTACATTTAAACGTATGATCACTGACCTTTTTTGGTCTATTAAATAAAATTATTGCATTACATGAATGTATCTATTGTTCGAATGTATATAATCTGATTTATAATATCATCGTATTTCTAACTATATATGTATATATATAGTAGTTTATTTATAATTTATTTTATTTTTAATGGTATTTAATTGTAATTTTATTACTTTTATTTTAGTTTAGTACAGCACCAAAAATTGTTTATTTAAATTTCCTTTAAAATCTCCTTAGACACTGGGTTGCCTGGAAGAGATCGCTATAAGCGATTAGGCCGCCCATTGTTCTAATGCAAATGTATCCATATCAATTGTCTAGATTTAAGATTATTAAGGATTTCCGTTTTTGCAAAAATGGATGCGGACACTATAAAAAAAGAAACAAAAGTATTATAAACATATTAACAGATAAAAAATGTAAATTTTACTTATTTTTCGGGAAATATATTTTGTAACTTCATTTGAATCACAGTCACTGAACTACGTAGTACAGATTATAATATTTTGAACTGGACTACTATTACAATCAATGAGCGATATACTCGTATACTAAACTTCATGACAATTTGGAATAAATCGATTGCTTAGAATTTTGGTCAGATATGTTAAATGAAATAATTGTGTATAGCATAGCAAAGCAAGCACCGGCGCCGCTCTCGTCGTAAACATTGCACGCCGCTCCATTGAAATGTTGTCTCAGAGGGCTATGTTTTATTGAAAAAGTTTTCACGTTTCTCTTCGATACCCCGAAGCACTCGCCTTGAAACAGGCAACTACAAACTTAGTGTACATCTCTTACCTACTTATAATCTTGAAAAACAAATAATTAACGATCGAATCCATAGGGAAATGTCAAGTCTTTATTGAAATTTATAGATAAATGTGAAAGACTGTGTCTATCTTCAAGGCAAGTTTCAAGTTGTCTTATTTGTTCAAGTCTTCAAACAAAAAAAGACTTTCAGGCAACACGATGAAATAAATTTTGAGAAATTTGATATCAATAACGAACAAAGGATATCTCTTTTTCCAAAATTGAATAGAGACCAAGTAGTGAAATTGAATAAACCGATTGTTTTTAAATTAGGTAGGTATCCTAAGTAATGTAATAATTTAGATAATAGATATCTTTCGATAATGTAGATGAAAATAGAGTAATTTTGTGAGGATCCAAAATTAACCTAAGCGAAGCCACATATAAGCTCTCAAATAAAAAATAAATAATTCATGGCGAATGAATTTCATCGTTATAAGCCCACTGTAGCTTGTAACTGGTGTTCGTTAGTGTAAACTGGGTAACAGTCGCAAGGTGGTCTGAGTAAATCGCTCCATTAGGCAGTTAAAAGCTCGTCGCTATCGTCGGGACATAACTCAGCCGCCCGTCTCCGCGCGGCCCTATAAATTACGTCTTTGTGTGAACGGGGCGTGCCCGCTTAAAATATGTACGATATTGTCTTTCCAGCGCAACTCCGCTTCTCATATCACCCACTAAAATCCACTGAAGGGCAGGCGGCACTAAATTATCTATCCGTGTGTTTTTGCCACCCGGTTGCTCGGATGCTGCTACTTTAAACTTAATTTAAGACTGAAATGTAGGTCATGCTGTCGTCATACAATCAATTCCATTATTTAATTAATGAAATGCTGTTTTATGCGATCTAAAACTTAAATGAATTTAAATTTATAATATACCTAGTTGGCAATTTGATTAACGGCCAATTCCTATATCATACTAACCGTTCGTTTGCCTCATTACTGGTTAAAATTTGACATAAGCACCACACAAGTTATGTCAAATGTCTATCATAGTAAGACAAATGTATGAATAGTAAATAATTATAATATGGGAACCGGCCACAAAACAATTGTAGTGGTAATTCGGACATCCGTTGCAAGAAATATGTGATGTTCACATAGGTACAGGTGGGCATCTGCAGTTTATGGAAAAAGCTTGAAGGACGAAAAAATTGGCCAGTGCATCCAGTTCGCGTACAAAAATTTCCGATGAGATTATGATCTTTAGCCATTTACTTTTTGTCATTAGACTACGAAACTTAAAAAGCATTAAAAAAATCTCCATGTCTAAAAACTACTCAACGAGTATTGTTCAAACCAGTTTTAGTTATAACTATTTTTACTTACACTTTTTTACAATACGAAATTCATTAACAATTTTCATCGTCATCATATAAGATCACGATTTTTCAAGATCTGACTATCGATTTCGCAAACGACTATGTATACTTAAAAATAATATTTCAACCTCCAATTATATGTATGGCAGTCACTATTCTTATATGAATACTAGTTGTAGTGTAGGGAACTCGCGTAAATCAAACATCTCGTTACGTGTGATTCTTTATTAACTACCTTCATATAATATGATGAACCAATAACTTTCATAGTTATCCGCCAGAACTATGCTTTGTCTGAAGTGACAAGTTTCTTGTTTATAATCACTAATTGTCCTATTGTTCTGTTCTGTCTATCTGTCTATCTTAAATTGATAAAAGCCAAACGAGCAAGCAAAGAATTTTCACATTCGTGTTAGATTACCCTTAAATACAAAAAAAATAAGTAGGAATTATTTTTCTGTAAACCTTATATAATTTAAATTACAAATTTATTTCAAGATTAGATAGCACTTTATAGCTCACCAAAAGAACAGATACATTAATTACAGTATTTTTAAGTAGACGATTCCTAAACCTAAAATAGTGAATAGTTGATCACTTGAGTGATATAATCATCTCAGATCAGAGCTGAAAGGCATAAATAAGTACGTTGTTCTCATGTCATTAGGCCTTAACAAGGCTTTCGGAATCGCTCAGGCAGTGACCGAAGCTCGGTCAAGCGCGAGAGATAATACCGAGTATCTATCTATCCGCTCAATGCTTTTCCTCGTAATAACCTCTCAGCTTTTATACTGCTTTATGTCGATTACTGTTGTACTTTTCGTAAACTTACTCTTGACTTTATTTTGTTTTTACTACGTCCTGAATGTTGAAAGCATAACAATCCAATAACCAAAACTTTTTAGAGCTTTTCAAGTATCGAAATACAATGCAAATTGCGACGTGCATACAATTTAAATCCCGGTCATAAGCAGGATGTAAGTTTTCTATGATTTACTATCCATTCTTTATTTTACCTGATTTTAATTGCGGAAATAAATGGCAGAATTTAACGCTCGGATGATATGATGACCATGGTCTGTGTGACTGAAATTGGTCCCAGGGTGGTCCGTTGTTTATTACTTCAACACCAGTGCCACTTGCTGAGCTTGGGGGTATACTATCGGTGTGTGTCTGCCGATTACTTATTTATTTATTCTTGGGTTTTTTTAAATTTATTCTTTAAAAATCGATTTTCATATAAAGCTCCCGGTATGAACATTTGATTGGGAGTAAAATAATACAAGCGTTACGTTTTTTCGTTATACAGTTAACTTTAATGCAGTAAAATAAGATCTAAAATAATATACATCGGTGCATATTCAGAGACAATCGTACTTAAGGAGTAAACTCCAGTCGTTGATCGGAGCTGACAAAAACATATAAAATATGCTTTCAAATTGTAGTCAAAAACTCCATTTTGTTTGGATCTATGCAGTTAGACGTGTGGTGCTCAATAGTTACTTCTAGTTTCTACCACCAGGAAATAATTGATGTAACATCAAAACACGAACAATTATTCACCATTTACAGTATACTGTTGACATTTGTATCGCCCGATGTTCTATGACAATATCTTACAAATTACGTGGTAAATACCTACTAATAATTAATAGTTAATAAAAACTGAAATGTGAAAGAACAAAATATGCTCTTTAGTCATACTGGTTATTAACTAGTGTTACCCGAAACCATAACACATGAAAACATTAGGTAGCTATATTTACTTGGTAGTTAGGTATGTATGATATCTGTAGTTATTATTACTATTAAAAAAAGAATCCAAAGTCTAGAATTAATGTACCTACATAAATAATGTTATTTGCGAATTCTAACAAAGGCTAGAGCCTTTGTATTAAACTTAGAAGTTTAATACAAAAGACCAGAACAAAAATTACGAAAAGTAACAAATAGGAACAGGGTTAGTTGAGTATACGTGTACCACAGCTACACCAGCAATCAAATAAAAAAACCAAGGAACTTATTTTTTCAGAGTTTCAGAGCCATTTTGATAGAATCGGAACCTTTATTTAATAGTCATATCTGTCCGTCCTGTTATTCATCTGTCTTTGTATTACAGACACTACTAGCTGCTAAAAAATGCACTAAGTATTGATTCCACTAAGTATTGAGTCGTCATATATTGTAATAGGTAAACTATTGTTACGGGCGAGCGGGAGTACGCACGTAGGATTAGAAGAAAACACCAGTTTTTTCCAACTAAACGCTTTTATTGACTTACACAGCCGATTCGTGATTCTTTCCTGCAGGGTTGCCCCTTCACGCACAACTAACAACGCACTGCCCCGACGATGCGATGTTTACGTGTTTATGTGTGAGTAATCACAATACAGTCGCCAATATCGCATAGCACGCTTCCTGATACTGCACTGCTCACCTCCGAATTTAAAGCACGTAGCTCGCTTCGGGATCTCCTCTTACCCTACACTAAACTCCTCCTTCACTGAACCGCTCACTAAGCTCTCCATTAAACTCGTGACAGTCTTCTACTGAACTTCTCTTCCAACTTCTCATATCGTGCTTGTCGCTTCGCTGTCTCCAACTACCCGGTAGCCGCGCCTTACGCTGCTTATACCTATACCCGGTAGAATCTTGTGGAGCCCATAATTTCGATCTTCTTTTCGTTATTCTTTTATTTACTGTCTATTCCTTTCAGAACATCTATCTATCTCTGTCTTTCCCTTCCTGAACTTTCTGTTCTAGAATTTCAATCTTCATTTCGTTATTTTTTACTTTCACTTTCTAAAATGTATCTATCCTTGTCTTTTTCTGTCTTCTGCATTTTTCCGAAACTCCTGAAATCAACTATATCGTTCCACCATCGCTCGCGGCACTATTATATTTTCCCCAAGCCTTGTTACCATATTTGCGTCGAACACTTGATTTGAAGAGGTTAATATTACCTATAACAGCAGCCGTGCCAATTTTACCTGAAGAAATTATTCCAAAACAAGCCTTTAGATCAATTTATAATATCAAACAGGCACTATAACAAAAATAGAACGAACTAAATATCCTAACTTTTCTATTAACATTAGTTTATCAATTCGTTTAACATGTGCTTCGGACATCGATTACGACAGCTGAAGTCGGCGTATTGTAGATGT
Source organism: Dendrolimus pini (assembly GCA_949752895.1). NCBI lineage: Eukaryota > Metazoa > Arthropoda > Insecta > Lepidoptera > Lasiocampidae > Dendrolimus > Dendrolimus pini. Next base: position 12,478,541 of record OX457130.1, read on the forward strand.
GATTCTATGTATAACAAACATTGTTATTTCTTCAATGTGTGAAAAAACAAAGAATAATAACAATCGCTACGAAATTTAAACGCAAAATACATAGATACCATAAAAGGCTACACAAGAGTATTCTTTAAATCTATCAAAGAAATTAAATTAATTAACTTCAAACGAGTAAATATGACTAGCAAAGGTCAGCCCAATCGAGAAAGGAAGAGCTTAGATTTCGTAAAGTATTTTAAATCAGATGTAAGAAAGGTTGTAGAAGTAGAAACTGTCATTAGCACCTTATGTAATTAAAATAATCTAAGACAAAACCAAATAGCAAATTTGTTAAATATTATCGAGCCTACTAAATATTAAAAATAATATTAAAGTAACAATAGTAATAAAAAAAATGTTATACATAAATTTTTATTAAACTAACACTTAAAGTAATACAATAAAGAGAACTTATTTATATTGTATTCTACCTATATAAGCCCTCAAAACTATAAGTCGAATACTGAACCTTAGTGACTGACTTCTATGGATAAGGTGCCCAGAAGTCGGGCTGTTTCTTCGATGGATTGCCATACTGATCCGTTGTCCGAGGTAGGCACCAGCCCTCTTAATCACCTGAAGAGTTGATGAGTATTTTCGGCCGTTCTTTGTAGAGACTCATAGGATCAGGGCCCCACGGTCATTTTAATAATTTAATTTACATTTGTAAAGATTATCTTCTTGAGAAGTCTGTTTCATGTAGTAATATAATCATACCTACTCTTCCAAACTATGCCCATCAAATTCAATTACGGCACTATTTAAAATTTTTGTCAACAGTCGTGACACTCCCCTGATTAAACGAACCCTTCCCCCTGTAAAATCAGATCAGCGAAATTAATCCCATTGCCTTATCACGCGTCGAGTGTCGGATGTAAATGAAGCCTGTCTGCAAATGTAAGAAAGTCACGCAATTACGACCCAGCAGTAATAAGTTGGCACAAAGATATTTCGGCATTGTGAATTTTTATTAACCTCCTCTTTTATGTTTCAGCTAACTGAATCATAAAGTTTTGTCTTGGTTGCTCAGTGACTAATGTCTGTGCCTTAATAACGCTTGTGCCGTATTCAAATTATGTGGATTCGACAGAGCATGCACCGTTTAGACAGTTGTATGGAGTAACGTAGTACGTCGTAGGTTACGATTACATATGGTACGGTGTCCTAGCGGTGAAGAAAAACATCAAGGTAAATAAGAAGAAACCTCGGTAAAACTCGGCAACATGCCTAGCTTTGGAACGCGCTGCCAGTTGCTATTAGACAAGCAAAATCACTACCGATATTTAAAACGATCTATAAATATTTCTAGATTTATTTTTGTAGATATATATTTGTATGTTATGTATATTAAATATATATCTATTTAATATATAAAACATCTGTATAGACTGCATTTATATATTAATTATAAAAATGTACGAAATTGTACTATGCATAATGTCCACCATTGTCATTATAATCTCAATTAATTCCTGGGGTTGTCTGAAAGAGATCGCTTTGTAGCAATGAGACCGCCCTTTGCACATAATGACACATAGTTTTAGTCTCTAAGTTCTTTTTTTGTATTGGTTTACAATAAAGACTTATTGATTGATTGATGCCTAGTACGATCGGCACAACTGATTTATGACCCACTTTGCTAATAATTCCTTTAAAACCGTCAATATAGTAAGGTTTATTGTGTGTGTTGCACTTAGGACGTTATAAACATTAATAAAAATGCATCACTAGCCTCAGAACTACGCAATTTTAAACTTTGTTATCATTGTACTAGATATGTTTTAGATAAAACAGTAATGACTTGAAATAATTTGAATCTCGAACTGAAATCTGCCTTATAATTCTAACTCTTTTCATTATAGAAAAAATATTATAATTTTAAAAATAAAATGTCATTCTCTTCAAAGTATATCAGAAGTCAAGTAAAGTCAATGAGAAAAAAATTAGAACTCAATATCTAAAAATTAAATTGTATACTGGGTAGTCTCGCAGAACAAAGAGCTCGGATTGTAGTGCTCAGTGAGGAAGGCTATGGCATTCGAGAAATATCACGAGTGTTAAATATAAGTCGGAACATGAGAACATGGATCAGACGGCACGCTGAAGAGGGCATTCTTGAAGATAGACGAAAACATAATCATGGCGTTCGTCGAATAACAAACCAACAAAGTACAGATATGCAGCACCATTATGAAGAACATCCTTTTTCTCGTACCCAAGATTTCGCGGCACGTTACGACGTTTGTTTACAAACCATAAGAAATCATTTACACCGTATTGGACTGCATTACCGGCATTATGCTAAGTACACTTAACGAATGCACACAAAACTGCAAGTTTAAATTTTGCACGTAATTATTTAGACTTTGACTGGACTAATACCATATTTTCAGATGAAAAATCATTTAGATCTTCTCAACATGGTCGCTTAACTTTGTGGCGTTATAACAATACGCGATACACAGAGGATCACGTAGTACCCAATCAATTATCTGGTCGAATTTCAGCTAACATGTGGGCCTGGATGGGTACCGGGGGTATAGGTGAACTTGTCCAAATTTCTCCTCGTCAAAACGCATTAAACTATGTCGATTTGTTGGAAGAATCAATGTTACCGACAGTGCGAATAGTGTACCCACTTGAAGAAGTCCCTGTATTCTCCTACGTTCACGACAATTGTCGAGTACATACCGCCAGAATTGTCTCGAACTGGCTTACCCAGCATGAAGATGAAATTACTCTAATTCCATGGCCATCTAGGTCACCAGACCTCAACCCAATAGAAAATTTATGGGGTTTGATGGTTCAAATGTGGGATAACAGAAACGAGAGGACAAAGGAAGCAATTAAACAGCACTGTAATGAAATTTGGAATTACATGAGGGGAACCGACATCTGCAATCGTCTAATCGGGTCGATGCGTAATCGACTATTAGACGTCATTGAAAACAATGGTGCTTATACCCGGTTTTAGGTTTAAGTAAAGTAAAATGAGTGCCATTTCTAACTTTGAAATACTACAACCAATTAATAAAATTAACAAAAAAAAATTTTTTTATTTTCTTCCACATTAATGTTGTTAATGTTTTATTTTCTTGTGTATTTCTGCTACCTAGCGTATAACGATAACCCTAATATCTAATGTTGTATATACAAAAGGTTTGGCCTGTGTCACCTTTGGCTTGTCGATTTATGACCGGTTCCGATATCTCACTATTCACTTCACTTCCCCTGCTTTACCGTAGGTTGAATTTTGACATTGCTTGTATAGAGATTACTTCAAATTTTAATCGTTAGTAAGGCAAATAAACGGTCGGTAAGATATAGGAAACGGCACTTAATCTAACATACATAATGACAGAGATAGTAATAGCACGTAATAGCATTTGTCAGATGTTACACGAGTATAGACGAGTCTCTCCGATCTGTTTAATACAACGTAGTCAGTAACTGTCAATGTCTAATAACATGATAACAAGTTCGTTACCAAGGAAATGTATGTTCAGGCGAATTTCAACCTAATTGTATTTCACGACTGTAAATGACCTTATGGTGGGTCATGTTTCAATTTGTTTGATTGTACATGCGTATCCGATATAGTATATAAAGGAAACGCCTTTTATTAACTTTTATTATTGAAATTTATGTAATTATATATATTCAACATCTTATACGGCCATCCATACGCAAATACGACTCGCACAGGGCCGGCTATTTACTATCTTTTATATAGGAAAACAACGATCTCAGTATTCAATACTATTACGTGACACCAACCATTCTCTTCGTTGGACATCGATTTATCAGTCCTCGACGCTTCCTTATTACGAAACTAGTATACCTTCCCCTACTGAATTATAGATAAGCAATAAATAGAAAGGTGTAGCAACATGTAATTTTAATGTCCACGTAGGTAGAGGACAAGAAACGCCTTCGATAAGGTAAAATTTTCCTACATAAAGAAAAATACAAACAGGTAGCTTAGCGGCACTATGTTGTCGTAGATAGTCAATTACTTTGGCAAAGCCGTTCAATTAACCAAATTGTCCCTGTTAGTTCGAGAGTACTAACTCAAGTAGGCAATACGTATAAAGACGTTTTATTTAATTAAATTCTGTACTTTAATAAAATTAGGTACTAAATTTGAGGCACGGACTAATGACGTTCTACTCCCAAGGCTTCAAGGAAGTTTGAAGAACCAGAATCATGATCACCCACAGCTGGAACAAGAAGATAACATGGTTTCCCAAGTTAAGATCTTGGGTAAAATATTCAATGGAATAAGATGAAGATAACGAAGCAGAAGTAGACTTGGATAATAAATATATAATCCTCGATGATTATGTGCAAAACAACGAACTGCGCTATATAGTCACTTCCGCTTAGTGCTTAGCGTGACTCTCCTGGGCATTCGTTTGCGATTTATGCCTACACAAAGCTGGACCGGTATTACCTGCCACTGTGTTTAATACCGCTGAAAGGTTTTTTTATGGTGATTAAGCCAAATTTGTTTTAATTATAAATCGTAATTAATGTTATTTTCTTAGATGAGTAGAGAAAGTTGAATTATTTTTGTAATACCTGAGTATTAATATTAAACGATGTCACGAATGAAGGTAGTTTATGCATTATACCATATTATACTCAATGGATAATGGTTTATAGGAAGTAAGCTATTGTATTAAGGTGAATATATTAACCGTAAGACATTGTGTTAAACCCGAATAGACGCTAAGAGATGTCTCTGTAATGGGTTTAGCCGTACTAATGGAAGTGAACCGCAGGCTCGGCGTTGCGGCTGACAGGTGTGGGACTGTAGGCACATCAGCACATGGCACATACACGGCAAAAGCCACGTCTTGTAAATTGTGACAGTGGTTCATAACAAAGGATAATTATTTATGTCGTCGAATGCTGGCTGGCGCCAGCAGGTTTTGCAGTTAAATGAATATTAACTTTAAAATAACATTTGGAGCGTTTAACACAAGCCTCGAAGTCGGATGGAAGTTGAATTTTAAGCAGTCATAAATAATAGTGGTCATAAATTAACTTTGATCTTCATCTTGACATAAATCATCTTCAAATAATTAATTAAAGTAATAAGTTCATAATAATAATTTATAATCGGCCAAGTGCGTAGTAGTTCACGCACACTGACTTTAAAAAGATTTAAAATGCATGTAATCGTAAATACCTCATAATTATTTATTAAATATTTAGTTTTAAAATTTCAAACCCTATCAACTGAACTGTTCGTCTCGTAAATGGTAATATATTAAGAATAAGTTGTGCTAATGAAACTTCGTACGCGTTTTAAATTATATAAGACTTAAATACAGTGTACCAAGTGGGAAATATTAATCAGAAATAGTATTGTATATGAAAAAAAAATGATTATGTAAGCCCACGAAACGTTAAACAAGAAAGTTCTTGTTACAGCTCAAAAACACACCTTTCGCTAAACTGATTACATTTTCCACAAAAACCCAGACCTTACTTAAAAGCAATAAACATCTTAGTACTAATGTTCATTTTAATTAATATTACACTTATCTATAATATTATAAAATCGTGCCGTGTCTGTACATTGAAAATATTAAAAAACAATTTTAATAGACTACATAAACAAAGGAGAACACGATGCATTTTTTTTAGATTTATTTTATTTTTTATTATTTTTTATTATTTAAAATGGCCGCGTTTTTTACTAATCGATAGCAAATTTAATATTAAATAAAATGAGATATTTTTTATCCCGGGAATCATGCGGCAATATTCCCGGGAGTGGTTTGAAGTTGTTCGGATGCATAAAAATTAGCTTATTCGGAACTTACATAATTTTTTAATGCTCGATAGTATATGTCTTCCATATACCAATGCCGCACGCCAATGTCTAGTAGTCCAATGGTTAACAGGTAATAATGAGATCAGATTGAAAAGCTCCAATGTACTAAGCATGCATCCAATGAAAAACCTATACGCTGGCCAACCCAGCATTGGAATGAGACAGGCAAGGATTCCAAGATCCTTGAAAGTAGGTGTTGGGTTTCAATTTCATAACTGAAATCAGTAAAATCTAAGTCAGGACATGTAGGAAAAAAAGACAAGAATTGAACTTAATGTTTATTCTTGGCTAGCATCAACATTTTCTGTCTGCAAACCCTTGATGGATGCTACGGGCACATATGTGACAAGTGTGAACAGCTTGTGTGCAGAGTCCTCATCATCATTGCGTCTACGTGACAACCTCACTCGCACACGGAAAGGCACATTTCTGAAACAAAATACAATTCGATTACTAATATTTGCTTTCCTTGACTAATGATAGATAATGACAAATTATATCATGGTTTCCTAATGATTAATACAACCAAATGACATTCAAATGATGTACTTTGGAATCCTGATGAAGAGCATACAAAACTTAAGTTTTTCTGACTTATCTTCTTGTCTGGCTGATAGTGAATGAAAGAAAACATTGTGAAAAAACTTCTCAATAGCAAGCACAGCATTATACAATACTGTATTCACCTAAATACATAATTATTTTTCTTGAGATTTTGAATTTCTGTTATTTAAGACATATTAGTAAGAATATATATTTTTTAACAAACTATCTACATTAGAATGAGCAATAAAGATGGGTTACTTTAAAAAAGTTAACTCCAATTAAAGATTCAAAGTTTGGGCTTTCATGCTTAGATTAAAACCAATATTCAAAATAGTTTGCCTTACAAATCAATTAAATACTATAAACAAAATCTGATATAGGTAACCAAAAATTACAGCTACTAATAATTATAATTTAAATGAATATACATAAGACATAGCATGTTGATAGATATTATTACAGTAAATCTATAGATATTTGGTACACAAATTTTAAGTAGTGAGGTGGTCGGGTGGAAGGCATATTTACCCCTATGGTCCAGAGTTCTTGATATATTAATTTTATGATAAACATAACCTCACTTATTTATTCACTAATATTGTACTTAGATCATAGGTCCAAAGTTGAACAATCCTTTAAGTCGTAAAGAAAGCCAGTAATTAATAGAAAAAGAACTAAAATAACTAAAAAAACAGCAAAACAACAGCATATTCTCATACACTACAAGAGAAACCATGAAAATATTACAAATGGCAGCCAATAAAGACAAAATTATGAATTGTTTTGTTTTTATGAAATCACATTTATTTCTATTTTACCCATATTTAAATGAAAGGATTTGTTCCGTAGAGATCGAAACGTAGGGTATTGTAGCTGTATGTGTATATAAAATAAATAGTAAATGATTACAAATTGGTTCTAGAACTCTGTCGCTGCAGCCACGGCTCATGTGTATCAGTCTGTGTACTGTTTCCCAGACATAAGGATTAAAGAAGGGAGAAGAACTTAAGTTAATTGTTTTTTTTATTACCACCCCAAAATTTATTTTATATAAAAAATATATTAGAACATCACTTTCATGGCTTAAAGGCCTAGTTGCTAAACATAAACTCCATAAAAGTATATAAGTATTATCTATGATTTTGGGTGTGATTTACATATATGTCCCCGTAATCATAAGTAATGAGGGGGGAGGGGGGAGAGGAAAACTTACCCCTTCTGCAACTCCTATGTGGCGGAAATGTATAGTTCCTGAGTTATTAATGTTTTTTTCAATCTAACCTCACTTCTGTTTTTCACTAATATTTCACTTATATAAGATAAATAGTGAATGGTTACTAGTCATGGGAAAAATCACTCACCAAGAAGAAAAGAGTGATATATATCTTTTTGATACAAAGATATATATCACTCTTTTATATCTTTAATTCTTTATCTTTACAGTGAATAGTGTCAGTGTGAATTGCAGACAAGATGAATTATTATCTGTGAGTGATACACTAGCAGAGCCGACACGCATACCTGTGGCAACGCACAATATCTGACATTTAAATAACATACACGCTATTTAGATGGCCTTTGACTTTTAATAAATATTAAAAAATTATACCATAAAACTATAGTGTTACGATTTATTTCCGCTTGCTATTATATTCGGTTTCCTCGTTCACTTACTATGCATGCGCAGTGCGCAGGCTAATCATTCTTTCTCATAGCGTGGAACAGGAATGAACTAAAGATATAAAGACACATTCTTCACATCGGATATATATCTTTTGAGTTAATCACTCAGGAATTACACACCTCTAATGGTTACCAATCGGTTCTGGAACTCTCCGGCCGCTGGCGCGGCACGCTCGCTTCGCTCGCTCGGCTCGTATGCTTTGGTCTACACAAAACCTAACCTAACTGACTGTTTAAAACTCCACATATTTAAATTTTCGGATACATACAGTCTCCTATTTAAATAAATCCAGTCCTCTTCAAAATGTACACTTTCCGGTGCACAAGAAAAGTCTCGGCGACAAAATTACCAGATCATTGCCGTGAATTTTAAACTTCGATAATTAATTGAATATGTATTTTTTCCACTCAAAACCACTCAAACCATTTGAGTTGTTATAAATAAGTCTTAAATATATTCCTAAACACATTAACCATTAAAATCATCCAGAAAATCATCCGGGGATATATATGTAAACCCAACCCGTAAGTATTCCTCCCTACCCTTCTCCGCTGTTCCAAACCACACCCATATTTCAAGATCTTCAGACCATATGGGTTGCAGAAAGGGTAAGTATACCTTCACCCTAACGACTCTACGCATTTACTGCTTAAAATTCGTGTACCGAATATCTGAGTAGCAGCCGATATTATCATCTCAATAACAAAATGTAAACTCAAGCTACAAATCAATTTGAAGAATTTTGACTATGAAAGGCTTGGGTTTAAACCAAATAAATATAGATAAACAGTAAAAGGTCTAACCTAAACAGTCGTTCAGGTTGTTTCTTCCATAGACAGATTTTGAAACAAACAATGGAACTACGGTAAAATGAAAAACTCTGAATAAATAATAGGTTTAAAACGTACCTGACACCTTTTGACCATAAGTATTTGTTTAGGCGTGTGTCTACTCGAACATCAGGGGTACCCATCTGTTTTTCTGCGAATTTCCGAATTTCCTTGATTGCTCTTGGAGCTCGTTTCTTAAAACCAACTCCATGGAGACGTTTGTGTAAATTCACTGTATATTCACGAGTAACTACTTCATTGATAGCGGATTTTCCTTTCCTCTCGCCTTTAGGTTTGGCCATGGTGATCTGTAATATTATATGGTAAACAAAAAATAAACAAACCAATAACCACTTGAACTTATTGCAAGAATTAGTTTATTTATTAAACACACTTATTATTCAGAACTAACATGATTTAAAACGATTTTTAAAATAAATACACACACCTCGGTCTTTCGTGTACCAAAATCTCTGAAAAAAGAAATGTCAAATTGAAAGAACTGACAGTGACAACTATCACTTGACAGTGACAGCCTATGAAGCTATAATTTTGCCTTACTATAATGTCGTAAGTTCCCACTTTTTTTTAAAGTGTGTCAAAAGTTATAGCCCACACGGCCCACAGGAAGTGCTGGCAACTGTATATCTTTGTTTACAACAATATCATAATATATGACATATGTAAAATTTTAATAGTTTTAATGTACAGACACGCCCTGTTTAGAATTTTATAATACTATAGATAGATACTGAAAGTTATAAAACAAGTCCAATTTTCATCAAATGAGATGCATAGGGCATTGCTGAAATAGTATAATTTAGGGACAGTGTAAATTCAATCTGGAGACCCTGATATTGTCTTTGATCTCCAATTCCATATATTCAATGATCAATGTACTCTTTGACTCTTTGTTTAGTATCACAGAGTACTTTATATAGGAGTTTTTGGCGGGAACTGAAAGGTGATGTTGTGCTGTGCAGTTTTATTTTCTAAAAATGTGTAAAATTACTCTAAAATGAACAATAGTTGTAGGATATTGATAGTTTTTGAGTAGTGATTATGTGTTCTGTGAGAAATGTGAACTGTATAGTCAAATGTGGCCTTTTGAGTTGTCACAAGAACTCCGTTGAATGGCACTAGCTGATTACCTACAGTTCAGCTGTGCTACACATAGGCTTAAGAAAATGAAGAAACTAAATGTATATTATAAACTAAGATCTGGCTTAAAGGCCTAGTTGCTAAGCCATAAATATAATAAAAAAAGTACTTTATATATACTGGTATAGAGTCAACAGTCGTAATATATATACTAACGCACTCTATCGGTATACGACACTATTCAACGGCGAAAACCGTCCAGGATGTATCAGACTTTTGGAAATTGCGGGAGTTAATAATGTAACTCCTGCAATTTCCGAAAGCCTTTTCAAAAAATGTTTATTTATTAGTAAATAAAACAACAATTTAGCGGTTGTGTGATTTATTATGTTTCATTTTATTTAAATATTCAAAGGCATAGATATTCATAACATCATTTGTATCCAAATCTAATCTGGTGCCGTTAGGATGATTTACTCACAAGTTTTACCGCATCTGGGCACACAACAACCTCTTTCAGAAGAAGCCATAATCCAAGTCACCAGAGAACAAATCGTTAGGCAAATCGGTGTTCAGGGTACATGCGTAAGTCCAACGTGATCACAGAACACTAGTAAACGTGATAAGTGAAGTCTTAAGAGTCCAGGAATCAAACAAAGTTGTCGAAAAATAATCAAAACAAAGTACATACGTTCACGAGTGTGACTCGTATCGATCGGAATGTCGTTTTGGTTTTGACATAATTGACATCTTTGAAATAAGTTTTTTGGTAAATCGACAATTCATCAAAAATCCAGTAATTAAAGTTAAAAAGAGCTTTATAATTTGAAAAAGGTGAGGAATAGAATTTACATACTTTAAAATATATTTATTAGCTGATATGGCTTGCAAAAACATAATAACATATCAAATATTTCTTAAACAAGTATTAAAACAACTGCGTATAACGAAACATATTATTTTCTTTCATTTGGTGTTTAATTTGAGAACAGTGACATCTACTGCAATACGTACCTACTAATAGAACGCAAAAAATCTCTAAGAAAAAATAATTGTACTGACTGCTATGATGACACCGTTTAGTATATTCCAGTCCGGTTGCACTATTTGTGTGAATTTGTGTTTGATTTATTTCATGTTTGCACTAGCAGTTGCGCTGTTTTCAGTTCTTGTTCAACATAGATGATACACTTGTTGTTCATAATATTTAATATATAAATATCGAAGCGCTAAACGCGAAAGCCATTGGAGAAGAAAAAAAAATATCGAGGCTTATAACTGTTTACAATTTTAATATATATTTTATTTAATTCAACTTAGCGTAAATATATTTTTAATTTATCTTCGTGACAATGGCTGATGTTTACAAGTTTGTATCTTACACAAATTACAAAGTCATAATTTTATCGGTGTAACTAATATTGTTTATAACCTAAACCAATTCCTATTTTTTGTTCTAGACTTATACACCCTGTCAAATTCTGCAATGATTACTTATCACATAATATACGACCTGATGGAAGGAGTTTTAAACAACCAAGAGCCATAAAGATAAATGTAGACTCTATAAAAACAGCAGAAGCATCAGCTGTAGTTAAATGTGGCAATACGGCAGTGGTATGCGGCATTCAGTTGGTAAATCCAGAACAATTTTACTTCCAAAATTTTGTAAAAATAATGCTAGATTCCCCCATTCAGATATCAAACAAAACACTAAGTTGAAAATGATGGTAGCAATTTTTTACAGGAATTATCACCACCAAAACCGGAAGAACCAAATGTTGGATTTTTAGTTACAAATGTAGAACTCCCCGCTTTATGTTCTTCGAAATTGAAGCCAGGTCCTCCATCAGACCAGGCACAAGTTGTTAACAATATAGTATCAGATATAGTTCTGAACTCCAAATGTGTTGATTTGAAGGATCTTTGCATTGTTCCCGATAAACTGGCATGGGTATTATACTGCGATATTGTCTGTGTTGACAATGATGGGAGCCTGGTGGATGGCTGTATTATAGCACTAATGGCAAGCTTGAAAACCTGTAAGTATAATTTTATGGTTCTCTATAATACCATCCCACACATATCTTTTTTGATGATGATAATTCTTTTTATTTCACATCTTACAAGGTAAAGCATTGTTTTACTTTGTTTATATTCTGTATATATAATTATGAGCAATATTAGATGTTAATTTAATGATTTCAGTATCATTACCAAAAGTTTCCTATGATGCTGAAACTGAAGAAATCAAAGTTGATCCCAAATCAAGAACAAGATTGGAAATACATTCATTCCCAATAGCGACAAGTTTTGTAATATACAGACTAAATCAGAGGTAACTGTTGTGATTCATTTTAATACCAAATATATTTTTTTATATACCTAAAATTGTTTATTTAAGCATATTATGGCATTTTATTTCAGTAATATTGTCCTTGCTGACCCAACAGCATATGAAGAAGATATTTGTGGTGGTTCTAGTACAAACCTAATTGTGTGCTATAACAAGGGACTCTTTTGCGGTACACAGAAATTTGGAGGTAGTAATCTTTCAAAAGATTGCCACGATGATGCATTGAATACAGCTAAAGAAAGAGCAAATATTGTTGAAAATATCATAGATGTCTGTATTAGAAACCATAGGAATTCATTAATAAATAAGTAATGTCAAAATGAGTTTGCTTCAAATAAAAAGTTTGTTACTTTTTATACTTTTACATAATACAGTTTTAGGTTTTTGATCTTAGTTTTATGTTTAATTTTAAGATTTTCGATAACAACATACATGAGTTTTTAAGGAAAAGTCTGAAATAACATCTACTTTGTAAGGAAAAGTTTCATAATAAATGTAAAGATTTTATTATACAGATTATTTTATGGTTCAATAACCTCATGCCTCATTTACACTAAATACAACTCCACCACTGCAAGCAAGAAACGCATGTAAGCAACTTAGAACAATTTAATACTCACAACACCCTTGGTTTTTCCTCTCCACATTCTTGTTTATTCTCGTGGTAGTGGGTAAGCACTGATAGCCTTATAAAAGTACTTTAACCCCTTACCACATACCAATCCATTTATGGCATCTAAAGTTTGCTATTTTGAAGTGAAACTTCTATATAGAGGGGGTCTTACGATATTTTGGCTCACGAAAAGGTGTCACCGTCACTAATTCTTACATTTTTAAACTCGTGATATCTTTCACATGGAGTGTCCAAATTGAATAATTCAAAAAGTTGTATAAAGGTATTGAAGCAGTCTTGAATATGAAGTAATTTATTTTGATAAGGATTAATACCAAGATACAAATAAAGAGCGGCGGCATTTTAATTAAATTTTTAAAATAAAAGAACACTTATTGTGGCATAACTATAATAGTTAGACATATGCTGTCGCGACACTTTTTGTAGATAATGATGTGTTCTGCAAAGTCGTAGTACATTATTTCATTCTATCATCAATAGTTTTCACAGTGCACGCGATTTTAGATATTTTTTACACCTTGCGTTACATTATTAGAGTTTTAGTAAGGATCCCTAATTTTTTTGTAAATATAATATAGCCTTTGTCACCCGGAGATTGTGTAGCTTGCCAACAGTGAAAGAATTTTTCAAATCGGTTCATTAGTTTCAGAGCTTCTTTAATGCAAACAAACAATCTAATCTTTCCTCTTAATAATATTAGTCCAGATATTCATATATTTACTTTAAAATTAATTCAATATGTGCATATTACAAAAAGCGTAAGGTTTTGCGCTAGAAGTTGTTTAATAGAATTGGGAGCTGGGTTGCCCTAAAAAGCGCTTTATCTATCCGAAAGCGCTATTGAAGCCCCAGTGAGCCGAGCGCCGGGGAAATCCCGTAAACGAGAAAGCGAGCGAAAGAGCCAGCGAGGATATACCTCGTCCCTCTAATACCTAAAATCGCGTTCAGCGCATCGGAATGTGCGATGTTCCGAGCCGACATTAACGGAGGCAAACTTAAGTTTGCATCGAACTATACCTCTGCTAATATTTTCTTAACTTTTTGCGCCTTGTACTCGTATACATAATAAAACTACGTTTATTACCGCGCTTAAAACCGTTAAAACGTAGTTTTATTATCTATACCTCTGCTCTCCACGTGACTGGGTATCACTGCCACTATTTGTGCTCTATGTAAAAAATAAAATAAATAGATTGTTAAGGAAACAAATTAACAACAAGAAAACTTTGCCAACGGTTCAGTTTTTCGAAAGTCACAACGAAAGTGAACGACAACGAATGGCAAAACTGTTTACGTTTAAAAATATTCGGTGCGTGTGTAGCGTATTACACCATAAAAAGGTACCTAACCTAACCAAATCATAATTTGCAGTAAACCTGCGAAAAATCCAAATGTGTGCTGGGACACATAATAGAAGTGAAACTTCAACGGACAAGTGGAAAAACGAATCGCAACGGACAAGTGGAAAATCTTCAACTGATAAGTGACAAAATGAATCGCAACAAAATTTTAACTTGAAGTTTTATGGGCAGGTTTTCAAATTAGACAAGTACATTAGCAATCTGCCCGTAACACTTCAAGTTGAAATTTTGTTGCGATTCATTTTATCACTTATAAGTTGCGATTCGTTTTCCCACTTGTCCGTTGCGATTCGTTTATCCACTTGTCCGTTGCGATTCGTTGTGCCACTTATCCGTTGCTATTCGTTTTTTCCACTTGTCCGTTGCGATTCGTTTTTCCACATTTCGGTTTTTTTCTTGTGTCCTGCCCCTTCCACCCATTTTAATATTATATAAAAAAAATTAGAACTAGGCATGTTTGCTGAAGAGTTTCTTGCGCCGCTTCTTCTCTTCAAGCCACAACATGTTGTGAAGCGGTGGTAAATTAGACTAGGCTCCCATAGAGTAAATAATATCCATAAACAAAATTAAACCTAAATAATTAAAATAAACAAGTTAGCGGTAGGCTGAATAAAAACTTTGACAATACACGTTAGACAAATGTCATCTTTGTCTTCCGTGACCACAGCCACTGAAAAGCGGCCGAAACGTCGGATAAACCAAAATCAAATAAATTACCGCGCTTAAAACCGTTAAAACGTAGTTTTATTATGTGTACAAGTCGCGAAAACTTAAGAAAATATGTATAAAATAACTTATTTCTAAAGCTATTATTATTAATATATATTACGATGTGACTATTTGTACGGGTACTGGACGAATAAATTGTATTTATTCGTACAGTTATTCAATTTTTTTTAAATTAAGAATGAATTGGATGATTAGCTTGTTTTTTAATTAGGTTAGGTTAGGTTTTTTTTTACTAATATGTTTTAAAGAATTATTGAAAACATGAAAATAAAAATAAATAAATAAATTCTAAAATGAGGGTGGGGTATAGATACACGGCACATTTATTTATTATGAA
The DNA here is from genome assembly GCA_949752895.1 of Dendrolimus pini. NCBI lineage: Eukaryota > Metazoa > Arthropoda > Insecta > Lepidoptera > Lasiocampidae > Dendrolimus > Dendrolimus pini. The sequence goes on from OX457130.1 coordinate 12,493,997, forward strand.
CAAATCGGAACATTTTTAATATAGGTTAGAAGAAGAGTGCTCCGCTTCGCTTCGCACCCGCCTTAGCCTTCGTGGTTATTTTTTTTATAACCACCAAAAAATAATTTTCTGACACATACACGATTAGTCCCTATGTGTACTGGCGCTGTACATTACGGAACAAGATCTGCTTATATGTTACTACAAAGTATACGTGAGTATCTGCGTACTGCTCTTGTATGGATTGGAAGAACTTCGTAAAATACTTATTTTCAATCTTTGATTAGGTTAGGTTAGATAAGATTTTTTTTTAATATCCTCTCTCCGGACGAACGAAGTTATCCGGGCTTAGTACCCGTATTAATAATTATAAATTGTTCGTACAGTACCCGTATTAATAGACTCAGCCTATATATTATCTAAAACATCTTGAAGTCGGTGCAAAGTAAAACATAAAAATTACTATATTTTGAAAATTACTAAGCACCGACTTTAAGATGTTTTAGATAATATATATTAATAATAATAGCTTTAGAAATAAGTTATTTTATACATTTTAGTTTTTGAAATCGGTTTTTTGTAAGTTTGTTGTTTAAGTGTAGTGCTTGTGAGACTTGTGACTAAAAGGTATGTAACAACCCTATTTAAAATCTATCTTTCTCCTTTTTTCCTTCTCCCTATTTACCTGATACAAGAAAAAGTCATACAAACTTGTGAGATTAGTGTAAGGTATAAAGAATGTTAGGTTTTCGCCATGGAAACCTTTTTTAAGGGTGTTTAGTTCCTTAAAGTGTTCCAAAACCTGGGCATTAGGAGGCTAAAATCATCGTTTTCATGGGTTAATCTTTACAAACATCATTCGTCGATGATGTATGATCTATGTTCCTTGCCTGTTTTTTACTTCAACAAAAATACGAATAAACCTTCTGAAGTTCTGACTTAATTTTGACACTCAAAGGAAAACATTCCAGTTCCAGTTAGCGATGCGCAAACTAAATCACCAATGAGATCAGTGATTTATAAATCTTTTTCTTAAAAAGATGTAAATCACTCTTTTAAATCTTTGGTTCCAATGATATAATTTATTCAGTTGACCGGTTTTAAGCTTTACAGTAACGACAGAAGAGTTTAATTTACTACGTATCATCATTGTATTTCTTAGAGTGCGCATGTTATCTCTTTTCAATTCACAATATCCTGTATCTATTGTCTCATACTACAGCTAAGTATCTGATTTGTTAGTTTTCATCATTCCATGTGACTAAAATCAATCTTAACGTAGTGAGTTAAAGATGTATTTTCCAAACCAAAGATTTAAAGAGTGATTTCGAACTTTGAAAGATTATACATCTTTTAAATCAATCACTTCTGAGTTACACATCTTTAATTCCAGAAAAATGTCACCACGTCTCAAAATAACGAGCTATGTAATTGAGGTAAAGTATTTGTTTTATACATAAATTACACCTTATAAATCTATAAGTACCAAACAATTTAACTTCAATTTATAAATAAATAATTAAAAACATTTAAAGCACCGGCAAACAAGCTTTTATACGTCATCAGTGGCATCACATTATGACACCCTAATTTTAATTCGGCAAATTATTAATTAATTACCAATCAAATTATATTATTAATTGCGCAAACATAGTTATATTTTCTACTTATGTTTCTAATCTGTTACAGCGGTTGTCTGCTATAGAGACAAATGAGTGCACAGGATGTCTCTACGGGCTGATGTACGACGGCACTTTACTCGTAGTGGGTTTGAGTTTAGAATTATTTGAAAGTGAAAAGAATACCTACAGTCAATTGCTACTAAATCTTCCCGCCGAAGTGGAACTATGTGGTGTTGTGAAGTTTGGTGAAAGTCTAACAACTGGCACTACCACGAAAGAAATACTGCAAGTATGTATTTAAATAGGTATAGTTTTATCTAATCCTTTCAATCAATAATATCACAAAATATTCTACTTATTAGTTCTGGGCCAACTAATTGTACTTGTAATCGACATTTTTGGGTTTCATATTATTGGCAGAAATGGTATCTCAAAGTGCTAATCTATACATAGCTTAGACTTTTTTATTGTTTTTTAGATACACTAAAAAGTTACAGAACATGGACATATTGTTTAGACATCCCAAAATATCTTTACCATGTTTTTTTCTGAAACTGCCATTTAAATTAATCAATCAGTTCAGGGGTGGAGTATAGTGCATTCATTAATTATGAACAGATCTGAACTTTTTAAATATATGTTAGAAGGCTAAGGCAGGAGCGAAGTTGAACAGAGCTCCTACCTCAATCTTTGTGTCTATTTTTTTTATAACCACCTAAAACGCACTTTATATCTCAAACAATAAATATAAATGCTCCCTATAACTAAACCACACCCCTGTTCAGTTTAACCTGAAATCATATCCACATAATACATAAACATTATAATTTTAGGATGTAGATATTACAGATAACCCACTGGTTATGATAGTTAATGAGCAAAAAGATATGAAAGCTCATTTTTTAATACATGATAAATTCGAAGAGACAAAATATGATATTTTATCATCAGAAGAACTATGGAAACAGTTTGTTCATGTGAGATTGTGTACTGTATTGCCATTGACATGTGAGGCAACAATCAATGGTGTTAAGAATGTAATGCAGAGTAAGAGGAAGAAGGTAACCTTTTCAAAAATGTAAATTTATTTTCTTCTTTATTTGTTATATAAGTTATATTTCAACATTAATCAAATGGAATTTTCCTTCAGAATCAATTTCATGTTCTCCAGATATATTTGAAGAGTGTGCCTTGCAATCCAATTAATTATGAAAGAAAAATATTAGCTTCACATGCCACACAAAGACAGTGTATCACAATATATTTACTAATAATGTTGGGATTAGTTCTCAGACAAGTAATAAATTGTGACAACTACTAAAACTACTGTTAAAAATGGTGAAATAAAATATACTTAAAACTTGTTCAACCATGTATAGTCAAAGCTTTACTGTAATGTTAATATTTACAACATGGCATGTAGAAACACAGGAGGTTGAAATAAGCACAGAATCAAATTACTGCAGGTTGACTGTATTGTTATTTAAAAATTGACTTCAGGTTTTTTTATGCTGAAGCACCGCAGGCAGGCTGAAGGCCCAACTCTGATGGAAAGTGATTACCATCGCCTATGGACATTAGCAACACTAGAGGTGCTGCCTGGCTCTAAGAAGATAATTAGGTACACCAATGTTTAAATTTGGAGACAGTTGCAACGAATTTTCATAATGTATGATTGCTTTGTGGGAATCCATAACCTTTTAAACATTTATTGTTCATTCACTTCCTCTGTCATAGCTAGTATTCGATTTGCCTATTTTTGTACTTTTAAATAATGTGTGTGCCTTAAAGCAAGTTTATCAATGAACCAATAAGAAGTGTCTAAAATCAAAATAATCATACTCAGATTATTTGGGGTGCCTATAATGGTATAGTTTATCCTAGTGTAGGCTAAACTATACAGTACATTGTAGGATAATAGGATACAGTATATGTACATTTTAGGGTAAACTATACCATACTATTGTTGGCACCCAAACTAATGATTGGTACCCAGTCAATTTATTCAATATAAGAAAAAATATTATTATTTTTTATGGTATACCCATATAATCATCAATCATATTATTACTATCATTTAACGGCTAAAAAATAATAATATATTAAGACAAAAATTTGCCTGTGACTTCGTCCACACATAACAGGTAACATATATTACAGTTATTTTGCCAGTATTTTAAATTAAAGGGTATTTTCATCAGAGCAACAGATTTTTTAGTATGAAAATACATGAATTCTGAAGATTCCCGTAAAACCCGGGATAGGTAATGTTAAACATAGATATCTTTGTTTTGAATAAAATTGTAAGGTTGCCGACAAAAGTATAGTTTTCTCCTATATTGACTGATGTTTAAATGGACAGGAATTGCTCATTATGCTTTTTGTCTATCTTTCATATTAGTGAGTAAAAATTGAGTTATGTTAAATATTGATTCCTCTATTTATTGTTAATATATTGTAAAGGCCCATTAGGCTAATGTCTCTTAAACTTATTGAATGTTGCAGTGAGTCAATGCAAATTAAAAAGTTTATTTTTAAACTATGTTCCATAACTTTCACATTTATATGTATACTAGAGTTTACCCCGCGGCTGCGCCGCCAAAAAGGTCTAAATGACCAAAAGACCACAGTGACCGACATTGCTAAAATAAATGACCAAATAGGCCAAAATGACCAAATAGGCCAAAATGACCAAAAAGGCCAAAATTACCAAATAGGCCAAAATGACCAAAAAGGTCAAAATGATCATAAAGGCCAAAATGACCAAATAGGCCAAAATGACCAAATAGGCCAAAATGACCAAATAGACCAAAATGACCAAATAGGCCATAATGACCAAATAGGCCAAAATGACCAAAAAGGTCAAAATGATCATAAAGGCCAAAATGACCAAATAGGCCAAAATGACGAAAAAGGTCAAAATTATCAAAAAGGCCACTTCTCACACGCGTGCGTTCGTTGCGGGATCGATTTTACACTCATAGGTGCCAGCTAGCGCGGCAAGCGTCGTATGCGCACGGGGGTGAGGAAGGATTGAGGGAGGATGACGTTTTACCGCCAGGTGGCGTTACCAGACCAAATAGGCCAAAATGACCAAAAAGGAAAAATTACCAAATAGGCCAAAATGACCAAAAAGGCCAAAATGACCAAATAGGCCAAAATGAAAATTATCCCTTGTCCATCCTCAGTATTTAATTTACATACGTACCGAATTTCAGCCAAATCGGTCCAGTAGTTTTTCCGTAAAAGCATAACAAACAAACAGACAAATATCATGTTATCCCGGAAACTATCCAATTTTTCGTGATAAAAAGTATCCTATGTTCATCATCGGTATCGAAAATATATATATACTGAGTTTCAGCCAAATCGGTCCAGTAGTTTTTACGTGAAAACGGAACAGACAGACAGACAGAGTTACTTTCGCATTTATAATAAAATAGGGATGTTAATAATATCTATGCACACCACTTCACAATCACAATGTTTTAATTGAAGCATTTCCCAAAAACAGTTTTTTTTTTACCAATGGACATATTTATTATTACAGATAGCTTCGGGTCAAGTGTCTTTTCACATTGATGGCACATCAGTATACTTGTTTGGTGAAGCATCAGATGTAGGCTTGACAGGAACTGGTCCAGATGCTAATGTTGGTGAACTTATTGATTCTATGAGTCCTGAGCAACCTAATAAAAAGAAGAAGCATAATACTAATATCATTGTAAGTTTAAGTTTTATGATGTAAACATGGTTTTTTTATATGATTTACAGTACAAAATATAGTTGATAGATAACTCACATACAACTTTATTTTTAGTAGTAACATCCATTGTGATGTTCTCTTTATGGAACTCCTACTCTTTCTTATTTTCTTTCCCCTCTTTGACTTCAAAGGGTTTGAGGTTGATTGATATTGAGCTAAATGTTAGGATGTAGAGCTAAGATGACTGCTCTTTAATATCAGCCTATCAATGTTTCAGTTTTCGGTGAAAGGCTATCTGTCCATTCCGGGAATGTGGAAGGTAGTACCAACCACACTTTACAAAGCTGGAATGTCTGCTTTGAAAATATATATCAGGCCATAACTATGACAATAGTAAGGTCATATTTGAATTTTATCCCCAATATGCTTAACCAAGGTGCCATTGGTGGTTAAGTTTTACACACTGATAATCTCGTCAGCTAGTTTTGTAATGTTTTTCTTGAAGGTCAACACTTAGGACAGAAAAACTCCTTAAGCAGACAATATAATTAAACCCAGTCATATGAAACGGTTATTAAATATTGTTCCAGGAAATTGTGCCTGTTAATTTAGTATTAAAAGCAACTAAAGACATGTTATCTGAGAAACTATTAAAAACTGCAGTCAAAATGATGACTACTCAGCGAAAACGTAAGAAATATATTTTTATAATTAGCAAAATCACAAATTTAAATAAATCTTATTTTTATATGTACTTTTGTTGCAGCGTCGTTTTGTATTAGCATGCCTTTAAGAATAGATACACTGGCAATAATACATAGAAACACAAAGTTATTAGATCTTTACAATATGTTAGTGGAAGCAGCTTGCAGGTCGCTCAGGCTCTTGGAGAGTGTATTAATTGAACAAATAGGTATGTACAATTTATATGTCTTATAGCATAAATGAAAAATATTAGGAATTGCTTAATAAAAGACATTATTGTTAACGAGAGGCCATCAAAGTTATTTGTCTCTCACTATGATATAAAAAAATCACCAAATAAACTTTTTACAATCATATTAATTTATAATTTCCAATCAAATGAATAAAAAATTTAGTCATAATACATTTATTTCAATTTTATATTTAAACAGAGTAACAGAACGAAATCAATAAGTTTCCGTAATTAATATTATAAAAATAGGTCAGGAAGGTATCGGCGACGGTGCAGGGCTGCGCTTCCCAGAGGCTTTTCATTATCTTCCACCAGAAATCGGTCATTTTATAACTAGAGTTGTCCCAAAAGGAATACCAGATGAAAGTATGGGTATGTCAATATTCTTTTTTCTTTATCGAGACTTCGTCACTATTCTAATTTATTTGATATATATTTTGTTTAAAGATAGTGTGATGTATATTTTGAACATTGATAAATTATTAATCTAAATTTACCTACTTCAAGAATAAAGGGCCTAAATAATATGTTTATGAGAAAACACGCTGAGTTACTTTTGTTAAATTAGTGTTTTTTGTAATAATAATTATTTATATATTTCAAAAGGAATAAAATAGATCCATAAAAACAATTTGAACAATTCAAATAAATATTAGAAATTAAATTTAATAAATGTCAATAAAATTATGCAAACAAGAAATTATTTTTCGCTCAGTACAATAGTATTAATCTTTATTTATAAAAATGAATGTCTGTCTGTATCATCTGTATGTCCTTTATAGAATCGTAAACTATACATCCGATTTTGATGAAATTTTGTGTGTGTGTTTGAGTGGGTCCCGGGATGGTTTACAGCCACAATTGGAACCGGTAGGTGGCGCTGAGATCGGGTTCTAGAATCTTCCTAATCACCTGGACTGATTTTGGTGATTTTGTTTTTGTATGTTTGAGTGGGTTCTTGGATGGTTTAGATTCGCAATGAGAACCGGTAGATGGCGCTGAGATCGGGTTCTAGAATGCTCCTGTTCACCTAGAACGATTTTGGTGATTGCATTTTTGTGTCATGGAAGTCTTTTAGGAATTCAGAAAATAGGCGGTACGAAGTTCGCCGGGTCAGCTAGTTATAAGATTAATATTTCACTCATAAAACGGGAAAGAATCCGTACTTTGACAAGACTAGCAGGCATGATACACTTTATTTTGTACTCTTGCTTTTTCCCACACTTCATTTAACAACAGATCTCATTTGTATCTTTATTTTTAGAACATTGATTGAAAAGCACAGTGTCTGGTCTGCTATTTTTTTCTCCAGCTAGTACATTCTTCGGCATTCCTTATTATGAGACCATTGGCATACATAATTTACCTTACCACTTTTACTGGGACTTTCTGCCTGATGCAAATGCAGGGCGTTGAAGAAAATGACAACCACCCCCAGATTCTCATTCCACCCTAACAACAGCCTGCAGCGGTGAAACATGGGCTCTAAGTCATGTGTTCCTGGACGCGGGTCTTGTGTAATACTATACTATATGACGCAATACCTCTTTAGTCGGGCAAGAGATCAATGACCGGAGGCCGCCGCTCCGGGTCATCGAAGTATTGTTAATTTCTGAGACCCTGGCCAAACGGCGGAATGATGAAACATCTGCGTCATATACTTGATAGGTCTGAGCGTAACATCGAGAGTCCAACACTACTCTATTGCTATCGCCGACGGGTAGGATGTTTCTGACATTTGGACTTCGAAAAATTAAGATGCAAAATCTGCTCTAACTTTATGATGTTAAACACTTTGCTTTTAGAAAAAGAAAGGCAGAACCTACATGAGCAATTAGGTTTGTCTCAGAAAAGGCCTTTATTCCGGAGGGGCAATGCCTATTTCGCCAAAAGTAATTCCCATCTGATAAATCCTCACGAGGCGATCCCTGCAATGCCCCCGAGGCCTGATGTTACATTAGCACTGGTCCGAGGCAGATACAACTATCACCACTATATGCAAGATAACTTCAATGATGATGGTTGGGGATGTGCATATCGCTCAATGCAAACTATTTTCTCTTGGTTCAGGTAACAGTAATTCATTTTAATTAATTACACATTTATTAAACATAAATAGTACTCAAATAGAACCATTGTTACATAATGATTGAATTTCACGATGTAATGAAAAATTAAGATTAATTTTTATTTCAGCTTTGTTTGCATTATATAAAATATGGCGAAATGCGTTAAACTTAATTGTTTTATTTCAATTATACATGGGTTTAAAGATCACTTATCTTCGCCTTGTCTCATACACTTTAAATGACGAAAGAGAGTGGAATATAAGAGTTGTAATTTTTAATTTCTATTAAATGTAAAAAAAAAAATCTAGACTATATATCCTTTAAATTGCAATAATTGAAACTAAAGTGGAGTATATATTATTTCACTTAAATATGCTAACCTATACTATACACTTTTACAGGTATCAAGGATATACAAATGTGAGCATACCAACACACAAAGAAATACAACAGTGTCTTGTTAAAATAGGAGATAAACAACCATCATTTTTGGGGTCAAAACAATGGATTGGTTCTACCGAAGTGATGTTTTGCTTGGAAACCCTACTAGGTGTACAGTCGAGGATAATTTTTGCAAATACAGGCACTGAATTGCAAAGTTATGTACCGGAGTTGGTGCATCATTTTCAGACGCATGGAAGCCCAATTATGATTGGTAAGAAACAAATAAACTATTGTTGAAATGTATAGTTTTGCAAGTAAATATTTATTTATTTATTCAGTAAACATTCATATTCACTTTACGTTTATTATATACATAGATAACACTTTATTGTACACCATTACAGAAAACACAGATGAAATTATAGCCTAAAAATATTCTAAATGTGCACAATGGGCGGTCTTGTCGCTAAGAAGCGATCTCTTCCAGACAACCCGTATATTGCTATAGATTTGTAAGGACCTTCAATTTTTTTTATATGTATACAAGAAGTTTTAATTTTTAAAGAGTAGTCTAGAAGAAAATGTTAATAGTGATAAGGTCCACAATAGTATTCGATTCGTTTCCCTGGTAATATACTGTTACGTGCGAGCGGGGGTACACACTTATGGATTGGAAGAAAACACCAGTTTTTAATTTAAAAGCTTTTATTGACTTACACAGCCGCACGTAGTACCTCTCTGTAGGGTTGCCCCTATACGCACGACCAACGATGCACAGTACCGTCGCCGATATTGCGCGGACCACCTCCAATATTATCGCGGGTATTCGCGTATCTGTCCACCAAACTTGTCACTAAATTCACCACTTAATTCGTCTCTGTCTTCTATTAATTCTTAACGTTCTCTAACAACTCTTTAGTATCGCACTTGTCGCTTCACCGTCTTGGACTGAACTCAACTCTAAACTGCCCGGTAGGCGCGTCTTACGCTGTTTATATACCCAGAAGAATGTTCTAGAACCCCTCTATCTATCTCTGTCTCTTCCTTCCCGAACCTTCTGTTCGGGAACTTTCGTTTATACATCTATCCCTTTCTAACATCTATCTATCTCTCTTTCGTTTATCGTCTATCCCTTTCTAACATCTATCTATATCTGTTTTTCATCGCCTATCTCTTTCCAAATATATCCGTCCTTGTCTTTTCCTTCTAGAATGTTCTAGTTTTTTTCCAATAGTTCTAAAACTAACTAGATGGTTCCACCATCATTCACCACAATACTTTTATTTTTAAATTAGCCGCGCCCCGCGTTCTCACCCACGTGGTGATGGAAAGTCGTATATTTTGGTTAATTCACACTATATCTCTATAAATTATAGCCTATGTGTTATTCCGATGTGTAAGCTATATAATTGTAAAGTTTCATTAAAATCCATTCAATAGTTTTTGCGTGAAACAGTAATAAACATTCATCCATACATTCTTATAAACTTTCGCATTTATAATATTAGTAGGAAGGATTCTGTGCAACAAAGCTATACTTTGTTATAGCATATAAATAAATGTTTATTGAATTTAAATAGTATCTCTTGACACTTTATTGTAGTTGTTTTCACTTGAATAATAATTGTTTTTAGGTGGAGGAGTTTTGGCGCATACAATATTGGGTGTAGAATATAATTCGGTAACAAATGAAACAAGATATCTAATCTTAGATCCTCACTACACTGGCACCGAAGATCTGACCGTAGTGATCAACAAAGGCTGGTGCGGATGGAAGAGTTCAGATTTTTGGAACAAAACTGCCCACTATAACCTTTGTTTACCTCAAACTAAACCGGCGGTTTAAGCCCTATCTAATTCAAGTTATATTGATTTTTACTATCAATAAAATGAAAACAGCTTTCAATATATTCAAGCTTTTTTTATTATGTTGTGAGCTGTGATGTCTGGTTTTAAAAAATTAATTCCATGATGTGCATTTATTTAATATGACTTAATTTACGTCTGGTCACACAACGGAGCCTTACGTAAATTTTCCAAAATATATAAGCGCAAAAGCAATGTATGAACATATTATTGGAAATGGATGAAACAATTTTTTTTAATAACTGGGTATCCATTGTTTCTGTGAGCCCCTATTGGAAACAGGCCTAATAATAGAAATGCGACTCCCGATCATTGGTAAGGGCGAGGCCTCTGTGCGTTAGGTTGCGTCGTCGCAACGGATCCACGCATTGTACGTCACACCTGCGTTGCGACGACGGAGTGTGGATTTCAGTCGACTTTGATAATGGATCTATTCTATTGTTGCTTTTATTACGCCATCGCTAAATAAACAATAAAAGATTGTTTATCCTGTGGATTGCATCCTCGCACCGGGCGGAGCTCCGACAGCGCAGAACATCACCCTGCCCCCGTTTCGTTTTTCGTCCGTTAATACATCGTGTGCGACAATTCAACACATAATATGGCATGTCATTAATAAATATATGTAAAACGTGTTGATGTTGACACTATTCACTAGTGAGGCCTCATTCTAAGGTGTTACTCATCTTTTTGTATTTCATTTGAGCTATTTGACCGCGTAACGTATGCGGTAGTACGTTTCGAGGCACAAATGTATATTCTATGTGTGGCCTACAAACACAGTCCTTGTCAATCGCGCAACATCGAATGTCCTTGCTGTTATCAGGCCGACCTGACGTCGCGTGATAAACTTATGTTTTATATGAAATGAAATAGTAAATCCATATTTTCATTAAATTTCCCAACACAGAACGATAATAACAAAAACTTCATAGACATCTATTTACATTCAACTGTTGTGTTACACATTGGAAATATGCATTGTTGCAATTCTTATTTTAAAAAAATGGTATTCAATACGCATTAATTTTATACCTTTATAATATATTATTAGATACAGGTATTACGACGATGATTTAGTAATACGACGGTTTTTGTTAATTAAATATTCGTTTATTGGTTAAGTTGCTGCCAGTCGTTGTCATAATTATGTTAATGTTTAATTATATAAATGACTTTTGTAAACGTCACCCCAAGTGACCCAACTTCTATAATAATGTTAGGTTTGTTTAATCAATCCTAATGTGGTCAAGTTTTTAAAATACTATTACTATATTACTATTTATTCTCTTTAACAATAAAGAGAATAAATAGTATGTTTTATATTTTAAATTTATATTTTTGTAATTGAATTATTCTCAAATTGATTACCGGTTCAAAAGATGTAAATCATCTGTGGAAGCTTCTAATTGCTCATATTTACCACCTATCTTTGTAATTAAGGTCGTATCCCCATTAGACGAAGAGTGAGCGGCTGTTTGCCTCCGTATAATTTTCGCGTGTCTAGCGCGTAATTTACGCAGTTTGCGGCATTTTGCTTCTAAAAGACTTACGCTGTGGCCGAATAAGTCTTATTCAAAGCGTTAAATATAACATCATTAACGAATAGCCACATTAGTACATGACATACAATAATGACTATATTTAATGTCATTAATAATATCGCACTACACCCATCGCTACATCTGCGCGAAAACTGCCTATTATACCTTTAACTTTATCCCAAATGAAGCCCCGCACCAGTCCATTAGGCACACTTTTGAAACCCTTTTGAGAATACATTCGATACAATAAAATTTAAACTATGCGCGGCTCTGGGACGGAAGTGCTTGTAAGGCTGAGTAAGGCATACATATTTTACTCATATTTCCTAACAAGTAGTTTTGTAGTAAAATAATCTTTGGGCTAACATTTACAAGAGTCATTTCGTTACATAAAATATAAGATAAATGATACTGTTATATTTTATACCGAATAAAATGCGTTTAAAAACAAATCGTATGGTATTATTTTCTTGATTAGAAGTTGTTTACTCTTAAATTAAATTCCGTCTCTTTCTATACTATATAATTATGTGCATGCTAAAATGTTAGGTTTCAATGGTAGGTATGTAGGTAGTAAGAAAACATTTTTCAATTAAAGTATTTTTAATTTTGTTTAGTCACAGAAAATAACTTATAAAATAGTAGAGTTAATCCTATTCTATATATAATATCATAATGATTATATATTAAACTAAATCACAGAAGTATACAAGAACTAAAACTAGATTGTGGCTCGTAATTTAGAACAACTCTCAGTACTGAGTCTACACTTCGAATAGTATCTGTTCACATAATAAAGCTCGAAGTTTCCTAAATGGAGAGTGATATTGTAATTTCCAATTCTACGCTCAATTCTAAATCAATAAAGGGTACCGTTCTGAAATACGAACCAGAGGCTACAAATCAAGGCACACGTTAGCAAAGCAGTTATGAGGAGACACATCTACTGTATTTGACGTAGAATGTGTTTTCAGGATTACTCGCTCAAAATACCGTTTCATTTCGTCGATAACTACCCAATATATTTTTTCTCACAAAATCGGATATTCACCGGTAGGTTTAATATTAACAACCTCTCTAGATATAGAGAGGCTGTTAATTTTGACGCCAGCTATTACTAAATATAAACAACAGTCCAACCAACAGCTCCATATTTTGTAGGTATGCCGGAAAATAGTAATAAATCTGCATAATAGAATCCAAGTTGTTGAAATTGGCTTGCCATTGCGTTAATGAAGGTTATTGAATCAAGGAAATCTAATTGCATATTTTCCAAATCGCATTTAAAAATTGAAACCATTCTCACGATTACTAATGAATTGTTAAAACAAATTTTATTTACGACTTCACGCCCTTTCAATACCCAACGATCCATTTATTATTTTATTTAGGTTTATGGCTTGGCAGCTAGGCCTTTAAGCCAGATCTTAGTTTATAATATACATTTAGTTTCTTCATTTTCTTAAGCCTATTTGTAGCATAGCTGAACTGTAGGTAATCAGCTAGTGCCATTCAACGGAGTTCTTGTGATAACTCAAAAGGCCACATTTGACTATACAGTTCACATTTCTCACAAAACACATAATCACTACTCAAAAACTATCAATATCCTACAACTATTGCTTATTTTAGAGTAATTTTACACATTTCTAGAAAATAAAACTGCACAGCACAACGTCTCCTTTCAGTTCCCGCCAAAAACGCCCCCAAAGATCCAGTGTTCAATACCAGAAAGAATATGAATGACAATCCTATTACTTCATTGATTGATAATAGGTTCCACTTTTATAGATGTCACTAGTGTTTATACTTCGCAATTGACGTACTACTTACAAAACATCTGTCATCGGGGGCTTATATAATTTAGTTTTGATAATCTGTTTTTTAAATATATAGCAGTGAAAGGTTGTTTCAAGCAACATTTTGAAAATGTTCAAGAGTTTAAGTGTCAAATGACCCAAAAAAGTATAATCAATCAACTATGTTCATAAGTGTATATGTATGTAATAAACTATTTATATTAGAAAAAACAATAATAACTGGATTTCAATTAGAAATCAGGTTCTTTATATTTGCTTAAGTTGTAATAGTAGGATGAAAAACTCGTTTTAGGTATTTAGGTATATTACAAAATGTCACTTGAAACAAATAGCCTTCCAGCCCTTGAATTTAAAAGAAATAGGTAACTGCTAGTACTTTCAATTTATAATAATTTTGATTTCAGAACAATAAAAATAGTTACAAGTTTTAGTAGGTTTTTTCTTTACCAAGAAGCCAAGGGAAAAATAACTTATATCGTCCTTGGATCAGGACCGTCTTAAGCGTATCGGACTCCGGGGTACAAAAATCAGCCTACACCTAATTTTTAAAATTAACAGATTAAGCATGATAAATATATTTAGATCACGGCCCCAAGATCATTGCGCCCTTGCACCCCGGGTAAAGACGGCCCGACCTTGGATGATCAGGAATAAAGGATATAGGGGGGCTTTATCAGAAATGGATTTTCTTACAGGGGGAATGTCAGTTGTTTTCTGTCTTGGTATACAAAAACACTTATACGTGTAATCATCATTTTAGTACTTGAACAACTCGATATATAAAAATTCGCGATAACACATAAACCATAAAATTAATTTACAAGTTAACAAGCCTAACTTGTACAATGTTTATCAAAGTATGATTTGTACTTTAGTGATATTAAAAGTAAAAAGATGTTTTCTTGAAAATAGACGAAAATTTCATTTCGATAAATAGACAATATTTTTATATAATTATCGTAAATATATTGTCAATATAAAAAGCTTTCACCAAACATATTTAAAATGGTCAAATTTCAATTTGGGCCTACCTAATTGCAATAAATTAATATTGTCTATAATTTACTTATTCATATAATATAAACCACATAAGAGTTATTATCCCCGCAAATTGCCAATGCGCTGGAACCTTGTCAAATTAACATTCACGTGACGTCATCCGCAACTCGATATGTACGCGTACTCGCCGACCAGTGATGCTAACGGTACTGAGTGTTCGCCTACGGTTACGTCATCAAAATGGCGGCCAGGCGCAATAGCAATTTGCGGGGATAATATAACAGCACAACATTTAACATCTTAGTCAAACCCTTTCGGGTTTTAAGATGTATATATGTAAAAAAATATGTATGTTTTTTGTTTGAATAAATTAAAAAAAATATCGAAATAATCATCAGTAATAATCGCGCGTATTAACAGTTTACCAACAAATGTAGCATTTTAACTAGTTAAGTATACATTTCACATTTTTATCGCTCATTCTATAGAAATGTCAACCGACTTAACCTCTTTAATTTAAAGAATCTCCAAATCACAGTGCCGTATTTGAGGAAACTTTTTCTGAAACAAAAACAAGTTTTAAACATGTTAAACTTGCAATAGTACGTGGTTATAAGAAATGAGCAATTAATTGTGGCTAATATAAGCGGAGTTCAAAAATACTTTATACAACCAACGCAAGGAAATCAAAAACCGGCCAAGTTCCATAAAAGTAACGAACTATTTGGTTACAAAATTCTAAACGTTCACTTCAACATACTCCTTATCTCAATAAATTGTTAACGATTAATCAAACAATTTGTCCATTTATTTTCACGTTTACTTGTCATATTCAAGTTAAACCCAACCGTCTGCCAGTATGAGAGATCAAAATACTGAAACAAGATTTCGTAAAACTCACCCTTAGTTTAAGTTCTATTCTATCGATTTCTCCTCCTAACATATCGACGATGTTTTCTCCGTGCTTAAGTAAAAACGCTTCTACATCATCTATAGTATCTATTTTCTTCATATCCTGAAATTTTCAAAATCATATTGAAAATGAGTTGACTTCGAATAAAAAATAAATTGCTGTGTGCGTGTCGTGCTCGCGAATTTTAATACATACATAAATATCCCACGGATATAATAATAATAAATGGCAGAGAAACACACATATTGTACAGTCAGCGTCGGAAAGAAGGTAGCAGTTAAGATGGTCAAATAGATAAGAACATCGAAAGTGATAATTACTATCGATACAACCAAGGTAGTCTAATAGATCGCATCAGCCTTCTTATCCAAAAACATCGGCACACCAAGAACGCCGTATGTATCTAAGCAGCCAAGGTGACCAAAACATAGTAACAGTCTAGAAAAATGAACTCTATTCTAAATGTGATTAGAGTTAAATCGAGTTGATTACATACTAAATCAAAATTAATTGTATTTCGAATTATGAATTTCAATTTGATTTACTTATTCTTAAATTGGCATTAAATGTAAAGCATCTTACTTTTCCAATCTGAAATTAACGAAATGAACGAAAGCATTTGAATCAAAAAACTGATTACAGCAGTGTGCTTGACGAGGAGCGTGATATGTGCATAATAATATTTATTACGTTTGATCGAGGGTAAGCACTGGGATTGGAAAGAAACGCTAGTTTTTTCCAATTAAGCATCATTTATTGACTAGAAGGGCAATGATTTTCCCTTTATCAGATATTTGAGTCCTCTTAATTTATTCAGATTTTTGTACTTTTCTTTATATTATTTAATACGTGATGACACTGTTTGCATCTTAAAGTTTCCGTTTTTACTGAATGCTAAGTCTTATTCATAAAGTTAGAGTAAGCTTGAAGTTTTCTCTCTATGAATAAGACCGTCAGTTAATTCTTCATCTATGCAATTCATTCATTATTAATTGAATCATCATCATGGAAACGTGAACGAAGTTTCGCGGACTGATGATAGTCTGTCTAATATATAAAATTCTGGTGTCACAGTGTTTGTAACATAATCCTCCGAAACAGCTTGAACGAAAATCTTATGAAGTTTTGTAGGTCTGAGAATAGGACGTAAACTATTTTTCCATAAAAGTGAAAAGGGCGGTCCACCCCTTGGGTTTTTATCCGTGCAGGAACGGAGAAAGAATATAATTTCCTGCGGCCGGACGGCCTGTCGTAAGAGGCGACAAAACAACCCACTGCCAGGTGGTAGGGCATTTGCCCGACTGGATGGCTACCACCCCTGGTCTAAAGTATGTCGCCATAACAACCTTGAGTTGTGTTCCGGCATTAGTGACCAGGTTCCAATCTCCCTTAAGAGAGCAGCAGCCCATTTGTAGCACCTTTGGTGGTCCATAGGCGACGGTAACCGCTTTCCATCTAGTGGGCCGTCTGCCTGTCTGCTGACCTCCTGCAATAAAAAAAAACCCCATTTTTTTTATTGTCATTAAAAAATACAAACAACCCTAAATTTTCATTCTTCTACTATCAACCCCTATTTTTGAATAGCGATACTAGTAGTACTTTAATATTTTTTTACTCTCGGCGGTTCGATAATGGAGTTGTTACCACTCGATGAGTTATTCCTGCCAGGAATCTACCGGTGACACTTCTCACCCCGTAAACAACACGGAGTAGGGATGACAACCAAGCCTGTCTCTTGTCTTTCTCAAACAATAAGCTTTCTCTCACTCAATAAAGTTCAGAGCCTAAACCGTTTTCGGCTATTTTTATTGATTGTGCGTCGATTGCAGTAGTGACGCTTATACCATTTTACCTCCTCAGTGCAACTCTCATATATGCTCATAGGAAATGTATCATCACTTTGCAGTTTCCAATTTTATTTTCCATACATTTCGAAGATTAGACACAAAATTATTTTCTGAAAGCACTATAAATATTTATCCACATAAAATGTGACTATTATTATTAATTACTACTACTATATGTTTGCTGTCAAATATTGGTAAATCCGTAGTTACCTTCTTTATCATATAAACAAAAATCAATGTTTTGTATATAAGTTCTCAATGCGTTCCTAAACCATTGATCAGATGTGATAAAACTTTGGTAGTGTTCTGAGGACGCCCGAAAAGGTTTCTGGCTCAAAAAATCTATTTATCTATGAAAATAAATATCTATGTTTGTCCTCAATGTGCTCCAAAAGCATTGATCAGATTCTGATAAAATTTAAATTTAACTGGGTGTTCCGGGGACGCCCGCGAGGTTTTCTGGACCAAAAATGTGTATATATATAAAATTATTCTGTTTGTGTGAATATCACTGAAATCTTCCTAAATGATTGAAGCTATTTTGATGTTTTTTTTGTGTGTGTGTTCAACCCACTTGAATCCCTCTGAACCATCCCGTGACCCATCCCAGGACCTATCCCGGCATGATTTATATTAACAATGGTTCCGGTAGGTGGGGCTGCAAACAGGTTCCAGGATTTTAACGAAATTTTTTGTGTGTATATTTGGGTCTCTGGATTGTTTAGATTCAAATTTAAAGCAGGTAGGTGGCGCTGCAATCGCTTTCCAGGATTTAGGTGAAGTTATTTTTGTGTGTGTTCAAATCTTAGACCATTATGGTCTAAGGTTCAAGTGGGTCCTGGAATAGTTTAGATTCACGATTAGATCCAGTAGATGACGCCGCTAAACTTCTAAGCAGTGAGACCAATTTTGATGAAATTATTTGTGTTCTTTTAAGTGGTTTTGAGAATGATATAAATTTATATTTGGTCCCGGTCGATGACGCTGCAATCGGCTTCTAAATTTATATTTTTTAAGGGCAGAACAATATCTGCCGGGTACAGCTAGTAATATCACAACATTGTAAATATGCCATATCTCTACATTGAAGTCATTAAAAAACAATTGGAATAGAATAGACTACATAAACAATGGATAACATGATACTATTTTTATATTTCTTGTATGTTAGTCGTTTTTTCTGTTTGTTCCACATTTACGTAAATACTACTAGACCGATTTTAGTGCGATTTTCGCTGATCGAGAGCAAAGTCTTCTTTTGATTACTTTGTGTTTAGAAAAATAGCCCACACATATGCCTAATTCATTTGACACATCCGTTACAGAAACTCCTTCTTGTCTCAAATGAACAATTTTATATTTCATTTCATCAGTAAGATGATATTTATCCATGGTGGTATTTCAAGATGATGATTTATATATATTTCTAATCTTTTATTATATTAATATATTCTGTGATTTCTAAATATGAGACAAATGAATTCATATACGTAAAACAAAAAACATCAATAATTCATTGCTGATAAAAAAAGTTTGATCTCGAATTCTAAATTTCTTGTATATTGAAACTCTTTAGTCTTTAGATACTTCAACAAACTCACATATACATAGTGGTTTACGTCAAATTAAATGTTAAAATTATGTTAATATTGTAAAATAATCTTGTCTGTATATTGAAGCTATTAAAAAAATCCAATTGGGATCGAATTGTTTGATTGATGGAAAACGGAAACAATTTCTTTTCATAAATATATGTTAACTTTTATAAGGTTTTCATTATTCTACAGACATTTTTGACTTAAATGCTGAAAATCCTTATATCATGGGCATTCTAGTGTAATTTTTCAGGAAAACGGATTCACTTTTTAGTGTTTTTACTCCTATACTTCAGTACCGGAAAGTTCTAAAATTTTATTGAAAATTATACGCCTAGAAATAGCATGAAAAGTGGCCGTGTTATTCTTATTACAAGACAGTTTGATACTTTATGTCATTTTTATACGTTACTATATTTGGACTCTAGATATTTCCCGGGATTTTGTTCCACTTCCAAACCACTAGATTAACTTTGATTCAATGTTCGCAAATCACAAAACAGTGATTTGCGAACATTGCGTCTGTATTTATTAGAAATCCTTAGTGAGACATCGTAGTTGAAAACATCTTTAGTAACATTACTAATATCAGGGTTTTATGGATAAATCTAAGTTTCATGCATTGTCATAATAAAAATCCATTCAATTTTAAAGGTCGGTAAAAAAATATTAATCTTTACTATTTAACTACTGTGAGTGAAGTCGAGGGCAAATACTAGTTATGTTATGAAAATTAAAAAGATTATTTGAGCTTTCATTTAGTATGCAATCAACTCGATTTGACTCTAATCTCATTTAGAATAGAGTTCATTTTTCTAGACTGTTACTATGTTTTTGTCACTTTGGCTGCTTAGATACATACGGCGTTCTTGGTGTGCCGATGTTTTTGGATAAGAAGGCTGATGCGATCTATTAGACTACTTTGGTTTTATCGATAGTAATGATCACTTTCGATGTTCTTATCTATTTGACCATCTTAACTGCTACCTTCTTTCCGACGCTGACTGTACATCTCCAAATTTAGCAAATAATGCTTGTGTTATGGATAATATACAACGGACTAGTCTGAGGCCGATCCGAGACACCCAGCCCATAGTAAATAATGAAAAAAATTAGTTTTCAAAATTAAACATACCAGGAATCGAACCCAGATACTCTGTGTTGCAGTGTGGTAACCCGCCAAAGGCTTAGTTAGACCGCTTAAACACAGAGGCCATCGTAAAGTTTGATTATTCCGAAACACTTACCTCTAATAATGTATTTAATTCGAGTTTCTCTAAATATGATCTTGTTAGAGCTCTGCCATCAAAGTCAACTTCAGCCTAAAAGCAATTATAGAATTATACTAGTATATGTTAATTGCTAACTATAGATACATTTTCTAAAGGAACATTTCCACTGTTTCCTTAACACTGTAAAACACCTGCTTTAAAAAATATTTATCCACGAAGCGCAAAATGCTTTGACAATTTAAAATGCACCATGGGCATGAAATTGTTCCGATTGAAGATGCCTTAGATTGAAGATAATTGGAAGGATTTTTTTTGTAAGTATATAGTTTTTTAGTTGGGTTGTAACGGATTTCGCTTCCGCTTCCGTTACTGCGCAAGTTCCGCAAGAAATCGTTCCTCCGCCTACGCATCCGTGTAATTTTTGCGGAGTCATAACGGAGGTTTATTTACTAATCATACGCAAGCAGCGACGCTCGCGACGACTCAGCCGTCCGGCCGCGCGCGGGAAAGGAACAAGAATCAAAGCGTGCGCGGCGAGAACGCGGTTAGAGTGGGGCGCGGGGCGTGCAAACGTCATTTGTCAATTGAATGATACGCGACAGAAATCAACCTGTCCAAAATTAATTAAGTAAATTTATATTTTAACTAGGGGCCCCGGCAGACGTTGTCCTTCTCTGAAAAAGTAAAAACCTAGGACCCGATCCCAGCGCCACCTACCGGTTCCAATTAATCCAATAAGCTATCCTACCTTTCAAGTTGGTTCAAACTGCATACGGTGTGCAAATTTGATTACAATCAGTTAAGCAGTTTAGGAGTCCATCGCGGACAAACAACGTGACACGTAATTTATATATATTAAGATTAATAATAATTAAAATAAATAAATATTTTGTACTATTGTTAGTTTTAATAAACCATAAACTACTATATCTTCTACATCCACTTTCACTTCCGCCTCCGCCTCCGTTAACCTCCGCATCCGCGGAGGTGAGACCCGTCGCCTCCGCATCCGCCTCCGCTAAGAAGACCTCCGTTACTGCCCTATTTTTTAGTGATTCTTTTACACTTAGAAACAATTACTTAGACACTAACGGCCTTATTTATAATAATTTCGTTAAGAAAGGATTAGGCATCTCTTAAGTAATAAAATCAGTCCTTAATCAATTAATATCTTTTTTTCCTTATAAACATGTATTACCTGTTATTTACCAAAGACGAGCACAGATTAACGAAGTTTGAATGATTAACGTGGGTTGCGTCCAAAATATTCGACTAAAGAGGAGTTTATAGGTGAGATTTTCACTAATCAGTTGCTGAGCAGTTACTTAAAATTTTACAAACGTTTATAAGTAAGGCCATTAGTGAAAATACTCCTAAAGTTAAAATTTCACAAAGATAACTCACCTTATATCTTATTAGATTACTTCCCATATCAATACCCTTTACATCGTGGATTGCTCGTATCATAAAATCTCTTTCTAACACACTGTTTATCTCGTCCAACTGTTCCTGGGGTATCGATCTACCAACTAATGCTCCAACATTACTCAATATTATAAAGGAAGCCACCCCACCCAGTAATGTTCCTACAAGTATACTACCAATGGCGTCTGGTAATGGATTGCCAGTATATTGTGATATGGCCATGCAAGAAGCAGCAATTATTACTCCAGCAACTGCAGCTGTATCTTCTAATAATACAACGTTCACTGATGGATCTGAACTCCGCATGACTGAAATATAATAACATCTTCAATGTATTTTTAAATTGCTATAGTACTGCATTGAAATGTTAATTTTATATTAAATAAACCACATTACAAAGAAAGAAATGACAACTTTATTAAATTCTGCACTATATATGTTACATATATCATCATCACCATTATCATCCCAATTTATTCCTGAGATTGTCGGAAGAGATTGCTTTTCAGCGATGAAAGCGCCCTTTGTACACGATTAGATATAGTTCCAGTCTGTAAGTTGATTTTTGTATTGGTGTACAATAAAGAGTTACCTATCTATCTAAATGTACATGTGTATTAAACGGGACACAAAATATATTTATGACATAAAACCCTTGAAATATGAATTTACCTTTACCAAAAGGCTGGCCCTTATTTTGGCCAACGAAGAAGTATAGCTATCCAACAAGGTAACCAGAGCCGTCTTACCATATTGGGCGCCGGGGTGCAAAAATCAGCCTTGCCCCCTCTTCCAGTAACAAAAAATAAAATGAATTAAGTAATGTAGTGAATAAATTTCAATATTTTTGGAATTCATTATGTTTTCGGTGTTTGAGTTGAGATGATGTTAAATAATTTTCAAAAGTAGCAGATTATACAATGCATGTATAGTTCCACAAGTGGATTTCCCATTGTAAAAAAAAGTATATGCGCTGGGGTACCACGCACCCCTTACACTCCTGGGTAAAGACGGCTCTGGTGGTAACACTATCAGCCTTTTGGCCACTTTCCCAACAAGTGATAGGGGTTTGGGACCAATTTATTACCAAATAGTGTTATTTATTAATTAAAATAGTTTAGAATAAACATGTTATAGACTTATATTATATATACCTCAGAACTTTGAGATATATTATACTAACATTTTGACATAATAAAATACATAACTTTCAACAATAATATGTTGGGAATGTCACCCTATCCAATTTAACTCTCTACTTACGGTATCAATAAAGTGAGAATAACATACCATATTCATAGAGAGGCACATTTGCTTCTTTTGCGCCTTTCCTAATAGCGTTCAATGCCACCATTAGTGTTGCGCCCTCTGACACTACAGCCCCGCCAAGCACAAAATATGCCTAAATACAAAGTAATTACACTACATTTCGGTTATTATTATGTAATTGAAGTATTTTAGGAACATTTCGATAGTGACACACATGAAAGTATTCTTATAATGGATGTTCTTCACTCAATACACATTTGTTTGTTTCTATTGCAATTCACCTTATAAGAACAAGTGAGCCCACAATGGGATCAGGTATTGAGTTAATGAGTTAAATAATAACAAAATATGCTATTGATATTATAAAATATTTAGAAATTAAGGTAATACCCTCATCTGAACTAGTACTGAATATTTGAATATCAATATTTTAGAACTTGAAAATAAAAATAATAATTCATATATTTTTTCTTTCACATACCCAATAAAAATCGTGTAGTGGTTGCGGATCCAAAATACCAGTGACACCATGATAAAACGATAGCCCACTTCCGACACAGAATATACCAACACCTGATATTAGGGACGAAACATATCTCATGTTTGTATAACCATAAGGGTGATCTGCATCTGCCATCTATAATCAAAACAAGTAAATGAACAATAAATCAAAGATTTTCTTTAATACTAAAAATGTTTGAATAAAAGCTAGTTTCTTGTCTTCTTTAATTCTATGAGTATATAAGTTGAAATTTTATATATTTACTAAAATATGCCCGCGACTTCGTCCACACTAACTTGAGATCCCGCGGGATTCCGGGGACACAGCATTTAAAAGAATGTAAGCTATCTTTTTAGTGAAAACTGTCTCGGAATAAGCTAATTTTTATGCACCCAAACTACTACAAACTGCTCCTGGGAAAATTCCCGCGAGATTCCCGGGATAAAATAGATCACACATTTTATTACATAAAATTTGCTCTTGATCACTGAAAAAACCGCACTGGAATTTGATATTTTTTCAATCTGGCTATCTTTAAATATTTCCCAGAAAAGTTCCCGCGGGATTCCCGTGATGACGCCGATTCTAATTCTAAAAATTTGCTGTCGATCAGCGAAAACCGCAATGAAATCGGCCCAGTAGTTTTACGTGAATCCCAAACAAACAGACAAAAATCTAAAAAAAAGTGCATATTGTCCTCCATCATTTATATAGTCTATTCCAGTCGTTTTATTTTAAATAACTTCAATGAACAGACACGGCATGTTCAGAATTTTATAATATTATAGATATACAAAAATTTGTTTAAATAAGTTACTTTTTATCAAGAAAAAAAGCATGTTTTTTATGGAATACATGGTGGAATCAAGAATATGGTGTGATGACCAAGTTTCCTCATTTTACTGCGTAGTAGTCTGAGTAGTGCCCCGTGGAAGAATACTAGGAATGAAAAATTAAAATTTAATTTAATTTCACCTTGATCATTTGATTTTTTTTATTTAACTGGTTTTGTTCCAAATTAGGACATAGGATAGATTTCATTTTTATATATATAACTTTTATCTATGGGTAAACTAAACTAACTTGATCATTAATTTAAATCATCATTCCAATTTATTCCTTTGACCTGTTTAGTGTTCATTACTTATAATTTTATGTATGGAACAAGTATCGACTGTGATACCACTCTGTTTCAATAATAAATTAAAGAGAAATTTATTAAGACTTCCCATTGTTGACTGATTAGATGAAATAAGGTTTTCAATAATAAAATGTAGAATGAAAGTTTAGGTTTATCTATATTAAGAAAAGACAAGTGAAAGAAAGATTCCCTAGTATTCTTCTTCAATGGTAGTAATACATATTTATAATTATGAAAACAAAATACGTACTTGAACAGATTTGTGAATACCATAGGCCAGAATCAGTTGATTGACAGTATCGGCAAGAGAATGTATGCATTCAGAAAACAAACTATGTGACCCAGTATAAAACCATGCACAAAGTTTAAAAATAAAGTTACATCCATTTCTGAAAAAGAGATTCATAACAATTGTTTATTCAAATAATGCTTTTAAAACTGAAGTGTTTTAAGAGAATTTTCTTTAAATTACATCCATTGAATTGATATTTGCTTCTAAAAATAGGCTCCGCTAGGAGAAACTGCCCATTGTTTATAGGTCATACATAAGTAATTTTTGACCCCAGAATTTATTGTTTTGAGTTAATCAATATTATTAAGTTAAAGAATATGGCGTCTATAAGTTATTCCAAAAATTTTATGCTCATAATAATGAATCCATCTAATACTATGGATAAAATATAAACATACATTCCGATGGCAGTGAGAACCACCCTCCCAGATCTTGTTTTTAATCCAACTTCCTCCACTTCATGCTTTAAACGCTTATGACTCATTTCTCTCCTATAATTTCTTAATCTCCTTTTTACAGTAAAAACATCTATAAATTAAAAATATTACAAAAGATCTTTATGATTACACACAACATGACAGAACCAAGATTTAGGAATATGTGATACAAATAACATAGAAGTGTCATTGTACTCAAAAATTGGGAATTATCGCAAATCATTTATTTAAATCTATAGGTTTCCCCACAGTATTTTTCTTCATAATTAGCAAAAGGTAATTTGTAAGCAATTGCATCATCAAATCGGAAATAATGCCAAGTGATGCAAATGACTTATTTTATGAGTAATATAATAACTTTAGGACAATCCCACACCAGCAGACCAAAATAAGAATTTTTTTATTAAATCCAGAACTTCTATGCTTCAGTAAATTCGGTCGGCCAGTATTTATACATCACAACCACAGAAGTTTAATTCCATATCTTATGGGAGCAACTCTCATTCATCTGAATACCCATAAACCAAATTTTTGAAATTTATTATTTTAAGACACTTATATGGTAATGACTGGCGCCGATTCGGGAAGGCCTACGTCCAGCAGTAGACTGTGATCAGCTGATGACAAAAAGACTTATATAAAGGGTAAAGGAGTTAATTATATTGGCAATTAAAATACCTTGCTCATATCTCCGCCTATCCAATTCTCTTCTTAGTAATTCTTTTTCAAGTGCTTCTTTTGAGCCCCATACCTGAAATAACATATGAGATCATTAATTTTACCCAATTATTAATTTATTCATAGAAGCTAGTGTGCATATAATAACAGTAAACTCAAAGAAAAATCTTAGGGATTTTTATATGCAATCAGGAAGTGTAAAGAAAATTGGTGCCTAATGCATGTTTACAGCATGTACAAAACTTGATAAGGTATGTTGAGATAAAGTGAGATGTATGGATAAAATTAACTATTTAGGTTAGATTTCTCAATATTCAAAAATTTAGAATACACGATAATTGCAGATTCCTGGAATACTTTTTACAAAATGATTTTTTCTTAATTCTAATTATGAAATAAATCTAAACATCTAAAAATAAATATTAAAAGTAGGTCTATGATCTCATAACAACTATTTTAAATTACTGTATGAGTTTTCAAGCAAATAACAAAAACATTTATATAGAGTAAACGCGGTCGAGATGCGAGCACTGCGCAAAATCTGCGGAGTGACGCTCGCGGACCGCGTTCGTAATACCGAAGTAAGAAAGAGAGTTGGTCTGAAAGAGAGTGTCGGGGTGAAGGTAAGGAAAGGAATGCTCCGGTGGTTCGGGCATGTGGAAAGAATGTATGATGAAAGAATGACTAAACAGATATACAATGCAAAAGTGGATGGATGCAGAAGTCGCGGAAGGCCACAACACACCTTCCATGATCAAATTGATTATGTACTAGCAGAAGGTGATGTCAGGAGCCTTAAGAACAGACGAGCGTGCATGACAAGAACTATGAATGTCAAAGAAGCAAGTGAGGTGTGTAAGAATAAGCCTAAATGGCGCTCTGTTGTTCGTGCCTACCCCGCAAGGGACCTGGCGTGAAGTTATGTATGTATGTATGTATGTATTTATATAGGTTCCATAGCCAAATACTAAAAAATTGAGGTTTATCACATCTATCCCTTTACTGCCTGGAATTGGTCACTGCTGATTTTCAAAATTAGATATCATTTACTCCAAATATTTTTTGTGTAGAACTAAATTTCAAGAATATATAGATTTTTTTAGATGTTACAGTTAAACACTAATATCTTACTTGTATACTATAGGTGACTTTAATTAAAAATTAATGTAATTATGAATTGGCAACGCTTATAAAAATGTTAAAATACAGGAAATTACCTCAAATGCTTTTGCTTCTACATCTTTTCTATAATAAACAGTGATTGGTGGCTCAGATTCATAAGGCGATCTTCTAAGCACCTTAGGCAGAATTTCCAAGTCTGATTGTTTCAACAAATACTCAGTCATAGCTCTCATTGGAGTTATAAAATTTCTCTCAGTATATGAAGCTGATAAATCAATTAAAAGTCTCTTCTTTACTAAAACAGTGGATAAAAAAAAGAAGTCAATATAATGTTCAAAGACAAAATCTAACAGTAATAAAATAGAACTAGTACTAAATCTTAGATGCATTCAGTGTCCACTTTAATTTTTTCACATACTCTTTTAGTCAAAGATTATGTGATAAATTGCCCTTATGCTGGGGCTTCATCTGTGTTAATGTCAAAGATTAAAGTTGTGGCCGAATACATCTTATTTAAAGTGTTAGAAAATAATGTTGTTAACAGTTAGTAACATTAATGTATATACATATATTATCTATCAATATTCAACATCATTAACAATGTAGCATCTTAAATAATGCCTTAAACTCATCGACATATCTGCCCAAAACAGTCTAATTATTGTGAGACCATTAGCATGCATATTACCCATCACAATATCATACAGCATTTGTTGGGCCCACCATTTTTACTAAAACCTGCCAGAAATCACAGGTTTGAATCTAAACTCTTGTCATATAATTTTAAAGAAAGTCTGTAAAATGTAAGCTTAAGCAAAATCATAAAACAATCACTAAAATTACTAATTTATATTCAAAGTTTTATTAATACTAATACTTCAGACACAAATAATTAAAGTTTATGACAATTACCTGGCTGAGGAGCTGCTGTTTTCTGAGCAGGCGGCTTGTTCTTTTCAATGGTAACTTTAGTAACAACTTTATCTGAATTTGTTTCTGTTTTAACAATAATATCTCCGGTCGGACTTTGTTTAATAATACTGTCATCACTTTTATTAATAATTGGTTGTTTGGCATCTTTACTTTTTTCATAACACCTGCTGGATGTTGATATTGTTCTCCAAACTTCTTTATTGATATTCAAGCCTATTGAATCAAATGGTATGTGGCGGGCAACAGTAACATAACATAGCCTTTGAAAGTATTTGAATTCATACGACCGACTACCTAGTTTTTTAAAGAAACACTTAGCCGCAACAGAAGGCAACATTTTGTGTTGCTTTTTTATTTATTTCTTCTTTAAAATGTTATTATAATCCATAATCCATATTTCTCAGATTATTAATAATAATTATGTCACCAACTCTGAAGTTGTGTTGTGTTCCTTAGTTAACAAAATCGTAGACAAAGATACTAAGTCCATAGAACCTAGTCGTATATAATATAAAGGCTGAGTCTATTAATACGGGTCAGCGTTGCCGAATGTACGGTAATTGCCGTTTTGTACGGCAATCAGGGTACTAAAAGACGAATTGTACGGCATACGGCAGAGGGGTCATTGCCGTACGCTAAAATACGGCAATCAGAACACAAAGTTAAAAATTCAAATATATTACGGTTACTGAAAGATGGCACTAGAAAAAGCCGGCAATTAAAAAAATAATGGTATGACAACTCAACCAATACAAATTATAGATATACAATATAAATCATTTGTATTGGTTGAGTTGTCATAACAATATTTTTTGAATTTACCGCTGTTTTTTAGTGCTATCTTTTATAGCAACATTATAATTTATATAAAGCTCAGAGTAATGTTGTTCTTTAATCTGAGATCTAAAACTATTACAAACATGAAAGTCTACCCATAAGTGTAAAAAAAGTAAACACAGAGCACAAAAATATAGAGTTCAATGGGAATCAGATAGCGAATTTAAAGATTGGATTAGCCCTGATAAAAATAATATTGACTTGACTTTTTAATTGAATGGCAATTGGCTCGTTCTTTATCGAACCACCATTACTGCCAGTGTCAGGTATGGATAAAAAAACAATGTCTTTACTAAATAGCGATTACGTCTGATATAAAAAAATGAAATAGAGATATACGAACATTAAAATATATAAAAAAAACTTGTTCCGATGTGCAGATAGCCACCACCTGTAAGCAACACAAATAAATGTAAAATAAAAAGCAAATACAAATACAGAAACATGGATAATTATACTACATAATTATAATACGGACATCACAATTTTATACTATTTAAAGATATATATTTATATATAAGATTGAAAATAAGTGGTTTGGAGATGTTGGCCAGCAAGGTTTTGAAATTAGTAGGTTTTGGAACTTTATTAGGTAGTATATCATATAGAGAGACAGGGTATAATGGGCAATTGAAGAAAATATGGTCAATAGTACCTTCCTCTGTATCACAATCACAAATAGGAGTGTTTCTCACACCAATCCTCTACAGATGCACCGGAGTGCACGCGTGACCCAGTCGCAAACTACAAATCACCGTTGTAGCTCTTTTATCAGCTGTCCGATATTTAAAAATAATATTTATAAGGCATATTGTCGAGTATGTGATGTTAAAATATCTTGCGAAAACTCAACTTTAAAAAGATACGTGTCCAACGTAGAATATTTGCGGAAAACTAAACATGTAAAAGTTTCTAAGCCAAAAAAGCCCTTTGTGCACAATTAAAATAGTACAAGATTGTAATTTTTCTGTAATGGTGTACAATAAAGAGCAGAGCTATCTATCTATCTATTTTTTTTTTCAAAAACGGGCATTTTTTTCAAAACGGCAATTTTTTCTTTCGTGTACGGCAATTTTTGTTGAAATACGGCAATATTGTCTCTCGTGTACGGCAATTCAATCTGTGACCAACGGCAACACTGATACGGGTACTGTACGAACAATTTATAATTATTAATAATACGGTTACCGTACGAACAATTTATAATTATTAATACGGGTACTAATCCCGGATAACCTCGTTCGTCCGGAGAGAGGATATTAAAAAAAAAAACCTAACCTAATTAAAAAACAAGCTAATCATCCAATTCATTCTTAATTTAAAAAAAAAATTGAATAAATGTACTAATAAATATGATTTATTCGTCCAGTACCCGTACAAATAGTCACATCGTAATATAAATTATAGCCAAAGCAAATTATTAAGCGCTAAATATACTATCAAAAGCTTCCGTAAGCCATAGCTGACAGCCGAAACTGATAAGTGTGCACGATAGATAGTCTCTGTCTATCTTTTTTATTCTTTCGGAATCGCAATCAAAACGCTTTTGAAGAATAGCGGGTTTTACGTTTTCTCTAGCAATCTTAGACCATTAAACCAAAGGAGGAGGCTCGCGTCTAATTTTCCAAACAAACAATTCAGCCATTTGCTGCGGGGGGAAGAGTAAAGAACACATTGAAACAATCGCATACACCCAAATATTATTTGTGTTGTCATAAACGCAAACATGTACAAATCTTCAAAACTAGTTTAGAAACAGCGTATATTTACACTCGTTACGCACACAAAGACGACACACATTTCATTTTTTTTTTTTATTAATTTATTCATGACCATAGAATCAAAGTCTTTCAGTCGGAAACATTATAGTAGCGCAGTTGTATTGCAGGCTACAACCGACGCCATTCAATGGAGTTCTTGTGAAAACTCGAAAGATCACATCTGACTATACAGTTCACATTTCTCACAAAAACACACAATTTCTACTCAAAAACTATCAATATCCTGCAACTATTGTTCATTTTAGAGTAATTATACACATTTTTAGAAAATAAAACTGCACAGCACAACGTCTCCTTTCAGTTCCCGCCAAAAACTCTCACACATTTCAAAATACAAGAAATTGCCATATCATTATTCAATTTTCCTCGTAATTTAATCATAATTGACTAAATATTCATTATTATTTTTTATTATAATATTGGATTATGAAATAAACTTTAATATTGTAATAATTAAACAGTACCACATTGGTGATTTATTAAACTAGCACTAGTTGAAATAAGATCTTAGTTATTGTGTGATGAAAATTGTGAAGTGTGATATTAACACTTTCACAATTTTATGTAAATCCTAATCGCCAAAAACATCCATGAACATAATATATTATTATGTACATATAATTCAAATATTTACTTGCAACGTAATTTAAATGCCCTATATTTTGAGGAAAAAAAATGCTGGTATTACTATTGTACAAAACTGTGAATTTCATAGGGATAGGAAATATCGATACTTTAATGTCGATATTTTTACTAGGAATAATAATTTTGAATACTATGGATATGATGACAGTGGAATAAAACTAAAGCATAAGTTTAATTCATTTATGTTATAGTATTTTTCTTAGTCGCGACTGTTACACATAAATAAAACTACTTTATTTACGGTCTTAAGCGCGATATTTCTTTATTTTGCCAACGTTTCGGCTACTTTACAGCAGCTATGATCACGGTGTGACTCGATGTTACATGTAAATTAGTAATGTTTAAAAAAATATTAATCCGAGCGTGGGGTGGTTTGTAACGCGCCTTGCGGGAGGAGAGGTGAGCGCGCGCGGAACACGCTGCGCCCCCATCTCGACGACATAACGGCGGGCGAGAACCCTTTTCCCGGGTAACCATGGCTGGAAGCTGTGATGTCTAGGAATGACATAGTCAAGCCGAAGTACTGATATGAAATAAAATAATTGATATAGTGAAATATTATAAAATTTATTAAATGAATGAAACATAATACTGGCCATAAATCGTAATCATCTAGTAGTAGGAACCCTTCGCTGCAATACCGTTAACCCTATGTTCACAAGGTAGGTTATATAGGAGCGCTGATCAATAAACAGGTAGACTCTCAAGATCGGTAACGATACCCGATTCGATGGGGTAAAAGCACTCTTTACCATCGTAACTTTTCATATTGTGGGAGCAATACTTAAAAGAACTCTCACAACATTTAAATATTTTTCCTAGTATAGGTTAATCTCGGAAAATAGACGGACAGACGGACACGACGAAATCATAAGGGTTCCTTATTTTACAATAGAACCCTAAAAGTGGGTCATAATTAGTATAACGTAATCATATTTTCGACTAACAGTATCAAAGGTAGTTTTATCGATATCGACACGGAGTTATATGTACAGTTATATGTTATATGTACCTCACTATAGGTGTGTACGTGTAGCCAAAAAAAAACCGACTTCAAAAACTAAAAAACTAAAATGTATAAAATAACTTATTTCTAAAGCTATTATTATTAATATATATTATCTAAAACATCTTAAAGTCGGTGCTTAGTAATTTTCAAAATATAGTAATTTTTATGTTTTGCTTTGCACCGACTTCAAGATGTTTTAGATAATATATATTAATAATAATAGCTTTAGAAATAAGTTATTTTATACATTTTAGTTTTTTAGTTTTTGAAGTCGGTTTTTTTAAACGAAGTTTTTAAATTTTATTTGTTACTTTTTAGTGTCTAGCTATGTATGGGTGGACCTACGAATGGTGCCGCGCTTCTTAAAAAATATAGGTCCCAAGAACCCGGAACAAAAAAATGTTCGTAAAATGAAAACTACTGGGCCAAAGTATGTCAAATTTTTAGGGGACCACATGGCAGCTATTCCGCGTCGAACAAAAAAAGAATCATGTAAATCGAATCATAAATCTCAGAGTAATTGGTGTACATATGGAACGGAGTGAAAATTATTTTCATGAAAAATGTTCATATAATGAAAACTACTGGGCCAAACTATGTCAAATTTTTAGGGGACCACATGGCAGCTGTTTTGCGTCGAAAAAAAAAGAATCACGTAAATCGGATCATAAATGACGGAGTAATCGGCGAACATATGGAACGGAGTGAAAATTATTTCCATGAAAAATGTCCATAAAATGAAAACTACTGGGCCAAACTATGTAAAATTTTTAGGGGACCAATTGGAAGCTATTCCGCGTCGAACAAAAAAAGAATCACGTAAATCGGATCATAAATGACGGAGTAATCGGCGAACATACATAAAAAAAAAGGAACAAAAAAAAAAAAAGATTCCGACGAATTGAGAACCTCCTCCTTTTTTCGAAGTCGGTTAAAAAACAAACTTCGATATTCTAATTTCAAATTAGTTTCAAACGCAATAAGGGCTATAATTTCTTGAAGGATTTCGCATTAGTCTCGTGTGAGTGTGTGTGTGTGTGTGAAGTGCGATACTTTAAATATTTTGTTATTTGGGCATTGTTATACAAATATAGACTCAATTTCTTCGCAATAACAGTACAAAGTAAAACAGAGATTCGTCGGAAGTCGATGCGAGATGTTTCATTAATTCGATTATAGAATCGATGTTTTAAACATCAAGTTTAATAAACAACTATAAGTTATTTTATTAAAAATAAGCAATAATTAGACAAAAAAATACTTACATGTGAAATGTTACACCATCTTTTTCTAGATTTGAGGTATTTGACTTTTTATCGCACACGTTAACAGCACAGGTTGGCATTTTTGAGGAGCTCTTCACACATGGATAATAATCGCGATACTAAGACTGTTGGAAATCGATTATTGAACTAGTTTTTTATAAACGCGTTAGATTTTATAATCTTGTACCTTGGCGGAGGGATATGCTCATACGAGGCTCGTCCTTTGGTTGAATGGTCTAAGCTAGCAATAGATGGCAGCATTCAAAACATCGTGATATCTGTCAAACGTCTGAATGCTCAAGGATGACCCAAAGTTACGGCTGCGATGTACATCCAATATTTTTCATCGTTCAGTGACTGTGTACATTAAACATCCAGCTTTTAGCCGCGTTCATCAGCCGTGTCCGATATTTCATTGGGATTATAAAGCTTATAAGAAAATAACTTTACAGGTATATATACATACCTGACGGACTTGGCTGAGAGGCGTCGCTTTCAACGTATTCGGATGAGGAAAGTCTGTTGAAGTGTGCAAATGGGGATTGTTAAAAAAAAATTACCCTCTGATTTTATATTTTTATTACGTAAAATAGGGTATTTTAAGATACTAATTTGAATAATTTTTGTATTTTAAGCGTTAGTTTTTTATAATTCGATTTTAAAGTTATTTCTCCGATGAGGTCATAAGGGACAAGTTTACATTGATTTCTTTGCCTAGAAAACAAAAATAATAAAACTTACTAATTATAGTAATCTGTGCTACTACTATTTAAATGTCACTGTCATTACTCATTACGTATCGTGATCATTTTAGTGTTTTTTGTCGCTAGGCTTATAATTTTTCGTGTTCAACCATTATTATTTTCTGTAGTTATCGTTAAATTTTTTAAAGTGATCTTTAGGGAAAAGTCCATGTTACAGAACTTAAATCAGATAATGTACAGCTAGATTTTTTTTACACCTGAAGCAGGCAAACAGGCAGAAGGCCCACCTGATTGGATTTAGTAAGGTCAAATAAAGGTCAAACACATTTCTTACAAAATACAAGATCGTACGTTTTTTAGAATTTTAACTAGACAGATATGATTAGGGACACTCCTCGAAATGGTTTTTGAAATAGCTAGATTGAAAAAAAGTGAATCCCAATCCCAATTATAAGTTGGAAGTCGCGGATGCGACCTTAAACCTTCTAAAATCCTACAGCATTCTGGAGAGTGTGTTACGTTTCTGGTGTGCACATTGTTCAGATGCATCCATCAGCCGCGGCTGAAAATCGCGTGCCGTAATCTGTATGTAAGCGCACCTTTAAGAGTATAATTTTATATTACGCTCCTACGTCATTTCATCCAGTGACTCCAGTGTTCCCAGATAAGTTCAGTTTAATACTTTTCAGTATATTTAAAAAAAAATCAGTATTATTATATTTTATATCAGTCTCAGGATTGCTGGACGTCAGCATTTATGAACATATTTTGTATAAAATATATTTCGTCTGATACCGTAAGGGATAGTCCTCGCAAACGTCAATGAAAAGAAACTTTACCTAATGCATTTTACATCCCATGTGCATATAATCAGATTAATGAGTTACATACAAGCTAAGATAGGCAGTCTCTTTGCTCTACAAGGAAGTTTTTAACCCAAATTAAAAGTCTTATAAATTAATAAAAAAGGTTAGGTAAATTTGATAAATGCAATTCAACATTTATTCTTAATTGTAATACCCATTGAATTATAACATGTCATATGATTTTTTTATTATATTTATGGCTTGGCAACTAGGCCTTTAAGCCAGATCTTAGTTTATTATATTAGTTTCTTCATTTTCTTAAGCCTATGTGTAGCACAGCTGAACTGTAGGTAATCAGCTAGTGCCATTCAACGGAGTTCTTGTGACAACTCAAAAGGCCACATTTGACTATACAGTTCACTTTTCTCACAAAACACATAATCACTACTCAAAAACTATCAATATCCTACAACTATTGTTCATTTTAAAGTAATTTTACACATTTTTAGAAAATAAAACTGCACAGCACAACATCACCTTTCAGTTCCCGCCAAAAACTCCCATGTCATATGATCTAAGGTAATACCCATAGAGTATATTGAATATATGGAGAGTAATACCTAATAATGATGACTATCGAATAAAATTTCTGATTTTTGAAGACCAGTTATCATGATCATCATCATATCGGTATAAGCACGATATTAAACTTTATTGTATTTTAATACATATGCTAGTTTTTCAAGTGATCTGTGGTATTTTTCTAATGTTTAATCTGGTCACATTGATTGTGGCGTGGCTTGGAAATTTATTACAAACATTCAAGCATAGTGTTACATACTCTTTGCATTGAAGTTTTAAAAAACAACCTCGAATTCGTTAGCAAATTTACAAAATACTATCGAGTTTTATATCCATTGAACACCTAACAGTGTACGAAGAATTTATTACAATGCCAGCTAACAGCATTGATTTCTACTTACAAGACGCCAGAACTAACTTTAACTCTGTACGGCCTGCACCCATTTACTCTGATGCTAATCAAGTCACGGGCCCATGTCAAAATATACACATATCCACGAATTGCTATTATGGCTATCAAGGGCCGAAGAATATAAAAAAGCAAAACGTTAGTAACGATTGTGAGATGTTAGAACTCCCAGCTGCAGACGCCAACATGACTGGACACATTACCTCCAGGAAAAGAAGCGCTGAAAACACAGATTTTCTACAAACTAAACGTCTTCGTGGAGGTAGGATTATTTTACTATTTGCTAAAGAAATCTCATTCTATGGTATGGTTGTAGTGATTCATTAAACAAAAATAGCAATGATCTAAGCTTTGCCTTCAATGAGGTTTCTCTAGTGTTGTTTTATTAATTTATATATAAATAACAGTGAAATATAAAAAAAGTATTTAGTTTTTTTTTCATATTACCACCAGGAAGTCTCGTAAGCAGTTGTTGTAAACTATAAAGAATATAATTTTAAGATATTGTCAGTCTAACTAAATATTTATTTACTTTACTAGTCATTTTTATTTCAATATTTGTTGCAGTTTCAAGTCTGTGCTATGTTAATTTGTAACTTGTAAGTAGGATTCCAATTTAACCATTTTATACTTTATGCACAAATTTACAGAAATAATTAAATTTATAATGTTTATTAATAATCTGGTCAAAGTTCTGAACATTCTAAACAAAAATTACCAAGTGTTGATAAAAATTTGATTCCTACAAAATTAATGTAGATATAAGAAACTAAATAAGTTCATTAGCAATCGCAGCCTAATATCTTCATTTTTTTGTATAGAAAACTATGTCTTTGTTTTTTTCTTTTATTGTAAACAGAAAAGAAATAATTTTTAATCAATTAATGAAGTTAGGTATATAACAGAAATGTGTCTTATTGTACTCCTTATATAATATCCTAGCCTTACACCTTAAAGTTTAGCTTGCAGAAGTCTTTAAGGCTAACTGCACACTACAGCTTTCAATACTGTATTGATAAAATGTGCACATTTAGCTTATATGACCAAAACTTACAGGTGTGTGTGTGTGTGTGTGTGTGGCCATGCTTAACCTACAGCTTTACTTAGCTAGAAAATGGTTGGTTCTAAACTTAAAAAGTAACAATGTTATTTCTCCATACTGCCACATTCAGAAACTTAAAGAGCTATAAGATATGTTATTAAATTGTTAAATTATTTATTTCATGACTTGTGTTGTTTATGTTCATAACTTATAAAGAACATATAATTATTTAAGTAAAATTAAGGGTAAAATACCCTGAAATAAAACATTAAAAAGAGAACTGTTTACCAGTATTTAAGTTTATATACATTATTTAACTTTTGGCAGTTACCTTTATGTAGAAATAGCATAGAACATTACCACTTAAGACTTCAACTTTCCTGATACAACATTCTACAGCTACTTAAATTAATTTCTTTATTATTATTATCTATATTATTACAGGTACTTCAGTTTAAAGAACATGTTTACAATCACTAAGACATTTTCCTTATATCTGAAATAATTCTAAATTACTTGTATGTTTATTATCCTTTCCATGCTTTTGAAATAAACACTTCAGAAAGAGAAACATCTCAGCATAATATTAATACCATTATAATTCCTTTTTTGTTAAATGCTAATCAAGTACATTTAGTTATATATTTTTTTGGCATTAGAATAACAAAAATAATGTATTAATCTCTGTATCAGTGTAACAGAAGCATTTTTACTTATTGTAATGAACCATACCAATTTTTATCTCTGATTTAGTCAAATTATGCTCTATGTAACTATAAAGTTGTGTTAGTTGACTAAGAGTGGTTTCCTAGCTTACTGGTATATAAAAACTGGTATATAATATTCATGCCATAGTAAATTCTATAAACAATTGTTTCATTATTAGCTACAGTGTGGGTCTGGCATTGGCCCCCAGAGTTGTCTGTTGTATATTATCTATAACACAAGCATAAATCATGTTTGTATGTTGAATATTGTTACTTATTATTCAGTTGTATTGTTTTGTTCAAGCATTAGATTTGTTCAGGAATTATTAGTCTCAATTTAAATTGTGATAACATTTAAGTTTAACCTTTATTATTACCTGTGTATAATTGTTGACTGGCCCAATTTGAAATATAACAATTTGATATAGTCTTAAAATGTTCCTGATGAAGATTTAATGTTTAAAATGGTAGGCAGTGCATACTTTTAAATAAGAACTCCAGTTGGATTTAACCTAATCTATGAATATTAATACTCCCATAACAATTAGAGTCGATTTACCCAGTAGTTACCCATCTTTTTCTATATATTTACTTTTTTTCATTTGTAAAATTTTTACATTATCTTTTTTTTACCTTTGTGTTACATTTTGGACAAAAAATAGATTATAATAAAAAAGGGCTGTTAAACACAAAAACTGGTCCAAAGTTGTCTACTTGTCTTGTTGTTGTCACCCAACTGCTGATGCAACTGGGCCTTCCAAGCTCTGTAACCCATACTCTAATCCTCCCATTTTCTTATCCAGTCTAGCAGCCATGATACCACAACTACATGGTACCAAATTTGGTCTGTAAATATGCTGTTCTTACAATAATCATAATGTTCTGCACCCAGTTTTCTGTCTTCTATTGTTTTAATTGTTTAGAATTTATTTAATACTAGCTGCGCCCCACAGTCTCTTCTGGGTGGTGATTGAAAATCGTCATAATTCCAAAATAAAAGAATTTTTCCAAAAATAAAATAAAAGTAGCCTAAGTTACTCCTTTTTGCATGAGCTACCTGCCAATAAAAGTCGCGTATAAATCGGTCCAGCCATTTCAGAGATTAGCCGGAACAAACAGACAGACAAAAATTGTAAAAAATGTTATTTCGGTGTATGTACCATATATATATTCATATGCATATAGTAAAAAGCGGTTATTTCAATATTACAAACAGACACTCCAATTTGATTTATATGTATAAATGTGCAAACATGTTCTTCTTTGGATTAAGGATTTAGCACAGCTTTAGAATCTTATTCAGGTAAAAATATCAGCACAGCTTGTGCTGTTTGTTGTTTGGTTAAAAATGCATAGGAATTTATGTCAATCATAAATTGGGCCATTATTCAATTGTCATAGCCTTCAATTAGCAATTTATATTACTATAAATGTAATGTAACAATTCTTGAGACAGTAATCAATGTAAATTCTTTACTGCCTCGAGAATTTCATAGTTATTTTTGTTAGATACTATGCTTATCTGAGAAACATGATTTTGACATCGCTTGTTGCAATTTTTCCAATGCCCTGACATGACACTGCACCAGTCTAGTACATAGCAATTTTACAAAGTCAGTTTAAGCCAAAATGTTGGGTGAAGGTTTATTTGTTTTCTTACAAATTAGAAACTATTGAGATACATAAAACATCGATCATTTTGAAAATAAAATTTTACTTTGAATTTTGGTTTTGCTACTTCAATCTGTTGTAGTACCTACACCTGAGTCAGATGTCAGATCATGTTTCTTCAAAATAATTATTTGGATGTTAAGATGAAGCCAGTTAGGTGATAAATCACTTGTTAGATATCATGTGCATATTATGTAGGTAAAATAGCGATGGGCGATTCCGAAATGTTTAAACAACCAATAGCATCACGTTCAATCCATAATTACAATCCAGTCAACAATCAACTGGCTTCAACTCGACGGTCGGCTTGCGAACGAGATTATATTCGTCAGTTGTGTCTATTTATGATGGCGTCCATTGATTACGACGATGCCGAGTCGGGCTCATTATCATGGGCTGCTAGTGAAAATAGTCCAGAGTCATTGAGATGTTTGAACATCTCGTCATCGCGCGTCGCTAAGGTAGATACAACAGTTGATATACTGAACTGATTTAGTCAGAAACAACATGGTTGGAGACAATGAAACAGCAACAAAATTGGGCTTGGAGACTTCCTGCAGAGAAAGTGAAGCCCCAATATGATGAAGTACGACTTTATTTCAGAGGGTATGGTGCCATCAACTAGCAACTACAACCCATGTTTGCTCCGCCCCACCCACAACAATCCAGATATATCTCGTTGTCTCATGGTCCATATGATATAATTTCAAAGTTCAATTGTTTTGTCTAAAATTAAATTTCCAATTGTTGAAAATGGCCAAAAAGTCTAATTCAATCATGTCCATTTTAGCTACAGAAGTACAAAGAAAGAAAACCATTGAACCTGAGACAAGTGAGACAACGAAATTGGACACAAGTGCAGAACATTTGGAACTTTTATATTGGAACATTCATGGAGGAAATCTGTATCATTTGAAACAGTGTTAACAGATATTTTGTGTGGAAACTTGTGATATATAATTATATAAAATACGATTGGGACTTTAAGATTAGCTCTAAAAATATATTTTGCTGTTAATTTTTTCTTAATATAGTGTAAGATTTAAATACTAATAATTAATAAAAAAATATTAGGCGAAGGGAGGTTTTCTTTTTCATTTCAAACTAATGTTTTTATATTATTTATTTATTTATATAATTATCTACTACACAAATACAGAATTGTAGTGGGGTAAACATTACTATTTTAACAATTTTATATTCCATGGGAAGTGGGCTATTGCTTACAATACATCAATATTAAATTATAAATTAATAGTCACGATATCTTCAAACCTCAGCTTAGTCTGGAAACAAAATGAATTAAATACATTAATCGATTTGTATTATTTATTTTGTTTTTCTGTTTCAGATGCAGAAATATGAAGATTAATTATTTTTGATTAATTTTTTCAGGATCCACTCAAACATAAAAGGCCATGAAATGTGTCTCATTTGAGTGTTTGCTCTATTTTGACTAAATATTAATATATTACCCTTTTGTTTTTCAGATGACTCTTCCATATGCAGCCTTGTTGGCACACGGTCAAGTCCAAGCCACTCTGCTTCCGCCTTTAATGTAAACATACCAACATGTTATACATTGCATATAACTTGTAGATTTCTATTGAGGTTAAAGTTTTAGTTTGTATGCGAAAATTTTGTCTAAACCATTAACCAAGCACTGTGATATTGTTGTACCTGATTGTTAATAAAAATTATAATAATTAAATCTGTTTTATTTTTCTATATTAGGAATTCCTTATTGTTCAAATGAGTTCTATAATTGAAAATGCAGATGACTTTTATTAAAATTTATTGTATGACCTCAAAATTACATTATAAGAATATGCAGGTATGTAGTAAATATTTGCATGTCTACATTAGGTAATAGGATCTTCAACATACCGTTACTTTGAATTATGAAATTTGGTGTCGATACAAAATATGCATTAAATATAATATTAAAAACATGCAAATAGGTACCGCACTGAAAGGTATAAAAGTGTTAGAAACAGTATAAAAAGTCGAACAATGTTAGAAGCACAAGCAATATTAATTAATGAATGAAATAA
The DNA here is from genome assembly GCA_949752895.1 of Dendrolimus pini. Lineage (NCBI taxonomy): Eukaryota > Metazoa > Arthropoda > Insecta > Lepidoptera > Lasiocampidae > Dendrolimus > Dendrolimus pini. The sequence continues at coordinate 12,535,821 of OX457130.1, forward strand.
TGATTTATTAAGGTTATTAGATTAAATAGATTTTATTACAACAAAATTTTAATCATATGATTGAAGAATAAGGTGCAAAAAAAAGAAATTGACTGTGATGTTTTAAAACCTTAGCGGCTCATTCATTGCGATTAGCACAATTGATTAATGGGAGACATCTACAATAGAGCACATGTTGCATTACCTCTGTTGGAGTCACTTCCTCAGTGTCAACAACATCGGGCAGAGCCTCGGCATTGGCCCCGACCTCGTCATGGCCGTTGTCATCGACATCTGTATGACAAGTCTGATCAGCCTCCGCCAAATCGCCATTGTGCATTTCAGAACAATTGATCAAGTCCACTTTTACCTCTTGACTAGAACGTGGACTGTTTTCATTCAAATCTGAATTATCTATGTCCATATGAACGTGCCCTGGCCACATTTCATATGGACAAGCGTTCAGTTGGTGCAACTGGCTGTCGCTCGAACTGAACAAATTCAAGGAACCGGCAACATCTTGCATTATTGCAGACTCGGACAGTTCATTCGTCATTTGCGTCGATTCTACTTCTTCATTTCTCGACATGAATACTGGCATATTTTCGATTATATCACTTGACACATCGCACACCCTTAAACCTTCGTATTTTGAAAGCAAGTCGAGAAGTCTTCGTTTTGTTTGTTGGGAATATCTACTATCATTACAGCTATTCATAATAAGTGCCGCTAGAGCCTCTAGCAAATCAGGCGTGCACATCTCTTCACTTTTCAATAGTAAAAAGCGTACAATTTTGTTATCAATATTAATTGTGTTCGAGCACACGTTTTGGTTAGACATAGGATTATTATCATTGTAATTATTAAATTCTGCAGTACTTGACACCTCTTGTCTAATTTCATCATGATTAGTGTCATGTGATTGTTGATCAATATTGCTGGTGTTGTATTGAGTTAGAATATTTCGAATGGATTGCAATACTCTTTGTCGCAATGTATCAGAGCTGATTAACTGAAGCTCTCTGAATAGCTGTATCAAGAAATCAGGATGAGACTCATTGGCTCCAATTAATGCGGTAACTTCAGAATATACGTTTTCTCTTAAAAGATCAAACAGCTTGGATGTAGCCTTGTCGTGTACCTCACGACTAGTAGATGCCAAGTTAGGGTTGACAATCTCAGACGTACTAGCAATATTTATATTACTAGTCTGAGCATAATCCAGTGTATAATTCCTTCGATTAGTTGAATTTTTAGCTGGTAATTTGGATGATGACTTTTTCTTACTATTCGCAGTAGAGTTCAAGTTATTAGAATGGGACTGAATAATCTCAGGTATTGGATTTGTGATGTTCAAATTCCTAAAGGAGTTGGGTGTTGATTCTTGTCGGTTTATGTTAATATTTGAAATATTGGCTGCATTGTTTTCGTGGGAAGCGACCATTTGTTCTGATTCAGGGTTCTGATTAACATTCAAGACATCGGGTGCAGATGAGAATGACAAAGATCTTTCATAGGTGACATTTCGTCTCGTATGTCTATTGAGGACATCTTCATTGTTTGATTGTGAATTTTGCGCGTTCTGTGAGGAACCGGCAGTGTTTGTATTTCTTTTGGGGGTAATAGACGGCGAAGATGCTGAAGTTGTATGATGTAGTGTATTATGTGATCTTTCAACCAGGGGGTGTGGGTTATGAGTTGGCCCAGCCCCTAAATGTCCGTCGGCGTTTGTCTTGTTATTTGCCGAGAGAAGATTTTGACGTGAATAGCTGAAAATATAAGCGCTTTTGTAATATATATTCATTTTGATTGCAATTAATCATAAAATTTAATTTAGAATCACACAATGTTAGTGTAACTGCAATTCGTAATTAGCTATTTCTGAAGCGGTCTAATAAATGATGCAAGTTTCTTTGTTTAATTGGAATACTATACATTAAAAATATATTATGTAAAAAAGGGAATTAATTCAGCCACACATTTAGGGTACAACACATGTCTCACCCATTTCCACTTTAATCATGAAGTCTAACTTATACATAAAAATAAATACTTAGATTACGGCATATATATTATTACAATAGATATGTATTCTAATATCTGAAAAGAGAAATGATAGTTATAATGTGCTTGTTAAACAAATAACAGAAATAATTAAAAAAAATGCATGTTATACATATTGACAATATTCTGGTCTAAAGAACAAAGCTAGGTTCTATAATATATAATGTCAACTTTTACTCTCGCGTTGTTATTAGTATAAAACTAATATCGATCACTCAAAGTCAGATAATGTTCTGTCAACAATTTTTTTACACTACTTTAATTTTATTACCACGTCATTTAGATTTTGTTATATATAAAAAATAAATGTAACATTTAACCATAATTATATGTACTATAAATATTATTATTTCTTAGTTAATTGTACCTAAGAATCAGAATGCAGTTGTTAGACAGTGCAGATGTAAAAAACGTACCTGCGGAAATTATCCCAATAGTTGTTAGCCCGGTTGCCAGGCGGGACTTGGTTGTTAAGCGTGTGAGAGGCTGTTTCGGCCCTCCAACGCTCCTCCAACTACAAAAAGACAAACATTAAAGCGCGTCATTTGAAATAATCATCGATTGTATGGACTCGTAAGTGCTCGTGTACATTAACTCGCAGGCTCGGTTTTAAAGTATCAAACATTACAATATAATCCCCGGTACGATTCTTGAGCGGTCACCTTGGCCTACACGCAGTGATATTTTGTTTCTATTCAAAGTATGAGGCATTGTCCCTTTAGAGTAAAGGAACAAAAAACATAACGTTATCGATATGTCGATAAATAGATTGTATACGAATGTACCCACTTATGACGTCATAAGTAACAAGTCAAATAAAGCGATAACTGTAAAACGATATGATGGTATTTTAACGCCTGTTCTCTTATATGTAGAAATATTAGAATTTATTGCATTATGTGTCCGCATCGGCGATTACATCATATTGGCTACGCTATTGCGCAAAGGCGATCCATACTGATCCGCAGACCGATAAAGATCCACGCCGGGGACTATGGATATTATTAAAATGTAAGAAACGCAAATGCTTTATAAGTAGAGGCCGCTAGAGACTAACCCAGAATACCAACATTGTCGCTAGAGCTATAGAAATAGAATACAAGGAAATTCAAGCACCAATCAAAATGTAACGCCGCTCAAAAATCATGCCTTTCTAGAGGGCCCTACAACTAGTTCTTTTCTTGTGTTTAGATATAGCAAAACATCATTAAGCTTTGAACCAACGTTTACCGCTCAAAAGTCATGCCTTTCTAGAGGGCCCTACAACTAGTTCTTTTCTTGTGTTTAGATATAGCAAAACATCATTAAGCTTTGAACCAACGTTTACCGCTCAAAAGTCATGCCTTTCTAGAGGGCCCTACAACTAGTTCTTTTCTTGTGTTTAGATATAGCAAAACATCATTAAGCTTTGAACCAACGTTTACCGCTCAAAAGTCATGCCTTTCTAGAGGGCCCTACAACTAGTTCTTTTCTTGTGTTTAGATATAGCAAAACATCATTAAGCTTTGAACCAACGTTTACCGCTCAAAAGTCATGCCTTTCTAGAGGGCCCTACAACTAGTTCTTTTCTTGTGTTTAGATATAGCAAAACATCATTAAGCTTTGAACCAACGTTTACCGCTCAAAAGTCATGCCTTTCTAGAGGGCCCTACAACTAGTTCTTTTCTTGTGTTTAGATATAGCAAAACATCATTAAGCTTTGAACCAACGTTTACCGCTCAAAAGTCATGCCTTTCTAGAGGGCCCTACAACTAGTTCTTTTCTTGTGTTTAGATATAGCAAAACATCATTAAGCTTTGAACCAACGTTTACCGCTCAAAAGTCATGCCTTTCTAGAGGGCCCTACAACTAGTTCTTTTCTTGTGTTTAGATATAGCAAAACATCATTAAGCTTTGAACCAACGTTTACCGCTCAAAAGTCATGCCTTTCTAGAGGGCCCTACAACTAGTTCTTTTCTTGTGTTTAGATATAGCAAAACATCATTAAGCTTTGAACCAACGTTTACCGCTCAAAAGTCATGCCTTTCTAGAGGGCCCTACAACTAGTTCTTTTCTTGTGTTTAGATATAGCAAAACATCATTAAGCTTTGAACCAACGTTTACCGCTCAAAAGTCATGCCTTTCTAGAGGGCCCTACAACTAGTTCTTTTCTTGTGTTTAGATATAGCAAAACATCATTAAGCTTTGAACCAACGTTTACCGCTCAAAAGTCATGCCTTTCTAGAGGGCCCTACAACTAGTTCTTTTCTTGTGTTTAGATATAGCAAAACATCATTAAGCTTTGAACCAACGTTTACTTCTATTATTTAAAAAATACTTTTAGACTATATCTCTTTCAAAATAAAATGTACAGGTAGTAAGGCCGGGCTAATATTGGTACTAGCTTAATAAATATCTTTTAACTCAACGCTAAAATGGCGCCAATTAAATAGAACCAAAAATAAAATGAGAGCAGCCCGTAACAATAGGGGTCAATCAGGGGCTGGGACCCATGACGCTTACGTGGTTGAGCTGTTCCCTGAGCTGGTGAATCTCCCTCTGTTGCATCACGAGCTGCTGCCAACACCACGCTCCCCAGAATCCGCATCCACAACCACAGCCCCCCACCATACCTAAAATATTTTATTACATCATAACAGGGTAGATGATAATCAAATCAAATGACACTATCATCTTGCAAAACGTCGCGGCCTCATACATTCTGTAAGGTAGAACAAAGCTATGACCTCATAATTTGGTACCAGTAACAGGAATCAAATATCGCATTATTTTTGGTATTTTCCACTTGTCCGTTGAAGTTTCAATTCTACCATGTGTCCCAGCACACGTTTCGATTTTTCGCAGGTTTATTGCAAATTATGATTTGGTTAGGTTAGGTACATTTTAATAGATGCATTTTTTATTTAAACATATTTTATTTTATCAAATTTAATTTGTATGTAAGTAATATAGAGATACTACATACTACCTAGGGTTTCTCACGCAGCGTAGCCGCGGGGAAAACGCTAGTGAGAAAATAAATATTTGTTTGTAGACAGAATTTTATTATTTAACCATAACCAGGTCCAGGGTGTGGTTTGCAATGTTTTTGGAGTGATAACTTCTTATGTATCCCTTATTATCCCCGCAAATTGCTAATGCGCTGGAACCTTGTCAAATTGACATTCACGTGACGTTATCCGCAACTAAAAAGTACAGCTAACAAAAATATCTGACAATAAGTACAAGATGGTGTTTATGAGGGTAGATAGAAGCATTTATGATAATTGTAATTATCTTTATCATTTTCAATGTGTATTATATTTTAAAAATCTAACCTAATTCTTCAACTCCACTCATATAATCTAAATCCGATTCAGAATCGGTTTCTAAGTCTGTTGTCTCTGAATCACTATCGTTTCCTATGTTGATGATAAATAACTCGTCAACTAATCTATCTTTATGCCAGTATCCGTCTTCAAGCTTCTTCACGTGATAATACGTCATAATTTTACGCATGGTTGGTATTTCCTTGCGGACCGTATAGATTGAAATAATAATGTTTTTTAATGCTGATAACGCAAATCCATCCAAAAAATCCTTTTTGCCCCTCTTTTTTATATTTTTATTTGATATTTGTTTTTCGCGCCTTAATTTTGTTATTGTATTTTTTGCTATACCTGTAGCGCTCAATGCCCGGTGACCTTGGTCGTATTTTGTGTTTATTATTAAAATTTCGTTTAAAGTTTGCTTCGAAATAACTACGTCCTCACTAGTATCAGATGCATTTTTCAGCGAATGAGTTACAGTTTGAAGTAGTCTATTAGTGTCCTCCTTCTCTTTTTCAAAATAATCGTCCACGTTAATGATTATTTCACGAACACGACTGTGAAGTATTTTTCTACTCATTTTAACAACAACAATAACAGAAGGAAAAAACAAAACTTAACAACGATATCAGCAAACAAAACAAAATAACCACTTTAAATTACGAACAAAACAAAATAACGACAAAATTAAAATTAAGTCACAAGGAACTCGATATGTACACGTACTCGCCGGCCAATGATGCTAACGGTACTGAGTGTTCGGCTACGGATACGTCACCAAAATGGCGGCCAGGCGCATTAGCAATTTGCAGGGATAATACATAAGTTTTCCCTAAACCGCTTCGTTATGTAACGCGTTACGGCGCCAGTCTGTCTAGCTGCCCTTTCTCTCACGCAAGTTATCACTTCTGGCATGCGTCTCGAGGCGCATATGTTGGTAGTTTTTTGTTATCTTATATCTAGAGTTGAAGAGTTTGTTCGTTTTTGATTGAACGCGCTAATCTCAAGAACTACTGGTCTGATTTGAAAAATTCTTTCAGTGATTGATAGCCCATTTATTGAGGAAGTCTATAGGCTATATATCATCACGGTAAGCCTAATAGAAGCGAACACCAATGAAGAATTTTTAAAAATCGGGGGGTTTTGAAAACAAATTCCACGCGGACGACGTCGCGGACACAGTAAATTATATGCGGGAACAAAAAGGACTTACCATAGGGCATCATCATATTGAACGGCAAAGATGGAGGAAACGACATTTGTGGTGTTCCAAGTAACCGTTCCATAGTTTGGGAGTGACTGTTCTGTGTAAATTGATTCGTTCGCATATCCTAAAAAATATAAATATATATGTTTTACATGCATTCGAAATATATATAAAACAATCGCGGTATGAAAAACTTAGTCACTTTAAACACTGCCAAAATTTTAATATGTGACGTTTATAAAATATAGAAACGTGAAAAATGAAAATTGCAATGTTGGCAATGACAGACACTGAGATAACAATAAAAAACAAAAAGCACGTAATGTTTATCATAAATATTAAAACTAAGAAGAATGTTTTACATCTCAATTTTCTTGGACATAATAGAAAATAAAACCACTTTGATTTTAGTGTTTTTAAACAGTTAAACATAATTTTCTTTGGAACACACTATTCTGTGACTTAGTTGGAAAAGATAACATGTGTTCATGGAACCTTTAATGAATCAATGTGAAAACTGGCGAACCTTTTCATTACACGGCTGTACGGGAATCAATATACAATAACTTTTGCCTACGAAATTAGAACAATTATACAATTAAAATGTATATAAGCAAAATGAAGATCTACGATTAGTTGGTTACTTTATAAAAAAACCTAGATAAATATCTAAAAACATTTCAGAGAACACATAATTATGTATTTTAATAGTATACATACGCTATAAAATTTGTATAGCAAGTGTTATTTGATCAAAAATAAGCATAAGCGGAGAGTACCTGGTTCGATTTGGAGCTATTCCAACCATGTGGAGGCGTGTGTGGATAGTGCACATTACCCGGATTGTCACCTGAGAAGGCAAATTTAAACCCACACTTTAATTACAATTTTACATAACTAATAATTCCTCCCGATGGACCTGCGCAGTAGACCAATTTTAGTAACGCTCGTACGAAACGTCTAAGCGGGACAGAGCTTAGAATTCATAGCAAGCAACAGTCTTCCTTTTATGCTTGCGAATAAAGTTCAATATAGACCTTATCTACTTATCAGAGGTCTGCCTTAACTGTATCCATATTTTATTGAGAACATGGGATACCTGACACTTAAACCAATAGAGATACTTTTATCATGAAACAAAACAGCCACCGTGTTTTCGTACGGGTGTACTACACTATAGCATCATAATTTTAACAAGTCAAGTGACTTATTGAATTTCTTCTTTAGTGTTTGTATAGTGCGTACCACATATTTAAAAATCAGGCGTTAATACAGGTTACATTGTATTAATTTTTTATGTTAGTGCTATTTGCCCCTGAAAGATTCACTTCATTTTGTATCGCAAACTATCCCATCTCCCAGCATGAAAAGTATAAAATAAATATATTAGATGTGTTAATAAAGCAAGCTCAAAAATGCGAGGGTGAATCAAAAAGTTCTTGAAATAAATATTAAAAAATGCAAAAATTTAAAACATTTTATTTTTCTATATAATCTCCTCCAATGCAATGCATTTAGAATAACGAGTTTCTAATAAATAAGTGAAAATCACTTGGGGCTAAGTCCAGAGAATATGGTGGGTGGTCAAAGAGATTGAAGCCAGCACAGTAGATTGCGTTGAGCGCAACTTCCGATCAATGAGCGGGAGCGTTTTCGTGAAGAAACAAAACGCCCAACGACAGTTTTTCATGACGTTTTTCTTTAATGCTTCACGCACTTTCGGAATATAATTTTCATAATAGGGTTCAGTAATCGTCTGACCATTTGGCATGTAATCAATAAATAGGATTCCATCACTATCCCAAAACACTGAAGCCATAACTTTCCCAGCGGTAGAACCAACTCGTCATCATCAAACAGGCTTTGTCTGTTAGTTTCAGGATCCAAGTGGTGGACCCACGTTTCATCCATGGTGACAAGGCGACGGCAAAAATGATTCGAATCGTGCTGGATCATTTCGAGATTACGCTTAAAAATTTCCAACCGTCGCTTTTTTTTAACAGACTTCGAAAAAAGGAGGAGGTTCTCAATTCGTCGGGATCTTTGTTTTTTTTTTTGTTGCTTTTTTTATGTATGTTCGCCGATTACTCCGTGATTTATGATCCGATTTACGTGATTCTTTTTTTGTTCGACGCGGAGCAGCTGCCATGTGGTCCCCTAAAAATTTGACATAGTTTGGCCCAGTAGTTTTCATTTTACGAACATTTTTTTGTTCTCGTTTCTTGGGACCTATATTTTTTAAGAAGCGCGGCACTATTCGTAAGTCCACCCATACATAGCTAGACACTAAAAAGTAACAAATAAAAAATAAAAACTTCGTTTAAAAAAACCGACTTCAAAAACTAAAAAACTAAAATGTATAAAATAACTTATTTCTAAAGCTAGTATTATTAATATATATTATCTAAAACATCTTAAAGTCGGTGCAAAGTAAAACATAATAAAAATTACTATATTTTGAAAACTACTAAGCACCGACTTCAAGATGTTTTAGATAATATATATTAATAATACTAGCTTTAGAAATAAGTTATTTTATACATTTTAGTTTTTGAAGTCGGTTTTTTTAAACGAAGTTTTTATTTTCGTTGGTTAAAATTCGTGGCACCAATCTTGATGACACTTGACACTTTTTTGAACCCCAGTGAATCAATTAAAATGGATTGAATGCTACCAAAAGATATCTTTAGGATCTCAACTATAAGTTCTATAGTTATTCTTCTGTCTTCCAAAACCCGATTCTCAACCTATTTGACATTTTCTTCCGTAACGGAGGTTGAAGGCCGCCCAGAACGCAGGTCATTTTTACAGCTAGATCTACCTCTTTTAAATTCAGCCACCCAGTACACAACCGTAGAATAAGGTACAGCATATTACCCTTAATATCTGCTGAATATCCGAAAATGATTCTATCGTAAACATTTTTTTCAAGCTGAGATATTTTATCACCACACGTAACTCACTTTTATCCATAATTTTGCGTTTAAATCATCTCGTTGCACAAAATAATTTACTACGTGCGAACGAACTGACAAAAACAAGTGACAGATGGCATAAGTATTGTGTGGTTGACACATTGAACTTCTCCCAAAAAGGTTTTATATAAATGCACTCCTAAGAGCTTTTTGATTCACCTTGGTATATCAAGACTATAAGCGACCATATGAAATAAAGAACCATAGTACCTAGCTGTCCCAGAAAAAGAAAATGTAACCGAAAATATCCCACTTAATTAGTTGACTTTGGTGTCATCGGGATTTTACGCTTAGACTAGTGAAACCTTATTGATTTAGTTATGATAAAATCTGTTTAAATATGTATAGAAACTCTTACTATTTTGCGAAATTGGTGGGACCATATTCACGTTCGATGGCTCGGGTCTCGCCTCATGTCGAATGTTTTGATTTATATTAGTCGTTTGTGATACCTGCAATCAAACCAAATACTCAATACCATTACGGTTCCTGCTTAAATAATTTCAAAAATGAAACACTTATAAATACGCCATACGTTCTGTCTATGTATGTTGTAAACCTGGTTTTTCAACGAATTTAATGACAAAATAAAAATAACCCTATTAATATTATAAATGCGAGGACTCTGTTACGCTCAGTTTCTATTTTTGATGCCGAGTTTGAACATAGGATAGAATATCGTCTCTCTTTTTGTTAAGCTTTTACGGAAAAACTATTGGCCGATTTGGGTGAAATTCGGTATGTGTAATTTTAATACCGAGGGTGGCCAAGGCATACTTTACATCCAAGAGAATGGGATAGATTTATGTAAAGGTAATCCCAGAAAGTAGGATATTTTGTTTTTTGTGATTTGTCATTTTTGTAGTTTACATAGACGGGGGATAGATAGTAAAGACTTAGCCCGCTCAGCCGCAGAGGCCGTCACAAATTAAGATCGTCCTTCATTTTCGAACCAATTTGTTGCTGTAGCGTACTTTCTAATAATAAAAACATTTTTGTTCTTATCAACATTGTAAGATCCTTGAAGCAAACATAATGGAACTAATTATTTCTAAAGAATTAAATTTTAAGGGACGATTTCTCAATAATCAGATGAAAGCTACCTATAAGCATTTATAATGGGACTGAATGTAAAAATGAAACTATTTAATTGTTTAATTAATACAACTGTAAATTTAAAATTTTCATATTGTATTTTGTTCTATGATTGCATAATCTGGTGAACGAAAAATCGGCCGTAAGTGTTCAAAAAAACTGCTACAATAAAAACATTTTACAGCTGTTAGTACTCATTTCCGAGAATGAAGTTTAGACATTATGTGTCTCAAAGTCAACAAAAACTCAAAGGATTAATACAAATTATCTATTTAAGGGTTTATTTTAAAAGACTATATATAGATACATACATTGTTGTCATCAGGTTGTTTATCTTGAGGTTGTCTTCTTCGAGGTCTGTTTCTTTGATTCGATTTATTCCTTGACGCACTGTTAACACAAGGTAATCATTTTAGAAATGGCCCCTTGTAGTCTAACGTTTATAATAGTTTCGTGGTGAAAAGTATAATATTCTTCAACACAATTAAAAAACAAACATTCAAGAACTTTCAGTACAGAACAGTAACGAATTAGCAAGGCTTTGTTTATACGAGAATTTTTATTCTAGATAACCACACTGAACGGCAATAATGCGATCATGACTAAGACTCTCAGAAATTATCTAATCACAATACTTTTCTCAAAAAATGTCACTTAAAGACATAAAAGAACCACGAATATTCATACATGTATAATATTAAATAAGTAAAACATGTTGCTGAGGAGGTTTTTGTGATGCTTCTACTCTAACAGTAACTATAATTGTTTCGGAAGCGGTGGTAAAATTATGCCTTTCAATAACTAATGCCTAACATTCATTTTTAAAATATTCATTTTAACTTATTGTAAATTACTTTGATCGATGGGACTCGCCACTGCTACGTAAATGGGCGCAACTGCACACCCAGTTGAATGTATGAGTTTGTTGTCTGCCGCCTCGCGGCCCGGTGGCAGAGTCCATAGTAATAGTCCATAATTGAAATTATTTGGTATACATGTCCCTTCGTGCCGTGGAGTAGAAACGTTTATAATAATTAGTGTGACGCGGGTGGAATGCCCTAGTATTTGTTTAATTAATTAATTGTTGTAAACTAATTTGATATTTAAAATTTGTTAACAGTAACATAATTTATAATATAAAACTGTACAATATGGAAATGCTCAATTTCTGAAATAAATGAATTATTAATATTATTATAAGCATAAAATGATGTCACGAAATTGTGGATATTTTTTATTTCCATTTATGCCACAATTTAATATAATGGCTGCAAAAAAGTTGGGATATGAGTCGCGTGTGTTGTCTATGGTTCAAAGATTAAAAAAAAATCACAGCAGAGAAATTCGTTTCCCAGGGACGAAAAGCAATCTTCATCCTTGTGATCATGCAACTCTAAAGGTACTTTCAGAATATGAGAAATGAAAAGTATAATATATACCTGTCACTGTCGCTCGCGTATGTGCTGCCCAAGTGCGAGGGACCAGCCGCTGCAGAGCCACCGCGCGAAGCACTATCACCCCCGCCCTGCATTCATACATACTCAGTCATATTTCACCGTAAATAGGGATGAGGACACATCTATACTAAACCTCTAATAAATGTAAGTTTTATGTCGAGTTTTTACAACAAATTTAAAAATGAGAATAAAATCGTGGGCTTATTCAGACCAGCAGATTTCGAATATACAACTTTTCGATTTTTTGTCATGTTAGAGCATTGTGTGAAGACTACTGAATTGATTGAAATGAATCTCGACATGGAGCTAACTTGTATCCCAGGTCACTTTTGATACTTTTTATCTGGATAAATGACGTCGTTTCCGTGGTGGTAACGCCATTTGACGGTAAACATCATCCTCCCCCAATCCTTCCTCGCCCGCGCACGCATACACCGCTCGCTGGCACCTACTGTCAAGCGTATATCGACCTGGCTCTGAACGCGTGCGAGTGAAGTAATAGTGTCTGTTGGAATATCCAACAAACAGTATTTATTACCTTGGTGTGGCATAGTACTGGCCACCAATACTAAATATTTGAATTTAGAACGTAATGTTTTTTATCTGTATATTTTTTCCCTCTGTTGCTATTAAAATCATCATAGATTACGCACGTGCAGTTTTCTTTTATAATTAAAATATTCACAGTCCACAAACAAATTCATATTTATTTAAAGAAGTGTTTAACAGTGTCTCTATTGTAAAAGCTAAGGGAGATTAGACCACAGTCGGCCATCCAGGAAGCCTCCAGCATGTGTCCGTTCAGGTAACCCAGAGCCCATTTCACAAAGACGTTTGCCGCCCAATACAGTCCATTAGCCGCTGCACCACGTGGAAAAGACAAATTTAGCCAAAAAGATGGTGCTGCGGTTGCGAAATATTCACGACAATGCAAATTACAATTAATTTTAAACTTATTTACATTTAAATAAAATGGTGTTAAAAAACATCTTACTTTTAAAATATTGATAGAATTTTAATTTAAATAAAGATGAATTCACTATTTTCCCCTATTACTTGTAGAAAGGTATGAAGTTAAGTTTGTGTGCTCGTACAAAATCTATAAGGCTCCGAGGTTTTGTAAGATGACAAAAGTATCTAGTTGATTTGACTGTCTGGTACATATTATCGTCGAATATGGATAAAGCCGCCGGTAAATACATTTCAGACTCACTCTGAAATTTTCTGTTTCCCTTGAGTTTTGAGATTCCAAAAGCATTTGCTCCAATCGAGAATCCGGTTCTTCTTGTTCACTGGAAAACAATGAAAAATACAGCCACTTGCAAAATAACAACTTACAATACAAGACCATCATGGCCAACCTACCTATCTGATTAACTCCTAAGTTCTATCACTTCACCATGATTTACACTATTGAATCTGATAAATTATGTATAATTTCTAATCAACTGAGTGTTCCCTTTTCGTTTTTCCAATAAAATTAAATTGGCTTTATTTAAAACATGTAGATTATAATAAAACATTAGCCTATCGTACATATTATTATTATGTGGCCAATTTGCGCTTCGGCGAAAAATTTACAATGAAAAATTCTCTCCACAAGTAAGACACGATTTTATTACTAAACTAGGATATGTCCGCGACTTCGTCCAACCTTGACTTGAAATTCCCGCGGATTCCCACGACAGAAAATACCGCAGCTAGCGTTTTAGTGAAAACTGTGTCGATTAAGTTAATTTTTATGCATACGGACAACTAAATCCGCTCCTGGGACCATTCCCGTGGAAGCTCCGGGTTAAAAAATATCACACGATTTATTACATAAAATTTGCTATCAGTAAAAACATAAAATTTGAATTCGACTGGTCATTTTAAATAATTCCCAGAAAAACTCCCGCAGGATTCCCAGGATAAAAAGTAGCGTAATTTTTAAGTCTAAGAATGTGATAAGGGTGTCGATCAGCGAAATCTATATCGAAATCGGCACAGTAGTTTTTAGGTAAATCCCGAACAAACTGACGAGTAATCTTAAAATAATTACATCGTGTTCTCTCTTATAGTCTATTCTAGTTTTATTAACGGCTTCATGTACACACACGGCCTTTTTAGAATTTCATAATATTATAGATTCGTTTTATTGTATCGCATAAGGTTACTATCCCAGTAAAAAAACCAAGTACGCCAAATTTAATGAAAAAAGAGAGTGGGTATTGTGCTCACAGATAATTTAATCAAATAGTGTAATCTTAGCACAGAAATAATTTTATATGAATAACTAGAGTTTACCCCGCGGCTGCGCCGCGGGTTAACCTCTGGTACGTGTCTCTTGTTTATAGAGCAAGTGCTACAGGTTATATTATATTACATTTTTATGTATTTGCCCACGGAAGATTCACTTCATTTTATATCGCTAATTATATATACCATCCCCCGTCTATCTGTCAACAAAATAAATAACAAAACTTGACCAAAAAGGTCAAAATGGTCTAAATGATCAAAAGACCACAGTGACCGACATGGTTAAAATGACGGAATAGGCAAAAACGACCAAAAAGGCCAAAATAATCAAAATGGTCAAAATGACCAAAGAGGCCAAAATGGCCAAAATGACCAAATAGGCCAAAATGACCAAATAGGCCAAATAGGCCAAAATGACCAAATAGGCCAAAACGACCAAATAGGTCAAAATGACCAAATAGGTCAAAATGACCAAATAGGCCAAAATGACCAAAAAGGTCAAAATGATCAAAGAGGCCAAAATCACCAAATAGGCCAAAATGACCAAAAAGGTCAAAATGATCAAATAGGCCAAAATTACCAAATAGGCCAAATAACCAAATAGGCCAAAATGACCAAAAAGGTCCAAATGATCAAAAAGGCCATAATTATCAAATAGGCCAAAACGACCAAATAGGCCAAAATGACCAAAAAGGCCAAAATTACCAAAAAGGCCAAAATGACCAATAAGGCCAAAATGAACAAATAGGCCAAAATGACCAAATAGGCCAAATGACCAAATAGGCCAAAATGACCAAATAGGCCAAAATGACCAAATAGGCCAAAATGACCAAATAGGCCAAAATGACCAAATAGGCCAAAATGACCAAAAAGGTCAAAATGACCAAAACGGAAAAATTACCAAATAGGCCAAAATGACCAAAAAGGCCAAAATGACCAAATAGGCCAAAATTACCAAAAAGGTCAAAATGATCAAAAAGGCCAAAATGATCAAATAGGCCAAAATGACCAAATAGGCCAAAATGACCAAAAAGGAAAAATTACCAAATAGGCCAAAATGACCAAAAAGGCCGAAATGACCAAATAGGCCAAAATGAAAATTATCCCTTGTCCATCCTCAGTATTTAATTTACATACGTACCGAATTTCATCCAAATCGGTCCAGTAGTTTTTCCGTAAAAGCATAACAAACAAACAGACAAATATCATTTTATCCCGGAAACTATCCCATTTTTCGGGATAAAAAGTATCCTATGTTCATCCTCGGTATCGAAAATATATATATACTGAGTTTCAGCCAAATCGGTCCAGTAGTTTTTACGTGAAAACGGAACAGACAGACAGAGTTACTTTCGCATTTATAATATTAATAGGGATTTCTTACCTGTTATAAGACTGGTTCACAATCGATGCTGTACGAGACGCTGGCTTTTGTTTCGGTCCCTCTTGTTCAGAACATAAGAGCTTCTAGAAAAAATATATATAAAATAATCTCAAAGAAATGGATAGCAAAGGTTGTGCAAAGTGGAGAAAACATTCCGTATACGTAGCTATTTATCTGTTTTGGGCCAAGAATCCTCGCGAACGTACACAGAACTATCCACCAAAAATTCTCACAATGCATGGGATCAATGGTTAGGTATATTTTATACTTCCACTGGACGAACATTTATATTTCATTTTTATGTTTTTTGTCTTGTTTGTGTATTTTTATTCTTTTTTAACCGACTTCAAAAAGGAGGAAGTAATCTATTCATCTATGTGTTGTTTTTTTGTATGTTCATTATTCTATTTCTCCGTCAATTGTGAACTTCGATCAACAATAGTACTAGATACCCGGTCGGTGCAAAAAATACGTCTCGTTAAATAAGAGCTCACTTGAAATGTGAGCTAGCGATGCGCAAACTAAATCACCAATGAGATCAGTGATTTATAAATCTTTTTCCTTGAAAGATTTAAATCACTCTTTTAAATCTTTAACTCTTTTAATAAATCTTTGGTTTCGAATGATATAATTTATTCAGTTGACCGGTTTTAAGCTTTACAGTAATGCCAGAGAGTTTAATTTACTGTGTATCATCATTGTATTTCTTAGAGTGCGCATCTCTTTTCAATTCACAATATCCTGTATCTATTGTGTCATACTACATCTAATAGTATCTGATTTGTTAGTTTTCATCATTCCATGTGACTAAAATCAATCTTAACGTAGTGAGTTAAAGATACATTTTCCAAACCAAAGATTTAAAGAGTGATTTCGAATTTTAAAAGATTATACATCTTTTAAATCAATCACTCCTGAGTTACACATCTTTAATGTGAGCTCTTATTTTGTTTAGTTTACTTGAAACACAGCCAATGTAAACACGTCTCACAATGCCGCAATGAGTATTCAAAAGTTACAAAAATAATGCCCGAAAAAGCAAATTAACGGCCGGAGTATCTTACTTTCGGTAAGTACATGAAGTATAAGTTATATTTTAAGCTTTAAACTAATAAATAATATTAAATTTTGAATAAAATTACCGATTTTAAACCACAGCTACAAATGTTTGGCCAAGGCTCGCCAACATATGGACAAACTTTTGTTTAACAGAACAGTGAATGCATGGAGTAGCTTTGTGTTGTAATAATTTTTAAAAATTTGTTAGCAGAACTTCAAAATTGGTTGGTTTAAATTGGTTAATGCTGCTTTTGTGTCTGTTTGTTGGACTCTCATTAGATACTTAGCTTTCCTTTTTTATTTTAGCTTTTTTAGCAATCCATTTACGTGTGCAGAATGGATCTCGATTGTCGCCAGAGAAAGAAGAGATGAATTTTATAAGCCAGCTAAGATTTCGATCATATGTTCGGATCACTTTTATAAATTGGATATATCCGGAAATACTAAAAGACGTCAATTGGTTAAAACAGCAGTTCCTAAATTACAGGTACATTCATCAAATTGTAATTTTTTATCTGTTTTTATTTTGTGGTTAAATGTATTTGTGACACGATAAATCATCGTGTTATTGGAATTCATGTTAATCTATTATTAAAGAGTCTTCTCAAAAACACAGATTCAACCAAGGGGGGTTGGACGCACAATTGGCAGCACCCAATACTAAACTCTCAGTATCTGATATTGACGTGCAAGTGAGTCATTTTTTAGCAGTAGGTGTCGTCAATTTATTATATGTGATGCTAAATTATTATTATATTGAAAATATATATTTTTAAATATACCTTTAAATCTTTTCAAAATTATTTCATCAAAAAAATGGACTTAATATTTCTTATACTCTAACAATTTCGCTAAGTGATAATTGAGATTTGTAGTTAATTTCAGTAACGTATATTCGCGCCATTGCAGATAATTAATTAAGGACATATATTATTATTATTATTTTCAGCCTCTATCATCGAGTTATGATGTTCTGTTAGACATGACACCACCAAGCAGAGCATATTTCTGTTATGACCTCTCCTGTTGCATCATTATCAGATTTAATATCAGTTTTTGGACCACCCAGAACGAGGTTTTTGAATAAACAGTTACTCCCTGCTCGCAAAGTCATAGATAATACAACAAAAAAATTCAAACATTGCAAAAAGTTAACAAGAGACTGATGAAAAAAAACATTACCTATTTGTTGTAATAGCGGCAATGTAAAATAGTATCTACTACTGAATCGGTCAAAAATATTTCCTACCATATAAAACAAACCTAAAACAAAAAATATATTCTGCAACTCTACGCCTTTCAATACTTACTGTGTTCGGAGCATTGAAATGTAAAATGCCAAGAACTAAATCTAGTTCCACAATACAATAAGCACGAAATCGTAAACAAAATGTTTTTAACCTTATTGCTTATGATTTAAGTATCATTTTAGAATAAATATTTTTGTTCTGATGACTTTTTATTTTCAAGCGACATTTTAAATTTATTCCATCTCATTTTATGTGACGAATGATCGTAAGTATTCGATTATGTTTTGGAGATTTGTGACTTTATTACTAGGTGCCATAGCTGTAATTAGGTTGAACTTAAAACTGTTTTAAAACTTTTTTTCTCCGTTTGTTAGTAAACAAATGTAGCTGTATAAATGTATATTCACGCGGACAGCTTTTGCTTTGATTTTGTACGTGACCCTTTATCTAGTACTATTGTTGATCTAAGATTGTGAATCAAATTTCAAAATTCATCTTTTAACCGCAAGGCAAGGTTATACTCCCGAATTGGTCCCATTGGCACCATGTCAGGATCCGATGAGTGGATTCCAAGGAATCTGAGAAACCCACAAAAATTGATAACAGATAGTAAGACGATATCTCCGTCAATTCTAAATCAATTTTTATTTTTTTTCCTTACTCGTTAGACTATTACGAGTAAGGAAAAGTAATTAAAAATGAAGTGGTGCAGTGATCACAAAGTCAGGATCTGATTTGTGGATCGGAAGAAAATCGAGAGCAACCCTTTTTGAAGAGCATATACACCGAAGAGTGAGATGGCAAATTTGTATTAGACAATTTCTACAGGTGCTTAATATATTATTTCTATATCTATTGAAGTATTTGCGCAACTAAAAAGTATGTTTTTTAACAGAAAGCAAACCAACTTCACACTAAAAACCAAAAAATAAATATTTAACCGACTTCTTTCAACATCTTGAAGGTGGAGTCAAGCAAAACATACAAATTACTATATTTTGTAATTTTGTTGTTGTGTTTTATTTTTAACTGGGCATCGACTTCAAGATGTTGTGGAAAGAAGTAGGTTAAATATTTTTTTTTTTGCGTTTTTAGTATGATGTCAGTTTCAATTTGTTAAAAAAATATTAATTTTCTCTTTGTTATTATTTTCATTGATACATATGGGATCAATGGTTTAGGAATGCATAGAGGACCTAGAGATAGGCAGTCAGTGAAAAGAAAAATAACCTCTTTATTAAGCAGGGCCTCCAGTTCGCGCTGTTTGTCCGCGAGCATCGCACGCAGCTGCATCTGGCGGCGCTCCGCGGGCCCCGGCGCCCCGCTCGGCCCCGGCCGGACCTCCTCGTTCACTTTCTTCTGCTTGCGACTCACCTCTTAGAGATATTTTAAACAACATTAATAGGGTAAAGAATAGTTAAGTCACTTTCTATCAAATTACAAAAGTTCGCAACCTCGTAGAATTTGTATAAGTGTCCTTTAGAGTACTCAATGAATGATTTTTATTTTGGTGTTACAGATGTCCATAGGCGATGGTAACCGTTTTCCATCAGGTGGGTCATCTGATTGTCTGTTGAACTCATACAATAAAAAAAAACTACAAAATTATATCATAATTTTTTACAAGTAAAAGGAGTCAAGTAGTGCATTGATCATTTAAACAGTAATCAAAATTATTTCTATTAACATGTTTTAAAAGTATCATGATAACATATTATTGCAAGCCGATACAAATCCTTTGCAGGTGTCTTATTACCCCTTTGAATTTGAGTGATCTATTGTTCGCACTAATATCTCTGTTCACGCCGCCGTAAGACATCATAAAACCGTCTGTCCTCTTCTTGTATTTTACGGGAATTCTTAGAAGCCATTAAGCCGACAAGTTAAAAATTCCAAGAACCAGTGGGCGGCAGATGGTCATGTCTACTTTAAAAATGGATGAGGTTCGGTCAGTCGGGGAATGAGCCATTCGTGGTCTGACTTTGAACGAAGCGTTAGGTAGTGATACCTTTCGGAGCAGTTATCTTATAACAATGGACTTTCTACAATTTATATGATTACGATTTTCTGCTTTAAGGTTTGATTTTGTTGTATTCGGTTATACTTGTGAGAACTGTGAATTACGTGTGTGTACTTTTAAATTAATTTTATAGTAATTCCAACGGCTTTTTCGAATGTAGGTCCCATAAACTCGTAACAATATTATTAATAAAACACAGTAAATAACAGTTAAAATGGGTAGATGAAACATTCTACAACCAATCTCTTACTAAGAAAAAAACATCTAGTGACAAATAACTTGAATAATTATTCCTGTCATCTATTTTAGGTAGTTCTTTAGTTTTATGTTCTTCTGTCGCATTATATTTAGAGCGTTTTTATATACTGGAAAGGTGCAATAAGTTATGTGAAAACCAAATGGTACCTTTATTAGATATCATGTCTTTAATACGCGCTCGTTCACCCATTATCTTTTCAGTTTCCATTCGCAACTCTTGAGCGAGTTCTTGTAATGAAGCTATATTAGCTTCATGGCCTGAAATAATATAATTTAAGTTTTGATGATAAAAAAATACTAATCTATTATAAATATTCTTGTTATTAAATTGACTATGATTTAAAAACTTTTAATATTGAAAAACAAGTTTATGTAGATATCATATGTGTGTTATAATTTCATGAAGACTTTTATTTGTGTTTGTTGTTATTACAGATGTAACATTAGTCTGGTGTACACGTAGAATATTTTCAGTATAATAAAAAAAAGTGCAGAATTGTTTGTAGTGAGCTAAATTTTTTAAATAATCATGAATTTTCTACACACTTAAATTTCACTCAAATTTTGAACTGAAATTTTCAGATACGTATTATTTTTTGGTGTATCAAATTATACGTAACGAGAAAAAAATCGGCATTTTGGCAATCATTGAAAACTTAAAAAAATTGGAGCGACCTTTTGAATATTTTTCTGTCCCTTGGACGGAGTTCTTAAAACATCAAATACTTACATTTCTTCACTCAGGACTAAAAAAAAGTCGGTTTTCTTGCGCCACCCTAATGTAGATATTTTTTATATCTTTTTTTGGTAAAAATTGAAGGAGTAAAATATTTTCATTACAAATTAGGAGATGACTTGCTGATTTTTTTCTAACTTAAAATAACTATGGAAAAATACGAAAAAACCACGTTACAAATCATATCGTGAAGGTTTATGGTAATATTTTGGTAAATTATTGATCAGTACCAACAAGTTGTTTCATTTGCACCCCGCTTTTGATCTTTTACGGCAACAGGAGCCTTAAACGTGACGATGACTTCGATTGCCTTTGAAAAAATCTTTATTAATACGCATTTGCTAACTTTAACACTCACTTTGCTGTTGTTGCTGCAACTGTTGATGTTGCTGTATTTGTTGTTGCTGTTGCTGTTGCAAGAGTTGTTGTTGGTGTTGCAAATGTTGTTGTTGCGAGAGTTGTTCGTTAGTGAACTTGTGACGCTGTGGCAATGTGTTGCGAACTCTACACATGCTGCCCTCATTAGACCATCCACCTAGACTACCGCCACCTTCAGATTTGCTGTCAACGAAAATATACAATGACAACATCAGGCAGGTTTCGAGCTCATGCCATATGAATAAAATCCAGTGCAAGCTACCACGACTTGGAAAGGTCAACTTTGAGCAATGAACATATATTGACGGGCATACAGTGTGTGACCCTAAAAATGGGGAGGACTGAACCCAGTAGTAGTAGCCCAGTTACGCGTCGATACTATGGCTGTATTTAATTATCAGACTTCAAAAAGGAGGAGGGTTTCAATTCATCTGTATGTTTTTTTTGTATGTTCATTACTCGATTTCTCCGTCAATTGTGAACCAATTTTCAAAATGTTTCTTTTAATCGCAAGGTTATACTCCCGAATTGGTCCCATTATCATCATGTCAAGATCTGATGAGTGGATTCCAAGAACTTAAAGAGACTCGCGAAAACTGTCAATCAACTACTTGGTAACACGATATCTCCGTCAATTGTAAACCGATTTTCAGTTTTTTCTTTATTCGTAAGTATGCTCCCGAGGTGGTGCCATGGTCAGCAAGTCAGGATCTAGCGAATGGATTCTAGGGAAATCGAGAGTAGCTCTTACTTATTAAAGAACGACGAGCGCTCATATTCTTAGAAAAAAATATCTTGTCTACGCGTGCCAGTATTACGTTTTCTACAGGCGCTTCATTTTTGTATGCATGTTACGCGATTTCTCCGTTAATTGTGGACCGATTTTCAACTTAATGACCAGGCAATTGTCTAGTTACTCTTTTTCCACAATAGTATGATTTTACTCTTTTTTAAGTAATTTAATATTTTATTCTCAAATTTTAAACTTAAAGACAAAGTGGTAACATACTTGTCATGAATATTGGAGTGAATGGACGAATCACGAAACTGTTCTTCGTTGCCGGCGGAGAGCTGCTCCGCTTCATAGGTTTCCACTGATCTCATGAGGTCTACAACATGGACAGGATATGCATTTCCTAATATATACGACTTATGAGAGACAAATATTCTTGGGCATTAAAGTCTGTCCACCGGCGTGGTGGCAATTATTCTGTGATTATAGCAAACATACTATTTTGTGGGGTACAAAACTATAAATTTTTTATTCCAAAATGCAAACATTTTCAAATTAAATAGTTGATTTCACAAAATATATCTTTTAGAAGGGCAGATATTTTTTTAAGTAACTAAAAATGATTTAAAATATTTAAATTAAACTAGCAAATAAAATAATACCTTTCGTTTTTTGTAAGGCTGTTTTGATGGCCTTTATTTCCATTAGTTTAAAGGGATCCTCATTCTTAATATTGCCTGCCTTCATGCCTAAAAGACAACATTAATACAGCCCATAAATGATAGTAACACATTTAATTACCTCTCTACAATGTTATATCACAGACCTGATTCAAGTTTTAAATTATTATACATATTTTCTCTTGAAAATTAGAGTAACACAGAACATAGAATGTGATAAAAGTGACATAGAATAAGTAAGTTATATTTACATTTACGCGAAGGTTCTTCATCCCCACTATCTTCCCCGGAACTAGAATAGGTATTATGTGTGCTCCCCAAACGCGAAGCCATTTGCAACTTCTGGAATTCGGATACCTATACAAAAAGAAACGATGACATTTCTATGTTTGTGTATGAGAATTTGCACGTATCTATGATCATTTGTAAATTGACGCCTAAAATGATATGCGGTGAATTTCAATAACTGCGAGGTCCTACGGCCTGATTAGAAATACTTTTTAATTTGAATGGATTATTAGTTCATTGTTCGTGAGAATTCTTTTCATTCATTTATTCATTACCGTATGTCAAGGAATGAATTACAAGATTTAAAAAGTTTTCGGCGCAATTCCTTAAAAATGTTTATATGCACTGTAATAACAATGGAATCTAGATTTACATAGTGCTATTATAATCCAAAAGTCGTAGCAAATATTGACAATAAAAACAGTATCATTTTACATTTTTTTTAAATTGTCGATAGAGGGAGTTTTAGTTACTAAAATTGAATATGTCTAAGCCCCAAATATTCTGTGTCTTTACGTCTTTGATTACAACCTTAACATGAGATCCCATGGTAACATTACTTATATAAGTAATACTCCAATGTCTTATAAAAAAAATTACACATAAAAATTAGACTTCTTACTAAGGACTTATGGAAGACCATAAGAATTCATAGAGAATTAGTGTAAGTTTGAAAGCTTCTTTGCGGTACTTCAAGAAGTGTTCACACTTATTCTAGCTCTCTACGAATAACACCGTTATAGTATTCATTTTTATAAACCAATCATTAGGTGAGTTGCCTTAATCAAACAAATGTTTATATATAAAAAGTTTTACCAAATTTTCCATGTGTTGCTTCTTCATTTGTAATTCCCTTAGTTTAAGTTGCAATAGTTTGCCTCTTTCATTCAAAAGCATTTCATCCTCTTCCCCTTCACTACGACCGCCGCAAACTGCCTCCTAAAATCGTAATGCTATGGATTTCAGTATTAGTCTCACTAAGACATAAATAATTTTACATCCGGTCAAAAGATCCAATATAATATTCTAGGTAAAGTTATTTCTTATCTTATGACAAATCGCTATAAAACATAAAGAGTTGATCGGTATATATTACAATGAATACTAGAAATTATAATCAAAATGACTAAATGCTTTTCCAGTTCCACCTTGTTCGTTAGATGTCCCTGGCATAGAATCGTCCAAATTTTACATATGCAATGTCTATAGAGAATTATTGACTTAATTTTGATACTTTGTTTTAAATATGAAATTGAAAAGAAACTTATAAAATATTTCGAAAAAGTATTGGTAGTTTTTTCTATCTCAAAAAGCACGACAAAAATGATTTCTGATCAGTAGTAAGAATGTAAGAAACTTTTCAGTTACTTTTTTTCTATATTAATTTTTCATTCCTAGTTTTCTTCGTCGTGATATTGTTACGAGTTGCAGGACTCGAATTAAAATGCCGTTGGAATGATTAGAGTTTATTAGAATTATACAAATACGTATAGAACTGGTACAAATATAACTGAACACAAACAGTCCAAATATATGTCAGCTCGGCCGCGTGGACCGAATTTCCTAGAATCACACCTGGCTAATGACTACCATAAAAGATTACAATACACAATGGGCTGTTTTTCTAATTACACATTTTAAACACAAAGTAAACAAAAGAAGTCCAAATGTCGAAAAGGTAATAAAATATGTTTCTACAGGTCTGCCGGTGTGAATATGTTTTTGTCGGCACCTAGGTCGTAACAATATCATAGCTTAAGTTTACCATGAAAAAAGCAAATTTCTATGGGACGTAGTTATAGTTGCAATGCTTTGTGAACTATAATAATTACATTACCTCGCTACTAGCCATATTTGTCTCTCGATGCAAATATCTCTCATCTTGACTGTGAGTAGAATTTACTGAATGACCTTGATCATTTTCCATATTGTTTGCTACATTCTGATGAGTGTGCAGTGTTTCCGATGAATGGGGGAGTGTTGTTGCGACACCTATTTGATTTGCTGCATACATTCTATTTGAATGATGATAATTGCCGGCGAAGTTTTGATTCTAAACAAATAGTATATTCTCATATAATGCGATAGATATCGATTTTGGAAAGTTTTGTTATTAGGAAAAGATATAAGCGATTGGAGCAATATCCATAAGCAATCTGTCTAATTAGTTAATAAAATAATGTATAGAAAATAGCAAAATAAACATTAGCTTATGAGCAAACTGGTAAGCTCTATTGTATATATATATTACTTAAACATAATAACCAACCTGTATTGATGCAAAATTGTCATGAGAAGATGACGATTGTATTTCCTGTGATTGTCTTTTTCTATTAATTTCTTCTAGTTGTTGTTTAGCTTCCTCCTGTGGTTAGAATAATCAATTAAATAACAGCTACTTATTAACATCCCACTGCTCGTTTCCGGACTCCTCATTTTAGGGAAGTGAATTGACAATGCATAAGTGGTGTCCGCCAATATGAAATTGAAGCTATAGTCTTTCCAAGCATGTATTTTACATTTGACAGCTCGATGAAACGTTAATTAGAAATATTCTAAAAGTGATGTGTTACTTGGCAATGCTGACCAATACTAATAAACGTAAAATTAAATTATTAAGTATTAAATTCTGCAAAATAAAACAGCACATGTAATAATTGCGGTATTATTTTATCTTTAAAGTAGAATATTATTTACTTTCAAATTGATTACTTTCAATTTATTTACGTATAGTGTCTATGGTGTAATCGTCCGTGTGTTGCAAGACTCATAAAACATCACTATTACGTCTTACTGTCAAGTAATATATAAGTTGACTAGCTGACTCGGCGAACTTCGTACCGCCTTATTCAAATAAATTAATAAACAAAGAAATTGAGAAAACATGGTAAATATATATAGATAAATAGCCATAAACCATCTAGGAAAAATTTCGCATCGAATGGTGGTAGTTTCTTGTCGATACGATCAGTGGTTTAAGCGTGATTGAGCCTCAAACGAACACCATTTTCATTATATATATATATAGACTAGCTGACTCGGCGAACTTCGTACCGCCTTATTCAAATAAATTAATAAACAAACAAATTGAGAAAACATGGGAAAGGGCTCATAGAATTTGAAAAATATATAGCCTATAACCATCTACGATTAATTCCGCGTCGACTGGTTGTGGTTTCATGATGATCGGTCCAGTAGTTTTCGAGTATATAGATATATATAGATAAATAGCCATAAACCATCTAGGAAAAATTTCGCATCGAATGGTGGTAGTTTCATGTCGATACGATCAGTGGTTTAAGCGTGATTGAGCCTCAAACGAACACCATTTTCATTATATATATATAGAAAGAGAGATATAGATAAATAGCCATAAACCATCTAGGAAAAATTTCGCATCGAATGGTGGTAGTTTCATGTCGATACGATCAGTGGTTTAAGCGTGATTGAGCCTCAAACGAACACCATTTTCATTATATATATATAGATAGAGAGATATAGATAAATAGCCATAAACCATCTAGGAAAAATTTCGCATCGAATGGTGGTAGTTTCATGTCGATACGATCAGTGGTTTAAGCGTGATTGAGCCTCAAACGAACACCATTTTTCATTATATATATATAGATAGAGAGATATAGATAAATAGCCATAAACCATCTAGGAAAAATTTCGCATCGAATGGTGGTAGTTTCATGTCGATACGATCAGTGGTTTAAGCGTGATTGAGCCTCAAACGAACACCATTTTCATTATATATATATATATATATATATATATATATATATATATATATATATATATATATATAGAGAGAGATATAGATAAATAGCCATAAACCATCTAGGAAAAATTTCGCATCGAATGGTGGTAGTTTCATGTCGATACGATCAGTGGTTTAAGCGTGATTGAGCCTCAAACGAACACCATTTTCATTATATATATATATAGAAGATAGATAGATAGATAGCCATAAACCATCTAGGAAAAATTTCGCATCGAATGGTGGTAGTTTCATGTCGATACGATCAGTGGTTTAAGCGTGATTGAGCCTCAAACGAACACCATTTTCATTATATATATATATATAGAAGAGAGATATAGATAAATAGCCATAAACCATCTAGGAAAAATTTCGCATCGAATGGTGGTAGTTTCATGTCGATACGATCAGTGGTTTAAGCGTGATTGAGCCTCAAACGAACACCATTTTCATTATATATATATAGAAGATAGATATATAGATATATATAGATAAATAGCCATAAACCATCTAGGAAAAATTTCGCATCGAATGGTGGTAGTTTCATGTCGATACGATCAGTGGTTTAAGCGTGATTGAGCCTCAAACGAACACCATTTTCATTATATATATATATAGATATAGAGAGATATAGATAAATAGCCATAAACCATCTAGGAAAAATTTCGCATCGAATGGTGGTAGTTTCATGTCGATACGATCAGTGGTTTAAGCGTGATTGAGCCTCAAACGAACACCATTTTCATTATATATATATAGATATAGAGAGATATAGATAAATAGCCATAAACCATCTAGGAAAAATTTCGCATCGAATGGTGGTAGTTTCATGTCGATACGATCAGTGGTTTAAGCGTGATTGAGCCTCAAACGAACACCATTTTCATTATATATATATATATATAGATAGATATATAGATATATATAGATAAATAGCCATAAACCATCTAGGAAAAATTTCGCATCGAATGGTGGTAGTTTCATGTCGATACGATCAGTGGTTTAAGCGTGATTGAGCCTCAAACGAACACCATTTTCATTATATATATATAGATACACGTGATTACGTCATAAGTAAAATAAACGCTTGAAAACAGTATAAATCATTTGAATGAGAGGAGATTGTCATAGCTACTCAGCCAAAATCAGTGGTTAATTAATACCCTTATTAGCAATAGCCTCACAGTAAAAAAAAATATATTTGAATTTAAAATGTGAACACCAATTATCAAGCAAACAAAAGCAAAAAATTTCAAAAATATGTATGATAAGTTGTGCAAAAAGAAATTAATGGACTCAAAATAAAATCAGGAGAATCTGTAGTATTATAGACTATGTTAGTTAGATCGAAATAATGTAAAAGACATTGTAGAGGTAAATTAGCTTTAAGAAATGTTTGTGTTTGTGGTAATGTACGGTCAGCATATAAATAAATAAACTAATACTTTTTCTATATTTTTATAGGCAGGTACTAAATAACCATAATGAAACTCATAATATTAAACGATAGTTAAATAACAAGTATTATTAACATTAAACATAATTGTTAATACTAAATTGTTGGTCCCTGTTCTGAAGTATGTCATTTGCTTTCTAATAGCACCTTTCTGATGGAAGTCAATGATATTTCGGTTTATTTAGCAACTGATAGAGAGGGAGTAATAATACTGCTTGGATTGCTATTGCACTCTTTTTCCAAATATTTGAAAAAATTATACAAATCTTCTTTAGTTTGGGAAGTCAAAAGCTTACCTCGAGCACATTTCAATATCAGAAACATATTTAATATCTAAAAACAACAATTAGCAACAAATAATAACACTGGCAATAAGCAACAAAAATGAACCACAAATAAAATCAATCAATTAATTATCAAACTAAAACCAAATAGTCAGAGATCACAACAATTAGGAATGTAAATTATTATAATATTTATTTATTTGACTTTTACTATTGACTTTTGATTGTAAATATATTTTCTTCTTCAAAATATAACAAACCTCTTTTTGCTGATTGTACAAGGAATTTTAAATTTCATGTTTAGAATTCCTATAAATATACAAATGCTAATAAAGCGCAAAATCTTTTTGAAGCCTATTTACCTATACTAACTTCAAATTATTGGAAAAGACCATGGAAAACTAAGAAAAACAAACAAGTACATATACAGCAAAGTAAATGTATTTTGTGCTGACCTGATATTTAAGCAGTCTCTTTTGTTGCTGTTTCAAAGCTGCTAAACGCATCTGTGACATCTCCACTTTATTTTTTATTTCATTTTGCCAAAGTTCATTGTCGCTATATGCAGAGCCATTACTTTGCACGGATACCGGCCTGGTAACCACCTCTTGCTGAAATTATGTATATTTTTTTATAATTTAGAATAATTAATTCATAAGACACATATCTTCAAAGTTAAATAACAATAATATTAAAAGTATTAGGATTTTAGTTTAACATAAAATAAAATGTTTATGTTGTGGTGTAATATTTAAAAGATGTCAAGAATAATTATAAATTAAAATTAAGCAACTTGACGAAATCTTTAGGATCGGCTCCTATTTATGCACTAGCCGAAAATGTTTATGTATTCAATGTAGTGGAGGACAGTTTATTTACAATATAAAATAGGTCTTTTAGACAAACAATAGTAAGTAGTGTTAAAAATTACCCCTTCAATGCAATACAGCACATTAAATTTTTGTCAATATTTCAACATTGAAGAGGTTGCCAGGAATCAGTAAATTAAAAAAAAAACAATCACTATATTAAATCGCCACATATATCAATGGAGTTAAATATGGTTATGTATTGATTGAACACTAGCATTCCATTCATGCTATGTAGTCTGAAACACAACAAAAAGACACTTCATAGCACACATTAACATACAGAAACCTGATCTTCACGACTGTTTGTATCTTTATTTTTAATTTTCATTTCTTCTATTCTCGCTACTTTTTCCACACATGAAAGTATATTCTTTCTTAAAACATCATTCATATACTGATCATCTTTCTTATGTTCAGGCTGTATAACAGAAATATCGACTTTGTCAACTTGCTTATTACTGTTGGCAGTATTTTCTTCTATAGAGTCTATACATTCAGAGGATGCTTGAATAGGGCTCTCAACATGAGAGTTTGTCGCTGGAAGAACTTCATTAGACCTAAGAGTTTCTTGTGAGTTAATTTCTTCATCAGCTCTAATATTTTGTATTGATTTGTTTATCTGTTCATTTTCGATGTTAGTTACTTTTTTCAATGTGTTGCTAATAACACTACCATCAGTATTATTTTTAACGTTACAAGTTTTATCTTGAGAATTGTTGTTTTCAGTTATCTCATTTGTAATGTCGATAATTTCTATAGATTGCACAGGAGCAGTATCTTCAGGCTCCTCAGCAGGCACTTCTATGTTATCTGGTCCTTTCTCAATTAATATTTTTTCCAGTTTGGTTTCACTTTCTTTCAGTTTCATTACCATCTCTATTAATTCATCATATTCTTCTTTTGTGTGTTCAATAAAAGCCTAAATTAAATTTATACCAGATGATCATTAGGATAAAAGACCTTTATTTATAATTTGAAACTGAGAGAGATTAATTAACAGTGCTTACCTCGTCTTCTGAATTTCGCATTGTATCAACAAGTGTTGATGTGACACGAATATATTCGCGTATTTGACCGAGACGACGTTCAACTGCCGCTGTGTCTGGACATGATGCGACTATGGCCTCCCCCAAAGCTCTCGCCGATTCTCTGTGAGGCTGTTAAACATCAACAAAAAGTTTCTGATTTCTGGATGAAATATGGCAAGTGGTCAAGTGATAGCCTAAATGTTTATTATTATTTTTTACCTACTATTCGTAAAGTCACATCAGCAGTCTTATAAAACTTGAACTTGTTTATATTTTAAAACATACACTTGACAGATACATAAATGGCATTTATTTTGCTTAGACTAGCCTATTGATATGCTAGCTTCTGAGTATAATATTATTATTGATGAAAATTACAGTTATAATTATATATCACTTACATGTGTATTTTCGTTAATATTATTAAAACTTCCTTGTCCTTGTTCATACATATTGTTCATCAAATTAACAGTTTTAGTCCCACTTCTAGAATTAGTTATAGGTGGTGTATTATTGTTGCTATTTCCGTCAAAATTGTTTCGTGCTGAATTTATATTTCGCGTCAAATTGTTCCTGTTTTGATTTGGTGCCTGGAAAAAGTCATGGGAACACCATTATTAAACAGGCTTATTTTATACAAGGGTATTATGAAAACTTGTCAGCCATAAAGTAGAAACATATTTACTTACTAGTAAAAACCTCAGCATACAAGTGTCACAAAAGAAAAATTAACTTCATTCAATACATTTGAATGAACTTGATTTTTGCTTGACATAAACTATATAAATAAAAATGCTATGTATAATACAACTTACATTAAATGACTGTGACACATTTCCAGTTACAGCATTTGGTGTAGTAGGGTTCACAATCATCACAGCAGCTGCAGCATGATTGGAATGTGGATTTAGTCCTTAAAAAAAATAATTTGGTATAGAAAAAATTACCAGTTTTATCTTACATATAACCATCATCACACTAATCCTCATCATGATCCTAGCATTAGATCCCAGTTGTGGAACTTTGTGCAGCTTAGGCATGCCTTATTCTGAGAACATTGGTTTGCACATTTTCTAATCTCAAGAGAGCATTTCAAGTGAATGACCCTCAAAAATTTGAGGGTGTATGGATCAAACTGACCCCGGATTCGGACTCAGCGCATAGAATACAAAAGAATAGATGGGTCTGGTCAAAAGTATATATCAATTTAATTTTTGTCGGCCGGTATTATTGTTCAAATTTAACCTTTTCCTACAACATACTGCTCATTATCAACTACCGAGTTCAACCCTGAGGTTTAAAATCTGTATAATATCATCCCTTTGACTAGAGTACAAAGTAATACAGTTGCAAATGTATGTAAGCAACACTAACCACTTTCCATGAGATGAGATGTTTTTCTATCTGCCATAGTTCAGCAGCCATATATACAAAGTAAAATATTTTTTTTGAATGGTTAAGTAACCACTGGAGTATAGATGAAGAAAGTGCTGCATTGACCAAATTTGATTATGGCTCTCCAGCCAATTGCAGATGAATAATAGGAAAAAAAATGTTTGGACAGATAATAATATAAAATAATAATTTTATCCAATAATATACCATTTATTGATATATCTGACATTAATATGATACATACCATTTTGCATTTGGTGTGCATATGGATGCAAAGTGTGGCCAGAAATAGAAGATACAGCACCATCATCATGCTGTTCAGTGGACAAATTATCACGAGTCTGAACATTCAATGGCAAAGCACGTGGTTGAGGTCTTACTGGTACAAATCTTCCGAATCCACTCTCAAAGGATACAGAGTTATCTTTAATTAAAAAATAAATTATCATATTGTACAGACTAATAATCTAAATGAAAATATAGACCACATATGTTATATTATTTCATATTATGTAAAAGAAGTTATCTATCTATATATATATAATGAAAATGGTGTTCGTTTGAGGCTCAATCACGCTTAAACCACTGATCGTATCGACATGAAACTACCACCATTCGATGCGAAATTTTTCCTAGATGGTTTATGGCTATCTATCTATCTATATATATATAAGCAAAGTTTGTTTTCTTTGTCCGAGGTAAACTCGAAAACTACTGGACCGATCAGCATGAAACCACAACCATTCGACGTGGAATTAATCGTAGATGGTTATAGGCTATATATATTTTTCAAATTCTATGAGCCCTTTGCCATGTTTTCTCGATTTGTTTGTTTATTAATTTATTTGAATAAGGCGGTACGAAGTTCGCCGAGTCAGCTAGTAATAAATAATATAATAGCAGAAACTATCAATAAACCCCACGGTTTATTATTTTCTGCTTTGAGTATAGGGCTATGTAGGGTTTTTATTGGCCATAAAGCTTAGGCTGCATATTTCACTTGAATCTTACTAATTATATAGCAGTAAATAGACAAGGAAGACTAAATTTACCACTAATCATTATATACTGTATAGGCTGAACACTGCATTGAACATTTAAATCGACAAATAAAATATACAAGCATGACTCTTTGAATGCCCTTTTCATACATAGCCTTGTTATAAACTGTACATGTTTATGTGAAATTTTACTCTTCCTTACAAATAAAATAATTTTGTATTTCGTTTTACTATAAGAGCCTGACACATATGTGAAGGCTTAAAAACGACTCGGTGTAAATGTATTTTAAAATTACTTTAAATATTGTAAGCTGTTAGTGCCTGTTTGATCTTCAAACAAAAAAGTAATAAACTTACCTAAATCTGTAAGTTCATGATCTGATGTATTATTTGTGGGCTTCCTTGACTGATTATAGTTTGTCCTTGTATTATATTCAGAAACTGGCACCCAGTCTAGAGAG
The DNA here is from genome assembly GCA_949752895.1 of Dendrolimus pini. NCBI lineage: Eukaryota > Metazoa > Arthropoda > Insecta > Lepidoptera > Lasiocampidae > Dendrolimus > Dendrolimus pini. The sequence continues at coordinate 12,569,190 of OX457130.1, forward strand.
GTCTAAAAATGTTCAATGTGGAATTTAAATGTATTGGGAATGCTGAGATTCAGGCACATGTTTAATTTTAGCACAAACACACCTTATTCAAGTTAAATTTAGATAAGCAACCTCCCATAAGGTACTACAGGCAGCAAATAATGGTGAATAAACAAATTAAGAAATTAATTTACTATATAAATGTAGTGACCACATTAATTTGAAACTGAATAGGTGTAACTGGTTATTCACACGTGAACTATATAATGTTGGCAGATGTTCAAATTACACTGATCTTCAGTTTCCAAAAATAACAGCTACATGTGTACAAAGCTGAACACTGACCTGAAGTTTGCATTGATTTAATGTAAACAATACATTCAAACTTATTATGATTGTTTAGCTTTATGATGATTATGAAATTATAAACAAATAATCACTAAAAATACACTTAAATCTATTTAAGTGTTTCTGTTATCTTTATGCGACTTTTCAATGATTAAGTATAGATTTACACAAATTAAAGAAATTGTTTTATTTAAATATACTGTTTTTATAGTTTCAAATTAAATGACTACAACTGTATTATTGTAATTTCATAAGCAAAATTCTGAGTGGGGTATAATTATAGGGCACACCAATTTATTATGAACTACCATGAGTTTTCACCTTAGTCTTCATGGGGTTTTTTATATAACCCAAAATTCACTTTATATCTCAAATAATAAATAAATGTACCATGTAACCATACCATACCCAAATTCCTTAGTAACAGTAATGCAAAATCATTTCCCGAAAATTGCATATTATACTAATAAAAAACAAAATTGTTAAACTTGAAATCATAGAAATGTAAGTATGATTCCCACCGTAACCAAATTAGTCGTCATATCTCTGCGTGTCGGCGTAACAGCCTCTTGAGGTACATTACAGTTGTTTCTCACTTTTGTCTTGGGTATGGTGCCCGTGTGACTTGAATGGCGTTCGTTGTTACCAGGAGCCATAACATTTAGTTCTCAAACTTTAGAATCTTAAATAAAACATTGTAAGAGTTACTGAAAATATGGTTGAAAAGGGAATAAAAACCATTTAAACTAAAAACGAAAAGGCAGGCAAAGGATAAGACTACACAATATTTCAAACCATATTTATCACTAATTCCAAAGCTTTAGTAAGGAAAAATCTAAGTTTTTACTGTCTACGGTTTTTAATCATTTTTTTGCCACTTTCTTCCTTAAAAGAGATTGTGACAGTTATGACAACTGACATGAGCAGAATTCAGGCAAAGAGTATTTTTTTTTAATAATTTATTCATGACCATAGAATCAAAGTCTTTCAGTCGGAAACATGTTAATTAATAGGTCTTCGTATAGTAGCGCAGTTGTATTGCAGGCTACAACCGACGCCATTCAATGGAGTTCTTGTGAAAACTCGAAAGATCACATCTGACTATACAGTTCACATTTCTCACAAAAACACATAATTTCTACTCAAAAACTATCAATATCCTGCAACTATTGTTCATTTTAGAGTAATTATATACATTTTTAGAAAATAAAACTGCACAGCACAACATCTCCTTTCAGTTCCCGCCAAAAACTCCCGGCAAAGAGTACATTGAAATTCATTGAATATTAAAAGAATTCTGGGCCTTCATTATTTGAATTTACAAAAATCCCCATATAGACTACAAACAAACAAACTACAAAACTACTATTTCAGAAATTTGTTACCAACGATACCTTTTTACAAACTTGGCGCATACAAATTTTTGAATTAAAAAATTGGTCAAATGTGTGTGGCTCCACGCACAATAAAGAAATTAGTATTTTTGTTATTTTAAAGAAGGAGGTTCTCAATTCGTATGTAAATATTTTTTTTGTATACCTTGATTACAAATCTAAAAACCATTACAATGATTAGCTGTTAACTTTTATTAGCAATTTTATGCTATAAAAATATAAATATGCTAAAATGCCATATAATATGAGATTATATGGCATTTTTAGTAAGGTTAAGGTTGTCAACATTTCCAACTTCAAAATTAACCCAAAAACGGGTACAAAATCTTGAGACGATTACGAAAATCATGTTCGCCAAAAAAATCCCCAAAACAATGCTAGTTCAAAACTTTCACCATACATGTTATTTATTGGATGAACTAACTGACCAAGAGCGTGTTGGACCACGCTGATTGAAGCATTATGCAAAGGCGACAATTATTTTTAACTTTCATTTTTAAGTGATAACTTCTTATGGGAGTGTAAACCACTTCGTTACGTAACACGTTACGGCGCTAGTCTGTCTGGAGAAGTTATCACTTTTTTATGACTTGTTTAAGTGGTTTTACATTGCATATTATTGTAGTTCTATATGAATCTGACGGGTCGTTGAAGAAATAAATACCCGTTCATTTATAAAATATGTAATTTCGTACGTAATATTTACATATCCGAAAGAAGTAACATTAAATATGTATTGAGATTTAAAGGGCTTAAAATATCTACATTTCGTAATCACCTTTTCTCTGTGTCTCTCATGTCACATCACAATTGACAATCCTTCATTCTAAAAACATCGCCTGCCAGGCAGTGGGCGAAAAGGTTTGTTTTATGAAAACTTGATAAATTATTGGATAAGCGATTTAAACAAAGCGTGCTCTTTTCATGGTTTCTTTATTACAGCAATGTCAAGTCAGTGACAATATTAGAAGTAGGTAAATATAAATAATACAAAAGAGGTTCTAATGCCTAACACCCCCCTTCAATATTAAATTCCTTTTAATATTGCACTTATAAACATAACATAATAGCTTTCCCTTGTAACACGTAATATTTAAAACATAACACTCTGTACTTTCTTTTAACATATTTAAAGTAATTATTTATTCTATAATTAATTATTAAAGTATATATTAATATTTACACGAGTCCCAAGCTTTTAACAAAACTGTGTTCTACCCATATCAAAATCCATACATCTTTATTGACATATAAACAGTAATCGTAATACGACTGTTCAAAACCTTGCTTGACAAAAAAATCATTAAATCTTTCGTTCCAACACTTTGGAGCTTCACGCAATCCATATAAAGATCTTCTTAGTTTCAGTACATGGCCTTCTTTAACTCTTATACCCTCAGGAGGTTTTATATATACTGCTTCGCTTAAATAACCATTTAAAAATGCCGTTGGTACATCTAGTTGCCTAATAGGTAAATTCTTGTTTCTTGTACAGCTTGACTTAGCATCATTCTGATAGTTGATACTCTAGCAACAGGTGAGTAAACATTATATTTAGAATCTGTCTGAAAACCTTTCGCTACCAACCTAGCCTTCTTCTTACCGTTTTGCTTTGTTCTGAATATCCATTTAGTATCAATCGCCTTCTTGTCATCTGGTAATTTGCTTCTTCCTACGTGTTCATCTCTTCTAATGAGCTTATTTCGCTATCTATCGCTGTTTTCCACTCTTTTTTTCTTTCACCTTTGCTAATTGCTTCTTGAAATGTTTCAGGATCTTCACTATTGTTAAATAGACAAAATGCTATGTTAGCATCATAAGAATTATCTTGACCTTCATTCTCCATTTGATAATCTTTTAAATAATTAGGTAACCTTCTCTCTCTTACTGGTCTTTCATACATATGTGTTTCTCTCTGTTCTCTCGTTACTTCTTCCCTTTCTTCAAACTGTTGTTCTGTCTCTCTATTTTGATATTCTTCTTTTTCTTCCTCTTCAAAGTATCTCCATTGAGTTTCTTCGTGTTTGTTTTCTATGTATTTTATATCATTTTCGTCAAATTTTAAATCTCTTGAAATTACTATTTTGTTATTACTCGGATCCCACAAGCGGTACCCGTTTGGAGCATATCCTGTCATTCTCATTTCTTTAGCTCTTTCGTCTAACTTATCCCTTTTTGGCATTGTTAATACCCACACTTTACTTCCGAAAGCTCTTAGTTTTGATAAATCTCTATCTCCAAACATAATCTCTGCTGGTGTTTTGAATTGTATTGCTGAAGATGGGCACCTATTCAGGTGGTAAGTTGCACACGTAATCGCTTCAGTCCATAAGTTCTTTGGTAGTCCAGTTTCTATCAACAAAGTTCTCGCTCGATTGTATAAGGTTCTATTCATTCTCTCTGACACACCATTTTGCTGAGGAGAATACGGTCGTGTATATTGAATTTCAATTCCTTTCTCATAACAAAAATTTTGGAAAAATCGGTTTTTAAATTCTCCACCATTGTCGCATCTAACTTTATTTACTCTGGTCTGTTTGTTATTTTCTAATCTTCTTATATAATTAATCAAATTTGTAGCAGCTTCATTTTTATGTTTTAAAAGATATGTGTTACAAAAATGTGAAAAATCATCAATTATTACCTGGTAATAAATTTCTCTTTATTCCAGCAGTTCTCATCGGACCTGCTATGTCAGAATAAATGATCTCGCCGATCTTTCGAGATCTTGGCCTGGGAACAGAATTAAAAGGAGGTCTGGTTGCCTTACCCATCATACATGGACCACATGATTTCTCACTCGTAGGCAAATTCATCAAGCGGAGGCTTCTTCTGTTAAGATGTCCCAATCGTCTATGCCACAGATCATCAGAGCTTGCTGCATTACACACGTTTGCATTGACATTAGTATTTAAAATATATAACTTTCCTACACAAGTGCCTTTTATTGATCTATTTATACGACAGCAGAATATTCTAACATAATCTTTATTAAAATTGACCTCAAAGTTGTTTTGAACAATTTTCTTTACTGACAAAAGATTAAAATTGATATTATCTATTAATAGCGCTTCTAATTTTATATTCCTACCTTGGCAAATTACATCTATGGTACCCTTCTTTTTAGCTATAAGAGAATCCCCATTAGCAATATAAATTTTTATTGGTTCAGATAAAATATTTACGTTAGTCATATACTGTTCAAAATTTGAATTAATTAAATGTTCCGTACATCCTGAATCTATGACCCATTCAATTTTCTCGCTTATTTTATAGTTTACATTACAGGAACCATGGGCCCATAACCTATGAAAACTTGATAAATTATTGGGATAAGCTATTTAAACAAAGCGTGCTCTTTTCATGGTTTCTTTATTACAGCAATGTCAAGTCAGTGACAATATTAGAAGTAGGTAAATATAAATAATACAAAAGAGGTTCTAATGCCTAACATGTTTCGCCACAAATCTTTTCTTCCTAACTTTCTTTTTTCCAGCCGGCTTAAAAAAGGACGAGGTTTTCAATAAGTCGTGTAAATATTTTTTTATAACTTAATTAAAAAACCAATAAGCATTACAAATATTGTATACAGGCAGATTAAGATTGAACTTTTATTAGCAACGCTTTTTCGAAAATTTTATGGCTACTTTAGTAAAGCTAGGGGACAAAATAAGTCGCCAAATTCCCAATGCTGAAATTTTCGGCCCCAAAAATTATTTAGAAGAAATTCTGGGCCCCCAAAAGTTCTTCATTCGCAAAATTAATCATCAAAATAGGAAAAACCCCAATCTGGAGACCCTGACTCACATAATATGACAGAAAAGTTTTACTCTGTGAAACTTACACTTATGCTAGTGTCAACAATGTTGCTATTAGGACTATATTTAAAGTCACTAGATAATAAAAAATTCGCTAAGAGAAGATCGCTATAAATAGAGATTATTACAAAACGTAAATTCGTAATTTTTGTTGTAATTTTCTGGTAATTATCGCGAATTTAAATGTTTTGACTTTAACTTTAGGTATTAATACATTTGATTGTTGGTAACCCTGCACGTTCAAGTTATCGTCAACGGGTATATTCAAGCCAACCACGGTCACCACGATACGTAGTATCCATAGTAGTTTGCCTCGTCGAATGGTCTCGTGACCTCTAACACCCTGCGGCCGGCGGCTTTACGGTCGATGCAATCAGGCCACAGCTGGAGAGATGGGTCACCCGCACCAGCGGAACCCTGACCTTCAGGACGACACAGATACTGACCGGACACGGTTGTTTCGACCAGTATCTGTTTCGCATTGTGAGCTGCTTGCCTTCTCCGGACTGCCGCCAGTGCGGCGCACCCGATACGGCGTTTCACACGCTTGTCGAGTGCGCTGCATGGACGCCGCAGCGTTTCGAGCTCGAGACGCACGTAGGAGCCGTCGGATCGCTTGGCGACTTGGTAACGGCCATGTTGCACAGCGACGACCGCTGGGAGTCTGCGGTTACTTTCTGTGAGGCAGTAATGTCTCTCAAAGAGGCCGCAGAAAGGGCCAGGGAGCGAAGTCCTGCAGCGCGTGCTAATGTCTCTACTCGAGGTCGCCGGCCTTCAGCTGGCACCCGGAGAGGCAGGTACGCGCATTACTTCCCTCCCTGAGTTAGGTTCCGGTACGGGGGGCCCTTGGTACTAGGCAACGCAAGGGATTCATCTGCCCCCGTTTCGAAGTGGGGTGTGTTCTCCCAGGGCACACTCCAGGCACTTTATTGCGCTGGATCGACTGTTGCGTAACTATGTTCTATATCTCAGTCTTTCCATCACAAACAAAGCGCAGGGTCGACAGGGAGGAGGGGGTTTTTAGTGGGTATTGAGGTTGCTCGCCCGTGCGGCATCGCTCTGAGTCTTCCACACTCCTCGGTGTCACGCCATCGCGGACGGAGCGCAAACAAAGCATACTATTGCTAGCGTTATCGCCCCCGATGGATGCGTGCCGTTTCCTAGTGACGGCCCAGAGAGTGCGTAAATCGGTCAGCATTTTCCCTCGCCTCAAAAAAAAATCCATAGTAGTTTGTGACGGTCACTTAAAAGAACATCAGCGATCTTAGTTATAGTGCGCGCAAGATAACTCTGCGCGCGACGGGTGGCGTATTTAATGTTGCCAGTTAAACCTCTCACAATTCCAAAGACCACATGTAGCGGAAAATGGGATTGAGTGAATATTTTTAAACTAAAACTTACTTTCATAAATCATTATTTCTATTTTAAACAGTTTAAATAGGTACTTAAAATAGTTATGATTAATTAAGTTACATAAATATAAATTATTTTCCAAGGATGAAATTTATTTATTATAATTAATGTTTCATCTTTTATTAATCTATCTATAAATAAACAAAAAAGGAAAAATTAAAAGTCCACAATAACCTTGTAAGTCTTTTATTCAATATATAGTAGATATTTTAGATTTGGAGTAAGAATGGTCTTGTAATGGGTCAATACCTTCCATTTAAACATCTTCATCAGAAAACACGTTATATAAATATCTTGGTTTAAGTTATGGTGAACAATAAAGAGTTTGCATCCATTCATTCATGCTAGATTCTTCATCAGAAGAGTCGGATGTGTCGTCTGTGACATTAATTATAAATTTATCCATTTCCATATCCATTAGTCATTAGTCTGATTCAAAATACCTGTCCTCAATTTTTTCTACATGTAGACATACATTGAGCCACTCTTCTGTGGTTATGTTCTAATCTATTCAATCACAATTGCCCAAATGTTTTTTATTGGATTGAGATCACAGTGGTAAGGCGGTAAACGCAAAACCTCGTGCCCATGTTCATTTAATAGTTGTTTATAGCGCACTTATCAAAATCGTCTAAATCATCTATTACTTTTTTCCGGTTCCTTTTTTTCTGGGTATCACAATTTTTGAAGATGAAGCTACTGCAGCAATACCCTCTTTAGTTATTTGGGTGACAGTACGTTCGGAAACACCTATAACAAAGTAAGAATTATAATATAAACAGTGTTACAGGTAATCAGTTAAAATTTAGAAATTAGAATCCTCTTAAGCGCAGTTTTGTCTGTTGAAATACAATAGGGCAATTTTGTTATAGAATAGCATAGCATTAGGACGATAATAGGGAAATACAGTAAGTAAGTACGTGCTAGAAAATCACAACAAACTTTACGTTATGTTCAATATATAGAAAATAATGTTAATCCAACAAACCGTAACAATATTTACGTTTTACAAAGTTTTTCGTTGAGTAGAATTATGTAGTTTACACTGTATTTGTACACGTGTCGTAAAAAGCTAATAGCAAAACCAGAAAATAAAAATAATTTTAATGTTATGGCAACCCTAAAACTAACCTGTCAAATATGCAACGCGGGCTCTGACTTTATAAAACGGAATTGTAGGCCCGTTATTGTCTCGTTCTTCTTCACAATCACTTTTTACCTTCAATATAATATCACGGCCAGCACTTTTAATCACTTTCGGCATGGTGATAGCGACTATTAACTTTGAAAATAATAAAAACACGGAACACAACACACTCTCGTATCATCTGACGTAAACAACAAGATGGCGGCAAATGGATTAGTTCCGATTTCTGCCGCGCGCAGAGTTACCTTGCGCGCACTATAGTCACCGAGTACATTGTATATAATCTTAGTTTTAGGTCCTTGAACATGATTTTATTTCCAATCTGGTTTTTTTACATCATCATTCTAGGTATATGTGGGACCCGGTGAGATTACGTGGTCTAGCCGCAGACTCTAGCTCTTTTTTTCTTATTACACCACTCTCAGACAAAGTATCCCGGCGTACCGCATGGTACTGGTGCATGCGTATATTTATCCTCATTTCGAGATATAAGTTGTGATTCATTGCCAAAGAGTAAGGTCCTACCATAAGCAAAGATTAGTACTTATTATAATTCCATGGTCCTACTATTGTTTGTATGTACCTATTATGAATTATAAATAATTGTTCATAAAGGATAACCTCTTAAATCCATAAAATATACAGTGCTGAGGCATTTCTAAAGCGTATCCGGGGCCACATTTGGAATTTGCATCCAACGGTCCTTTTGCAGGAAGTGAAACAATAAATACTTCGTAATCTCTAGACTGTAGGTACATTTGCATGTGCAACTCTGAGGGCTTACCACCCGTTCACACTTGTCAAGTGTCAGGCTCGACAAAAAGTCCGTTGCTCTTGTGGCAGAACATGTTATATGAAGTTGTTCATATTTCAGGACCAAGAAACTCTCCCCGTTTCCTTTTCTTCCACCCGTCGCTAGCTGCTCTCTGCCGCAGATCGTGGCCCCAGCTTCTATCAGATCTGACAACCGACAAGTGTGAAAACGAAATTAAAATACGGCGCCCGAAAACCGGCAAGTGGAACAGACTGTTACTATCAAACTCTTTCGTCGTTCGTTTTCGTTTTAGATATTTTTGCTGGTCTTTTTATATTTAAGTGCATTTTCCATTGTATATTCCATTAAGTTTTGTGTTATTTATAATATTATAAAATGCCGTGCTCGTATATTAAAAAACAACTGGGATACATTAGACAAACTATGGACAGACAACCTGATGGAATTTTGTTTAGATTTCTTGTCTGTTTGTTCGCTATTCACGTGGGATTTCGATGCAGTTTTCGCTGATTGACAGCAAATTCTTAGATTTAAAATCTGCGCTACCATAATGGGAATCTCACTGGAATTTTCCTGAGAACGGTTTGTAGTTGTTCGAGTGCGTAAAATTTGCTTATTCGGACTCAATTTTCACACTAAAACGATAGCTTACACTCTTTTTTTTAAGCGGTACTTTGTGTCCCTGGAATACCGCGGGAATTTCAAGTCAAACGTGGATGAGTCACGGGCATATTCTACTATTGACTTGTTGTTCTTTTCTCTAAAATTTCGTCGACTCTTTCGAACTGATCGGACGAAAACGAACGACGAAAGACCTTTGTTGAGAGTAAAGGCCTCTGGTACGCCTTTTGAAATTAGACCGTTTTGTTTACATGGTGTTGTATCCGAATAAAGTTGTATGGGCTGTATGCCTCGATGGATTAAATAAACCGCCTCGCTAACTGCGAGACTCGTGATCATACGACATGTGCGCGGCTGCGAGCCGAGCCGCTAGCTCGAACCAGTCCGGCTCCGAAGTCACAACTGAATTCTCCTAAGCATTGGACGTTGTATCTGTGTAGTGTGTGTGCATTTGGTTATAATTCCGAACTATTAACGAAGTGCTTTATTAGCATTAATACTTCAATTTATGTGTTAGAAAGTTTTTACCTAACAAATCACCGCTATATAATTGATATTCGCATGTTCGTCGTCAAAAGTAGGTATATACCTAATATATTGTCATTCGGCTAAATTATGTGCAAGTTTTAAAAACGCGAAATACTGTAGAATAAATAACATTTAAACTTTTTGTAAATCGACAATATTGACTGTGACTGATTTAAAACTATTGCTTGAAACGGTGCTCTTTTGCATTTTGCAACAACGGTAACTTTTTATTGCTAATTAAATGGCCAAATATGTATTACGAAAATAATTTGATTCCGTATACATTAAACACTATCTAAGTTGGTTTGTACTGGCTTTAGACAGCTGTCTGTTTTGTACACCTGCTGTCGTCTACCTATGTAATTAATTCTATAGATTATAAATAACTTTCTCTTGGAATAATAGACATTAGATAGGTACACTCATCAATAATAGAATGTGATCTCTCCAGAGATAAAATAAATTCATATATATACCCATGTTTATATCTCAATGATAATAAGGTACCTAAAATTATGTTATTCGTCTTAACCCGCCTTTTGAAATTACCCCGCCTGCCACTAATGAGTTTTACTCTCACTCTCTATTCGTGATTTTACATTACAAATACATGGGATTTTTTTCTGTCATCAATTTAATAAGAAAAAAAATGCAAACATATTTTAAAAATATAATCTAATATAGATTTTAATTTTAAACTTAGCTAAGGTATTTTAAAGGCAGATACCTAATTAAATACATCTTGAGCTTTAATTTAGGCTAACCAATAACCATGTAAGAAAACGTATTCTTCTTGTTACCAGATTATTTATGAAGCTTTTATACTGAAAACCTTGAACTTTTCCGATTGTACAAAGGACAAGGGTTTTTATGCGACAATGAAGTCGTAATGAAACTTAAAAGTACTTAGGTACCTATTATTATGCAGCTTCATCTGGGATAATGATACATATATATATTTCACGCAAATAATTCTAGCGATTATGTCTTATTATGTCTCGCGTTGGGAGTCTGGCTTGTGGCTACAGGCACTCCCCTCGGCGAATTTAGGTACTTTTCTAGACGATAACACGTTTAGAATAAGTGCTTGCATTCGCCTAGGGGCAGCCTGTGTTGTCCCACACCGCTGTCAGTGCGGAGATAAGGTCGAGCGCCTCGGTCACCATGGGTTATCGTGCATCAGGAGTGCCGGTAGAATTTCACGTCATGCAACACTTAATGACATAATCCGTCGGGCTCTTGTCACCGCCGGGGTACCTGCCGTCCTAGAACCGAACGGCCTGTGCCGCGACGATGGCAAGAGACCCGATGGTATGTCATTGGTGCCCTGGAAGATGGGTCGCCCCTTAGTATGGGACGCGTCTTGCGTTGATACTTTGGCAGCGTCCCATCTTCCAGCTACTAGCATGTCTGCCGGTACAGCTGCTGCACAACAGGAGGCCCTAAAACGCCGCAAATACTCAGCCATCGGAAATGGCTACATATTTGCGGCTTTTGGGGTCGAGACCCTGGGACCATGGGGGCCTGAGGCTCACAGACTTTATCGAGACATAGCCAAACGTCTGGTGGATGTCTCACATGACCAAGAGACTGGCTTATACCTTGGACAACGTATCAGCATTGCCATTCAGCGAGGCAATGTGGCCAGTCTTTTGGGCACGTTTCCGACTGACAGCGGTCTGGAACTAGATTTTATGGTTTAATTTTAGTTTTTATTTATAGCTTATTTTTAGTTTAATTTATTTATAATTTAGAAAATATTAATTATTTATACTTTTATTTGCAATATCATTCTAGCGATGGATTTAATGAGTTATTTAAAATGCGTATGTATGTATGTACATTAATGTGGCTATGAGTTAACGGCGATTGTTACGCTATAGATAAGACGCATTCGGCCACAGCCTAACGATCTTATTCATATTGAGTTAAAGTAAGTTTGTAGGCGACTTTAAGGTTCTTAAAGAAGAACTTACTTTAATTCAATATGAATGAGACCGTAAATCTTTAAGACTAACGCAGATAAGCCCCACTATTAGACCAAAAGTTATATACTTAGGCTGGTGTGCATAGGCATTTAGCCGACGGCCGTTAAAATAAAATAATTGCTGTTTAGCCATACAGTTTAAACGATTATTTCATTTTAACCACCGGTTAAATGTATATGCTCACCGGTACCACGGTCTTTAACCGTGCTTTAAGAACGTGTAAATCTAATCTGAAAAGCGCACGCCGTAAATTGGTCATTGGAACACACAATCCGTTGGTATGTATAGATCGCAAAATCCTACAGTATTGTTATCAGTATGTTTTTAAGGCGTATTGGGTTACTTTTTTTTTCAAGTCCTCCAATGTTGTAATAATAAATTAATTACATTTTACGGCAAAATTGTCTTAATACATTCCATACTGTAGAAACAATAGAGCTTAAAACTTTAATAAATAAATAAAAACTAATATATACAACTTTCTCTGCGCAAACCCGTTTGCAGAGGAACCACGTAGAACTTGTCTCTTAATTCTATATTTTATGGAATTTCTAAACTGACAAGTGCAACAACTTAAGTTTTAAGGTCAGGTTCAGAAACCAAGTTCAAGTTCTATCATTTCCTAAAATGTAATCTAAGAAAAAGTGTAAGAGTCTTTAATGAGTGTATTTTTAAAATACATATATAGATTGTACCATGTGTAGTGTGTACCTTAATCTTTGAATTGTTACTTTTGAATATTTATTTCATCTTACCCGAATGTAGGTAAGTGGGTGATACCTATAACTTCAACGATAAAATCAGAAATTCGCCAATAATAACTTGACGAAAGCGTATTCAAATCGAAAGTAGAAAATCTTTGACAAGCCCAAATATTCCAAATGCCCCTCGCACCACATGTTTTAATAAAGCACTACCGGGCAATTAGAACAGTAACGCGTCCGTCCTATTTAATTGTTATCTTTTTGGTATTGTTAGTGCCTTCAAAATATTTCGTAGGTTTCCGCGACAAATATCACTGAATTCAATCAAAATTTGAGAAATTTTACATTAAACTATTCATAATCAATAGAATACGCATATAATTCTATTATGCTCTTACTTATATTGGTAGAGGTGTTAATTGAGGACATTAGGTAATGGAAAAAAATGGCATTGTGAGTTCTAATTTTTCTACCTTAATTAGAAATCAAAACACCATTTTTCCCTTCTTTAGCTATAAATATAAAGGATTATTGATAAGACGTAATTAACTGTCCACCAGTAGATAATCAGTATTTTACGAACAAACTGCTCATTTAATTCTACTATTTGTAAGGCTTCTGGATAAGACCCGTGGTTTCGTCGAGATATACGAGTAATACCCCAAAAATCTGCAACATGAAATGGGAAAATTTCACTATCAGTAAAGACAATGTATTCAATAGATTAAATTCTAGGAAAAGCCTAAAATGTGCTAAACTTTTATAAAATTTTACTTACATCAATGTTGTAAATAGGTCAGCAGACTTTCCCTACCTTTGTTTCATAGTGGTAGTCCGATATATTTGCTTAATATAGGGATGGTTATAATATAACCAATGTATAAGCAGTTATAGGTAAGAGGGCGGTAGCAATGAAAAGTGGGTTGGTTGGGTGTTCCACCACCACGCGCCGCCGACCATAGTTTACTAGGTGTGTCGACCTAAATACCAGATTTTCAGTTGACAATTAAATTAATAAAAAGTAATTCGATGTCCACAACCACACCTTAAAGCTAGTCAACTATTTTATAAATTACCCTAGGATATGCCCGGGACTTCATCCACATTTGACTTAAAATTCCCGCGGGATTCACGGAACGATTCCAAGGGTAAAAAGTAGCGCAGAGCTTAAGTCAAGAATTAGCTGTCGATCAGCAAAAACCGCATCGAACTCAGTCCAGTAGTTTTTACGGATCGAACAGATAAACAGGCAAGAAATCTAAAAAACAATAGCTTCACTGTACAGACGCGGCTAGTTTAGAATTGTACAATATTATAGTTATATACTTTAGTTATCGTGTGTCCTGAAAAATTGATTATTATTAATTGAGTTTATTCGCTGAAGAATTGCTACTTTTAGGCTCCATTATTCATACCACTTTTCCAAATTTGTATTACGTTAAACCTGGTGACCTGGTGTTTCTAAACACGTTTTTTATAAAAACTGGCAAGATACACTTATTGGTCCAGGCACAGCGAGGGAGGCCCTAGCGTACGCTCCCTATTTGTCTATTAGATTACGGAAACCGAAAGAAGCAAGTAATAGCAAATATAGAATAGAATAGATATATACCATATCACATTGACATATTTTGTTCAAATAAATTTTCATTGAAAGCGTTTTTGCTGTATTCTACTAAAATAGATTACGAATAAAACGACTGTGATGTTAGACAGACGACACAAGGGCCATGATAAAATTATAGACAAGTTTTTTATTCTGTTTTCTGTTACGGAATTACAAAAATAAATGAAGATCTATTTATTATTCATTTATTTCTTTCTACTTATACTTGTATACATATAACTAGCTTCTGCCCGCGACTTCGTCCGCGTGGTGCGATTTTTGAACGATCCCACGGGAATTTTTTGGGATCAAAAGTATCTTATATGTTGACCAGGGATATCAAAATTTCATTTAAATCGGTCCAGTCGTTTCGAAGATTAGCCGGTATAAACAGACAAACCGACAAACAGAGAAACAAAAAAATGAAAAAAATCTAAATTAGTTCTATTTCACTTCTTACATCCCCCTGATTCGGTTTTTAACATTTTTCTTCATTGTACAGATATTCAACCTCTACAGTTTTATTATATGTATAGATTATTGTATGGTTGACATTATTGTTGATGTAAGGAGTGACGTCATTTTTGTGCCATGAGCCATCCAACCGGTTTCACCAACGCCACAGCCCAGCCGGTGACCTCCAATTATGCTAATACCAACGTATCTATGTTTATTGTATATTCCTCCCCGACCACCTTTTTATCGTGCGCAGAACCCTAAATTGGATCGAAAATAGTGTCTAACCATGGATAAAAGCCACCATAAACTGAACAACTCCAGGACTGCTGGGTCGCCGTATTTAAGACCATTAGGTATACTTATAACACTAATCGCATTTATTTGTATATGGTCTGGTACACAATAGAGTGTTATCTATTTATCGCAACAGATATAAAAATGTTCAACGATTAATGAACGAGTAATTAACGAAAAAAACAGCTTCCGTTGAACCACATGGGTGCTGTAATTGTTGCTGATTAAACATCAGGAGAAATATGGCGTAAGTTTCGCTACGGTAAACTGTCCTCATTTTTTATTTTATGCGGGAACTATTTTGATACTCGTGTTTAACTATATTTTTGCATCAATGGGGCATGATGCAAAAATATAGTTAAACACGAGTATCAAAATAGTGCGTGTAAAACCACGAACTATAAAACGTTCCGTATAATTGAGGAAGTTGTACTATTTTTCTCGTTTAGATATAAAAAGCATTTAATCGAAATACCTACATCTCCTTATGATCCTTATGAATCACAAATACTTTATATCAACTAAACCTATATTCGTATTCGTATTAGTGTTTTATAAAGTCTAAAATCTATCTATATTATAATAAATCTTGAGGGGGTGTGGACTTTGTACAATGACTTAAAAAACGTGAAAAATCAGCGCGGCTAGTTCGGCCCAGCAGATTCTATAACTACAATTTTCAGAATTTGGGTGTGTTTGTTTCTGTCAAAGCTTCACGTAAAAACTATTAATTACATCATTTATTTATATAGGTAAGTTGGGAGTTTTTGTTGTGGAATTATATAATTCTTTAAATACATGAATACAATGTGAACGGCCTAGTTGTTCGCAGCGTGACGGCAACTAAGCACTTCTTATCGGTGCAAGTAAAAGACGTACCCACTTCCACTCTACTAACTTAAAATATGTCGTTGTAAGCATGCATGCACGCCAATAACAACCGTATTATTCGTAAGTGTAAAGTAATATGTAATAATTTTTAAGGTGGTTAACAAAGTGGGAGGTGGTTAAACCACCTCCCACTTTGGCCGGACATCACCACAAGGTTAATGAACTGCCAATTTAGCAACTTCGACTTACAAAAAACGAAACACATGTAGCCAGTTAGGCTGAGCACGTAGTTGGTTACTTGTGAAGACCTATAAGATATACCGATAATACTTACGTTAGAATTTTGTTCGGTCAAACCCAATTTAAACACTTACCTACTAAATGAACATTTTGCACTGAAATTTTTCTGTAGCGCTAAAAGCCACTTGCCACTGAAATGAGTAGAATTTTGGTATTATTAATATTAAGTTTCTAACGTTAGTTATCAAGTCAAAAATTATACGGATGACTCCTAAACGACTGCCACCTGACTTTTGTGCCACTCCTAAAATGTACTAACAATGACAAGGAAACCGCCAAAGAATGAAACCAATCGAAGTGTGAAAATACAATGTACTCTGTGGTGTGAAATGTGTATTAAATCTGATTCAAAGCTATATCGGCGTAAAAAAAGTATTTTAATTAAATTAAACTCCACTTATGTTACTTTATCAGCAAACAAACAGTATTGCCGATCTTTATAAATACGTAAATAGAGCGTTTTTTAGGGTTTCGGTGGCATAAACATCTGTATATAGCGAAACCGATCCCTCCTGTCTTCCAGGGTCAAAAATATACTACTAAAAATAAAATACATTCTCATTATAGAAAGTACCTACACAACTATAGTTTCCCCGTTTTAATACTATAGTAAAAGTAAAAACCCCATTTTCTGTATCATAATGTTGAATAAGTCATTCAAGATGATCAAAATTTGTCGTTGGCTCAACGCTAACCGCGGAAGAAGAATAAAGAAATAACTATCAAATTTTATAATAATCGGTTTATTCCCAAGGGCCTCAACGATCAACAAACAAACATCCAAAAAGTTACATTCATGATTATAGTGATGGGTAATATGATTTATAATTTTGTAACTAGTTCGCATAATGATCTATAAGTTATCAATAGTGTTATAGAATTCTTAATATACCGTGTTTGCTAAAAAAATTAAAGCTATTTAAAAAAACAACTGTAATAGACTATATAAACGATGGAGAACACGATGCTTTTTTTATTTCTTGTCTGTTTATTCGGGATTCACGTAAAAATTACTGGGCAATCAACGGCAAATTCTTAAGGTTAAAATCTGTGTTACTTTTTATCTTGGGAATCCCGCCGGAATTTTTCCGGGAGCGGTTTGTAGTTGTTCGGGTGTATAAAAATTTGCTTATTCTGACACAGTTTTCACTAAAACGACAGCTTTGGTACTGTGTATGCCGGGAATTTCAAGTTAAGGGTGGGCAAAGTCGCGGGCATATCCTAATAATTTATATAGTGTTTCAATAAGCCACTTTCCAAGAATGAATTATCATCTACTATACGATAAGTTATCGAGGTGCCTTATATGTATATCGATTTGAATGAAATAGAAACGTGACTTGAAATTAAACAATCCAGTTCGCTGATAGACGGCAACGTTCATGCATGGGTAGTTATTGTGAGTAAGATGAAGGCTGCTTTATAATTGGATGGAGAACTTTTGATATTTGTTGACGGCCAGTTATGTGGGGAGCAATACCTAGCCTTGGCAACTCGGCCGTGTCGCGGTAAAAGGCATAGAGCAAATAAATGCTAACTTCTGCACATCGTAAGGAATGATAATATGTGCTACCGGTGTCATAATAAATATTGCTCAAGACCGTGTAAAATGATGAACAAAACATAGGAAACCGGACTTAATTCTAAAATGCTCCAGACCTAAACGAATGTCAGGTCATAAGTTATAATTTATCACTGCTGACTTCAAAGAATCGTCAAAAAGCTGAGCTATCGCCGCCGACTCATCTTGCGGGTTAGTCAGGCATTCATAACATACTAAAACGATCGTTTACATCATTCTTTATTGAGTTATATTGTGATGTTATTTTGTAAGACGACGTATATCGCTCCGGTCTACGGTCACACTCACAAGCAGACCTTCGCCGATAATAGCGGTGACGACATCGCGAACTCCCAGTCCCAGCACAATCCTATAATACAGTCCTATATGCTTTGTCAGAGCACTCACCTCTGTTCAAACCAGTTTACATTTTTATAGCGCAATTTTTTTCACTGAACTTGCGAGAGTTGCTTTTATGAAAATCAAAAAATATTTGTTAGCTTAAGTAGTCTTGCACAATTTTATTTTTAAACAGTCTGTTGTAATTTGTGACAAAAGTTGAAATGTTCAGATTAGAATAAATAGAAATATAGCACCAATGAACATTTGAAAAGAAATTTATAGTTATTAGATATACATTATCTTTTAATTATAGAAATCTTAAAAATGAAATAAGCCTTATAATTAAGAGGACCTATATAATTATTTAAGAGGATTATTGCCATCATTGCCCCTCTATAGGCTAACGGTATAATAACATAATTACGCGTATTATGGCACCATACCTAAACATAATTGTAAAAACTTATTTTATAGCAAATGTATTAAGATTGTTAATTGATTGTAAATTAACATAAAAAAGTCTTGTAATTAGTGAATAAATGGAAATGGCATTTGGCAGCTGCTGCCGTGGCACGGTTCGTACGCTTTGATTTAAATCAGTCTTTCTATTCGACACAACCTTCGTCCATGGCTCACAACCTTTTCTCCTATATTATTTGATATTTTTCTCTATGTCTATAGGACCTATAAATTGGACTAAACAAGGGAAAGTTGAAATTGTTGCGGGCCGTAACTTATAATTTGAAAAAAAGGCATCTCAAATTATAAGCCAGTAAAGTAAATACTAAAAAACTACTAAATAAAGTAGTTTATGTTTGTATCCATGATCTTTTCACAATTATTTATTGACTGTTTATAAAAAGACCGTTTAGATAACATACTCGCGGCTCACATAATATTCCATTGAGACGTATAAGAATTATTACTTGGACAAAAAGTGCAAGATTTGGTTTACTAAGAAATTGTGCCCTACTTTCCAAGGCATTATCGATTTACTTATCCTACTACCGCCCCTCAAGCCAAGTAAAATCTTAAAGTAGGTATATGTATTTTTGTCATTTTACTATAAGTAAAAAAAATGTATAGATCTAGAGCAGTACATGGCTTGCTACTTGTTCAGAATGTTTTGTATCTATCATGACTTTCATGAAGCTTCTACGACGCTGTGTTTGTTAGTCTGAATCTATATTCAGACTAACACAGGCAAAAGAAACTACAACAAGTTTATTTGCATTCTTCTAAATTGTTGATGACCTTAAGTTTATAATAACTTTTAAACAGAATAATCTGCAGATCTTTGATTATTTAACCTCCTGCAGATGTCTTGAAAAAAATAAACAAATCTCGTCTGAATTTTTTATGCACATTCAGAATGCTTATCAAATAAAAAGTTTGGTTACAATTTATTTGCGCAGACTATATTTTTTCGAATCAATGTTTTAGATAGTTGTTACATATAAGTGCTTAAAATATAATTTGCTTCAATGATTTTGCCTGAAATAAAATTAACATCACACCGGTCAGTTTAACGCAGCGTGAGTGTGATGATCGTACTGTATATTATTTATCCACACACTTAGAATTTAAATTGTGTTAACTTAGTCATAATATTGAAATCAGGAAGTAAGCTTACAACTAAATAATTATAGTTATATGCCAGGTCATTGTCACTAGAAGCGTGCCCAGACGGTTGAATAGTACCAAATGCTTACTTAATTTCATGTTTTTGACAAAATCGATGTACATTATACACCTACTTAGGTATAAACGTTAGCCAAATTCATCGGCCGATGGCCTGACTCGCGGCCCATTTCCTTAGCTTATAGAATAGCTTTTGATCACGCAAACTATAGATACTTACCTATATGTAACTATTCAATACAATAACATCCATTTCAATCGAAACATGAGATATGAAAGAAATATTTTGGATAAGACTTATAAGATACTATATTTCTAATTATATAAGTGTTCAGTCTACGGCTTAGAATGCTTAGGTTAGTGGCCAATTAATACATAATAATTGTGTTTAGGTCTCTCCACACGACTACGGATAATAATGAATTTTATAACAGTTGGTCCATTCCCAAATCCATGAAAATGTTAAGTAAAATCAAATTATGTTTTAATTTCATATATAACTAACGATAATACATATATTACAAACTATTATAATACCTATAATATTTATGCTTTAGGTTTAGTTTGAAGCATTTAACAATAACCAGAATACAATGTATAAATGATGGAAAATACGATACATTTTTTTTAGATTTCTTGTCGCTTTGTCTGTTTGTTCGAGATCCCCGTAAAAACTACTGGGCCGATTTTGATGCGTTTTTTGCTGATCGACAGCAATTTATTAGACTTGAAATCTGCGCTACTTCTTATCCTGGAAATCTCGTGGAAATTGTTCTGTAAATAATTTAAAATAGCCAGATTGAGTGTGGTGCATAAAAATTAGCTTATTCCGCCACAGTTTTCACAAAAAAAATACCTTACATTCTTTTCTGATGTTGCGGTACTTTTGTGTCCCGGGAACCCCGCGGGAATTTGAAGTTAAGCGAGATAGTCTCGGGAATATCCTTGTATCACGTGTAAATGTGTACAAATTCATTAAATTACAGGTAAGAATTGGAATGACAATTTTGGTTAGCTATAAACATCAAATTCCCATTTAGTCTCATATGTCATCTTATTAAATATAGGTAGAATTATCTATGTTATAATGTTTTTTGATTAATGATTACGAATTTACGTTAATAATTATTAACGTTAAGAATTTTGAAATATTTTGGCCTGTTGCCACAGCGTAAAATGCAGCTGTCGTGTGAAAGTTTAGGACGATCTTAGTCGTACACTAACGTAACCCAGATTTATGATGTTGTATTTGTATTCTTTTTATAAAATTCTCTGTCAATAACAATGATACACATAAAATAAAACAGTAGCTGATTATGCTGACCTCTTTGAACTATATGTCGCAATATCTTCGGTAAGGTAGCATGCCCAAGATGGTCTCTAAATGCAATACACGTAGACGCATATATTTGGTTTCTATTGTAAATCAGACCACAACCAAATTGCTTTTTATTTGATAGAAGCGACTTTGCTGAATTGTACAACATACCTGCACATACC
This sequence comes from Dendrolimus pini, assembly GCA_949752895.1. Lineage (NCBI taxonomy): Eukaryota > Metazoa > Arthropoda > Insecta > Lepidoptera > Lasiocampidae > Dendrolimus > Dendrolimus pini. The sequence continues at coordinate 12,590,439 of OX457130.1, forward strand.
CCATCTGCTTATAGTCTCGAATTTTGACACAAGTCTGCTTGCCCATTGTATAACACAATTAGCATGACAAAATAAACGTTGAGATGCAAGAACGCCAAAACCAATAAGCCATTTAATTAAATCTGACCTGTACTTACGACTATCAAGGTAGGCAACTGGTAGATCAAGATATTGCATAGGGCTACTTTGATATTTTGCAGATTCATAATACGAATCTGCAAAAGTGGCTTTTATAATAAGCAGCACACCAAGAGTCTAGTTGTATTTCCTACGTGCGTACTTCACATACTTTGACATACTTTCTCTAAAGCCTAGAATTTTTTTTGAGTGTTTTTATGCGTTATATAAGCATAATTATATACTTATGATAAAATAAAGTTTTATCAGCATTAATATTTTTTTTAATAAAAGATGTTAGCAATTGTGACCATTGGTGATGAGATCATAATTATTCTTAAGCGTCTAATGGATGCTATTTTAATTCCAATATTGTCTCACTATTCTCTGCCGTCTGTAGATCGTAGGCGAGTAAATACTAAGTGACCGTGGCCTCAATTTTTAATGCTATTTATTATGTTGACTGTTACAAGATTTGAATAACGATGCTACAATAAAGTTGCACTGCAGAATGTGTAGGTTCAATGATTTTGTGTTAAATACATGATACTTGTCTAAAATGTGCATTTAGAATTGTATCTGATAAAAATGATTTTAAATTGATTTGATATTTTTTTTATCCCAACTAGCACATCCCAGCGACTAAAAAATTGTGGACATATCAGAACATTGCATAATTAATAGAAAGTCGTTGTTTTTCGAAAATATTCACAATCGACGACTAGAACCTTATTCTTCTTTCTTCTTATATATAAAAATGAACGTTTGTCTGTATGTCCTTTATAGAATCTTAAACTATACATTTTATCATGTGATGGTGTTTAGCAAAGTTGTTCTGCATGAGCCAGCGAAGGTTTTTGAGTTGGTTCACAATTGGACCCGATAGGTGGCGCAGCTGTCGGCATATCGATTGAAGCTTTTCCGGACAGGACGACGTCTGCCGGGACAGCTAGTTTCTAATAAATATTTTATTTTGTATTCAATATAAAAATATCTACTTCAATTCATTTCATTTTCACACTTGAGAAAAGAAACACTAAATCATTTCATTGTCATGTTTTGAATTTCAGTTACAAGATGTTCTCGAGATAACTAACGCAGTTGTACAACGAAACAGAACTAACCACCAAAATGAAGCAAATCGTGAATAAGAACCTTATTACGCTAAAATGCGTGCTCTTCTGTTTCCTCTCAGGTAATATAATATTTGTAACTTAGATGGATTATATAGAGTTTCTTCTTGTATAAATTGTGTTATCTATATGTGTACTTTCACTTCAAAAATGGTAGTCTAGTATAAGCACATAGTAGAAGAGAAAAAATGACCTTCTACTAGGCCCGGACTACTTAATTTTATTTTGTTAAACAACAGGAATTCGGGATGTACATACAAATATACGTGTTACTGTAAATAAAGGATTCTTTGATTATGATTTTCCCCTAGCGAAACAATTTCGGGTGCTCAATGGGAAGTTCTTAAATAATTTTTAGGTAAATAAGCCACCTCATCTCCGGTTTTCAATTAAAATTTATAACAAAATTTCAGTAAATTCTCTAAAGCCAGTAGCAATAACTTAAATATAACATAAGTACATAGTTTTATAAAACGAGTGTACACAACAGTAAAATGGAGAATGGCGTAGGGCAAATGGTCAGTTGATTATAAAGACTGGCAGGGCGCACCCAAGATGGAAGCTTGCTGAAGCACGACTTTATATTGTGAGACTTTTTGTAAGAGTTGAGAATCAACAACGCCTTTAAGTAACAAACTGCTTTTTGCTACTATGAGACCGATTCAATAGGCTTGTTGATTTGCAACACAGAATTTCACAGGGTATATGGCAAGACAAGGTAACCAATGTTATAGAAATTACTCGTACAATTTGTCTAGTGGGTGTTTGGTTAGTTTAACAATACTTCGCACAGATGGTTCATGCGTTGTTATTTAAAATACAGCCGTTTCTATACGTGCAACGAAGCCCGCATTTCTATATAAATATGGGGTCAGGATAGACATTAAAGCGGTAGTTTTTATAGCTTGGAAACCTACAACCGTTGTTCGCTGTTCACCGCACAACCCACAAAATATAGGTGTGCATAGAACAAGAAATTAAATTATATTTCATTTATTCAAGCTTTACCTAAAATCCACTAGTGGGTTCATAAATGTATAGTATTAACTGTTAATAGTTACATTAAGGCCCGAGTTCTAGAGCAGTATACTCATATTTAGGTAAATTGACACTTGAGATTTGGTCAAATGCACAGTATTTCGGCCTCATGACGCTTCCTGCTTTCGTATACTACATTTCAATTTGGATGAATTTATCTATATATTATCTATATATATAATTATAATTTGGATGTATAGGCTGAAAAATAAAATGTGTCAACTTTAAATCAGAAACTTGAAATTTTAAAGTTAGCACTTATTTGTTCAAAATAAGGTAATTAAATTAATACATCATTTGTATGTATGTAGCTCAAGAGATATTATCTGTGCAGAAACGGAGAAAGAATACAATTTCTCGCGGCCGGGCGGCCTGTCGTAAGAGGCGACAAAACAACCCACAGCCAGGTGGTAGGGCATTTGCCCGACTGGGTGGCTACCACCCCTGGTCTAAAGTATGTCGCCATAACAACCTTGAGTTGGGTTCCGGCATTAGTGACCAGGTTCCAGTCCCTGTTAAGAGAGCAGCAGCGCATTTGTTGCACCTTTGGTGTTGCAAATATCCATAGGCTATGGTAACCTCCTGCAATAAAAAATAAAAAAAAAAATATTTTCAAAACTTCGAATAGAAATACGTGTTGTTTTAAAATAATACCCATACTACTAATAAATATACTTTTACACTTACTTCATTTTAATAACAGAATCATCAGAATTTTATTTGACCATATCTACTAAATCAAATTGTATTGTTGGTACGCATAATACTTACTGCTAATACGGCGGAGTATTCTCTTGTCGACATTATTTATGTGCCTCAATCAACCGTATCAATTGATTTATGTTTGTATTTTGTAGGAGTGGGCTGCATATTTCCGTTTCTTCCACTGCATATGTTATCAGTGGGGCTAGATAAAGGAGAATCTCGTCTTATATCGGCTATCGCCCCGTGCATTGCACTTCTCGGCCCTGCTGTGTTGGGACCATTGATTGACAAGTTGGTATATTTCATTTCTCAATATTATGACATAAATTTCATTAATAAATTACTTTAACCTGAACTTGGGGCATCTATCTTGAATATGAGTCTGATTTTTAGGGTTCAGTGGAGAATTCGTAAAATGGAACCCTTATACAATCGTACAACAGTTTTTTTCAGAAACTGCTTATTAGTTTATTTTAGCTTAGACTATGAACTTTGTTTTTTTTTTTATTGCCTGAAGCAGGCAAACAGGCGGACGGCCCACTTGATGAAAGGTGGTTACCGTCGCCTATGGACGTTTGCAACATCAGGGGCGTTGCCAACGCGATGTCGGCCTCTAAGATATTTTATAATGCCTTTCTTGAACGACCCCATGTCGTACGAATAAATATTACATACACTAAATACAATGGTGTAATAAAATTCCGAAAGCCATAAAAATGAGGGTTAGCAGCCAAAAATTTAACTGAGGGATAAAAAAAAATTCAGTCTTGTTTGTTAGTCAAGCTTCTTGAAAGTATGTCCCGTCACGTCTTATTATCGAAGTTGAAGTGCACACCTCTGAAAAATTTGAAGTTTGAGCAATAAGAATCCTTTGAGTAGTTTATTAGTTATTTTGAATTAAATATTAATTATGGTTCCGTGCCTAAATTACAAAAAAAATAGTGAACCATCTTTATTTCTACGAAACCGGCTAATTTTAACTTGTGATATCGCATACTTAACTTTTGAATTTAATTTAGATCTCTACTAACATTTTTCTGCGACGTTTTACTATTTATACTGTTTTGGTAATGTAAAAAAAACTGTATGTGCAGTTCACACGCAGTAGAAGTGAAACTTCAGAAAATATACTCACAGATAATTCTACTCTAACTTTTATTAATATAAATATAATTCCTTTAGTCTACATCCGTCCACATGTTATGTGCCAAATAAATTTCTTGTTTCTTTAAATTTATTACTGTTTTAGTGTATAAAAATATTATTATCAGTTTTATTTCGGTCCAAATTGGACCTGTGTTTCATCATCGGTCTTATTGAGTCTCTAGCGTTTTCATTTCATCAAGTTTCAAATCAAAACGATTCTAAAGAAATTTCACTTCAAAAAATCCTTTTTTTAAACAATTATAAAAAAATACATATCTGTACAACATACCTACTAAATTATATGTATAATATTTTTAGTAACGGTCCAGCCCTCTAAAATCTAGGGCCAGTAAATGTACCATAAGAAACCTTACTGGATATTTTAACAGATTATCAGTGGGCCGAGGATCAACTGGTGGCGGATCTGGACCCAGTGGCTCTGGAAGTCTGCTAAGATATGTCACAGCCTTGTGTCTTATATTGAGCGCTGTTTTCTACACTCTTTTATTAGCTGTACCATACACTGAAAGACATGAGGTAAGTTAGAACACGAACTTCACGGAACGTTAACCTTTTATCAGGCGTAAAATTTCTAACAAGCGTTTTTGTCCTATTCTGTGATTGAAAACAAAAGTCAGTGAGCGCTTGAAGAACAAGATAATAAATAAATACCTCAGGAATAAAATGGATTAAAAAATTAAATACATTAAAAACTATTGTTACAAACATTCAAAAAACAAAAACTTCGTTGAATTTGGTCTCTTTATTCCAACTTTTTAAATTATTTACGTTCATTCGGTTTTTCAAAACTTATCACATGTGTTATACCTACTAAACTTTCATGATCATGAGTTCGTTTATTTCATCGGCTATTTTAATTCTTTTATTATTCTCATTTTGTATTTTGTGCATAAGAGCAAGATACCGGTCACCTGGAATCCGTAGTTCAAGCCCAAGATGGTGGAGTAGAAGTAGCAATGTTGCATTTAATACCTCATATCTACGTCCCTAAGAGCCTACCAATTAGCGATTAAAACAATACTTGACATTGCATTCAATGCGCCAGGCTCGTCGGCCTCAAGTGCTGTTCATGTGCAATGCTGATAGCGCTTACGTCATGCAAGAGGTCTGCAAAGAGGACATGCGGTGCAACAGGTGGTCCGGTGAGAAGGTCAGTCTCGTATAAAATAGTGTTACGTCATGGTATTATTTTGTAACTGTTACCTCATAATAAACTTTTAATGCATTAGTCAGCAATGAAGGCGTGGGCTTATAAAATTAGTTTAATAATAACAAGCCGCTTCTGTTACAACGCCCATTATTATAAAAAAGCTAAAAGTTTTAAACTTTTACTCTCTTATTTATAATAATTATTATACAAGGTTTATAAGCTCGCTAAACAGAGTTTAAAAAAGTTATAAGTATTTGTATTAACACTTTTTTAAAGAGGCTATAAACCTAATATAACTATTAAGAATAAATAAGTAAGAAACTTGGATTTTCTATTTAAAAAAAGACGGTGTGCGTCTCGGGACACCCGACAGAAGTGATAACTTAAACTAATCTAACGTGAGAGAAAGGGAAGCCAGACAGGCTGGCGCCGTAACGCGTTATGTAACGAAGCGATTTACCTCCCATAAGAAGTTATCCCTACAAAAAGGTATAACACGAAGCAATCGTGTTACTCGTGCTTTGTCATTGATTATATCTGGCTTCCTTTAAATTTAAATTAAAAGTACAACGGCGCCAGGCAATTGTTTGGTACTTTTCTTCGTTATAGAAGAAGCCATAGAAGCCCTATGTCAATCTAGGTTACCTAAATGAAAGAAGCTGTATTCGAGCTCTAGCATGTTAGGGTCTACTCTAAAAATAAATATAGTATGTAATTGACATTATTACATATTATTATTTATAACGAGGCAATAGTAGGTACCTACTCTTTTTGTATTAGTTTTAATTATTATTTAATAAGTAATTAACATGATAATAATGTTTAAACAATAATAAGTGTTTTAACGGCCTTTCTTTTATGATAATTTTGAAAATAAATTTTATTGTAGAAGGTTTCAAATTTGAATATTATGGAATTTTATTTTTTACATAAAAGTTTTCATAGTGCAATCTAATTAATAGCCTATGAGGATAGTTATATTATATTGTAGATGACCATATTTATTATTACCTCTGTTTGCAGACAGGCGTCTTAGCGGTAAGCTCATGTGAGTATGGATGCGCTGATGAGAATATGACTTGGGTAAAGCAACCGTTTACCACCACATCAACTACAACTACACTCAGCCCAATGTACAACAGCGTAGCCAACGCTACGGTAAGTATTCCCTGTATGTCATTTCCTATAATCCTGTTTGTAAGTGTTTACATTCCAAATGCTAAATGTATAAAATTCCAAATGGTATTATGTAGAATTTGAAGAAAAATACCAGGAATGACAATTGTCCAGTCTGAATGGTAACTATGAAGATGCTCCTATAACTAATTCGGTACTGCTATTTCGATACGGTGTAACTATAACTCTTTCAGAGAGTAAATGACTGTACAGACTTTTTGATGTAGAAAAACTCCACTATTATTCAAAAGTTTTATTATTTATGTAACATAAAATATTTTTTAAACCAGGATGTATTTCGAACCTGGTCGTCTACGATTCAGTGAACTAGACGGGGCAATACTTAGACCGCTAAACCATAAAGGTGACCATTAAACGTGTTTCAAGGGGGAATAAAGACGCCTAAATGTCACTAGTAATTTTAACATAACATCTCAGAAAATTTATTGATATAGTTCTGAAAGATGGATTAAATATGAAATTTTAAAAAAAACGATTCCTGGTAAGGTTAATTCAGTGATTTTTCAAAAATCTAATGATACTAGTGATCTAATAAACTAAACACTTTTCATCAAAATCGGCCCCGTGACTCTTTTGAGTATTTTTCACTATTTCTTATAATCTCGGATTTGGCCATATAGGACCATTTGAAAAAATCACCTCTATAATGTGTGCTATTTTTTTTATTAAAACAGCCAGGGATAGAGCTAGTCACCGAATCGGAGGAAGTGTATCACATGAATTTTGAGTCTAGACCACCGCATTTATGTTACAATGGGCAATGCTTAGTCTACATGCAACATGTACAACGCCTGAGGGTGCCTTTGTCACTGATAGCACCCGAACCACTCGACGACAATAGTACTGCTGATTCTGACTGGTGTACATATAGGACAGGTAAGGAGATTTTTAAAAGTAACTTTTATCCCCTTGCAGAATTGTTATTTCTATAAAAAATGGTAATTGTTATAGACTGTCAAGTCTTGGAACTAGCCACGTCAAAAAACTACTTTTGACATGGTATAGAACCATGCTGGAATCGTTGTCTTGATTACAGCTCTTAGGGCTGGCTCAATCAGTGTGATACCTGTTAAAGTTTACATTTAGTAAAGATAGTGATTTGTTTTAAAATCTTTTGAAACCAAACAATCTCCATAGCAGTTTCACTAGCTGCCATTATTTCCGCTTCAGTAGAGGAAATGGCAACCACGCTCTGATACCATGTTAAAGATTGTAAGAATAATGGGTATTTAATATTGAGATCAATAATTAAAGCAAATAATATACGAGTGACAATTTGTAATCGACTTTTAATAACTGACAATTTCATAAATAATAATAAATATTAATGTATGAAAAGATTATGTAGGTACTCAAGAATATCATGTTCTCATAGAATATCGGCATAATTCGCCTTGAGCTAATTGAGTGAGTTCCGATGGCTTCTTCGTCCCCGTATCCCATCTTGCCTATCTCTTCACTTTATTTCATTCTCCTATACTATCCCATTCATCTTGTTTAATCCTTTTGTCCTACTACCTATATTCCATCCCTCTTAAAGGCTAGCGACGCATTGACTTCGCCCCTGGTGTTGCAAACGTCTATTGGTCATAGTAATCATTTTCCATTTCGTGGGTCGTCTGCCTGTTTGGCAGCTTCGCAATAAAAAATTAATGATTTATTAAAATTAGTACTTAGGTATGTCTTACGTTGTAGGATAGGAAAATACTTAGTACGGAAAACTTTAGTTAGCATTTGAATATTCGGTCGTCCGTGTTTGTCTAAATTACTTGTTTAAGATATTGTGGAATCCTATTTCTTTTAACATTTTCCTATCTGGGCATGGAAGAAGGAATAGTGATCGAATCGATTGAATTAGGGTCCAAGTTTTTCATGTTAAATTATGTAATTATTTTTATTACCTGCTTCTGTCCTAAATTCCTTTTTTATATTAAAGAAATGGAGAATATGGCGCAGATTCGTCTTTAAATGACTATTGATGTGAATGTAATATACTTTTATATTTTTATGGTGATGTTTGAAGCTGCACACCGAGTTAATTTGCTTATTGCCTCTTATGACGAAAAGGAAGGAAAGATCAAATAGACTAAACAAGGTCCACAATTGTACTTACATGTTCAATGCTCTCCACTTTATTAACTCAAACTCGAGGTCCATTTTATAGCAATGATAATGATAGCAGTAAAGCAGTTAACGTTGTTATGCAATTGCGGTCAATCAACTCAAAACCATGGTATACGGTATTTAAATGCGAATACCAATGATTAGGTTCGAAGCAGTCGTACATGGCCTTATTCACATATTAGTCACTATTTTGTTGTCTGAAATATTTTACATAACGTCATATTACGTCACAATGTTACAACGGTAGTAGATAGGTATTGTGAGTTGTAACTTTCAGACTCCGTTTGTTCGACAACCAGACAAAACCGACGAAGGATTGAGAAAATTATATGTTGAACATTATAAACCAAACAAATTAAGCCACACGAATTTCATGGTTCTGAAGACCCTCCCCCGTCTTTGTCACAGATGGTCAAATTCGTGAGACTTCTTTTACATCAAGAAATTATTAAATTAAAACAGTTCCGTAATACGGTACATGACAGTATGAAAAATATAGGCTGATTTTAATATATATCGTAGATTACAATCTAAATATGACAAAAATAACTAAAATATTAAATATTTATTGATATTTTTGAGAAATGAAATTATTATATTGCAGCCATTAGCCACGTGACAATGAACGCCGATCAGAGCGCGTGACGTCATACGGTGCAAAACACAACAAGTTATCAATGACTTCTCAGATAACACTTCAGTGAAACAGATGTTTGTTTTGCACGCTGTGACGTCATGTGAGACGCCATGTCAGCTTGACGCGTTTTTGTAACGAAATGTCAAAATATTTATAAAATTGCTAAATTAAATATGTTAATGTTGTTTTTTTGCTGAAATATTAATATTTTGGCTAAAATAGACCATAAGGCTCAAAATAAACCTGTTTCTCAAAAATGGTCAACTACCGAACTATTATTTAAATTATTTTTTAATAATTTGAACACTGCTTATACAGATAGAGTTGGAAATATTATGAAGCTCCCCCCCCCTCTCCGCCCCTTAACGTGTGACGTAATTTATGGATGGCTCCTTAAATATATATAGTCCTAACAAAATCCAGTCGGTTTCGGGATTATTAATTGATTTGGAACTATTTTAAGGACAATGCGATTTTTGTTAATTTTCCAGCGGGTCCGTCAAAATGCTTAGTACCGCCTGAACGTCTCGAAGAGATAACTACGATAGAAAGTGATTGTGAACCTGCTGTGAGGTGTCAAGTATTGGATCCTTATGATGAACCCGATGGTGTATTAGCGGACGCTGAATGCCGATTGGTAATTGGAGATCCAGCGTCTACTTTCTGGGTTTACTTAATATTAAGGTACGACGCCCTTTTTAAAATAGTCTTAAAGGTTACAAAGTAAGAAGTATTGCTGTCTTCGGTATCTCCAATTGTGAGATCAGCGGTACGTGCATGTCATCTCTGATGACGCCATGCTAATATTTCTTAGACCTACCTCTTCCGCCGGGGCCTAAAAAAGATAGATTTAGCATTCATTTGTGCCAGTCAAACTTCGTTCGCGTTGCCTAACGACTGTAACGACAACGTATTTCCATGGCGGGGTCAGAAAAATGGGATCGCAGTGATTCTACTACCTCAACTATACTATACTAAGGAATCGACGCCATTTGTCGGGATAAAAACTATCCTAAGTGTCAACCTGTGTCGAGTTTAAATCCGCTTATTAGTTTTCACGTGATGATCTGATATACAGACAGATAAAAATTATAAAAGTTGCCTTTTCTGTTAATCCAAATTAACCCCCTCATTTATGCACTTTTTAAACCCATTGCATAAACTAGTTCCCTCTACAGATTATATTATACTAGCTCATCCGTGCCCACGGCGCTGGGCATCAGAAAAAAAAATACGTATCATTAATCACAATCAAATATACCCTATGTCACTCAGGAATAATGCAGCTTTCCACTGGCGAAAGAATTTTCAAAATTAGTAGATCCAGGGATTACCCCCTACAACGTCGCAAACTTTACCTCTTTATAATATTATAGTAGGTATACATTATAGATGGTGGTTTATTTATATATATTTTACGTATCGTTCCCGCTACGGACGTTGAGCGGTCACCTTGACCTATGCACAGTGATATTGGGGGTTCTCTTTCACAGTATGATACCTTTCAAGTAAAGAAACAAAAACATAATATTTTCGATATGTCGATAAATAGCATCACATTGGCTACGTGTTAACAGTTGACTGTATTGTATTTAATTAAACTTAAATGAAGGGCTGATTACAAATAAAAAAGGCACGGAGCGAACTGTAAATGCGTATAGCGATTTTTACTATTCCGCCGATCGCTCAAGATCCGTGCCGAGAACTATAGCAGATATATGATTCAAGGATGATTTTGTCGCCAGCTATTTTCGAATTCCTAAGTACGTAGTAATTAGTACCTATTAGTCATTGATACATAATAATTATTCATAGGATTGATAAATTAAACTTGACCATGCAATGACTCAATATGATTATTTCATAATTTATTAACAAAGAAAAATATTTATAATCAATTTCCGCAGTAGCAGCTATAAATTCCAGTATTACAATACATAACACACAAAAATAATAGATTGTATTAAAAATTCCGAATTGTAAACCTGCTTTTTTAAGCAACGAAACTGACCAATTCCTTAAAAACTAATAACAAAAGCCCATAAATATCCCACTGCTGGGTTCGAGTCTCCCAATGTTATAAGGGAATGTATACAGTATACCTTGCACGTTTGGCCAACGCGGCTTGGCGGATTTGACACATCGGTTATCTCGCTGTTCAGGTTTCATTATGATGCTCTCCTTCACCATTAGCATGTGGTTATTGTAACAACATTCTCATCATGTCAGAAAACTGCCTAAGAGGTGAATAATTTTCCAGTCAGGATTCGAACATGTGTTATTTGTTTTTGAGACAACGAAGTCTTCACAATTGAACGAGGTAAATGGTGTTGCAATCGGGTTTCGTGATTTAGGTAAAATTATTTTTGTGTGTGTTTGAGCGTGATCCGGGATGGTTTAGATTTACAATTGGACTCGGTATATGGCGCTGAAATCGGGTTCTAGATTTTTATTTTTTAAGGCCAGGACATCGTCTGCCGCTGTTTGGGCTAACAGCTAGTCACATGTAAATATAAGACCTGACAGAATATATTTCAATCTCAGTATTACTTACTATTCTTTGATTTTAATCTTTTTTAATATGATTATTAAGATATTCTAGGGACGATAATTATGTACTACATACACACTATTGGACATAACGGATACGTAAGACTATTATGATCTAAATCAGCGCTTTTCAATCTTTTTGAATTTGAATATGCGACCCCTTTATAGGTTGAAATATTTTGGCGACCCCCTTGGGTCATAGACAAAAAGTTAGTAATTTAAAGACTACGTTTATGTTTTGTTTTTATATTGTTACTCATATTCATTATTCGGCCTTATACTCTGCAAAAAGCTGCTGAGCTTAGAAAATACCTAAGTACGAGGTAGAAATTTAAATTGCCTTTTCACTTTTGCCAGCGACCCCCCGAGCAAGGCTCTGCGACCCCCGTAGGGGTCGCGACCCACAGGTTGAAAAACACTGATCTAAATGATTCTTATAAAATTACAGAATATTGGCAGACATTTGGCCAACAGCTGGGCTGGCACTGTTAGGGGCGGCGTGCGTGATCGCAACTCGCGAGACGTCCCTCGGACGGGGGGACGTTGGCAGGCAGCTGGCGTGGGGAACCCTCGGCCTGGCAATATTCCCCCCTCTAGCGGGCCTGGCGGCCGAGAACATGCCCGACAGCCCATTCCTCGTACCATTTCTACTACACGCCGTGTTTATGGTCCTCGGTGCGCTTATATTGGTCGTCGACAAGTAAGTATGCAGTCATTATTCTAGTGGAGTTATCAATTTCACTCTGGGTTCTGCTCGAGGATTATTTTAAAATACTTTTGTTTGTTTGGTGCACTTTATATATACAATGGACGCGTTCCTTTAGTACCTCAGAACGCCAAAATGCTCCGTTAGCCATACTACAAGGCGACCGCGGTCGTTGTGGTCGTGGCGAAAACGTCAGCGTCATCATTTTCGATCACACAACGCTCTCAACAACTTATGTCGAATAACCATTCCACTTGGGTTTACGATTGTAACGCCGGCAAGCAAGTAGAACGGGAAAAATCGCGGTCGTGAACGTGGTAGTTTAGAGCCTCTAATGGAACGTAGCCATAAAAAGTTACTGCCAAATCATCAAGACGAGTTATACGATTGAACAGAACGTTCAAATGATAAAACTTTATTATCAAATGAGTGTTCATTAACCAAACGTTGCGCGCATAACCGCCCATTTTACGGTAGACGTGGTGGCCCTTCACAGTCGACTCTTCAACGTTTGGTGGTGAAAATTGATTGGTTGGTTGAATTGGTTCGGTAAATAATCAGGCAACACGTTCGAGGAACGCAAGATAGGCGGAGAACATTGCCACAGTCCGTGAGAGAGTACAGCAGATTCAGAGGCAGTCGATTCCTGGTCGTGCACAAGAATTCGAGCTTTCGCAATTTCAACTTAACGAATTTTGCGTCAGGACTTAGGCCTACACCTGTACAAGATTCAATAGACCCAGGAGCTCAAAGTTCATGACCATAGACAACGCCGTTTGTTCGCTGACTGGGCTTCGGATCATTTGGAATCTTTAGCGACGAGGCGCATTTTTGGATGAATAGCTATGTCAACGAGCAATGACATGTGGTTCCAGCTGGACGGCGCCACTTGCCACACAGCGGACACCACAATTGACATTCTACATGAACGATTTGAGGGTAGTTATCTCTGGTAGGGGCCATTAGTATTAGTAGTGAATTGGCCGCCAAGGTCATGAGATTTGACCCGGCTAGACTGCCTTGTTGGGCGCGTTGAAGTCGCATGTCTATGCAAATAAACCACAATTGACCGATGCCCTAAAGGTGAACATAACACAGGCAATCGCTCCAATTCAGCCGGATCTATGCGAGTCATTAAAAATTAGACCACTCGGATCCGCACCACAGTAAGAAACCGAGGCAGGCATTTCAACGATGTCATATTCCACACTTAAAACAAATACATGGGCATTTTAAATAAAAGAAAAATTGTGTTAATACCTCACCTTAATGTTGTCTATTTAATAGTTACTTGTTCATATTTGCAGTTTCGAAGAGGACAGTTTCTTTAAAAAGTAATCTATATAAGAATAGGTACCTATCGATTTCTTTTTATACACTCAATATTAAAATTAGTATATAGCTAGACTGTAACGTAACGGAATAAAGGGGACCGTTCATGAAATATATCATTCTAAATTTTACGTTTTTGTACCTCTCCACTTCCTTTGTCACGTTGCCTCACACTTCTGGGACCCCCAAACAAATGCATTTTATGACCGGTCCCTAAACTGCAGTGTCTGTTTTCTTAATATGATCAGACATATGCCGCTGTCCACCCCCGAGTGGTGGTGGCACACAGCCACAGGAGTGCTGGCCATGCCCATGAGCGCAGTGCGTCGTTACGGCGCTGAAACCGCCGCCGTCTTTGCCGTTGTTGTGCTGCTGGGCACTCTGTGGAGCGGCATCGACGCCTACTTACCCTGGTAAGACCAACTTCTATGACTTCATTCTTGAATTATTTGTATCCACAATGTCATCCGCTTTAATTTTGGATTACATACCTACTCCTAAAGACTATCGTTCTGTTTATATGTGTACGTAAGTAGCTTTGTACTATTAACACCCATGAAAACATTGGAAATAGCTAGAAGCAACCTTTTTCGATACGAATGTCAGGTATCTGTTCCAACTTCCAAGACAATTTTATTAAAATTACGGTTACTTTTGGAGATGTCTGTTTAATATGGTTGTGGTTTATGATCACCGCTCTTTTCCTTTAGATCGTAGCATAAAACAAAAGAATCTAATGCAAAAAGAAGAACAACGATTTGAGATTAACTAATATTAACATTTTAAAGCCCTTTAATAAATGTATCTTAAAAATAAGTCAAATTAATTTACATTTTAATTTTCTGTGATTTAAATAGTTTTAAGATAAATTGGATGTCGAAAATGTCTTTTAGTTGCAGGCTGTTGAACTAGCGTTCTTTAATCGATCTTTAACCCGTAAGCGTTCAACAATGTGTATCATCCGAGGCACATATTAATTAGGTTTAGTGGGTAGTTCGTCGGCTCTCTCTTCCGGAAGAGGTACTGATACCATACGAGCGTCCCACACGCATTTGTGCAGGCGGCATTAGGCGCTGCAGTTGGCCTCCCCCTGTATCCATGATTCGAGTGTGTGTCGCAAGAAAAGACATTTCCTTGCGTTATCAGAAAAGAAAGATTTAAAATAAAAATAATTTGAAATAAAATCTTTTTGTAGGACCGTAGTGGACTTAAACGGGACTGTGACGGAAGTTGGTTTAACTCTGACCGCTGGTGCTTTGCCCGCAATCCCAGCGTTGTGGTGGGCGGAAGCCGTCGTTGACTATATCGGACATTCCAACATATTCATTACTGCCTTCACTTTCTATGGAATACGTTACACAGGTAATATAGTTTATAGATAGATACATTATTTTCATAAAATGAAAACCATTGCCAGCAAAGCTAGTTCTGTTGACACAGCGAGCATAAAAAAATGTATGATACTTTCATTTTAGTATGTACAGATGGCGTAAATAATTTTCTTTTATATAATATGCTAGGTATCCCCCTACTGTCTTCTTGTTTGTTAACTTATAGTTACTATTCCATAACAATGTATAAACGTGAAATTGATTACTTAACGCCCTTGGAAATGTACGGCTTACCTACTACGAAAGTAATTATGTATGTAAATTTAGAAACTTTTGATAAACGCGACGTCGATTATGATTACTGTAAAATGGGTTATGTGGATACTTCTTGCAGGGCTTTAAGATCCAAAATGTACGCTGCTAAAAGCACTAATGCCTAGTCATGTAATACAATGAAGTCCAAAGCACCCGTAGTTTAAATAAATCTAAAAATGTTTACCTTTTGATTTTTACTTTAAATATTTATTGTACCTTTCAGGTTTGGCATACAGCAATGACTACACCTGGGTGGTTGTATGTGAAATTCTGGAAGTATTCACCTTGAGCTTGGTGTGGGTTACATCCGTACTGTACTTCCGACACTTGGTTCCCAGGAAGTATACAGCTACTGGACAAGCCTTACCTGTCATTGCGCACTTCTGCATCGGTAAGCAATTTAGATTTTTATCTTCGGGGATGAAAATCACTTAAGATCCTACATTTTTAGTTAACACAAGTCATATAAAATATATCGACAAGTAAATTAAAAAAATTTAGTAGGCACTTTTATCTCTATTAGTTCTACTTAAATCCGTCCTGAATGTTGGCTTTATTTTTTTACTTTAATTTCAAGTGTTATGATAATCCAATGTCTTTTTACTGATTGCAAAATCATCTAGTGCGAAAAAGCAGTCACTTCCAACTGACTCTTCACCTATGTTAAAAGCATTAAATAATATTTTCTTAATTTTGCTTGTATCCAAAGGAGCAGACGGTCCTTGTAGTCTGCAGCTACCGTTCCCCATGAGCATCTGAAATACCATGGGAGATACGTCATTTGTCAGACTGATACGTCATTTGCTTCTTTGAGATTTTAAATATATGTTTACAACTTTTTTCTAAAGTGATGTAAAGCGTAATCATGGTCAACCAGGTCGTTGTATCGGTGCAATAATAAGCGGCATGGTGTCCATGGAGCAGCCATTGGAATCCGCCCGCTACGTGTACCGCGCTTTGGGCGTAGTCGCCCTCTTGGTGGCCACGGTCTACCTCGCCCTCTATCATCTGTTGTTGGCTCCCAGGTGTGCGGCACCCGCTATGTCACCACCTCAACATCTCTTACAAGGTACGTTAATCTCGCTTTATATTTATGCATTGAAATACATGTATACCCTATACAAGAAACTTATACATTTTCAAGAAAAGATCCTATAGGTACCGTGACAAAAATAGGAATGTCAATCTCAGTAATTTACGTGTTGCCTTGATGCTCATTGATACTTATAAAGAAGTTAGAAGGCATTAGTATAGATTCATCGTAATGTTATAAAACAACTCTTATAAAACATTGTTACTCCAAAATTGTATACGATTCAATTGTAACTAATTTTATAGAAAGCGTGGATTTGTCTACTGTCCGGGCAGCAGTTTGTGTGTAATTTAATTAAGTGTGTTTCAAAATAATGATAGAAAGAAACACATTTATTTGGCACCACATTGAAAAAATAATATAATACGAATTACACTAAGTATATAGCAAAGCAATATGTTTCGTGATGGTACCAAATAGGTGCCTGAAACGCTGGTTTTTCAACTGCACCCTGGGACGGACGGATCTGGCACTCTTATTATATGACGGGATCCCAAGGCGCTACCATACTAACGGTTTGTAAAATCCAACCCACGGCGCAGCCGCGGGATAAACTGAAGTGAATTTATAATTCTGAAAAGACAAATTTGCTTTCCACTACATGTCTTTGTGCTAAATTACCAATTTTTATTTGTTTGAAATATTATGGTGCAAATATTAACATTAATAGAATTATACTGCTTTTACGTAGTTTTAAAGATATTTAACCCTTATAGTTTGTTTTTAAAAACAAACCGCAGTTGCAGTCCCCTAACTACTTTCACTTAATAAATGTCTCTTGTCGTCCCCAATCGCTTTGGGGTTTTAATAAACAATAAATGCTTTTACTACTTGTGCTTGATAAGTTAAATCTATGGTATATAAAAACCTTGAATTTAATATACCTACTTCAATTTAATTACAGTAGAAGAAATTTAACGTAGACCTTAGAACCTATGACTCCATTTTTATAAGGAGTAGTTTCGTATGAGCTATATCAAAGGAGCTAATGGCGTGTTTGTTGCTAAATATTTAATTTTTGTTTCAAAAAAAGCTTCTACTGTGGATGGGCAACTTGATGCTAAAGGTATGGTGATTTTTAGGATTAGAGAAAGCCAGAGGTACACAATAAATTTGTAACACTCAGTCCACATAAATATTTCTTGAAAGGTCGTAATCGAAAGTACAGTAGGTTTCCTTAAAGCTATTTGCTGTTTGTGTGTTGCTTTCACAAATCTTTTCGATTAAACAAATAATTTAACTATAGGGAACATAACATACACTTACGTGTATACGTGGTGGTGTATATATACATTTTTTATGTACAAATCAACCAAAGTGGCAGCACAAATCGATACGACAGCCACAATTATTTTAGATCTGTTATCGTGTTGCCGTTAATTTTAACACTGTATTTAAATAATAATAATTATTATTAAAATTACAAATATTGGTTCCGGCTGATTAATTACGTTAGCATAGTCAGAATATGTCGTAAGGCCAAAAACTCTTCGAGGTCGGGCATGGGTTAGAAGTAGAAAACTTTTAAGAATCGTGAAAATGCAGTGATAGCTGGCAAAATTGTAGCTTAAATGAAGATTAATTACTAACCTTTGTGATGTCAAAATAGCCATAAGTATTTTCTGAACTCGTTTTTCACGTAGATATTTTATATTTAATAAGCTAATTACTAAGACCAACTTATTTGAAGTTATGATTACTTAGTAATAGATTCGTTTATATTGAATAGTGGTCCTACTATATACAAAACTTAGATATTTTATGAATAACATTATTAGTAATTTCTAAATATTTACTCGTACTTACATAATTGTTTTTTTACTGCATTTATCCACTTTTGTCGTTTATAACATAACCATGGCAAGTGAGTACTCACTTATCTATTCATGGGAAAGTAATGGAATAAATATTACACCAATTGACTCATTGTTATTTTTCTTTGAAGAGTTCGAGCGACCAGAAATACAACAATCCATTTTCACTTAATTACATTTTATTTTGAACATCTTTAATGTGTTTATTTCATAATGTGAAGTGTCAATGTACTAAGATTGTTTGCGAAAAAAGATTCGAATTTGCGCCACCAGTTGTCAGTGCCTTCGTCATGTCATACACGTTCCCTGTAGCGGCGAAAGATAAAATAAATAATAGTTTAAAAAAACTAAAAAAAACACGCTTTTATAAAAAATCCAACTAAAAAAACAAAAAATAAAATTTAATATAATATAAAAAAGCGTGGGGTGTATTCAAAGCGCTTTTTAAGATATTATATTATTAATTGAATACACCCCACGCTTTTTTATATTATATTAAATTTTATTTTTTGTTTTTTTAGTTGGATTTTTTATAAAAGCGTGTTTTTTTTAGTTTTTTTAAACTATTATTTATTTTTCATTTTTTAGTTGATTTTTGTTTAAATGTTTTTAAATACAAGCTTTTGAGATCCTGCATATCATGTAGCAGCAGAGTGCTAGCCAAGACAAGTAAAACGAGCCCAAACACGACGGGTCTATCTTGTTTAGTACAGGAGTTCCTATGGCCACCTTCCGACTCCATCATCAGATCAGCTCCATGGTACCATATTATTGCATTGTCACGCGATATAAACATACGAGCCCAAACACGAAGGGTCTATCTTGTTTAGTACAGGAGTTCCTATGGCCACCTTCCGACTCCATCATCAGATCAGCTCCATGGTACCATATTATTGCATTGTCACGCGATATAAACATACGGGCCCAAACACGAAGGGTCTATCTTGTTTAGTACAGGAGTTCCTATGGCCACCTTCCGACTCCATCATCAGATCAGCTCCATGGTACCATATTATTGCATTGTCACGCGATATACACATACGTGCAAAATTTCAGCTCAATCGGAAAACGGGAAGTCGGTCAAATTTAGGGGTCGGTTACAGACATACTGACTGACATACAAGTGAAGCTAATATAAAGCGTGTAATCACTAGTATTTAACGTGATATATATATCACGTTAAATACTAGTGATTTTACATATATGTAGATAGATAGATAGTTCTACATATATGTAGATAGATAGTAACATTTAAACGTGTATTAAATGTATCCGTTTCAAAAGAAAACTTTTAATATTTGTTTGCTATTTGCTGTCTGCGCAAAATTTTTTCGCGGCGCTTAGCACAACATGGTATTACTTAATTTTTTGTTATGAAAACTGGTATAGGACAGCGTTCTAGTTTTTTTTGCCTGAAGCAAGCAGAGACATACGTCCCAGTTGATAGAAACTGGTTACCGTCGCCTGTGGAAAATCTAGTAATGACGTCTAAGAAATTAAAAGCCACGTTGTAGCGAAGAGGGAAACGTTCGACGGGACTTTCTGGGTTCAGAAGAGATTCAGATCATTATTGTTGAAATAAACGTAATTGAGCGAGATTTACTCAAAGAAATGGAGGTGAATATCCCGTCGCAGTTAACCCGCAGAAGTCTTAAACGTTAAAATAGTTATGAGAGGTTAATATAGTGTGAAGAAATATCTATAACGATTTAATATTTTTCTAGGATTGAACACCAATGGAGCATCGAACGGCAACTATTCACCTATGCGAGTATACCACGAGGAGCGGTCACGAAAGGGACATTTCCGTTACTAATTAAGAATAAAAACATCTTTATCTAACAAACAACTGAGTGAACGTATGCATAAATACAAAGTATCTACAATTACGTCCCGTATCCAGACATTACGATAGTATAATTAAGTAAAACTGTACGAAAGAAACTTACAAAAAATATTCAAGTTTACTTTATTGAATCTCACGATCATATTCCTACGAAAGTGAGTAAAGATATATTATATAATGAATAAAGATATATATTAGTATATTGGAGATAAATTTAAAACACATTTCATTCTCAAAATATATAAATATTTCTTTGCAACGGAATGTTTAAATTCAAATATTAATTATTGTAAGGGTCCCACATAAGACATTACCTATCTCGGTTCGTTGTTTGCAAAGGATTTTTGTGCCTTTTAGGGGTAAACTCTCTGTTTAACTATTAATAATATTAATTAGCATTACATATTATGTTATAAAATAATGTATTTCTACATGACTTCGATTTAGATCGACAGAATTGTGATATTATAAGTGCTTTGTCTTATATCTTTAATAATAATATTTTTCCGATTTAATCGTTATTTATTTAAAACTATTTTTATGCCCACTGTTTGCATTTTTACGTGTAATAATAGATTTAAGTTTTTTAATAAAAGAAAGTTACATATGCATACTAGTTTCACTTGTTATCAAACTTCATAATTATTGTTACTTTAAATATGCAGTTATTGAACACAATCAATAATAAATTATAGTTTAAAAACAAGCTTTGAAACCAAACCAAACTAAAACGTAGAAAATAATTTTTAAGTAAGAGTATATAATTATAGATAATAAATTATCTTTTATTATATATAATAAAAGAATTATTTATACATGGTACCATACTAAAAATTAATAAAGAAGGATTATAAAAGAAATAAATATGTTTACGATATAAACTTGGGGCAATATTATTTTTTTAACAAGGCCATACACACCGACACTGAAGCACAAAGTTGGGAGAAGCTAGAGTTCAGTTGATAAGAGCAGTGTACTAAAATTAAATTATTTACACGGTGAAGAAGTCGTTGAAAGATTCCGTTAAGTCTATATTAGACAGCTCATTTCTATACTTCAATTTGAATTAATAAACCAAAGCGATCGATATACACATAAACTTGAATAATTGAATGTCACGGAGTACTGCCGTGTTATTTTAGTTCTGTGCCGTTCAACCAAAATGGATTCAATTTTTTTGACCCGTCTAATATCAGCATTCACAAACGAATAAAAACGTATTAAAAAACTATTTCAATTTGTTTGGTTTCGTCATAACACTTATACCAGCCAAATCTAGGACTACGACCACGGTGTTGCGCTGACGGGAGCGGTAGTAAAACCAGACGTTAGAGGTAAAGATTAGAGGCCAAATCAGGCGCTACGCGTAGGGACTACACCGTCAACTAAATTAATTCAATTTCGTTGAAAAGGACAGAACTAAGACAGAACAAAGGATACGACATTCAATTCTATGATTACACGAATCACTTTGCTTGCTTCATCCATAATGACAAAGTGAACCGTGTAATATCAGCATAAGACGCAATTCCAACAACACACCGATCATTTAGGGATGCTATACTATCACTATTTTTGCTCCGTGCATCATTGTAGGAGAGAAGGTGGCATTACGTTGTATATAATATACTGGCTGTACCCGGCAGACATTTTCCTGCCCATAAAAGATAAAAATCTAGAACTCGATTGTAGCGCCACCTACCGGGATAATCTGAACTATTCTCGCATCCATTTAAACAAACACAAAAAATCATTAAAATTGGTCCCATTAATTAGGAGTTTAGCGGCGCCACCTACAAGGTTCAATCGTGACTCTAAACCATGCCGGGACCCACTTAAACACACACAAAAAATAATTTCATCTAAATCCAGGAACCAATTGCAGCGTCACCTACCCAATTCAAATTTGAACCTAAACCATACCGGGACACACTTGGACACAAACAAAAATATTTTTACCTAAATCCCGGTACCCGATTGCAGCGTCATCTACTTGATTCAAATTAGAGTCTAAAGTCTAAACCAATCCCGGGGTCCATTAGAGCACACATAAAAAAAATCATCAAAATCGCTACAACCGCTTAGGAAAACTTAGATGACATACACACGACAGATATTTTTTATATATAAAGATTTAGGCGAGAAACCCTCGGGAGAGCCCTCAGAACACCCCACTAACTACTACTAACACTAGTTTTATCGCTACCTGATCAATAATGGTTTAGGTTAGTATAGGTTATGGTTAATATAGGTTATATTGGACAAACATACAAAAATTGTTTTTTATTTATATACATTTTTGAAGCCAGAATTCTTTCGGGTGTCCTCAGAACCCTGCCAAAGTTTTATCACTATCTGATCAATGGTTTAGAAGCGCATCGAGGACAAACATATATACATTGATTTTTATTTATAAGACGATTGAATATTGATAGTAGTTGTATTTAATATTCGCAACAGATAACCAAAGTCTACAACTGGCAAAACAAAAGTTAAGTTATCATTTGTTATATATCAATGTCAATTTCAGAGTCGGACAGTTGTACAAAATGCAAGATATTAAATAAATTAGAAGCAATTTTCATATGGTAGCCTTTTAATATTCTTTTTATAAACTAATATTCAATTACTACAAAATAATTACGATAGACATAAAAAAGATACATACAATTATTATATTACTTTCCTTTACACTTAGAGAGTAGGGAGCGGTATCTTTACTTAAAAATTATTTAATTTTGAGGATTAGAAAGCAGCCCTCGCCTCTCTTATCAATGCAAAACAATCAGTCACAATACTTTTCACTTTTAATTTCTTATTTACTACATGATACATAAGAAGTTGATTTACCGTATTCAACACTATAATAATAAACCCGAATTGCACCACAAATGACTAAATAACAAGTCAGAAGTTTTACTATATGACGTATAAGGTATGATTATGTTCGACTGTGCGGGCGCGAGTCATACTTCAAGCCCCTTTAGGTATGCAAGTAAATTGCTTAATTTTGATGAATTCTAACTTTTGGAAAGCATAAATTAAATAACAGTGAACCAAATGAAGGCTATATAAGTCAGTTTATTACCACCTTACCGGACCATGATAGACTCTGGAGATACCTTTTAAATGTTCGTATACTTTTACTGAAGTCATTACGCACTATGAACCAATGTTTGTTTCAGTGGGCATTAATGTCAAATTTTAACATTTCTCTATTTGCCCCGGTTCAAAACACAAGACATTTTATTTAAAAAAAAAACAAACAACATCGTGCGGAGTCCGGTCTTGGCTGTGTCCGGCCTTTACAAATCTAAAACCAGCTAATTAGCGGTTGTTCACAAAATAACCACGGCTGAGTTGGTCTATCAACTCGCAAACCGGCTAATAGTTGTCGAAGAAAATAGACAACTGATACGTGTATGGCTTATGGGCGGTTCCTATATCTGCGATCGGTTAAAATCTGCCATAAGCTCCAAATAAGTAATATCAAAAACATGTCATGATGATATGGCAAGTAAATGAATAGTGG
Organism: Dendrolimus pini; assembly: GCA_949752895.1. NCBI lineage: Eukaryota > Metazoa > Arthropoda > Insecta > Lepidoptera > Lasiocampidae > Dendrolimus > Dendrolimus pini. The sequence continues at coordinate 12,614,226 of OX457130.1, forward strand.
AACCGACCATTAGCCGTCAGCAGTCGATTGAGGAGTCATTCACCTATTAACCACCTGTGCAACCATTTTTTTTATGGCATAGGAGCGAAATTGACCGCGATCCAATCTAATATCAGACGATAAAGCGGTTGAAGATGGAGCACCTAGTACCTAATATTTATTCACACGTAATTTGAAGATACCCACCCGGATAGTACTTTTCGGGAAACACGAGCTCTGATAAACGTGGAAGTGAAATGTTTCGTTCGCATTGGTGTTTCGGCTGTAAAACGATGGAGACCAGACCCCCTGAAATTTCGGTTGGTCACCCATATAATTATCGTACCCCTCGCGCTCGCGACTTTCGAACATAAATCGTCCATAAACCCGGGCCTTCGATCAAGTGGGAGTGGCTTCATACACAAGTGTGCTACTTTCGCTTCATTGTCGTGCAAATCAGTTTAGTTCACATACTAGGTATGTACTTTGAAGTTAGTCAATTTGTACTACTACTTAATTTAATAGGTAACCACAAGTGCTTTCATACACTCTGACCAAAAACCAATGTTAACATAAAACTAAAATGTAGTTTTTATTTTAATTACTATCATATTACAGAACAAGTCAGTGGATTAAATAAAAAAATAATATAAATATTATATAAGCTTAAATTGAAAAAAAAAATTGCCTTAAATTCGAAAGCTTTTTTGTCTCGGATAAATATTTAACAATACCAATATTTCGAAGTAATATAGAAGTTCAGTTTTTACTATTCAACGAAATCGGTTCATTAACTGATTTTTATCTACACATTATGAGAACAGATATTGTGCAACAGAATACTTGAATCTTAACCTGATATCGTTTAAAGTACCAAATAACACTTCATATGTGATCAACAAAAGTCCAGAAAGAAACCAGGAGATAAAAAAATAACACCGTAATAGCAATAGGCACCCCACATATTTTGGTTACAAAATCGTTCTGCATACGAAAACAAGTGCCTAGGACAAAATTTGTAATTTATTGTCAAACTTGTAGTAGCACTAGTAGCTTATTGGGTACAGCACTCGCATCTCAATTCAATGATATGGGTTCGTATCCTCTCTAGACAGCTTCGTTGGTTTTCGGACTTAATATTGTTGGTGAAGAAAATATTTACGAGGAAAATAGAGGTAAAAATGGCGAGCACGAAGCGTTGGACGATGGGATGTTTATTTGTGGATTTACACGTCAATTTTTCTGATAGGCTACAAGGGTGACCCGTAGTTTGGAGGTGTATGTAGCTATAGGAAGACCAAATAATACGTAGAAGTAGCTTCTTTGTCAATTTAATGTAATTGTGCGGAGTGCCACCGACAGAGTCTTATGAATGAATGAATCCTTATATCCCTAAAATCGCCCAAGATAAATCATTGTATAGAAATCTGTATAATAGGAAGTGACTGGGGCTATTGAATTGTAATGTTAATGGATTTAGCTCTTTGCCAATGTGAGACTAGTCCTTAAATGTTCAAAGAATATGTACAGAATAAGCAAGTGGCGATTTGCCAGGCCCCAAAAATGCCGAAAAAGAACAGTGACGGGCAACATGGGCCCAAGAGCCCAGGAATGCCTGCACTGGAGCAATGTATGGAAGGAAAGAAACGGGGCGAGACAGTTAATTTTATTCTATTATTATAGGTTCAAATGTAGTAAATAAACTTTACGCTTAAACAAACCTGTACAAATGATAATTACAAAATATAATTTAATGTCGCCTGCAGGAACGAATAGGTTATTGATAATACACAAGTAACTAAAAACAACTAAACAAAAATCTAAAAATCCTCACCAATAAAAAGAAATAAATCAGCTTAGTTCTGCAGCATGTTCCATTCCATTTTAATAAATGATGGGCAAATTGAGACGTTGTGGAAACGTAACAGACATAATTGCATGTACTGTTTTAACGGTATAAAAACAGTCAAAATGTGTGTCGATCTATATACAGAATGAGGTCCCGCAGAGGTGACGACTGTCCACTGTTTGCCTAATTTGTCTATGGAACCCGAAAACATGAAATATATTGCATATTTCTAAAATTACTATTTTATTTTTTTCAGAACTTTCCAACAACAAGTTTAATACTATGAAAGCGAATATCGCGAAAGCACGGCTTAACGTTTCTGATCGACGGCTACAACTACGAATAACAGTAATTTAATCAATCAAAATGGACTGAAACAATATCGCAATATGCAAAAAAATATGACAATCAAACACTAATTCGGAATTATTACATAATTATAATTAGGTAGTCAGCTTTTTTCATAAAGTTAATTTTAAAACTATAATAACTGCCTTTATGCGTATCTAAACTTAATATAACATAAAAAAAGTTTGACTTCAATGTTTGAAAATACACTAGGGAAGAACTTTAACATATGCGCTTAGTGATACACGCACGGAAGGTAACACTGATTACGAACTTTAGATCATCAAGTACTTATTTAGACGAAGAATTTACGTGAACATACTTTAAATTATCTTAAATAGTTTATATTTTTTTCTCGTAACATCTAATGATTGCCCAAGTTCTCGCGAAAACCCCGTGAGAAAAAAGCGAGTTCTCACGGTTCCATTACTAATTTCTCGCGTTTTATGTCGAGCACCTATGTATAAGCATGGAAGAATATTCAAAAAAAAAGACAATCACCTGACAATAAAGAAAGTCGTAAGCTCTTCGTCACACTTGCGAAACATCTGGCACCACCTAGGATTCCTAGGATTCGTTCGTTTATATAGAAAATCTGTTGCTATATGGAAATAGGGCAGTGCCTACGTCTCTCTCTCTGTTACACCTACAGGTCTAATGGGAGGCGTAAGGACGCACCAGAGAAGTGTCTTTATCAATACTATGAAAAGTTATGGTTATCGATAAATAAAATAACGCACGTGCCTCTCTCTAGGGCAACGATGATTTATGGCACTGCGGTATGGAGGGTAGAGTTAAGGAGGACCATCTAGTGTGGGGGATCAGTTGAAAAAGTGTCCACCTGTAAACAGCAAATTATGATTCGAAAACTCGTCAAAATAGCGATAGTGTAGCAAAACGAAATGATATGAATTTAGCAGTTATAAACGAAGTGAAGTGTGCTGGGTTGAAATTATAATTTGGAAAAGTATTGAGACTTTCTCGTATTGAGATGTATGTATATATATTTTTGACCAATTGAATTTTTGAAACCATTTCACTAATTAAGATAAATAACTAAATTATCTGAAAATTCCAATTTGTGGCGCTATTTTTAAATACTTGCCACTTGCTATTATGGCGCCATCTTAATTTGCTGCCCCTCAGTGGACACTTTTGAAGTAAAACTTCTTTAGGCGCGACTAGGAGGTGACTGGACGACAATGCAACGGAAGTCCGTTACGGCAATATGGCGTACCATCCGGTTTTCAAATATTTTTTTGTCAATAGATAGTTTATAAACAAATCAATCAAAAAAATTTGAAAAAAAAATAGTAAAAGTTTTACTTCAATCGCGTGTGATCGTTACACGCACACTCTTTTTTTAATATACTGAGATAGTTCTCCTTACCTCTACCCTCCATACACCGCGGGCAGCGAGCGTTCGACACAACTATAAAACATTCATTCAACTTTTTATTTAAAACGTATTTTTAGACTTAAGCACTCACAAATTAAAATTATGTTTCAATTTCATAATTGAGGAGTAAACGAAAGTATCCTTAAATGATTTAATTATAGAATTAAAAATAAACTTATCAGGACTTTCAATGTATGACTCTGATTTAAGTTTAAGTAATAAAACGTCTATTCAAAGTTTTGTCTCAGATTTTTTATGACGACAAGAAAGGACTTCGGAACGACTGCTTACGCCATTGATTCGCAAGAGTGTTACGGGTATATTTCTTCCATGCCTTTAGGGACCGCTATCTAAAATAGGTTTTAATTTAAATGGGCTGTTAATAAAGTAAATAAAGTAGACATTAAGCTCCAGGCTTCCATAAAAAATAATATGTACATATCTAACGGCACTGGTTCTTACTACGCATTACCAAAATTATTTTTCGGTTAAAAGCGTGTGCTTGCTAGACGATCTTCTACGTACGTTCCGTAGATGTGACCAACTCTCTGATCTTAGGGTCCCATAATCATTTTGGCAAACACGGAATCTGTATGACATCGTCATGTTCATCTGACTATAAACATCTAAGAGCCAAATTCAATCATCAAATAAAAGTTATCAGTCGAAAAAATTATAACCCGACAAAATCCAAAACAAACATTTTAACTGTTTTATTCATGCAACTACCATTTGTAATTTTCCAATGTTGTGTTTTATTCTATAAATAATTTTTATCTGGTGATTGAAAAATCAGCCCTCGGTCAAATTTCATTCAAATGGACCCAAGAGTTACTGAGAAAATGACTATCGAATATGTAAACGGCCGGAAGGACGGATGCATCACATTGTTATAAGGGTTCTGTTTTGCCATAAAGTCTACGAACCCTAAAACAGAATGTATTATTTATTAATAAGCGATACTATAAGCATAGCAAGATTTAGATTACGATCTTTAAAAAAACTCACAAAATTGTTTCTTGCCTTTTACTTTGCATAAAAGCATTCTTAAAATTTTTGTATTATTTTATTTGTATTATTATAGACATCCTAGCTATTAAATAACAGAAAATTAAATGACATGTACATTAATTGCCAATTGTCCACAAATTAAATTAGGGCTTCTTAAAATACTTATGTTATACTCAAGTTGTACTTACTGGCAAAAAAGTAACATTAGAAAGTTGGGGGGTTCTTGCATTTTTCACAACACTCATGAGCAAATTTCCAACTGCACCAATAAGAATAAAATCGTCACAATGATCACGTATTTATACTTCCAACCATAATTAATATCATAGGCACGGAATATGTCAGAATTGATAGAAATCATTAAGTTATAGAACATGAGAAATTTAACAGTAATTGTTATTTATGAAATCTTACAACATAATAATATTTTTTAATGGAATCACAAGGCTGGCTTAAATGCAAAGAAAGATTTAACATCGAACACAGAAAATCGAACAGTATCGAACAATGTATATCAAATCAAATCATTTATTTGCTTAAAAACATGGTCAGTAAAATATAATGCAAATTCTTTTTATCATTTGGTCCTGAAACTAACAAAAACATTTGATCCAAAACATCCCTAGAGATGTTTTGGATCAAATGTTTTTGTCTAGTCTTTTCTAGCCTTGAAAACTATTCAATGCATCTTGTCAAAATTAAATGTAATAAATAATAAACTGTACATTTGTGGTACCTCTTGGCTAAATTATTTAAAAAAAAACCCTTGTGCTATTATGAGATTTAAAGTAAAGTAAAAATATTTAAAGTATGATGCAATTTGTTTACTTTTACTTAATTTACCTCTTAATAACATTATAAACTGTATTTCTAACGTCTTATTTAATTATAGCAAACATACAACTGGAATCCAAATATGAAATTAAATAGTTGAAATATATAAAATTTGATATAGAAATTATATTATATTAAATGTTGTATAATTTAATATAAACCAATTCAATGAGAACTTACTCAGAATGGATGTGCACTAAATTAAAAGTAATATTTTATACATTTAGTATAATTACAAACTATGCTCTAGTTTAATGTTTATAAAGTTAAATCCAGTATTTAGTTTTCTGAAACATCCATGCTATTAGGATTAGATGAATTTGCTGTCTCAACATTTGCCCCCATACTATCATCTTTAAGTAAACTCTCTATCATTTCTTCACTTATCTCTGGCTCTTGTGCATTCTCTGAGTCCTCTTGTTTGTCATCTGTGTCTTTTAACAGATTTTTTTTAGAATCAACTTCGTCTATTTCTTTCGGCAAGTCCCCATCTCTAGACATGTCATCGTCTTTAGATGTGTCTACGTCAGTCAACTGATCATCTTCCTCTTTTTTTAAATGTTCGACATCCCCATTAGTTTCAACAGAATCTTTACGATTAGAATCAGCACAATCGCTATTATTATCAGTGACATTTATTTTCTCTTTTTCCTTATCTACATTTGCATCATTACTGTTTTCATCATCACAAGTTTCTTTTTCTGAATTCATACCTTTTTCTAAATCATCTTTTAATGTTACATAACTTTCTTTACATGTAAGTGATGTATCAAGGGCATTGCTGTCTGTAATAGGAGGCTCGTCATCATGGATGTTAAGAGGATTTATGTCTTTGTTTTCGCTACTATCATTGTGTTCACTGCTTCCTGCACCTGTTAAATCAACCTCTTGGTTATCAGGATGAGAGTCTAATGAATTTTCATCTATGAATATGGGACCTTCATTTTCATCAGGTAAGATTTCAACATCATCATCATCATCCTCCTCCTGACTATGGTGAGATGCTTCTTCAAGCTTTTTCTTAGTAACATATTGTTTAAATTCTTTGTTAATATTGTGTCGTATCTCCACAAACCTACTAGATGATGTGTTTAACAGTCTTTCTAAATTTCTATGTAGTCCACGCATTTCGTCAATCGTCCTTGTACGCAGATGCATTGTAGTTGCTTCTCGTTTTAGTCTGTTAAGCCGTATGAGAGAATACTCCAGGCAATCAATAGCGTCCAATAAATTATATCTGAACCATTCAACAGGTACATTCAAATCACAATCTCTTGAACTTTGATTTACTTTATTCTTCGGTTTAGTAGTGTTCTGTTTGTTACTGGTTGGCCGTTGACTTTGACGTTTTTTTGTTAGAACAGGCGAAGGTGTTTGTGGAACAGCACTGAGCTTAGCGGCGTACGTTGCAACTTTCGGTGGAGCTTTGTTTGTATCAGAAACAGCGACTATAGTGGCTGAATATCCCCCTGGCATACTGGGATTTACGTTGATAGCGAATATTCGACCATCAGGTAGCCGATACATTTTATTAGATGACAATGTTTGAGGATCCACGCGAAACTTTAAACCTCCTGTCGCCTCATTTATTGTAACATCATTTTCAGTCATCTGTATGATGTTATCAAAAGACAAATCGTTTGGATTACTCACCCCGGTACGAGGTATTAATGGCGGTGGATTTTTTACGACTGGCCGTGGAGTTGACGATGGTCCAGGAGTAATGCATTCAACATCGTCATCATGATCCTCAGTCACCTGGAAATAATATTGTGGATTACTGTGTGTTAATCAACAAAACAAGATCACCAAGTAGGGCAGAATTTAATATAATCATATAAGCTATCGTATTCGTGGAAACTGTGTCGAAATAGGCTTATTTTTATGCTTGCTCCGCTCCCGGGAGAATATATCACACATTTTATTACATAATATTTGCTATCAATCAGTGAAAAAATCACATTGTATTTCCATTTTTTTTCAAACTGGTCATTTTAAATAATTCCCAGAAAAATACCCGCGGGATTCCCAGGATAAAATGTTTTTTAATTTCCTGTCCATTAGCAAAAACCGCATCGAAATCGGCCCACTTGTTTTTACTTGAATCCCGAACAAACAGATAAACAGACATGAAATCTAAAAAAATTGCATCACGATCTCTATCGTTTCTATAGTCTATTCCAGTTGTTTTTTTAAATAGCTTTAATTTACAGACACGACATGTTTAGAATTTTTTAATATTATAGATTTTCGATGCCGAGAATGGACATAGGATACTTTTCATTCTGGAAAAAGGATGGATTTATGTAAAGGTTATCCCAGAAAATAGGATAGGTGTTTTTGTAACACCATTTTCGTCATTTTCATTATTTTGGTAATTTTTGTACTTTACAGATGATAGACGAGACTACACAGACGACTGTTTATCGCAAATGTAAAACTAGAATGGGTTGAAATAGGAGATGAAAGGTTGTACGGGAGAGCAATCATCTCAATTTATAGATATGAAAATTCATAATCTATTAAAAAAATGTGATAGTAGTTCGGGCTGTCTATCTGTTAAGCTTTCACGGAAAAACTACTGGTGTAATGCATTGGTTTGGAGTAATTTTGTACATATGCAGTTTTAATACCAAAAATGGACATATATAATTTTCATCCCGGGAGATAGGATAGTTTGCAAATTTAACGTGCAATAATGCTCCCTCCCTCTTTAAACAAGAGGCATGCTGGGGAAGTTGACCCAGTATATTTGGTCTGATATAAAGATTACATACATGAAGCTCATATTTAAGCATTTATTCTAGAAATTTGAACCAAAGGTAAAAAAGAGATTACCTCACACAATGGCTCCAGCGGCAAATCAGGGGTGCATACAACATCATCGTTTTTTTGTGCACTTGTTAAATGTGCTACTGCAGACATATCCAAACCCTGGACAAATAATAAAATGTAATTAAAAATGCAATAATTATGAAATGAGATGATTAATGTATAAATGCTGCTGTTTAGTTTTATCTAGATTACGACGATTTTTTACATCTTTGATAGAGGATATCTCAATGCATATTGACTATACTAAAAATCCCTATACTCTAACTTTAAATTACCTGGACTAAAATGACAGCTGCAATAGACCTTGTTTTATGTTGCTAGCTTGGAGCAACTCACCTCTACCAGTTGAATTCTACAGAATTTCTATAGATGTTGTAGGACTTAGAGTAGTGAGTTGTTGATTCAACACAGACAATTATTTCATGAATCAAAAAATGGCAGATCGCAGCTGCCATTTTAGTCCAGGTAATTAAAAATCAGAGTATAAGTTACATTGATCGTTACGATTTTTTAAGACTATAATGACTCCACATGCCTATATACATTTAACAGTTTTTCATCCCTCAGTTACATATTTGGCGACCCAACCAAATGTTATAGATAGAATGTAATATAGCTATGATATAACTAAAAAGACAAACCTACATAACTTTATAAGAAATCCATTTCTATTAAATTATTTGAAATTGATATTATAAAATCCTGATAATAATACAAACCTGAGTCAAACTATCAAGTGATAAATTTAATGTGTCATTAATGCTAAGAATCATGTTGTTCATGCCGCCAAAAGTATTATTAACATTATTAAAACCATTGAAATTGTTGCCAATCCCCATAGGCGCATGCGGCTTGGGCTTTATGCGCGGGTAAGTAAGCATTTTGTCGTTGTTGAATCTCACCGGGTTTAGAACAGCTGTATTCGGACCCTGAAAATATTAATTTATTTGAAGTATATGAAACGTAATAGTAAGATTGTTTATATAGTTTGTTTTGCGCACGAGTGGACCGAGGGGCTAATAGCTCGAGTGACTAAATAGGCTCACCCGATGTTAACACACTGGTTTTCTTTTCGAACTTTTTACTTGTTTAATGAAACCAGGCGTTAAATCCATATCTACATCTGACGAACTCATTTAATACGTCACATATGAAACATCAAGTAAATTTCTTTTTTTGTGGCATTCTACCAGCTAGTATTTTTTCGTCACTAATGAAAGTAAATACATAGCTAAAATTTATGTAAATTAAATAACAATTAAAAAAAAAATATTTATTAAATTTACTTTCAGTATCTGAGGAATGAAAAAGATTTTTTCAACAACATTCTGACTAGAGTTTTCCTTGTGTAGGGTCTATATCTCGCGGAAAGCAACCCGTTTTCCGGGATAGTATTAAAAATATTCTTCATTCAAATCTGTATTTATAGTATATATTTACCAACTTTGTCAGTAATGCCAGTACATACAAATTGACTTGTAGAATTTAAATTGTTATTCCACATAACTATCCAATTTTCCAACATAAAAAGTAAAATGTTTACAGTAGATTATGCCATAAGGAGTAAGCCATAAAGACGTAACAAACATCCGAACAAAGTTACTTTTAAGAACTAAAGTAAAAGAGAAACTTAAATTTTCAGATAAAAGCCTAATCACAAATAAGTATACTCAACAATCGGTGTCAGAACTGGGATTATAGACCCAGGTGTCTGCAATATAATGCCTATGCATAGTAATATGGATGTTTTTACAATATTATTAATGATTATGGTTATATAATTAAATTCCGATAGAAAATGATAAAATATTGTGATAAATATATATGTTTATAAACCACAGTCACCATTTGAGATATTCAGGTAAGTTAAGTCGTGTTTAATATGAAACCGAAGACATTCATAAAGACAAATAAAGATAAAGATTTTACGGACATGATTACAACATTACATTTTTAATTATACAAAGTATTGTTTTAAAGCTTTAGCGCTACTTTCCTATATTATATAGCAGGGAAAGTATGACTTCTGAGATGCTTGAGTACAGAAGAAATATAAAATTTATGGTGCATCCACAGCACTGTTACTGTTTGTAGAGTAACATAATATACAACCAGATCCGTGCAGCAACGGAGAAAGAATACAATTTCCTGCGGCCGGGCGGCCTGTCGTAAGAGGCGACAAAACAACCCACAGTCAGGTGGTAGGGCATTTGCCCGACTGGATGGCTACCACCCCTGGTCTAGAGTATGCCGCCATAACAACCTTGATTTGTGTTTCACCATTAGTGACCAGGTTCCAGGCTCCCTTAAGAGAGCAGCAGCGCATTTGTAGCACCTTTGGTGTTGCAAATGTCCATAGGCGATGGTAACTACTTTCCATCAAGTGGGCCGTCTGCCTGTCTGCTGAACTCCTGCAATAAAAAATAAAATAAAAACATTATTATTACATTATGTGACATTCTTAACTTTTGCAACTACATGTTACTATTTATTGAATAACGCTCATTACTAGCTTCATTGCTATTAGTAAAAAATGCATACTGTACGCGAAAGGCGGGGTGAGAGAAAACTGAGTGACATAGGCATACCCTTTGATTGTCATTAATAATAAGTACTTTTTAATTTTTTTTCTGATGCCCAGCGAAGTGGGCTAGTGTTCAAACTTTTTTTTAAACGGCAAAAAAATTAATTATACTAACAACAAATATTTTTTATTGCTGGATGTTGCCCACTAGAACTTGGCTATGTTGCTCAACAAAAATATCCAGTGTGAACTCACTATCAGGTCTGCATAGGTCCCGCTAGGTTGTTGTAGTTTGGTTGTTTTCAAAGTAAACATGGTAGTCTGATGAATATGTAGTGAATTGAACTCTGAGAGGTTAGCATATGTCGGAGTATGTTTGCGAAAAGATTTGATACTATACAAAATAATGTAGCAATTATTAAATAGCTGACACCTGGGATTTGTGATAACTATACAAACACTAGTTTTAGTTCACTTTCACTAAAATGTTTTTCCTAAAATAAGTAAAAAATCCTGCATGCAATATACTAAATTTGTCACATTATTTATTTGAAAAAAAAAAAACAATAATTAGTATAATTACCCTAAACTTCTTAACCACCGGTTGCGCAATGTTTGGGTTAAGTGATACTGGATTTTTAATTAAAATGGGTTTATATTTAGGACTTGCAGAACGTTTTGCTGGCCTTTTTTTCTCTTTTTGTGGTGTTTCATCAGCATTAACAGAAGCAAATTTCTTCACCTGTAAAATTATAAACTATGTAACATCCTATGTGTATAAAACTAGCAAAATTATTAAATAATATTATTTATCCCACGGATGCGCCGTGGTTTAACCTCTAGGCAGTAGCTTTATTTTACTTACATAAAAACTTAGTTTTGGGTTTTTTTTATATAAGATAAAAACCATTGGTTTATCTAACAGATGGTGACAATTACATAAAAATTTGTTACATGGTATGGGAGTTAGTGGATATACTTTGCTTTGTTTTTAACTATGTAAAGAATATAAAGAAACACAAATAACCTGAGTAAATTAAGTGGACTAAAAGATCTGGTTAAAAACAGGAACTTAAGAACATTTATAAAATTGTGTTGTTTAAAAACCACGACTTTGAGCCAAACCATAGACTGTGAGCGATTACTATAGTAAATTTTCGATATTGCGCGTACACACCGGCGCGGGTGTACTGTTTTCATGCCCGGCAGAACTAGTGTGTACTTCCATTGGACAATCGTCCACAACTTATTTTGTTAAAAGAGGTTATATTCTGTAATTGTATAGACCTAATACTATAGTTCCTTCTTCAATTTGCTACAATTACAAAGAAACTAAGTCAATATAATGTAGACAGCTGCACAGCAAAACAAAGTCGCAGCCAACTTGAGTTAAAGTACCATACATAATGAATGACATGTAGGCAACCTGAAAACATATTTGTTACTGAATTACAGGGATGGTTGTCTACGTCGCGATTGCAGCGTCATTTTTTTTTACTAATCTGTATTCCATAGAAATGACGTGATTTATTGGGATAAAAAGTATCGTAAGAATTAACTCAGGTATATAAGCCAGTTCTGTATTAAGTTATATTTATTTATGTTCAGGCCTTTTCCAAAAAATATGCTACTGCATCTTTTTTCATAATTTTACTCTATTTTTGTTTATCCCGTGGAAAGGACGTCATTTATCGGGATCAAAAGTATCCTAAGTTACAATCCGAGATAAAAGCTAGCTCCCTTTCGAGTTTCATTTAAATCTGTTCAGTACTTTTCACGTGATGCTCGTACAGATAGATAGACAAAAATTCAAGTTGAATTTTCGGAATCTGCTGTCTAAATGACCCCCCTGATTTTTCTCAAATTGTCAAAGCAATTGTGCAAACACCATTTACAGAATTATTATAGTAAGGATTATAATATAGACATGACATTTTATGCTCTCATAAGTTAAATTATAGTCTACCTGAATAACTGGTGGAAGTTTGGCTACAGGGCTTAATTTATTACTTGAATTCTCTGAATCCCTTTTCCTTTCCCTTCTTTTAGTTTTGTTTTTACAACATTCACTGTGGTCTACTGCACTGTTCTTTATATACAGTTCTCTCAAAACAGGGTCCTGGGTCTGATACAGCATTCTGTGTAATATTAAAGAGTTATGTAGTTCTGTTACATACTAATATTATATGAAATATTACATCTCATCACATACTATTAACATGTTATGTTTAGAAAATATTTTGCTCTTACATGGATAAGTTCTGAAAAGAAAGTCAGTTAATGACCGGTTAAGCGTTATACGAGTTAGTTCTTATTATACTATTTTTGTGCTACTTCCTAACAGATAAAAGACTTACAAAGACCCAGGCAGCTTATTATATAACTATACTATAGTTTTCCTGTAGCTACGCAACATGAAAAACCTTAGGTAGTAGCTGCATATTACTTGTATAATAACTTAATTAGGTTTTTTAATATATATAAAGCTTTAATGAAAATTCATCTAACTGATGGTGAAAATCGTTTAAAAATCGTAGCTACATTATTGGATATACATATGTTATCTTTCAACATGGAACATCATCACCAAATAATAACAATATCACATCACAAATAATGCATTAAACTCACAGCTACATCTGCATGTAACAGTCAATAACTATAACATTATTTCAGAGGAAAAGTAGCTTAGTTAAAAACTGTCATTGTGATATTTTAAAGAATGTATAATAACGGGCAATGGAAGTAAATACTACACTACTATGGATGTTATTATGAAATATAAAATTATTATTATTATAAATAACATATTTGGTTAAAGGAGGGCACAATCTGAAATTTTTTACGCTTAAAACTTTACTGTTTCTTGTTAAATTCACTATAATAACAAAGAAACTAAATCCATACAGTCCGCACAACTGCCCAGCAAAACTTACAGATGAGTCGAAGCCAAGCTGATTTGAAGTAATATAATAAAAAATGTTTGTTTAAGCTAAATAAGTACTCATAAATGAATTGAAAAAACGCGATTATAGGACCATCTATTTTGCTAATCTGTCTATTCCAGGTAAACAACTTCTTTTATTGGGATAAAACATATCCTAAGTGTTCATCTGGGTTATAAGGCAGCATTATGATGAGTTTCATTCATAAACATTCAGTAGTTTCCCAAAAAGATGTAATCTCAACGCCATATTTTTCACTATTTTCATCTATCCATGGAAACAACATCATTTATCAGGATAAAAAGTATCCTAAGTTATGCCCCATAATATTGTTAATACCTGCGTTTAGTCTATATCAAAGCATTGTTGTGTTTATATGTGTTTTAGAAAAGCAATTTTAAATATTCTATTGACTTTTTATATTTATTTATTTTTTCTGTCTTGTGTTTGCAAATACATGAATTCATCTAGCTCAACCTACTTTATTATTTTCTCTCCCAAATTAGTACCGCTTTGTAAACTCCGACTCTGTGTGGGATACAGATCCCACAGATATAAGTTAACTCTGTTCCAAATTTCATTTAAATCTGTTCAGTAGTTTTTAACTGATACTCTAAGAGACAGACAGAAAGGTAGGCAAAAATTGTAAAAATTTCATTTTTGGAATCTCCTGGTCCAACTTATCACCCATGATTTTTTTACATTTTTAAATGTGATGTACAATCGGCACAACTGATTTATGACCCACTTTGCTAATAATTCCTTTAAAACCGTCAAAATAGTAAGGTTTATTGTGTGTTGCACTTAGGACATTATAAACATTAATACAAATGCGTCACTAGCCTCAGAACTACGCAATTTTAAACTTTGTTATCATTGTACTAGATATGTTTTAGATAAAACAGTAATGATTTGAAATAATTTGAATCTCGAACTGAAATCTGCCTTATAATTCTAACTCTTTTCATTATAGAAAAAGTATTATAATTTTAAAAATAAAATGTCATTCTGAAAGTATATCAGAAGTCAAGTAAAGTCAATGAGAAAAAAATTAGAACTCAATATCTAAGAATTAAATATTTATTTAAATTGTATAATGGGTGGTCTCGCAGAACAAAGAGCTCGGATTGTAGTGCTCAGTGAGGAAGGCTATGGCATTCGAGAAATATCACGAGTGTTAAATTAAGTCGGAACACAGTGAGGACATGGATCAGACGGCTCGCTGAAGAGGGCATTCTTGAAGATAGACGAAAACATAATCATGGCGTTCATCGAATAACAAACCAACAAAGTACAGATATGCAGCACCATTATGAAGAACATCGTTTTTCTCGTACCCAAGATTTCGCGGCACGTTACGACGTTTGTTTACAGACCATAAGAAATCATTTACACCGTATTGGACTGCATTACCGGCATTATGCTAAGTACACTTAACGAATGCACACAAAACTGCAAGTTTAAATTTTGCACGTAATTATTTAGACTTTGACTGGACTAATACCATATTTTCAGATGAAAAATCATTTAGATCTTCTCAACATGGTCGCTTAACTTTGTGGCGTTATAACAATACGCGATACACAGAGGATCACGTAGTACCCAATCAATTATCTGGTCGAATTTCAGCTAACATGTGGGCCTGGATGGGTACCGGGGGTATAGGTGAACTTGTCCAAATTTCTCCTCGTCAAAACGCATTAAACTATGTCGATTTGTTGGAAGAATCAATGTTACCGACAGTGCGAATAGTGTACCCACTTGAAGAAGTCCCTGTATTCTCCTACGTTCACGACAATTGTCGAGTACATACCGCCAGAATTGTCTCGAACTGGCTTACCCAGCATGAAGATGAAATTACTCTAATTCCATGGCCATCTAGGTCACCAGACCTCAACCCAATAGAAAATTTATGGGGTTTGATGGTTCAAATGTGGGATAACAGAAACGAGAGGACAAAGGAAGCAATTGAGCAGCACTGTAATGAAATTTGGAATTACATGAGGGGAACCGACATCTGCAATCGTCTAATCGGGTCGATGCGTAATCGACTATTAGATGTCATTGAAAACAATGGTGCTTATACCCGGTTTTAGGTTTAAGTAAAGTAAAATGAGTGCCATTTCTAACTTTGAAATACTACAACCAATTAATAAAATTAACAAAAAAATTTTTATTTTCTTCCACATTAATGTTGTTAATGTATTATTTTCTTGTGTATTTCTGCTACCTAACGTATAACGATAACCCTAATATCTAATGTTGTATATACAAAAGGTTTGGCCTGTGTCACCTTTGGCTTGTCGATTTATGACCGGTTCCGATATCTCACTATTCACTCCACTCCACTTCCCCTGCTTTACCGTAGGTTGAATTTTGACATTGCTTGTATAGAGATTACTTCAAATTTTAATCGTTAGTAAGGCAAATAAACGGTCGGTAAGATATAGGAAACGGCACTTAATCCAACATACTTAATGACAGACATAGTAATAGCACGTAATAGTATTTGTCAGATGTTACACAAGTATAGACGAGTCTCTTCGATCTGTTTAATACAACATAGTCAGTAACTGTCAATGTCTAATAACATGATAACAAGTTCCTTACCAAGGAAATGTATGTTCAGGCGAATTTCAACCTAATTGTATTTCACGACTGTAAGAAAATGACCTTATGGTGGGTCATGTTTCAATTTGTTTGATTGTACAAACTCAAACCATTTACAGATTTATTATAAAATAGATTTTTAAGTGTACACTTATCAATACTAATACATAAAAAAACAAAGAACAAATCTTATATGGAAATCAAACATCTCAATTAGATGTTTTTGTAGAGGAAAAATAGTATACATATATAGAGTAACAGTTATGTTAGTAATTTTAACTGATGACCTTGTAACCTGACCTTCAAAAATCTTTGGGAGAAGTTTGTTTGAATTAAACATTTGAATTTGGTATCCGTAGAATGATCATTGTAACAGCTAGTTTGATAATATTGAGTGTTGAAAGGCTATTTGTGTCAAATGACATTTTCTGAGAGACAATGAGTTTTTTCTTCCTGATATCCTCAACTTCTGGAAATATTAAGAACCTGATTTCCAAATAAAATCAAAACATATTCTTCCTTTTCACATACATATTAGTTTATTAACTATGCATTGTTCTGGGCAATTTCCGACAGCCTCTGTGATTGAACAGGGTAAGCCTTTGATGGCCTACCTCATTGCAACCCAGAGGTTCCAGGTTGGATTCCCGGTATAGTAAATTTCAGAAACATATTATCTCCATTATTTACCATGGTCTGGGTGTCTGGGATCGGTCCCAGGGTGGTCAGTTGTATATTACCCATAACACAAGCGTAACTTGCTTAATTTGGGGATATACAATGTGTGTGTTTGTCTGCCAATTATTATTATTATTTCAAACTTAACTTTTCTCCTGACACATTTTTAAAATGTAACTTAAAACAAACAGTCTTGCTCCCTCAATATAAACAATTTCAATTATACATAAATATAATTTGCTTACTTATTTTTCAGATCACAGTAACGTAACAGAGCCCAACATAATGCTCTGAGATCCCATAAACATCTTGGATTACATTTAAAACATTTCCAATCATCAGTATTTTCTATTTCTTTGATTTTTGGAAGACCCATATTTCTTTTGATGCATTTCTGAAAACATTAGTTAATGATAATATTTTTACATTACATTTGTAACATCCTTAAGAACAGACGAGCATGCATGACAAGAGCGATGAATGTCAAAGAAGCAAGTGAGGTGTGTAAGAATAAGCCTGTATGGCGCTGTTGTTCGTGCCTACCCCGCAAGGGACCTGGCATGAAGTTATGTATGTATGTATTTGTAACATATTTTTAATAAAAGTAGTCATGTAATTAATATCCATTTTAGCTTGATGATTTAAGACTCAGTAGTGCGATTTAAATCTTTGCATGACATTAATATGTTACAAATTTTTAACTGAGTTCAAAAAGGAGGAGTATCTCAACTTGATTGGTATTTTTTTTAAATCTCTATATCTCTACAAATATTATAAACACAAAAGTTTGTAAGAATGGATGTATGTTTGTTACTCTTTCACACAAAAACTACTGGATTTTGATGAAACTACAGTAATATAGCTTACACATCAGAATAACAAATAATATAATTATAGCTATAATTTATAATGATGTAGTGTAAATTATCCAAAATATAACAATTTTCCAACACCACACAGGTGAAATCACCGGCGCAGCTACCATAACATAATAGTCCTAGTGATCTAGGTGTATATAACATTGCTTCCAGTTTCCCTGTAAATTAGCAATGTTCAAAATAAACAAATCATATTTAAATCATTATTATTCAATGAACTCTGGAATTTGTCAACATAACTCTAGAGAACCAATGGTATCATAATGGTCCTTATTATGCATGCCAATTTTCTAAATAAATCATACATATGGAAATAGCTGAAAATTACCTTGAAAGATCCCATTATATACATACAGTTTAAGCCTATAAGTGTGTTAATAATGTTGTGTTGCAGAAACACAAACTAATATTTTTATGAATAGTGTTAACAAATGTGCCAGTTATTCCATGACCTCAACGATCTATTCTCTTTGACCACTAGGTATTTACTGCTATGTAAAACTATACAGAAAAACAGTAGGAGCAAAGTTGTACATTTATGTAATAAAATAGTGTCTGTTTATATGTCTGTAATTAAGCATGATTTAAAAATGTTTTGATTTACCGCACAAAATACATGAGGACAGTCTGAACAGCAATAGACTTGACCGCCCTGACCACACCAGCGGCAGTATAACTCAGAACCATCATCTCCTTTTTCAAACTCCCCACTGTTATAAAAGGTATAACAAGTGTGACACACCAATGTGCGGAGCATAGGATGAGGTCGCATGCGGCCTTCATTTCTTATTGAGTTTCCCAAGTGACGGTCACATGCAGTGCAATGAAGTTTTGCTGTCTTTATCATGTTCAGATCTAAAACAGAGAAAGACTCAAAATATCGTAAAACTGCAGTTGTATTTCAAATAAACATAGGACGCAATCATTGGTACCTGGATATAGTTCTATGTAATACTTTCGCTCCTCTTCACTGATGTCTTCATCAAAATCGTCATCTTGAACTTCTGTAAAACATTTGTATTAAATAAAACATTTACATGGTGATAAATCATTAAAACAGAATGAAACTTATGATTACCTGGGAAAGGCGGGAATTTAACATCATCTTCTGATGAAACCGGCTTCTCTGCCTCCATAGAAACTCCATCCGTGCTGATAGTTTCGCTCATGTTGTATGTTTTTCATTCAATAATGGACGTACATTTGAGTAAATTAGGTCATAAAAACCACTGAAAAGGTAAACGGAACAGTGAAAATATGTTGGCTGAAGAAGTCACGAAAGGAGCTATCACAGCTAAACTCGCGAAAAACTTACAAGAATCGGCCATCTTGGCATTTTCACATTTTTTTATTTCAATGTAGTCAATCAGTCAACAACTCAGATTAATAATCACAAATTTCGGCTTTCGGGGTTTTTGGCGGGAACTAAAAAAGGGCCTAGCGCTTTGCAGTTTTATTTTCTAAAAAATTGTAAAATGACTCTAAAATTAATGATAGTTGTAAGACAATGATAGTTATTGAGTAGCAATTATGTGTTTGTGTGAGAAATGTGAACTGTATAGCCAAATGTGGCCTTTTGAGTTTTCACAGAACTCCAGTGATGGCATTGGTTGTAACCTACAATATAACTGCTATACTTATACATCAGAATTGGCTGTATGGAGATTCCTTTGTCTGCCTTTGCGGCGAATCCTACTACTACTTTCGGTTTTTCATATTTCTGGATTCTAAAGCCGTATACAATGGGTAGGGTATTGATATAGGGCACCTTTATTTTAAGTAATGAGTGGTGTGTTGGAGGGTAGAGGGCGAGGATAGGGAGGCATACTTACCCTTTCTGCAACGAATATGTCAAGAAAATTTATAGTTCTTGAGAGATGAGTTTTTGTGTAACGGTAAGCCAGTGCCACAAACAATTTGTAACCGACATTTAAATAGTTATTAAACGAATAAATAATGTCAGTCTGTTCTGGCACTCGTCAGCCGCTACCGAGGCACGCTCGCTTCGCACGGTCGACTCGTGCGCTTTCGTCTAAAATCTTTATTTTATAACGAAGGGGAGTATCTTTGGGCACCGTCCTCGGGCTCTTCGGGGGAAGGGCCAAATGCAGCACAGAAGCATGCATCGAGGGTGTGTGGGAATGTTAGGGTTTATGAAAAGGGTATATAAAGCTCTGGCTAACAAAATTATAGACTTTACCTAAATTAAATAGAATGGGTATATTGACAAAATGCTTATAACGTAAATAAACTATCTTGATACTTGGACTATTTTCGACGTAATAATAAAAGTTACGGTACTGACGTCACCAACATGGCCGCCAGGCGCATTACCAATTTGTGTGGCTTATACGACTTACGCCTTTTGTAAAAATAGCCTTAGATAATGTTTAATAATAATGACTATAATTATAATTGTATGCAAAAGCTTTAACACCTTGTGATAGTCAACGGAAAAATTATTTGATTAACAGAAGCTAAACTACCATTACAAACTTATCATGTTGGCAGTTCTTTAGTGTTTTTATTATAACAAAAAGATTTTTGCTTCAAATTCCTCCAGACATTCTTGGTAAACTTTAAAATCACTGCCCACGTGAAACTTGGTATTGTTACATGGGTATTTAGTTATTGATAGGACTTTGACGCGGATCAACGTTAAAATTAAAACAACATGGATAAATTAGCTTTGTTTAGGGTCACTAAAGTTGGCCTCCCAAAAATTATGTTTTTTTCTATTTTCAATTAATAGAAAAAACATTGAAAATTGAAAAAAAACATAATTTTTGGGGGACCAACTTTAGTGACCCCTTTGTTTATGATTCACTGTCCTTGACAATAGATACATGAGAATCTTGACTATAGATAAAATTAAATATTTCCAGAAAGCAAAAAAATAAAAATAGTTTTCGTTTTAGACTTTATGGTTAGGTTATACACGGTTTTTAATTTACAATTTATAAGTTTCCTCGTTTTAATACTATAGTAAAAGTAAAAACCTTGTTTTCTGTATCTTAAAGAACATAATCGACGTATTCAACATTAAAATGATAAAGATTTATCGATGCTCAACGCTAACCACGAAAGCCATTCACAAAGAAAAAAATGTCTCTAGTTCCGACATAGATTAACAATGCGTTTTGAGTCTTCCGTCAGCGATCACTTTCATTCAATTCATTCATTTCAATTTAGTTCTTCATTCTCTGACAAGAATTCTTGTAGTAATGTTGTGACAGTGTTAGCACCAATTTTTTTTGCGATAATAAAACTGATATTATCGTGGTGATATTATCAAATAATTTGTATTAATTAATAGCATTCCATTTTCTAAATGATTCCGAATTTTAAATAAGAATCAAGTGGTTATGCATTAGGGTTACGGTAAATGGTTATAAGTGAAAAATAATGCTTTGTTTACTTTTCTAATTCAAAAAGATACTTATCTGTGATGTAAAATATTAAATCGAACTATTGTTCAAGATGACTGTAACTTATACCGGTGAAGTCGCTACTTGTCGAGGATTTGGGACATTTTTAAAAGTTTTGTACAGGTAAGTAGATAGGTTTAAGCAGCATTTTCATATTGGAACGTAGTTCCTTATCGCGCGGTACGAATGGGGGCTAGACGGAAAAAATTCTTACGAAAAAGTTGTCAACGACACTTTTTGAACTTGCCAAGATAAAATGCAGTTGCATAACCCTTTATGCCCACGCAGTTAGAGTTTAATTTGGAGTACATTATTTAAATGTCATGGGTTGCTGACGTACAGATAGCATTTGCGGAAATATAGAGTCTTAATGTCATTAAAATAAGGAGCAATATCGCGAATCTGGTTTAAAGTTAAATTTGTTTCAAGAGTCGAATTGCAGGATGTGATTCGATTTTTAAATTGTTTCTTATATTGAAGTAAATAGGATTCAAACTTACTCATTTACTATTACACTTCGCATTGAACAGTGTGGTGTCGCGACGATTATTTTTCTTGAGTGTATACAGGTTTTTTTGTAAATAATCGAAAGGAACTTCGTTCCATCCGGGTGACACCTCTCAAGTTTTTTATTATATTTCTAAATAAAACAATAAAAAATATGGGTTGGGTTTACATATATGTCCGCGGATTTTTACTGGATATTTTAATGGTTAATGTTTAGGAATATATTTAAGACTTATTTATAACAACTGAAATTGGTTTTGAGTAGAAAAAATACGTATTTAATTAATTATCGAAGTTTAAAATTCACGACAATGATCTGGTAATTTTGACAATAATGAAGTGTGTATTCACTTTAGAAATATACTCACGTATGGTATGACACTACTAAAACTGTTTTTAAACATCAAATAATCCCTTAAACTGATTTAAGTCTAAAAATATATGTTTTAACTTTAAATAATGAAGTAACTATAAAAAGTACTAAATGAAATGCATTTGCGTATTTTTTTTGTTTATGGTTCGTTAACTCTTATATTTTATTTTATTTTATGGCTTGGCAACTAGGCCTTTAAGCCTCTTCGTTTACAATATCATTTCTTCATTTTCTTAAGCCTATGTGTAGCACAGGTGCACTGTAGGTAATCAGTTAGTGCCATTCAACTGAGTTCTTGTGACAACTAAAAAAGTCACATTTGACTATACAATTCACATTTCTCACAAAACACATATAACTACTACTCAAAAACTATCAATATCCTACAACTATTGTTCATTTTAGAGTAATTTTAGATATTTTTAGAAATTACCACGTGCAAAAACGGTGAAGGAAAACATCGTGATGCAACCTGCACATCGAGATAACCGATGTGTCAAACCTGCCAAGCCGCCTTGGACAAGCGTGGCGGGTATACTGTCCGTTGCCCTATAATGGGAGGCCCGAGCCCAGCAGTGGGACATTTATAGGCTGACATTATTATTATTACATTATTATATGATTTTATATTCTTTAATTATTATTAAACATTTTCAGTGTGCATAATATTGGTTTTATTCTGCTCCCTAACCTATCAAAATCAAGAAACACAGAACCGACTGGTAACCATTTACTATTTATCTTATATACACACGAACAGTCGGTTAGGTTAGGTTTTGTTTAACCTACATAAACGACCAAAACTACTAAAACTACCACATATACTAACCAAATCTAACACAGCTACCAAAACTACCACATATACCAAAACTACCAACCGAATTTACCACAACTACCAAAACTCCACAACTACCAAAATTACAAATACTACCAAAACATCCTCTGTCCACCCTCGGTATAAAATTAACATATATATTGAATTTCAGCCAGATCAATCCATTAGTTCTTCCGTAATATAATAAAAGTCAATATGTATACATTTAAAAATATTTTCGGAGCTTAAAGGCCTAGTTACTAACCATAAACTTAAAAAAAAACATTAATTTTGTCTATGATTTTCATGATTCCTGTTTTTCAAGCTACGTGTGTTGCTTTGTTGTGTTTTATTTTATTTTTAACAATTTTATGCTGTGTTTTCGGACCATTGTGAATCCTTTTATGTTAAATATTCGATTTTCATTGGATTTTGCAAGTTTGGACCTATGATATAAGTGAAATATTAGTGAAAAATAGAAGTGAGGTTAGATTGACAAAAACATTAATAACTCAGTAACTATATATTTCCGACCCATAGGAGTTGCAGAAGGGGTAAGTTTTCCTCCCCTCCCCCTTCCCCTTCCCCCCATTACTTATGATTCCGCGGACATATATGTAAACCACACCCAAAAATATTGTTTCTGTAAGATAAATAATTAATTTTGGGTGTGGTTTACATATATGTCCCCGGAATCATAAGTAATGAGGGGGAGGGGGGGGGGAGGAGGGGGAGGAAACTCACCCCTTCTGCAACTCCTATGTGCGGGAGATGTATAGTTCCTGAGTTATTAATATTTTTGTCAATCTAACCTCACTTCCGTTTTTCAATAAAATAAATAGTGAATGGTTACCAGTCGGTTCTGGCACTCGCCGGCAGCTATCGCGGCACGCTCGCTTCGCTCGCTCGGCTCGTGCGCTTTGGTCTACACAAAACCTAACCTAACCAACTGTTTAAAACTCCACATATTTAAATTTTCGGATACATACAGTCTCCTATTTCGATAAATCCCGTCAAAAAACGTAAAAAAACGTCTCGGCGACAAAATTACCAGATCATTGTCGTGAATTTCAAACCTCGATAATTAATTGAATATGTATTTTTTCCACTCAAAACCAATTTCAGTTGTTATAAATAAGTCTTAAATATATTCCTAAACACATTAAATCTATAGATGTTTGTAGCTGGGTGGTGGAGCATACTTACCCCTACTACAACCCCTATGGCCCGGTGATCTATAAATATTTTTTTTAAAATAAACAATCTCACTTATTATTTTACTAATATTGCACATGTATCATCTAAAGTTGAACAATCCTTTTAAAGTCCAAAATAAAGCCATCTACAGGAAATAACTAAAAAATAGCGTAAGTAGTTAAAAAATGAATAGAAAATACAACAGAGCACATACACATACATTATAAGAGTAACCATGAAAATGTTCAAAATAGGGGCCAATAGAGACGAAATTATAAATCATCTATATAAAATATATAGTTAATGGTTACAGTCGGTTCTTGCACACGCCGGCCGTTGCCGCGGCATGCTCGCTTCGATCGCTCGGCTCGTGCTCTTTGGTCTGAAGCTAACCTAACCTAGACCTCTGTCGCGACTTTTTACCACCTATCACAATAATATTAGTAAAAAAATAGGAGGCTATTGTTTACTATCACATAAAATTTAAAAACCTCCGGAATTCAGGGGGTTGCAGAAAGGGGAAGTATACCTTCCTCCAACCCTCTCCGCCCGCCCGCTATTTAAAATTTGTGTACCGGATGCAGCAAATATTTCGTGACACATCAGAAGTACACAAAACGATAACACGTACTTTTTTTATAAAAGAAGTACGTCTCAACTTTTGCAGAGAGTGGCATCAGATTAACGAAAATTTAGTTTAGGGGTATACATATGCCTTATATATAGACACTAGACCTGTTATTTCGGCTAGGAAACATGTTTTTAGGCTCCACCAACAAGTTTTGAATGAATAATGGGGAAAAAAATACGTTTGATAAACAAGGTCATCAACACCTTACTTTTGTTGAAAAAAAAGTTTGATTTGTGTTTAGGTATACACTTACACCTGATATATAAACACTAAAACTGTTTTTTAATTTAATAAATAAGTTTTGAATTAGTTATTATAATTTTAAAGTTCATAGTAATAAATCACAGTACTGTAATTTTTTTTACTTTATGACGATAATAAGCTTAAGAAGAAAAAAATGTTAACTAAATTTGATATGTCAATAATATCGATTTTTAAATACGAAAATTGTTTTTTTATATATTGCGAGTTTGAATTAGTAGTATGTTTTTAAACTATTTATATTTATTGAAAAAATCTATGTATAATTTGCTTTACTCTATTTGCTGCTTTTTTATTCCATTTCTCTTTTAATTATATAAAAATACTTGTTGAACAACAACATGTCGAAAAATTAATATCAAAACACAAAAGTGTTTGATGGTTGGGTTGGGTTAGTGTTTAGACCAAAGCGCCAGAACCGACTGGTCACCATTTATTCATTGATAACTATTTAAATGGTGGTTACAGATCGGTTGTGATATTTTGTGACCGCTGTCATAGCACACTTGCTTTGCTCGCTAGGCTTGTGGGCTTTAGTCTGTAATGTTTTTTACATTGACCACTACCTTTCTTCTGCATTTCTCGTCTTAAGATATAAGAGATAAGTACACCATTTTGAAAAAAAATAGTAAAGTTATGTTTACAAAAAAAATCATATCTCAAAAACTATATGTCGCCTAGACATGAGGGTTGCAGGAGGGAGAAGTACTCCTCACCCCCTTCCCCCTACGCCCCCCCCCCACTACTCAAAATTCAGTGACCACTATTGTAAAGTTGAACCAAAAGTACTGTTCTCAAAGGGGTAGAAAAATAAAACCAAATAGATGGCACTGCAGTCATAGTTTTTGACGCTGCGCTTGCAATAAACTAACCAACACATCGTCATGATGAACATCTATTTGCATTACTTTTAAATTTGCAATAAAACGAAAGTTGCTATAACGACGATTTTGTTCAGAGGGCCATCTTTCGTTCAGAAAAACTGAAATGATTGAAAAAACTACATTAATGCAAGCGAAGCCGAGGGAAAAGCTAGTAACTACGATATAAATCTGTACTTTTTCTGTGCGTTTGCTTTTTTGACAAATTTTGTGACTTTATTTATATTGTCTTAGGATTTTTATCTGTTTGCATTCTTGAGTTATAGAAGGGTTCTATAATCCCATAACAGCTTGACCAATCGTACTAAAAATAAGTAAATAGTAAGAAACATGTGATTGCGCAATAAATAGGATATAATAATGATTATACCCATAAACCTTATAGTAATTATCAGTTTTTACGCCTTAACTGCATAACCGATCACCTTGAAATTTTGCATACGCGTTGTCAGGAGTATAGAAAAGGACATTTTCAAAATAGTACTGTCCCCGAAGGATAATTGCCATAAAAACGCATAAGATTCATGTCATGGCAGACGTTGCTGAAATTGTCCATATTGCGAATTTTTAAGACACGCAGACCAAGTCGTGGGCAGTTCTTTTACTTGATATTTTAAAAGCAGGCATTACAGGCATTTACAGGGTCACATTGTACTAAATTTTTATGTTAGTGCTTTTTGTCCCTGAAAGATTCACTTTATTTTATATAGCAAACTATCGCATCTCCCGGAATGAAAAGGATTTATGCCCATATTCGGTATTAAAGTAACATTCAAACAAAATTACAGCAAAACCGATCCAGTACTCGTAATAGTTTTCCCGTGAAAGCTTACAAGTAGACAATTCGAGTTACTATCGCATTTTTTTATAAATGATGAATTTTATTTCTATAAACTTGAGAAATGATTGGTCCTTCATAAAAACTTTCATTATCTTTTTTTAGGCTTATTTATCTATATCTATCTGTAAACTATATAAATGTTCAAATTTACCAAAACGACCAAAATTTCCAAACTGTCCAAAACGTCAAAAATGACTAAATTGACAAAAAAAGTAAAAAATGTCCAAACTGTCCAAAATGTTCAATTTGCCTAAATGAACAAAATATCCAAAATGTTCAAAATAACCAAAATGATCAAAATGTCCAACTGTCTAAAATGACCAAGATATCCAAAATGACCAAAACGATCAAAATGTCCAAAATCACCAAAATAACGAAAATGGCAAATAACAAATAACCAAAACTTATCCCACTTTCTCGGATAACCTTTACATAAACCTTTCCCATTATCCGAGGATTAAAAGTATCCCTTATCTACCCTCAGTATTAAAATTACATATATACCGAATTTCAGCCAAATTGGTCCAATAGTTTTCTGTAAAAGCATAACAAACAGAGAGACAAATATTTTTTTATCCCGGAAACTATCCCACTTTTCGTGATAAAAATATCCTATATATATATATATATATATATATATATATATATATATATATACTGAATTTCAGCCAAATAGGTCCAGTATTTTTTCCGTGAAAACGGACTGTCTGTTCCGTTACTTTCACATTTATAATATTAGTAGGGATAAAGAGGAATTTTTGTAATGAATAAAATCAAAAACTCCTGGATCGTTTTCAAAATTTCTTTCACCATTCGAATGCCTGCGTTATCCCAGATTAATATATTTATTACTAAAAAAATTAGAGATTCGTTTTAAAACTTCAATAATGTAGCCTAAGGTACAAAAAAATAGTGTTTGAGTCCGTGGATGGTTTAGATTCACAATTAGACCCGGTAGGTGGCGCTGGAATCGGGTTCTAGGATTTTATTTTTCAGCGCAGAACAACGTCTGCTAGAACCGCCAGTTGATAAAAAAATATATAAACAACCTTTGTTACTGACTGTACAATATATAATTAGTTTAACGGCGTGCACTTGATCGTACTAGGAATATCATATATACTTATTTTAATTAATCCCTTTGGATAAGTCAAAGGTGATTATAGTTCCTGAATAGTTTTGAAACTTAACTTTTACTGGATAAGAAATCGCACTTTGGAGCTTAAAAAGAGCTTTATTAAATATGTAAGTCGATTAGTTTTCTGTGCCGTGACAAAAGGAACAATCTATAAATGATCTGTTTATATTAAAGTATTTAATTTAGGTCCGGGCGCTCTTTTTGGTTTTCTCAACGAAGTTTCAGCCTTACATTTCGTACGTATATACAACTTGCATAAACGCTAACGGGCTTATTCATATTGAGTTAGAGTAAGTTTATGGGCTCCTTTAAGAACCTTACTGATTCTACAAACTTACTCTAACTCAGTATGAATAAGACCGTTAAGCTTTGTATTCACTTGAGAGCCTCGGATCGAGCAGCCTCTACTTGCAGCAGACTGAGGGTGCTGACTTTGAGGCAGATGGTTGAGGCACGTTGCGGATCAAAGTGAGGCCACGTGATCCGATTTAGAGCAAAACCGCGATGGTACCTACCAGAAGCAATTAAAAACGGGATTACAACAAAAATAATACTTTTTATTTAGAGATCCCAAAGAACACGATGCTTCTGGTATAATTTTAATAATTTAACAGCAGTTTCGTTGTCGTTGTTGATTTCACACCCGTCCTCCACTAGACGCATGGCTCAGACTGAGGCTCCTTTTAGCGCGCACAAAAACCGACAAAATATGGCCGAGTCTGCAGCGACGAAATATGCCCCATAGCGCGGCGTGCCTCAGGTTGAGGCAGCGTCTCCTCGGGTCGAGGCAACCGCTAGACCCGAGGCTGCTTCTAGTGGATACAAAGCTCAAAGCTTGCATGTAGATAAATAATAGATATCTACATTATAGATGTCTCCATACTTTAACAATCAGTTTTGTGTGATTTCATGCAAATTGGCCCACTTGCAGAATGTATTATAGTAAGAAATATAGAAGCAATAAAAAAAATCTAATTTATTATGTAATATTTGTAAGGATTATATTATTATTAATTATAATAATTTCCTTATGCTATCTTTATATTATATTCCTAAAAAATATTCCTATTACTATTATAAATGCGAAAGTAACGCTGTCAGTTTGTCTGTTCCGTTTTCACGGAAAAGCCACGGGCCGATTTGGCTGAAATTCAGTGTATATATTGTTACGAGTTACGGGACTCGAATTAAAATGCCGTTGGAATTACTATAGATTTTATTAGAACTATACAAACATGTATAACACAGGTACAAATATAACTGGACACACCAGTACAAACGTAATGCACGATTCAATAACATGCGCAAAGTCCGTCACTATATAGGTTATGGAATGTACACACGTCTTGCCTCGCTTGCGATTATCGCTTGACTGTCGACCTCTACATTGGGGCATTGTTTTATACTGCACAACTACAATATGTTTCTCGGCCGCGTAGGTTGATTTTCTTAGAATCACACCTGGCTAATGACTACCATAAAATTTTACAATACACAAGGGGCTGTTTTTCTAATTACAAAATTTTAACACAAATTAAACAAAACAAGTCTAAATGAAGAAAAGGTAATAAAATGTCAACATGTACGCAGGTTTGAATTTGTCTTTTGTCGACATTTCAGGTCGTAAATAAATAAATGTAAATAATTCCATTATTATTACTCATAATATTGGGTATATATAAATTAAAGGCCATTTCGGTCATTTCAGCCATTTAGGTTATTTTGATCATTTTTGTCTCTGTTGTTATTTAAGTAGTTTTCACATAGATAGACAGGAGATAGATAAATAAAACCAGAATGAGTTGAAATAGAGTATGAAAGTTTGTATGGGAGACCAATCATTTGTCAAGTTTATAGATATAAAAAATCATCACCTATAAAAAAATGCTATAGTAACTTGATCTGTCAGATAGACGGACCAAGTTAAGCTTTCACGGAAAAACTACTGGAGTATTGGATCGGTTTTGCTGTAAATTAGTTTAAATATAGTTATAATACCGAAAATGAATATAAATACTTGTCATGCCGGGAGATGGGATCGTTTGCGATATAAAATGAAATTAATCTATCGACTGCAGATAGCACTAAAATAAAAGAATAGTACAATGAAATCTCCCTTGAAGTTTATTTGTGTAGCTACAAGCTTCGCTGTAGCACGCTTTTGTTGAATATGTTAACCCTTTCATTTTCGCATTTCATTTACCAAATTAGCTCGATTAAAACGTTTGTTTTTTCAATGGATACCTATTGCCACACTTTTATTTGCTCACCATAACTGTTTATTTCAACGAGCTATATTCATGGGTATGATAGGCATAAAGTTTTTGGTTCACGTCGCTTATCAGTTAATATACAATTTTGAGACAATTTTGAGAGTTCTAATCAGACAGACATCTTATGAAAGTGAAATACAAAATCTAAATCACTAATAAGTTGGGTTGGTCTTATGTGTAATTTCCAAGGAGTTACGAATATATATATAGAATAAATTATGGACATATATATCTGTACTAATACAAACACATTGTGATAAAAATCTTGTACACTACTGAGCCCTATAGAGGTCATCGCTCTTGTGTGCAGATCAATACATTGTGGCATCCAGATTCTAAGAAAAGTGCAATAATATATTATTTTCTACTCTATCTACAGTATAGGCACCTAATCAAATTAAGAACTGGGGCAGTACTTTCCAAACAGCACTGCAGGAAAGTAGCAGTATTACCAGAAGCAGTGTTGGAAATGTGCATTGTAACGATAAACCGGTATAATAATTAACGTTTGCAATTGCGAAAAACGAACTTCATATTTACGATTGGCGTGACGACAGCAGTTTATCAAGTGAATATCGCAGTACAAACATGTGAGACGTTCTGACACCTTGACGAGTTATGTCATAGATTCATAAAAAACCTATTTGTGCTAATATTATTGCTTAGAGTATAAGTCAGCGACCTCAAAGTAGTTAAATCTGAGACAAGTGATCCTCGATTTCCCGTCAGAAACCAATGCTATTATATCCAACATAAATTTCGATAGGCTTACGTCATAGCCGCCTCACTGTAAAAACTTACGTCCTCTTTTGGATGTCAGGGTATATTGACCTTATTTTATGCCTGTGCTTTCGTATACTGCAAAGCGTAGAAGCATAACCAATTGGCAAAAGCAAACTGTGTGACCGAATGAAATAATCTTTGTCGTATCTTATGTCGATATCAATCTATCAAGCTGTATTTGAATACAAATGTCTTTATTAGTGATAAAGTTGATGGATAGGCTTTATTTATAAAACTATGCTCGTAGCTTCGCGTGTTTCTTATACTTTTATTGGGATTCCGAATGAATTGCATTTGCCGAATTAAAAAAATTGTATCTATTAAAATTTATAACAAAGATATTGACATTGGTCCTTACATTTAATTAAATCAAGTCCTTCAAGTTAGATACACAAAATCTTGATAAGTGGTGGCGATAAAGTGGAAGCTCGGGCCCGAAATAAAAGCTTAAATAAATCGCTAGGATGATGATATTAATTATGTTTTTGATTTAACTAATTATCAATATCCCTTTCAATTACACTTATTCAAAAACGATGATCCCAATAATAATTGTATTTTGCTTGAATCTATCTTATCTATCATATTATAAAATTATAAACATGCCGTGTACAAAGAAG
The DNA here is from genome assembly GCA_949752895.1 of Dendrolimus pini. Lineage (NCBI taxonomy): Eukaryota > Metazoa > Arthropoda > Insecta > Lepidoptera > Lasiocampidae > Dendrolimus > Dendrolimus pini. The sequence goes on from OX457130.1 coordinate 12,645,863, forward strand.
ATATTTAGAAAATAAACAACTGGAATAGACGTTTACGACGCAGACGTCGTTTATATAAAACGACGGAGACAACGATGCAATTTTTTTTAGACTTCTTGTGTCTTGTATGATCGGGAGTCACGTAAAAACTACTAGGCCCAATTCGATGCGGTTTTCGCTGATCGACAGCTAAGTATTAGACTTAAACTTTGTGCTAATTTCTATCGTGGGAATCCCGCGGGAATTTTCCCGGGAGCTGTTTAAAGTTGTTCGGATGTATAAAAAAATTCTTGTTTCCATACAGTTGCCACTAAAACGATAACGTACATTATTTTTCTAAATACTGCGATACTTTGTGTTTCGGGAATTTCAAGTCAGGCATGGACGAAGTCACGGACATATCCTAGTTTATAATAAAGAAGCGAAGAAATATATACACCACGGTAAAATAGCGAGTAATCTCTCATTGAACTTTTAAGCATGTTAGTAGACAATCGAGTGCCATTGGCTGACGACGTGCCCACTGAAAGCCCTTGACATGTTTTGCTTACTGGTTACCAGGCAAGAGTGATTTATTATTTAGAGCCACCTACTGCACTCCAACCCTACTTGCCGCGAGGTCGATGCACTTTTCAGTTGTTTATATAATAAAATCGATCGATTATACCTTCCCTCCTCTGCCTATAATTACTTATATTTTCACCGAAATAAGTAACGCACGTTTTTTTAATATACTTTATACACATTTGTATTGAAACATTATATGAACTCTGCATTCGCTATTAGCTACTAGATGTAGCGTCATCCTGTTTATCACTCATCAGTAGTGTTTTGTGTATTATAATGAATATATAGCATTTTGTTGATGACCAATATTTCAATCACACAAACTATACTTATAAACTAAATGAGTTTTTATTTATGCATTGTAATTCTTGTTCACGTTTGGTATAGCCAAATGTTAAGTATTCTTGAACATTCAAGCTTTAGAATAATCGTCAAGCAAATAAATAACAAGCGAAAGCCGGGCGCACATTGACATAACGTACCCCGCCTATGTCAAATTATAGGTATTACACCCACAGAGTACTTTATATATACTGGTACAACTGGTACTGGTCAGCAGTCATAATATATATACTAACGCACTCTATCGGTATACGACACAATACAACGGCAACAACCGTCCAGGGCATCTAGTATTATTTTGATTATTATATTAGACTTTTGGAAATTGCGGGAGTTAATAATTTAACTTCTGCAATTCCCAAAAGCCTTTTCAAAAAATGTTTATTTGTTAGTAAAATAAAACAACAAGTTAGCGGTAGCCTGATTTATTATGTTTCCTTTTATTAAAATATTCAAAGGCATACATTTTCATAACATCATTTGTGTCCACATCTTATCTGGTGCCGTTAGGATGATTTACTTACAAGTTTTACCGCATCTAGGCACACAACAATCTCTTTCAGAAGAAGCCATAATTCAAGTCAACAGAGAACAAATCGTTAGGCAAATCGGTGTGAACACCGATGCACATGCATGCGGTACATGCGTAAGTCCAACGTGATCACAGAACACTCGTAAACGAGATAAGTGAAGTCTTCGGAGTCCAGGAATCAAACAAAGTTGTCTAAAAATAATCGAATCACAAAAAAGTACATACGTTCACGAATGTGACTCGTATCGATCGGAATGTCGTTTTGGTTTTGACATAACCAGTAATTAAAGTTAAAAAAAACCTATATAATTTGAAAAAGGTGAGGAATAGAACTTACACACTTTAAAATATATTTATTAGCTGATATGGCTTGCAAAAACACAAAAACATATCAAATATTTCTTAAACGAGTATTAAAACAACTGCGTATAACGAAACATATTATTTTCTTTCATTTGGTGTTTAATTTGAGAACAGTGACATCTACTGCAATACGTACCTACTAATAGAACGCAAAAAATCTCTAAGAAAAAATAATTGTACTGACTGTTATGACACTGATTACACCTCAGAGTAACGATTGTACTCAAAGGCTGCTCACTGATTACTACCGAAAGCTTACCGAACGTCTATATTTCTATGAACTTTCCTGATTAGTTCGGTGCAGAAATGGCGCACATCGAGCGATCCAGGAAATGCTTATAAAAATATTAAGTATATGCCGCGCGCTCGATAAACTTTCAGTATCACGGATGACTATTTCGCGGTGACATGTAAGAAAGCGACCTAAGTATTACACTGACACCAAACAAACGAGTTCCTGTAACAATTCGAAGTCTCATTTAACTAAATAGTAAAATTGTCCACAGAGTCATAGACGAACAATTCTTGGATACAAGTAAAATCCTACACTTATTGGTCATTTTTAACAGAAAGTATACTTTTATTCTCTGAATGTTTTATTAATTTACTAGGATGAGCCTGCGACTTCGTCCACGCTTGATTTGAAATTTCCGCGAAATTCCCGGGACACATAGTACCGCAGCATTTTAAAAGAATATAAGCTATCGTTTTAGTTAATACTGTTTCGGCTAATTTTTATGCAGCCGAACAACTACAAACCGCTCTCAAGAAAAAAAATATTACACATTTTAATACATTAAAAATGCTATCCACCAGTAAAAAAAAATCAAATTGGAATTGGTAATTTTTTTAACCTGGCCATTTTAAATCATTCCGAGTTTCCTGGGATAAAAAGCAGATTTCAGTCTGAGAATTAGCTGTCGATCAGTGAAAACCGCATCGAAATCGGCCCAGTAGTTTTTACGTGAATCCGGAACAAACACAAGAAATCTAAAAGAAAATTGTTTTTTTTACAGAGTTTTTGTACAGACAAGGCTTAGAATTTTATAATATTGTAGATAGATTTGCCCGAACATCGCTATCCTTACAGTATACACCAATATAATAGCGTAGTCCGCAGAATACATTGTGTACCTATATACAGTCAATAACCATTTCGAATATGGGAAAGTAAATAAAAACTAATTAATTAAACAGATAACTACTTCTCTAATTAAATCAGGCGTTAAATCTGTATTTAAATGTGATGAACTCATTTTACACGTCACATAGGATACATCAAGTAAATTTATTTCTCTATGGCATTATACCAGCCAGTATTGTTTGTCACTGGTGATAGTAAATATTTAGCTCAAATCTTAATAAATTAATGAAAATTAATTTATAAGTATAAAATCTGGTTACAAAATTTTGATTGATTTTGATAACTGGAAAAATCCTCTTTCAGAGACGAAAAGTACTATTTTCATTACTGTAATCATGTAATTTGAAGCGTACTTTCGAATATGAGAAATGAAAAGTATGTTAAAATTCGTAAAAAATGCTGAATGTAAAGCGATTGCGATGCGTGCGTGTTGGTCGATATGCTTAAAATTGAATTAATTAATAAGCGTCTGACTAAACTGATTTCAGTTACAGGGACAACTATGTACATAATATGTATTCGTTTTTCATGTTTAAAGCTCTGATTTTCGAGTTGGTCGTACAGCAATACTATATATGGCTTTATAACGCAGTTCAGTAAAGAATGTGGGATCACATGTCAAAATGCTACCAAAGTCTTAACCATTGATTAAATTACTCGCAATTTACCTAATGTAAATTAAATAGACATTTTACACAGCCTACTTAATACTGTAATATCAGTTTCAATATAATCCTTCCTTAACTACCCCATTTTTCTATTACAAAACTGATCACCCCTTTTCTTTTTGACTCGGATCCGCTTTGCGGATCCCGCAAGTAAAAAGTTTCTTAATGGAAAAGAACTTTAACCGTTTTTGCAAATTTTCTACGGATTCTAAAAATATGTCTGTAACCAGAAATATCCTCCATTTTAAAAATTATAACAACTTGAATTTTTATAAGATTTTAAATAGTTTAAAGCTACAAGTCATGGTCGCTAAGTGGGTTATAAATTTTCAAAATTATCGAACAATAATTTACACGCTTATGCCTTGCCTATCTCTATAACTAAGCATGATATTTTTTATTACAATTTATGCCGCAATTTAACATTGGCTGTAAAAAAAAGTAAGGGCCTGAGTCACATATACCATATTATCTATGATCCGCATAGTTTTCTAATTTTTTTGACAACAGAGAGAATCGCTTCCCATGGACGAAAAGTGCCGTTTTCATCCCTGTGATTAACTCCAAGCGTACTTTCAGGATATGAGAAGTAAAAAGGTTTATTTTTAAATATTTAAACCTTCATTACAAACTTCGCTTGTAGCATGTTATGGTTCTAAGTAGGTACTCAACTGTGACAGAAGGACTGCCAGAATGATGTTATTCTAACTGGCGATTCTGTACTGTGTCGTTGAGAAATTATTAATTAATGATACCTTTGATAAAGCTTGGCTGTATTAATTGTTGTAAATACTTTCTCTAAAATAATTTTGTCCAAGTTGGGTTCAATATGTAGCGTTTCAAAATAGAAATTTCATTAACGGAACGTAAATGTAATGTATACAAAAGGAGGCAAGCACTGCTTTCAATGTGATAAATCAAATATTCTAAATTCATAATAATTATTATACAAATTTTTGTGATTCAATGCAGACATAAATTTATAATGAGTATAAATATTATAGTTTTCTCTAAAATTACTACTACTTTTTATGCCTGAAAGAGTATGTAGAATGATGAAGATAGAAATCTGAATGAATACAATTTTAATTAATTTTATGTTATTTAGTCCACCTATAATAATAATTAAGCAGATAAAAGAAATCTTAATACAAGTGTGTTAATGATAATTGTGTTACTTTTGATATACATACATACATACATTACTTCACGCCAGGTCCCTTGCGGGGTAGGCACGAACAACAGAGCGCCATTTAGGCTTATTCTTACACACCTCACTTGCTTCTTTGACATTCATAGTTCTTATCATGCACGCTCGTCTGTTCTTAAGGCTCCTGACATCACCTTCTGCTAGTACATGATCAATTTGATCATGGAAGGTGTGTCGTGGCCTTCCGCGACTTCTGCATCCATCCACTTTTGCATTGTATATCTGTTTAGTCATTCTTTCATCATACATTCTTTCCACATGCCCGAACCACCGGAGCATTCCTTTCCTTACCTTCACCCCGACACTCTCTTTCAGACCAACTCTCTTTCTTACTTCGGTATTACGAACGCGGTCCGCGAGCGTCACTCCGCAGATTTTGCGCAGTGCTCGCATCTCGACCGCGTTTACTCTACTTTCGTGCTCTCTATTCCATACCCAACTCTCGCTTCCATACGTGAGCGTAGGTACCAGCACCGCGTTGTGTATGGCAAGCTGGGCCTTCTGGCTGAGGTTCTTAGCGCCTAGAAGTTTACCTAACGCTCCATTCACACTATTCCCCAAATTCACTCTTCTTTCTATATCAGCGGTGTACCTTCCATCCCTGCTAAAAGCACATCCGAGATATACAAACTCATTCACTTGTTCCAGCATAACATCATCGACCATTATCCTTGCATTCGTTCTGGTTTCTTCTCTTTCAAACACCATCACCTTTGTTTTCTTCGCATTCAAACGTAAGCCTCTCGCCTGACAATCATCTTTCATCATTGTGACTAGTGTTTGCAGTTCTGATGGCGATTCGGCTAAAAGCACGGCATCATCCGCATAAAGCAAGCTGCTAACAACTAGATCACCCATCCGCACCCCAACATCCATCAATCTTAATCTCTGGAGACAATTGTCCAGATATAGGATGAACAGCAAAGCCGACAGCACGCAGCCCTGCCGGACGCCAATATTGACGTCAAACCAGGGCGACAAGCTGCCGTTCACCCGCACGCATGCCATACAGTCCTCGTAAGTGGACTGTACAGCACGCAGCAAGTGGCCATCAATCCCATATCCGGGCAATATGTCCCAGAGGTCCTTCCGTACAACCCTGTCAAATGCTTTCTCTAGATCCACAAAACCGCAGAAAACCTTCCGGCCCATAGCCAGCTGCTTCTCCACGATATTGCGGAGCGAGAAAACTTGATCCATACATCCCCTTCCATTTCTGAAGCCCCCTTGTGCATCCCACAGTAATCCATCGGATACCACTCTCATTCTCCTTTCAACAATTTTCGCATACACTTTAGATGCTGTGCTGATCAAACTGATGGCCCTGTAGCTGGCGCACTCCATACGTGACCCCTTGCCTTTATACAAGGGCACGATGACAGCGCGCCTCCAGTCGTTGGGAACCTTTCCCGTCCTCCAGCACAAGTTGCATAAGGACAGGAAAGCGTCCCGGACGCAGGTGCCACCATATTTGATCATCTCAGCAGACACACTATCGATTCCTGCTGCCTTTCCATTTTTCAGACTTCTTATCGACCATTCGATCTCTTCCAAAGTGATCTCGGATGCTGACTCCTCGAAGTCAGTCACAGACTCAGTCGTGGTGCCAGCATCCGGGATATTATCATACATTTCTCTAAAATATTCACTCCATCGCGCTAAAACCTTTTGATATAAATACGATAAAATCCAAATGGCCATATATTAAAAATATCATCTTCATTGAATATAACAATATTTCAAAGCCCATACATTTCTAAATAGTAACACGTGAATTAATATTAAAAAAATAATATTATTACAATAACAAAACAAATAAACTAACAGGATGAAGGAAATTTTACCTAAATATAAAGTCTGTTGTGTAAGTCACAATATCATTAAGTGTAAAATTTAGCGGTCTTATTCATATTGGCTTAGAGTAAGTTTGTAGGCTTTTTAAGGTTCTTAAAGAAGCCTACAAACTTACTCTAACTCAGTATGAATAAGACCGTAAGTATTTAATAAAAAACAACAAGAAATGAAAACACGAAACTAACGATCTTTATGAATCTAACTTGATAGTTGTTTTGCCAAAATATAGTATTTTTCTAATTGGTATCCGTATTCTAGTAATACTCATACAAACATTGAATAACTACTTGAAATGATATAATCCGTCGAAATTAAAAAGCATCTGAATATTATAATGTTTTCTAAGGATATATAATACAGGGGATGAGATAAGAGGGATGGGATAAGGGGAAGAGTATAGCAGGGATGACTTAGGGCAGGGAATAACGATCATTCTTAGTAGGCTGTCATATCATACCGGATGCTGATTTATGCACCACAAGATAATACCTATATGTATTACGTCAGTTGTCAGTATGTAGGATTTATAAATTCATTGTAACAATAAACAGTAATTAGTTTCGCAAGCGAGGTTTATTCTGCATGTATTTTATCTCGCAATCTTTTTCTAAGCTTTGGCAAAGATTTCCCTAATTGTTTTATTGGTTGGTTTGCGAGAAGTGTTTTATAAATAAACTCCCTATTTTTGAGACTGCACATATTTTGTCGATGATAATTTTTTATTTCTAGTTATATCTATTTTTTTTCTAAAGTTATATTTCATTTTTAGGAAGAAGTCTAGGATGGTTAAAAAAAGTCTCACATGTGTTTCATGTTTTCACCTATTTATTTTGAAATAGTTTGAAGCGATATTTATGATCGTTTATGACGCTATAAATTACGCAATGTAAAATATCTTGCTTATAACAGCCGTAGTCGTAATCAGCTATACGATTTTGGACGTTTTTGTTTGCTTACTACATAAGAAGAGCATTTAAAAACCAAAAATGGGTGTATTGACTGCTGACACAGATCGAATCGAGGCGCGCGCGGTATGACGTAATATCCTGTCTATGGTTTATATGTATGTAGATAGTGAAGAAGAATAAAATTATAATATTTCTTACAAAATTACTTTATTTGATACATCAAAATATACATACATTAAGACGGTATAAAAATAGGAAATTAAAATGCACGGGACTAATGATAGTCAATTTCGCTTTTGTCAAGTCACGGTAAAACCAATACTGATTTAATGTCGTATGGGACATTAAGAACCGTGCGAAGTAGAGAAGTATAGTAGGAAACAAAAGCTCAAAATTAGAAGCTCGGGATAAAACTCGGATTGAACGCCCGGATTATGATAACAACGACTTTTAGATATTATTGATATATTCATCAGCTTTGATTGAATTGTCTCCCAAGCCATGAAATAATGAACATACGCTTCATAGTTTTATAGTCAGTGTCTCGCGGTGATCGCGTGTTTAACTGTTCATAGAGAACAAAAAACACGACAGCTGCTACCATTCTGAAGTCAAGGTTGACAAATTTTAGAGATAAAAATAATTATATAAACCTAAATGATATAATTATATTTTATGGTGTATTGAACGAGTTGTTTGTATTTCTGATTTTGGGGGTGGGGTTTTATCCACAAGGATACGTTAACTCCATTGAGACAGTTGTTAGTCCCATTATTTCTGTAGACATAGATGAGAAAATCAAGCTTGAACGTTGGGTCGTTAAAATGATAGACTGGAACAGGGATTTTATCCATATCTTCCTTAACACGACTCATTTTATTACTATTTATATAACTGGTTACATATTGCTATAAAAGCCTAAAAATAAGTATGTAAGATATGTAAATTATTGGTCTATTTATAAATTATGAGCGTCAAGATAGGTATGGTGTGTCAACAAGTACGTCACAACATTGTTTTAAATCTCACCATGGAAGGATCATAAATTACTAAAATGACGCAATCCTCAGTGAAAATGTTAGGTGATAAAATTAGTAAACGCATACTAATGAGTGGCAGATGCTCAATTAGTAGTTGTTTCGTGTAACTGTTTTATTCGGCATACTTAAGAGTTTATTCAACGTTGAGATTTGTTGGCCAATTTTCAACGAGGTTATCAAGTAACGTCCTTTGAATTAATGCATTACTTACCCTGAATATTAAAATCTTGCAATTTTTCCAGGTGGCGAGGAAGCATATATAAGCTGGTATGGCTGGATCTACTGGTGTTCCTGCTTCTTTATTATGTACTGAATTTAACATACCGCTTACTTTTAGACCTGGAATCTAAGAAGTAATTACCAAACATTATAATAATTTTTGTTTCATGCGTTTTTGTATTTGATTGGTATTAATCACGAAACTATACAAATATGTATAAAGCTATGCTTACGTGCCTTCATGGTCAAGCTCTTTCAGCATTTACGGTCAAATTCATAACACGCGTATACATTTGTTTAGATGGTGTCGACGTTAGGTACTCATTTTTACGACTTTATCATGACATAAAGTACACACTCTATGATCGTTATTTTCCTTGCAGGACCTTCGAGGGCATTGTTAATTATTGTAGTTTTCATGGTAATGTTATACCTCTGTCTTTTGTACTGGGGTTCTACGTCACTGTTGTAATGAACCGTTGGTGGAATCAATATACAACGATACCTTGGCCTGACTCAATTGCCGTCTTCGTATCTGCCACTATTCATGGACAGGTAATGAGAAACTTTATTGTAGAATTTATAAATAATAATAATAAATGACATGATTATGATAATAAATAAACAGCTATTTTCAGGACAACTCTTCAAGTAATAAACACACTATAATCCACTATTTGTAAGTGCGTGTTAATTGAATATTAACTAGTTGGCATTGATATCGTTTTCACTCTACTGTTGTGTGATAAGAATTGATATGTTTCTGTTATTTGCTAAAATTGATTATTCACTTGTATTTTTTATGTTATAGACATAGTCGGTGTTGTATAGATTCTAATTAATTCGTACAAATACGTTGAATAAAATTTGATGATTGTATCGTAATTGACTTTGAGTAATAAGTAGAAGTATAATGGTAATCCTTCACAGACATCTAACAAGGTAATATTTGTGTAGATTGTGTACGAGTGGTGAGCAAACGATCTTGACTAATCTTATCATTTCCTTCGTAGTGTAATGTAGAGTACACAAGCATGTTATAAAAAGAGTAAAAACTTAAAGCCTACTGATATAATACTGATTAATGTTAATACTGATAAAATAATCGGAATAGGGTCTAATCTTATCTAGACGATCCATATTTATCGTTCTACAATAATTTGTCTGAATAGATATCAATCAGTTCATCCTGATAAGATGACAAGGCCCTTCCGTAAATTTTCTAAAATATTAAGAACCTAGATAACGCGCCTGTGCCGCGGGTCAAGCTCTAGTACGTACCTCTTGTTTAACGAGCAGGTGTTTATACAGGTTACATTGTATTAAATTTTTATGTAAGTGCTATTTGGCCGCGGAAGATTTACTTCATTTTATATCGTAAACTATCCCATCTCCAGACTTGAAAAGTATTTATGTGCCTTTTTGGCATTAAACAAAATTATACCAAACCCATCCAGTAGTCCTAGTAATTTTTCCGTGAAAGTGTAACAGACAGACACACAGAGTTACTTTTTGAATTTATAATATTCTCATTAATGTCTACAATTTGAATGTGAAAACACGCAGGTAAAAGTTGAATGATATGCAAAGCTTAAACAAATTATAGGACATTTTGTGATAAAGTTCGAACAACGACAACAAACATTTCTAAGTATAGATACAACTACTAGGGTTCGTTTATTTTGACATTGTTTGTAATTTATTTAAAGATGCTTTGCACGTGCTCTTAGGAAGATTTGGTTATAGTAGTGTGAAGGAGCCCACGCCAAAGCGACTGCTATTTGCAGAAGTAGTAATATTATTTGAGTTCGTAGGATGAGCGTGGAAGATTGATGCGCCGGACAATCGTGCGGTACGTCTGCCTGTGTCTCACCATGGTGCTAACAATGATCTCGCCGCGAGTCAAAAAACGATTTCCAACCCTTAACAACTTCGTGGAAGCTGGCCTGCTACTTGACAACGAAAAAAATATTCTAGATAATCTTAATGACAAATTTCCTAAGCCATCAAAACATTGGTAAGTTTATTATTTATTGGTTGTACACAAGACATAATAATTACACTATAATTATAACATTTTTTTTTATTAACAATTCTACGGACTCCAGTTCCGTACCCTTTTTACAACTTGATTACTGTTAGAGTTTTTTGAGTTCATACACGCTTATTCTTAATTTTTGTTATTGTGTGTGACATTAATTTTGTGGTTTTTATGTAGTGTTGTGTACCTTAAGAATAAGTTATATAATTTTTTTTCTAATTTTAATACTAAACTTATACTAATGTAGAGTGTATCTGTTACATGCTGGTGTTGTGAGAGAGTGCATGTGCAGTGTGTGCCTTATGTCTATACTTATATATATTATCTTAACTAGTGCGTATAACATATTAAAACTGTCATGATGTACAAAGGCAAGCTTAACCCTAAAAAGAGTTCTTTCACATCTAGCGAGAGGGGCAGACAAGAGCCAGAGAGATTTTTATACATTTTGTCTATAACAATACATTTTGCACCTAAATGCAAATGACCTAATTGCAAATTTTAGAATTTTAACGTCTTTTTTATCCTTCTCGATAGTATCTCTGACCTTAACTCGTACTTGACTGAAGCATGAGGTAAACTCGTAATAGAACCACGTGAGTGTAAGGTTTTGTGAAAGTCCAATTACTTAAATTGTCACCCATTCTACATGTACAATTAAGTAAACGATGTGAATCCAATCCACTGTAAGTACAGAAGATATTGCCAATATGTTAAGCGACTCATTTAGTCTTATTGTATTTGTAGCTCACTAAATTAAGACGCGTTATTTGTGTTATGGTAACGCTGATGTAACACGTGTGATTCAGGGCTCCCAATTTTTGAATTTTGCCTTAACAATGACATTGTAATCTTATCTCCCGTCATTCATTAACAGTGAGATTCGTCATCACTGTCCGCGTTGATAATGAAATATCGCATTTCGTATGCCTTCAGCTACTTGTACTCGGCGAGTACGTATGTATCATCACTTTTAATATGGACAAATGAATATTTGTTATTATTTTTATTAACACTATTATTACAATATAAACTATCATAGCATAGACCAACGTCTCTTAAAGTTGGTCATGATTCCATTATAATGAAGAATTGTACATATTAGCCAAATTAAGGACAAATACTATCGTAAAACAATAACTATAATGAAACTGTTTTTTTGTATTTGTTTGCACTCACTTCTAAAAGGAGGTTGTATAGCTGAGCGCGATACTATAACCAATACAAATTCAGTCGAATGAGTCAATGATCGTAGCAACCTCACACAATAAAACAATACAGTAATGAATACAGTACAAAGTAAACTCGATACAATTTTACAAGTAGTTCATTTAAACGTTTGTTATTCAACTTCTTTATTTAGTTGCAACTTATTAAAACTTTTGAATATGTATGAACATTATATAATAAGTAAAGCTTACGTAATATATTTTTTGTTCCAGGTTGCCCATTGTGTGGGCAACAAGTATCGTAACGAGAGCACGCAAAGAAGGCCGAATAAGAGATGACTTTGCAGTTAAAACTATAATAGACGAATTAAATAAATTTAGAGGACAAGCTGGACTTCTACTTAGTTATGATACTATTAGTGTACCTTTAGTATATACTCAGGTTTGTGTTGTTCTCAATTAATTAAACAGAGTGTATCCTTCTTTAATAACTATAAACTTTATCATAAAATACATATATTATCATAATTGTTTCTCGACCACGTAAACAAAGAATGGAATCTTTACTATGGTTTTTAGTGCCATGCGGCGTTGTAGTTATAGTTATTAGTGTTCAGAGGAAAATAGAAATTTATCGTTATTAAAAAAAAAATAGAGTTAGTTCAAAATTATTTTTCTGTGTGGATATGCAGATTTGGGAACATTAAATGCGCTCCTTGGCTTATTACTTCAGCGCAGTGAAGACGTTGATGGCAATGAACTTTGGTCTTCATATACCCTCATTAACCCACTATGCATGTTAGAGTTGGAATACTTTTTATCTGACCTTTCTTCAGGGCGTAGGCAGTTTTGTATGACTTAAATATCATTATGTAACTTAAAAACTTTCTACCGAAATATTGCACTGGCAATTAAAATTTCACAATCCAGAAAACTCCATAATATCACTTTAAACACTTCCTTATAATGTCCGTTTTTATTCAGACATCGAACTTGATGATTATAATCTGGGAAACCAGATTAGTTATAGCATATTTTCAATTGGTGGTTTGCTAATTTAGCTGTACGCATTTGCTGCTGCAGATCCGAAAGGGGCTGGGAATTTGCCATTGCCTTGCATTACGTTTCATAAAAAGCCACCTATTGAAAGAAATCGTGAATAAATTATTCTTACATACGTACCAATTTTATTTTTACTTCGTTTTTAGGTTGTTACCATAGCTGTGTATTCTTATTTTATTACGTCTGCATTGGGAAGCCAATGGATTGAAAACAAATTACAGTCGTCGAGTATCGACACACACATTAGTGAAATTGACCTTTACTTTCCAATATTCACCACATTAGAGTTCTTCTTCTATATGGGGTGGTTAAAAGTAGCCGAATCATTGATAAACCCCTTCGGGGAGGATGATGACGATTTTGAAGTCAATTGGTTAATTGACAGAGATTTACAGGTGAATGAGTTTATATTTTGTATTGTTTTTAGATATTTATTGTATAACATTTAAATGTTCCTTTGAATTGTGTCACGAGTAGTTATGTACGTACATTAAGGATGTGTATAACTTAATCCAAAAAGGACATATTATGATGATGGGAGATACAAGTATTCAATTTTTCCACCGGCTATATAGCCTTTTGCGCTAGTTCATTAGCATTGCTATTATTCTTAACCGTAAACGTGAAATATATAGTCTTTCTACCTGTTCTCTTCCTTTTTCATTTATTTATACTATTAGTTTTATTAACTTCTTAACTCTTTAAAAGTTGTCAACGTTTCTTCAGTCAATAACTGCATACTATCAGATAGCTTCTTGTCTGCGCGTAAATCTTCAATCTATTGTTACTACTCTTTTTATTGAAGAACTTTTAAAAATGAACATCCCGTGATTATCAGGTTTCCTACATGATAGTGGATGAGATGCACCATGAGCATCCTGAGCTGATAAAGGACCAGTACTGGGATGGGGTCCCATCTGAGTTACCGTACACGATTGCTACTGAGAACCAAAGGGAGGAGCACCCCGAGCCGTCGACGGCGCGCGTGGCCGTGCCAGTGCGGCAGCGCAGCATGGTGACGGTTGCGCCCTCTTCCGTCAAGATCGACGAGATGGCCCCTTCCAACACCGTGAGTTACAAGTTCGCTCCCGCAGAGGTTAGACTCGCCCATTTTTAAGCATGCTGCACGCCCGGATACATGGAGCTTGCCAGTGTGTCGGTGTCGAGGGTTGCCAATGGCCGATTCCTATATTCTTATTATGTTCATTTACTTAAAATTTGGTACTATTTTTTTCTCATTTTATAAGCCACTTATATAGCATTTTTTTGTAAATTAGACTATGAAGACAAAACTTGCAAAAAATATTGCTGAAAATTTTATACAACTAAAACACTGCTCTTAGATAATTTTATGTGGCTTTTCGAAAGAAAAGAAAGTTTTCAACCGGATTTACATTCAAAATGAACAATTTGTGGGATCAATTGACTTGTTTTTCTATGTACTTTTCAAGACGTTGAAATTGTTTTCTTTTATTCTCCATAGTAAACACTCAAAATCAAAAATACCTTTTAAGATTTATAATTGACTTTATATTTTATATGGTCAATAAAAATTTAATGCAGTATTACATTTGGCTTAAAAATACAAATGTATACAATACACGCTTATCGACTTACTTATATGGACTTTATAATTACATAGTATATAAAATTCGCATTTCAACTGTTTGCGTAATTTCTATTTTAATTAATCTCTCGATGAATGATAGTGACAGTCTCTTTTTTCGTAATAAATAACTGATATATATTTATTTTCACAATTATTTTTGGTAGCCCTTGCAACTAATATAGTTATAGAAAGTTTCATAAAGAATTAACATGAAGAAACTAAGTGGCTACTAATTTACAAAATAATTGATTGTACTACAAAATTTATATTTAACAATAATTTAAGTACATTGCATCAAAATAACATTTAACCATTAACCACGATCGCAAATCTAATATAAAATTCAGTTTACTTAAAATGCTTTTAAAATGCATAGCAATCAATATTTAAATGTGCGTAATAGTTATGTGAAAAAGATTAATTAATTTCTGGTATTTTAGGTAACAGTATTTTCAAGGCCGAGTATGCCGAATTGTAGATTTATAGTTATTTCTTTCTAACAATCTAATTTGTATTAACACTTCTCTATGTCGTTTGTTCAATTGTTTCTAATATCTGTCTATGTTACATTCTTACTTAGTACTCGTTATATGAAACTAAATGTTAATGTTTTTTATTTATTTGTTTTGTTTCTTCTGTTGTAATATTTCCGCCGTAATAACAATTCTCCTCTGTGTGCTGCATCGGTTTGCTGTAAATTATATGCGACTTTTAATCATAAGAAAATGATCTACAAATTCATAAAGTGTGAACACGGTTTTATTTTTATCATATTTCTTTATTTATGAACTGTAATTATAATTTCAATGTTTCCCTGTATCGCGTGATATCTATATATAAGCGGAATTAATTCTTGTTTTTTTTAATTATTAATTTTATATGCTTTATCCGCCTACAGCAGAATTTAAAAAAATATTATGTAGGTTTACATTTTTAGTTATTGAGGTATGATAAAATTGTAATAAATAAAAAATCTCCGTTAGTCATTATTTTCTTGGATTAAGTAAGTAATAAAACAATCGCGAGTATGATATGAGTTTTATATTATACTTGTGTCAGTAAGATTTTTGAACTCTTAAGCACTGAATGTCGGACAATAGTGCGTCAATTTTGAATTTTGTTGATTATATTTTTTAAGACAATTTTGTATCAGTTGTATAACAAAGTATATGAATATGTCTTACAATATTGTTAAATTGCAATTACCCTTTAAAACATGGGTGTGGACATCGAAAGTTATTGAGACGAAATAATAACTTCAATTATAAAGACGTGCTATACACACCTAACTCGTTAAAAGTATCCTTGCTATAATTTGTGTAATAGATTAACTGTAGAATGGTGCACTAACTTATTATAAAATATGAAAACTGTATTGTACCTACAGCTATTTCCTGCAGCTGTTTTAAATTAAATTCTTCGATTCGGATAATATGAAAAGTCATTCACAAAAAACCCCAGTATTTATTTTTGAATATTAATAAGTATTAAAAATATGATAACTTATTTTATTTGAACTTCAAGAATATAAATTAAATATAAGCTACAATATCAAACTAAAACTAACTAAAAACTAAAATATCCTATAAATAAACCGAACTTAAAAATATATATACAATAATAAAAAACTAATTATTTACATGTAGCAACTACAAATGAACGACGACGCTCAATCGGGCATCCACTTTATCGCGTCTCGGGGAAGCAGGCGTGGGAAAAAAGAAGACCCTAACTCTATGGGATCAAGCAACTCAATGGTGTCATTGCAACAGACGCCAATGGCGCGGACAAATTCGGTCACGTCAATGCTGAAGAGGCTCTTCTCGAAGGAAGAACAAAAACAGCCAACGGGTGTTAACACACAGACAGACGGCACCGGCGGAGGTAGGATTCAGAAACATACTTAGTTTACACACTCAGAATAAAAGTAAGAAAGCTAACCCCAGGTTTACTAGGATGATTATTTGCTTACTCCGTCTCTTTGATACATTTCAATACAATACCTATCCAGGATATATCTAAATATAATTGATTCATAATTTCACGAATATTAGTGCCAAATATGTAAATGATAATATCAATTTATCTTTATCATATTGTGATATTTTATCAAATGGATCCAATTTATCTGATTAGTCAAGCTATTCAGCTTATCACGCTGCTGACAAGAAAATTCTTGTTACTCCCACAACACAATTAATCTATTAAACTGTACTGTCATTATTGTGCTCAGTGTTTATAAAGTATTCTTAGAAAGAAACGAGATATCAGGAACTTTAAGGCATGCAATCTACGTACATGATAGCATAGAAAACAGATACCTTCCCTGATGATAATATTCTTGGAAATAATTAAAACCTGCACTTTACTTAGTAGCTTAAACTGCTATTAGATATATCCATGGGAATTTTTCTTGGCAGAAAAGTTGTAATCTCACATCTTAAAACATCTAAGTATACAAGACGTCAAACCAATAGGGCCTAAAAATATTCACTATCAAACTTGTGGTCAGACTGGCATAACTGATCGTATGTTTGAAATTACACTATTGAATATGCTGAGTTATAACTAGGTACAAAACTTTATTAATTGCATTTCAAGCACTTTGCGAACAAGCCGAAAATTGAATTCTTGTTTTTTCTATTTGTTTGTTCTAAATAGTTCACCAACAGATTATTTCCTATTTCAGTTTATTCTACTTTAAACTTTGGAATGAAATTGCGTAAAAGTGAACTCTCGTTAATTTGGCAATCCGGGTCTGACATTTATCATATGAAGTGTTAGACTCGTTTTAGTATAAATCGTGTGTGTGGGCTTAACACGCCTGGCTTGTTTCATACCATCCACTTATGACCTTGCTCGTCAGCGACGGACGGATGATTTCATTCAACCTCTGTTTTAAGAATTTTCTACGTCACGGTTGAATCCACGAAGTCTACCACATATATGCTGTAGGTTGTGATGTTCTTTTCAGGTGCGCCTTCATTTTGTAAATTAATAAGTATATGACATTTTTTCTGTTTATTCCAGGCACCCGCTTCACGATATCAGCAAGTAATCCAACACTGAACAAGCCGGCCACTGCGGGTGGCGGCAGTATGAAGATTGCTAATGAAGTCATTGAAGAAGTAGACGAACAGGCTACAATAACTAGCATGGCCAAAAGGCCGGAATCCAGGTACCTTGACTTTTTTTACTGTGATTTATGTATTGATTATGATCGCGTCTTATGTTTTTGTGTTTACGTAGACTATTTCCCACGAATCGTCTAATAATCCTGTACCGCTAGGATCTTAAAAACGATGAAAGTGAAGCCTAGGACATTTATGGGTTAATATCATCAATGACAGGGTGAAAGTTAATGGGAATCGAAAATGGCCATCACGAGAAGTGATAAATTAGACTTTACAAAAATTTGGGATACCTATGTACCTCCCGTGCATATCCCGGCGGCCGAGTCGTGTGAATGGATGTAGTGACAGCTATCTGTCGGTACATCAATGTGTTTAATTACAAAACAAAAGGTGACTGACGGTCCCGTACGTAGCTATTCCGTGTACCACGGTCACGCTGCACTAATTGCATTTCTCTTTGTTGACTTGCATCATAGAAGGCAAAAAAATGACAATCGCCCAGTTAAACAACGTAACTCGGATTATTCAAATAAAATTTTCAACTTAAACCAATCAATATCAGCGAGTGGTAAAAAAATAGTAGTTCGGATGGTAGATATTCACTTCCGTGTACGGTCGTGAACTATTGCGATCGAAGATACAAGCGGTTATTTGTAGCGGGAACACCGAAATCCGCCACGGTCGGTGCTCGTTAAAAAAAATAAAAAGAAGCTTATAAAAAATTTAGGTCTGGTACAACTTTTGGTTTTAAACAATAGACGCTGATTTAAAGTTTTAGTTGAGATTTCTTGCCATAAAAACAATAAGGGTCTGGTGGCGCCAGTTGCGTCTTGAGTGCATGTCTCGAGTAACGTTTTTATTGTGCGATTACCATTAATTAATATTCTTTATCCATGGTTGTATAGCTATAAGGCGGATGCAAAACAAAAATCAAAGCTACTCTATTACCCATTATGCAGTACAGTTTATCTTTATTTGTTATTCTTTGTTTTGTATACTGGCTAGTAAATAGATATTTTATCAATAAGTTCAAAATTCATATTGGTTTTCCTGAAAGCGTCTCTTCAAGAGACGCTTTCAGGAACACAGTACTCAACTGATACAGAGTGTATAAATGTAAATAATTATTAAGTTTCGTAGAAAGAATCGACAATTGCGTATCATTCCACACACATTCAATTGAGGTGACAAGCTTTCATTTTGACTTAAATTCTCTAACACAATCATTTAAATACTATTTTTTTTCGTTATACTACATCATTTTTAGTAGTTTACCAAATACACTTTCCTGCCAATTTTAATTCAGTTTTTGAGCAAAAGCAGACAAACGATTTTATTATATTTCTGTTTTTGCCCAAATCGTTACAAAACCGTAAAAATCGGTACAATGTACACGACTGGTTACGCATTTGTACCTCACTTGAACAAACAAGTGTGTGCAAGTTATTTCTATGAAGAGCGAAACGGTTCTTAAGATTTCTATTAAAAAGAACAGTTAACGTTCTGAATAGTAAAGACTTCAATATTATTTACAATGCTAGCAAGTCCATAATCGGCGTTTATTGCTGCAAATTGATTACGTAATTAATGATGCCACGAGGAACTTGAATGAGTAACACACGTCACATAATTTACCAAAAAAATATATATAGGAAACCGAGTTCTTACTTCTTAGTCAGCGGTTAGTCATTGTTGTTAGATCTCGTATTTATTTTTCGAGTGACATTGAATATGAATGATAGCACTCAAATATAAGCGGGGCTTTCCACTTCGTGGTTTTGGCTTGCTTAACTGGATACATATTCTACTAAATTCCTGAATGACGTCCTTGATCTAAAAACACAAGCCCGTACCATCTTAAAATGCAATTTATGAATCTCAAGCTCATCAAGTATGTGCTCATTCACTTGTGTTATGAGTACATTTTTATACAATGGGCGAGGCAGAGTCCAGATATGAATACTTACGGTACATAATGAAAAAATAATTTGCGAATCGAATTTATTACTTAGGAAAAAGTTAGGAAATTAGGAAAAAGTATAATTATGATACCTTACAACTACAAGTATGTATCTTTAAAAAAACAGGCAATCATTGATAACTTTAAATTATAATGTTTAATTCGTCTGAGATTGGCGCATAAATGTATTATTTTGCTTCGCTATCACTATGGTATTTGGGTCAAAAGAATATGGAAATCTTAATATAAACTATTATTACATTAATAATTTTGTTTTGTTTGTAACTTATTAACTGTAACTATACAATCACGATTATCAGCAACTGTAATAATGAAACCAAAAATTGTTTATACTAAACGATTAAGTGAAAATGGACAATTTAATAGTTAAATAAATTTTGAGATTGTTACTAATAAACGTGAAGTAGACATGGACAGAACATGAAAGCGCCCTTATTTCAATGTAACCTACCGATATTAGATTGGCATAGCTTATATTGTAAGTCTACAATATTAATAATAACAGATCAGTTCTCTCGTTGTTCAGGTTTCATCACGACGTAATTATGCACAATGCACATTAGGTCAGAAAGTTGCATATGTGGTACATGGCAACGCCCCTGGTGTTGCAAACGTCCATAGGCGACGGTGACCATCTTCCATCAAGTGTGCCGTCCGCCTGTTTGTCTGCTGCAGGCGATAAAAAATAATGTTTTTCCGGCCAAGATTCACTCAAATACAGAACACGAGTGTTAACCTACCACAGCTTCAATTAATTTTAAGTCTGTTGCATTGAACTTAAAGAAGGATAATACCAAATTAAGTGTTACATTCTTTGATTCCAGGCCAACAGCTATGAGTTTGTTTACACAAAAAACATCTGCACCAAGCGACCCAGTGAATGTACCATCACGGAATTCAAATCATAGCAACAGTGAGTGAAAATAAGTATTTGTAACATAGTGTATTTAATGTCTGTTAACAAAATGAGACCGCAAATGTAAAATATCACAGAGTCAAGGGTCGGTCAACGTGGATATTTGACAATTAATATTTAAGTGATGTGACACTGACTGGTTATATGGTTATCTTTGTATCTTTTTTTAAATGCTTTGTAGAAATGCACACTAAGATAGACCCCAGTCAGTTATTATGACATGTTAGTATGTCGAAAAAGGCAATTTTCGTTATTTTTTTTATTGCGATAAGAAACTTCTGATGCCGCTTCTGGTGTGTCCTTCGGCGACCGCGCAGACGCCAGACTTAAGATGGTGCCTGAAGGGATGCCTCCATACCTTTCGAATACACGTCACATCAAGAAAATGGAATAGACGATGGTCTTATTTATACTCAGTTTAAGTAAGTTTCTTTAAGAGCCATAAAGAAGCCTTCAATCGTATTCTAATGCCCAATTTTTTTCCAAGAATTTAGGCGCACTATCTTTGTAATAAGTAATGGTTACCCTCAATTTCTCTGAAATCCACTCACCAGATCGTGACTTGGTTTCATGGCATCACATCGGGAGTATAGAGACTTAAGAGTAGACAAAAACATTTGAAAATCGGTTTAGGATTCACGTAGAAATCGTGTTACGAAGAAATTGGCTAACAATTTTACGTGAATTTTTCTAATTCCTTGGAATCCAGTCATCAGATCCTGACATGGTGACGATGGGACTAATTCAAGAGATAACCTTTCGATTAAAGGAAAAGTTTTGATAATCGGTCCACAAATGACGGAAATATCGAGCAACGAACATACAGACGAATTGAGAACTTCTTTCGTTTTTGAATTCGGTCAAAAAGGGCCGGTAATGTGAAAACTGGCACTGGTTCTGATAAACACAATGTGTGTTGTGGCCAGACACCCGACTGTCGACATCGGCCCCGGGGCAGTGGAGCTCGGCGGCGGGCGGCGACACGAGTCCGGCGGCGCAGTCGCTGCACGCGCAGCCCTCGTTCGTGGCGAGCGACGCGCGCCCGCGGCTCGACAGCGACGTCGGCGCCTCGCTCAGCGCCGCCGGCAGCCAAACATTGTGTAAGTCTCTAATACCGGGTACACACAGATCCGAGCAACCTTAACTTACTCTCAGATGTCTTTCGTTTTAGAACTCCTTTTGTTGAAGTTATACTTCTTAAGGCGCGCCTTAGGAAAAATGATGAGAGTAAATTTTTACGATGCGCGCGCACACTGTCACGAAAAACCGACACCCTGAAGTTAGCTATAGTCAACATTTTAGTTTTTCTATTGTTAGTGTCGTTATTTCTACAAAGGTAGAATAAGGCAAAAGATAAATTTTTTGAAGATTTTTATCTTGTTACGCCAAAGAAGTATAACTTCTAACGCGTGTACATAAGTACACCCACAGACACCATTTTTTTTTTCAACATTGAAGTGCTTATTCCGTTTTATGTTCCATTTATAGGCATAGACAACACTTTGTTCTTCACTAAAACAAAAAATCCAAAAAATTGCACAAGACAATAGTTACTTGGTAAAACAAAAGGCGGCCATATCCCTAAAAGCGATCTCTTCCAGGCAACCACATTTAAATGAAATTCTTAAATTATCTATAATTATTTATTTATTTTTGTGTTTTTCCGACTATTAATTAAATAAAAATTAAATATTTGATTTTTCTTTCTTCTTTAAATATTTCATTGATTCTTGCGACTGATCGGACAAAAACGAACGAGACCTTTGAGAGTGAGGCCTCTGATTCTTTGGCTCTATGTGTACGTAGGTCGAATGGTTCGACTCTTTCGCTGTTATCGCCACACGGCTTATAGCAGGCAAACCTCAAAGAATGATCGTTGGCTGTTTGTAAACAGCTTAAGAATGAACACCACTATAAAGGGGCTTTAAAACAGCATCTATGACGTGGAATACCTCGTTCTGTTCGTCCAGCCTTCAGTGTAACTTTTTCCGGACTATATTATAATTATTATAAAAATAATTCATTCATATGACATCGAAAGTTATTTGTCTTTAAACACCACTCTTATATAGTTCCTTAAAATAAAATTAATAACTAGATAATTCAATGTTTTTCAGTGGATGAAGTAGACGGGGTGGACGATGAAGATCCAGATATGGATGATTTTGATCGTTTGCGCAGTATACGGGAGCAACATCGACGAGACAAATATTTACAAAAGTTGATGGCCCGCTCCGTCAGTGCACAGCAGGTATATTTAAATAATCATACTTTAAATTACAGACTTGTTTCTGAGAAATTATTACAGTTTTGGCTACAAGACTTGATTGAACTTAAGCAAGTTTAAATGTTGAATACCTTGCACCCTATTGTTGTCAAGCTATACACAGACGATGGAGCTAGCCGCTTGTGTATAAGGTGCATTGTGTCATTCAGCATTTTTCCGATTCCTAATATTTTTATATCTCCAAGTAACAAATCCCTATGAATATTATAAATGTGAAAGAAACTCCGTCTCTCTGTCCGTTCCGTTTTCACGGAAAATACTGGACCGATTTGGCTGAAACTCAGTATATATGTAATTTTAATACTGAGGGTGGACAAGGGATACTTTTTATCCCGGATAATGGGATAGATGTAAATGTTATACCAAAAAGTAGGATAGGTTTTTTTTCAAATTTGCCATTGGTAATTTCTCTCCTTTTTGTCCCTTTTGGGTATTGCTGTCTTTTTTAGTTATTTTGGTCGTTGCTGTCCTTTTTGTAGTTTTCATAGGGGGGGGGGGGTAGATAAATAAAACTATGACGGTTTGCAATAAAGGATGAAAGTTTAGATGAGACCAATCATTTCTCAAGATTATAGATATAGAAATTTACTGTCTATAAAAATGTGATGGTAACTCGATGTCTTTCTGTTAAGCTTTCAAAGAAAACTACTAGCAATGCTGGATTGGTTTTGCAGTAATTTTGTTTAAATGTAGTTGTAATACCGAAAAGGGACACAGATACTTTTCATGTCGGGAGAGGGGATAGTTTGCGATATAAAATGAAATTAATCTTCCAGGTGCAAATAGCACTTACATAAAAATTAAGTACAATGTAACCTTTATTAACGCCTGCTCATCATGAAACACGCACAAGAGGTTGACCCACGGCGCAGACGCGGGGTAAACTCTAGTACTAGATATACCGATAGTAGTAATAGTTATAATTAATTAGTTAGTTCCTTAAAACAGGTTATTTTATAACCTAGCTAGGAAGACAGCGACACTTTCAACAACTCGGAAAATACAAAGAACAGATTCAAAATTGTTAATGTCTATTAAAATAAGTACTAATAATTATGATATAGTCATTATAATGTAGTTAGGTATATAAATTTATGTGTATGCTGTAATGTTTAGTTTATGTTAAGTATTATTATTATTATATTGTATGTCTCTAAAGACCACGAGCCACAAAAGTTATTAGTATTATTATAATTAGCTATAATGCTTAAACTTTTTGCTTTTATCCGTACAGGAACGGAGAAAGAATACAATTTCCTGCGGCCAGGCGGCCTATCGTAAGAGGCGACAAAACAACCCACAGCCAGGTGGTGGGTTTTTTTGCCCGACTGATTGGCTACCACCCCTGGTCTTAAATATGCCGCCATAACAATCTTGAGTTGTGTTTCGGTATTAGTGACCAGTTTCCCTTAAGAGAGCAGCAGCGCATTAGTGCCCATAGGCGATGGTAATTAAGTGGGCCGACTGCTGAACTCGTGCAATAAAAAAATACTTCTAAAAAACTCTTAAAATGAGCATTACCTCAACTTTCGAAATACAAAACAAATTCAGAGGCAATAATATATTGTTACCTACTAATACTAGAAAAAGAGAATGTTATTTTTACATGTCTATGTAAGCGGCCTCTTTGGTAAATTTTTAACTCGTAATCTGCGGGAACCATTGTATTTTCTCTAATAAAATTGCCTAACTGCTAACCAGAATAATAACAACAATTAAGTAGATGTTAATTCTTCGGTCTTTAAAAAAACTGCGTAGCAAAATGCGTATAAATCTGTTCACATCGACTTTAATGAAAGAACAAAATGGGTTCAGTAAACGAAATCCTTATAAAATCGTTATGTCTGTCCGTTGTTATATTTAACAAAATTCATAGTTTAACTAAGTAACTAAAATTACTCGTTTAACTTATTTTTTATTTATTTAGCGCACCGGAAGCAACGAGTTAATAGACAACGACTTGTTATTAGAAGATTTGTTAATGCAATCCGATGCTTTGAAAAAGGAAGAGAAGAAAGAGGAAACTAAAGAAGACACCACTTGACAGAGTATGAGTTTGATATTTTCATGGGATTGAGTTAGAACATCGCGGCGCCGCTTCAGTATTAGACATTGTGATATTATAGAACATTTTACATAAGAGTACAATGTACGACAATCATGATTTTGACCAATATACTTGTATATAGAAAACTGTTTTTCATTTCCTCTTCATTTTAGGGTATACCACAGGATATCGTGTTATTCTAAGACACCAGATTATTAAAGTAGTTTCTCGCTTCGATCAAATAATACTTTGATCGAAGTTTTTAGGTGATAAATGTAATGCAGCATATAATAGTTCTAAAATAAGACCGATTTGACAGTATGTACTCTTTACAACATATTTAGGTATTGAAACTTCCAAATCGTTAACCAAGTTAACCGTTTATAACGAGAAATCAAAATTGTCAGTAAAATTTGACTTTGTATATAATCAATGGATTTATTTATACTTTTGTGTCCCACAAATACCTCACAAAACGGATAAGGAGCGCGATATGTGTCTCGCATCATCTTTCGCGTACCGCACGCACCACAATTTATCTATTGGCATATTTATGATTTTACCCATATAATGAATGTGTATTTATTGAAGTAAATCTTCTTTAGGCGCGACTAGGAGGTAACTGGACGACAATGCAACGGAAGTCCGTTACGGCAATATGGCGTCGTTTCTGTACCATCCGGTTTTCAAATATTTTGAAGTAAAACTTCTTCAGGCGCGACTAGGAGGTAACTGGACGACAATGCAACGGAAGTCCGTTACGGCAATATGACGTACCATCCGGTTTTCAAATATTTTTTTGTCAATAGATAGTTTATAAACAAATCAATCAAAAAATTTTGAAAAATAAAAATAATTAGTAAAAAAGTTTTACTTCAATCGCGTGTGAACGTTACACGCACTCTTTTTTTTTGTCAATAGATAGTTTATAAACAAATCAATCAAAAAAATTGAAAAAAATAATAGTAAAAAAGTTTTACTTCAATCGCGTGTGAACGTTACACGCACTCTTTTTTTCATTCAATTATTTTTGTTTTCAATAGGTACCTATATGTCCATTTATGTAGTCATTGTTTTTGTATAAATACATAAATAGTGTAGTTTTGGAATAAATATGTAATATAGTATTTCCTAATCATTGGGTAGGTACTACGAGTATATATAAAGTACTCTGTGGTAGGTACATTCTATTTTCATATTGAAACGGCGCTAAAATATCAACTTTATAACATAACGGTATTACTTTTGAAATATGATAAAAATAATTTACGTTACTGTTTAAACACTAATTAATGCGCTGCTTGAATCGTCCAGTTATGAAGTCATAACTTGTTCCCAACAAAACCTAGATTTAAAGATAATAAAGTGTCTCATGGCCGATTCCTATATTTTATCGGCCATTCATTTACCTTACTTACTATCGATTAAATAAGCTCTACACAAGGAATGACAAAATTCAAACGATGGTAGAGCGAATGAATAGGGACCAGCCATTAGTTGTCTCAACTATCATATATTTAAATTCCAAATTTATTCGAAGTTTGTAAGCAAAGAGTATATGAATATAAATGGAGATTTGTCAGTGACAACTTTAAGCGAAAGAAACTTCTCTTTCCAATAGTACGGACGGTATGAAAGAAATTACGTAAATAGAGAATATCGTGATTGTAAGATTATTTTTAAATAATAAGATGAAATATATTTTTATATAATTAAAATTAATTTTATAGGAAAATTTACGATAATGTTACCAGTTTCGTTTTATGAATGACTCAGCTATGCCGTTTATTTTAAATATGTATGAAATACCCCATTAACAAAACTAAATTCAGTCTAATTGATGAGGGCACTGAAAATTGTAAAATTTCACAATTTTAAGTACACAATACTATAATATAAACTAAATCTGGAAATAAAATATTTTAAGTTATCAATTTTATATTTAAACGAGTATCAGATGTAAACAAGTTACCTACACATTAAAATGAGATACTGATATTTCTAGCATTGTCTTTGTTGATAACACAGGTACTTGGTATATAAAATTTAAACAAAAATATTGGTTTAAGGGAATTTATTAATCTTAATTTAATCCAATACTACAAGCTTCTTACAACTTGAGCTTGGTTCTCCTCCAGTGACGCCTTTTGGCGTTGTAGCTGAAACAATGAAATATTAATATTAGTAATTAAATCAAACTTAAGCCTATCATGAAATAAATTATTTAATGAATTATGTATAAAATAACTTTTTAAGTCCTAGGATAAGAAATTCAGATATAGATTTAAAACATTTATATTACATATTAATAGCACTCAAATAAAATTCCATATTGCCACATATTCTATAATAATTGCTGACATAGTTTAGAAATAACAAGACTAGATACAGAAATTACCTCTGGTTGTTAATACTTTTAATATTATATAATAGTGTATTGTGTATTGACTGGAATTTTTTTGAAAATTATATTAGTGACACAACTTGAATCCAATCAACACTACTAGTTTTATTTCTTTAGAATTAAGTGGTGGTTTACCTCTCATTAGTTGTACCTAAATTACAATCACAACAACGCAGCCACTAAGTGAGAATTTAGAGTTCATCTTGTATGGTCAAAATATGTGCAGTGTAAACAACACTATGTTTGAACCTATGTATTTGTCACGTAGAGTAATGAATGACATCACTCATTACTCACTGAACAACTGAACAGAATTCAGCGTTTTAGTTTTGTGACCTTTGTAGTTTCTATAAACAACACATAACAACAATTTTAATAGTTATAAATGAGCCATAACTATATCCTTAAACCCAAAACTTTAAATTCAGGTACCAGGTATCCAAGCCAATCCTTATATTTTACTACCCATCCTTTTACTTCTTTGTTTGGTCCTAACCCTTTCAGCATTAATTTGGCCACTCGATTTACTTTCTTTACCTTTGATAGAAAATTGACATTCCATTTCCATAACTATTATTTATCATATTTCAATTAGTAGTAAGGTAGATGGCTGCACTTTAACCCAGAGTGGCACGAGATTTAGGGTAATTTAAGTTTAGGGTAAACATACACCTTATATTTATATATATATATATGTCGGAGGGAAGCTATGACTATGACGATATGACTATGTATTGTTGACTGGATGTATAACGCACAATATCATTTGTTTACATATATTATAATCACTTCTAAAATTCTTAATGTAATTTAATTAGATTTGTTAATGTTTCTATAACTTCAAGATCATTCTAACCTAATAAAAGTTATGAATATTGTAATTTAATAAACAACCAATCGGAGCAGAGCATATGGCGGAGCGGGGTCAGAGACGCCCTCTATACTTTGAGTAGTATCTACTTCGGTAGACTGAGGAGTTTTTGTGGTGCATTTGGTTGGTGGCAACAGGTCGAGTTGGACCATGGAGTATTTTAAAGAAAGTATTGAAGCTGGAAGTATGAGCGGATGCCCTGAACCCGCTGCTCGGTCTAAACTATGTCATAATGTTGATCAAATCTAAATTAAAAGTGTATAAACAAAAGTGGCTATTGTGTTTTATGCTCGCATTTTATCCTGATGACGCCCACTAAACCTGCAATAACTAAAGAAGATGTCGTGAGAACGAGGCCGTTCTGCGACATATATATATACACTGCACCAATCATTTTGGTGCAGTGGCTATATATATTTTGGAAACAAGTTTTTAGGGTCCACATAAAAATGAATATAAAACAAAAATATATTTGATAAACAAGGTTATATCACTTTTAATAATAACAAAATGTGATATACTAAAATTGTTTTAGAGTTAAGTAAACAAGTTTTGATTTGGTTTGTGGATTTTTAGATACGAAAATAGTTT
This sequence comes from Dendrolimus pini, assembly GCA_949752895.1. Lineage (NCBI taxonomy): Eukaryota > Metazoa > Arthropoda > Insecta > Lepidoptera > Lasiocampidae > Dendrolimus > Dendrolimus pini. The sequence goes on from OX457130.1 coordinate 12,674,801, forward strand.
TTTTTGCTTATATATTGCATTAAGGAATGCTCCGGTGGTTCAGGCATGTGGAAAGAATGAATGATGGAAGAATGGCTAAACAGATATACAATGCAAAAGTGGATGTATGCAGAAGTCGCGGAAGGGCACGACACACATTCCATGATCAAATTGATCGTGTACTAGCAGAAGGTGATGTCAGGAGCCTTAAGAACAGATGAGCGTGCATGACAGGAGCTATGAATATCAAAGAAGCAAGTGAGGTGTGTAAGAATAAGCCTAAATGGCGCTCTGTTGTTCGTGCCTACCCCGCAAGGGACCTGGCGTAAAGTTATGTATGTATGTATATTGCATTCAAATTGGTTGTGACACTTGCTGACTGCTGCCATGGCACGCTCGCTTGGCTTGGGGGATTTAATTGAAAGTTGCGACCAGTGAATAGAATGGTGACCTAAGTAGACTTTAAGCCAAAGCGAGAAACTAATATCTCAAGAATTAGATGATTCCTAGACATGACCACTAAGCTAAATTTTGACTAAGAGGACAAACGGAAAGCAAGATACTGAGGGTTGGGTTTACATATATGTCCCCGGATGATATCCTGGATGATTTTAATGGTTAATGTGTTTAGGAATATATTTAAGACTTATTTATAACAACTGAAATTGGTTTTGAATGGAAAAAATACATATTCGAATTATCGAAGTTTGAAACATTCACAACAATGATCTGGTAATTTTGTCGCCGAGACGTTTTTTTACGTTTTTTGACGGGATTTATCGAAATAGGAGACTGTATGTATCCGAAAATTTAAATATGTGGAGTTTTAAACAGTTGGTTAGGTTAGGTTTTGTGTAGACCAAAGCGAAGCCAGAACCGACTGGTAACCATTCACTATTTATTTTATATATTAGTGAAAAACAGAAGTGAGGTTAGATTGACAAAAACATTAATAACTCAGGAACTATAGATTTCCGCCACATGGGAGTTGCAGAAGGGGTAAGTTTCCTCCCTCCCCCTCACCCCTTCCACCAAACCACACCCGATACTGACATTACGATAGGATATTCTTCAAAATCAACCGACTCAATTTCAGACTAGGAAAATGGAATTTTTTACAATCGAATGGCATCATGGTTTTGTATTCAATAGCTTGAAAACTGACTTTTATTTGCTTTAAATTAATGTAACTTTAGACATTCATGAAAACTTTGAGGACTCACTTCAGTTTATTGGAACAGTCCGACAAGCATGAACTTTTTAATTACTTTTTGCCTCGGAAGTCCCGTTACACGGTAGCCTGTGCATCATTTTATTACTATACGTGAATTAAACTTACCGGATTGTATTCCCTGTACGCATTCTAACCCATTGCGGAATTGGTCTATTTTGTTTTAGCTTCTTCGCAAGTTTGCGCTTAATAATAAATGTCTTGTGAGCAGACTGAAAAGTAATAATCTTAATGAGTTCACAGAATTTACTTTTATATATAAAGATTTAAGCAATAATTACAGATTTTATGCATTGAATTTAACACAAACCATTTCGCCGCTTTGAGTTGTCAAAACAAAATGACCGATTGAAATGAATGAATGAATGAATTTATCCGATGAACAATATTTTTTTTTACATAAAATTTGTGGCTCGGTAACTAGGTCTTTAAGCCAAGCAATAAATTTAAACGAAACACCGCGACTGGCAACCGCGGGCCAGCGGATTGGTAGGCTAGGCTTCAGGGTCTCCTCCGCGAAGACGGGGGCTTTTATGTTTCATAGGAGTTTCTGGAACCCCCTTGCGTACTTGTCCTTGACAGCCCAGGGGGTTTCCATTCTCATTAAGCCCCAGATGAAATATCTACAACATGTCCTAGCGGTGAGGTCCATACGGGGATATCGTACAGTGTAATGAACGGTGGAGATACTCATATCAGGCGATCCGCCCTGGCCTACCACGGTACCTAAACCGCGTCCATGATCCAATATTGGTAGAAGAGAGTTGGAAACTTGTGCGGCTGGCATTGACACAGTGGAGGTCGTGCGTCCACACCTGCTGCGATGAGTTGCGTGGAAACGTGAGACCCTGACCTTCAGGATGATACAGACACTTACCGGGCATGGTTGCTTCGATAAATGTCTGCTTTGATTGTGAAGATTGTGGGGTGTCTGCCTTCCCCTCAGTACCTCGAGTGCGGTGCACGAGACACTGTGTTTCACACGCTGGTTAAATGCGTTTTTGTTATTTTTATTTAATAGGTTTGAGTTTGACCACGATCACGTCCAATGCCGGACGATGATGCGGTCGAAGATGGAGCACGCTTACCTAGGTAGTACCTATTCACACGAGACTTGAAGATACCCGGATTGTACTTTTCGGGCAACACAACCGCGATTTTTCCCGTTACACGGTTTGCTGGGGTTACAATTGTAAACCCAAGTGGACCGGCTATTCGACCCACCACTTGACGTGGGTCGTTATGAGCATTGTGTGATCGAAAATGATGACGTCATTAGTGACGCTTTCGCCACGACCACAACGATCGCGGTCGTCATGTGGAACGGTTAACGGAGTAGTTTGGGCGTTGTGAGCTACGTGTGTAGCTCTGTGTGTACTACATCTTAGTTTGACAGGAGTTTTTGGCGGGAACTGAAAGGAGATGTTGTGCTGTGCAGTTTTATTTTCTAAAAATGTGTAAAATTACTCTAAAATGAACAATAGTTGTATGATATTGATAGTTTTTAAGTAGTAATTATTTTTTGTGAGAAATGTGAACTGTATAGTCAAATGTAGCCTTTTGAGTTGTCACAAGAACACCGAAGAAGAAGCCGGAATGGCGCTCTGTTGGATGTACCTACCCCACAAGGGACCTGGCGTGAAGTTATGTATGTATGTACAAGAACTTCGTTGACTGGCACCAGCTGATAACCTACAGTTCAGCTGTGCTACTCATACAAGAAAATGAATAAACTATATTGTCAACTAAGATCTGGCTTAAAGGCCTAGCTGCCAAGCCATAAACCTAATTTAAAAAAAAAACATTTTGACAAATATCAGCTGACTTTGTTGTTTGGTCGTGCTGCCCGCTGTCAAAAAGAACAAGATTTTCTTATTTTCTAAATTTCTAATTCGCAGCTCGCATAGTATAGTAAATAATTATAATTTCTTTTTTTAAATTGAGCTACACATACGTAATACGTAGTATCCATAGGAGTGAGCTATACTAACACTAATTTTACATGATAACTTGATAAGAATTATAAATATATAAGAATATAGAAGATTAAAAGCATGAATAGATATTTTTCGTTATTTAACATTAAGAAGATATTGGACTATCGAAATGTATCTAGATTAACAGCTGAGGGAAAGGAAATTCCTAAACAAAAACAGTATGAAAACAGGGTTACACTGATTAATACTGATAATTCAGTTAGCATTACAGACTTGAAAAATGCTCAGAGTTTATCTGTTAGAAGAGAGTTAAAATTAGTTAAAATACAAGATGTAGACTCCAAAACTAGGAGGCCTGTTTATAAGTAAGTATTTCTGGTGTATAAAAATAGATTACATTTCAATTTACAATTTCCATAATTTCATTTTGCGGGTGTGATTTACATATATGTCCCCGGAATCATAAGTAATGAGGGGGGAGGAAAACTTACCCCTTGTGCAACTCCTATGTGGCGGAAATGTATAGTTCCTGAGTTATTAATGTTTTTGCCAATCTAACTCACTTCTGTTTTTCACTAATATATAAGATAAATAGTGAATGGTTACCCGTCGGTTCTGGCTTTGGTTTACACAAAACCTAACCTAACCGACTGTTTAAAACTCCACACATTTAAATTTTCGGATACATACAGTCTCCTATTTAAATAAATCCCGTCCTCTTCAAAATGTACACTTTCCGGTGCACAAAAAAAGTCTCGGTGACAAAATTACCAGATCATTCTCGTGAATTTTAAACTTCGATAATTAATTGAATATGTATTTTTTCCACTCAAAACCAATTTCAGTTGTTATATATAAGTCTTAAATATATTCCTAAACACATTAACCATTAAAATCATCCAGGAAATCATCCGGGGATATATATGTAAACCCAACCCAACCATTTTGCAATTGGAAAATGAAGTGATTATTTTGGTTTTGGTAAACATTCTGCTATGATTTTTAGACTAATGACCAATGCTGAATACCATGCAGAGGAGTTAAATAAGAGAAAAGAGAAGCAAGCATCTCGTCAAAATGACACTACAAAAGGTGAAAAACTGCTGACATTGTCATCAAGAATAGGAAACCATGACCTCATGACTGGTATAAATAAAATTATAAAACTTCTTGGAAAACATTATGAGGTTAAAGTAATAATTACAGGAGATGGGGTGGTGTCTGAACAAAACCTGGTAAGTTGTTATATTGAAAAGTTTTTTTCTATTATAGTAGCTATTTGTAGGCATTAAAATGTTTACAGCTTCTAACAAATCCTTGTAAAAGAGATCATAAGCATGCTACTGACCTAACCATGAGGAATGGGAAAACTGTCCCTGGGCTCTGAAGCAAATGGTCCAGATATCTGCAACTTGGATTTAACACTAGATTGATGAGGATCTCCTGAGATTATTTAGGCTATGTTACAATAACCACTATTTTTACCGTTCCACTTGCTTGGCGGCATTACAATTGTAAACCCAAGTGGAATGGCTATTCGACCCACCTCTTCACGTGGGTCATTGTGAGCGTTGTGTGATCGAAAATTATGATGTCATTAGTGACGTTTTCGCCACGACCACAACAACCACAATTGCCATGTGGAACGGCTAACGGAGCATTTTGGGCATTGTGAGCTACTAATGGAATGCCCTGTTAGTGTGTTTACATATACAAACTCTTTAAGCTTTATGTTATGTATAATGAAGGTAGTTCGTAGTTTAGCAGTCTGGATCAAGTAACCAACAAGATAACAGTGAGTGCTTTTAAATTCGTAATATATAATGTAATATATGTTGTAATTCCAGTCTGATTGTTGATTACTTTTAAGACTCGTCTAGAATTTCCTTAAAAATACTTTTTCATATAGTATTTAATTACTGATTAATTACTATAATCTCAAATGTCTAATTTGTTTCAGGACAGGATATATTCTATTATAGAAAACAATGTAAAAGATAGTGGTAAAATAGTGCAAAAACGGAACAAAGGTAATGCACTCAAATTCCAATTACTTCCTATTAAACAAAACAGCTCACAAGCTACAAGTGAGACAGATTCTAGTCAAAATGGTAATGATAAAGGTCCACTGTGACTAGCCATCTTTATTATTATTATCTTAGTAACAAAATATGCCCTGTGGAAGGAATATGTCTTTTCTTCTAATATATCTTCAGAAACAAAGTATGCGCTGTGGAAGAAATATTATTTTTCTATGAATATGCCTTTAAAATCAGAGAAGAAAGAAAATGGCATCTCTGTTATAAAATATGATGAGTGACTTCTTACTCATACTTATTGTGGATAGTATATATATTGTGTAACTAAAAATTATTTATCTATAGCATAAAATTACTTGTAAAAAAATTCCATACCAGAGCAAGTTGAAGTTTGTCTTGCATACATTTAGCTATAGCTTTTTTCTTAAAGAGATACCTATTAAAATTTGTAAGTAGGAATAAGTTCTGACAATGAAATGTAGAACTGTAACTGTATAGAATGTGCCATTTACAGAAATGCACTTTTTCAACTTTAATTTTAATATATCGAAGGCTTCATTACAAATACAATCTCTGTTATTTAGGTTGCCTGGAAGAGATCGCTTTGAGCGATAAGGCCGCCTGTTGTATTGCCTAGAAAATATTGTAAACATGGACTGTTTTTGTAATTGTATATTTTGGTGTGCAATAAAGTGTTATCTATCTATCTACAAATAGGTGTAGAGACAAAAGTGCAGTTTTACACAAGGGACAAAACAAAACTAGTTGATTGTATAAGGCTGAAAAATAGAATATTCTATTTAGGTACACTTGCATACTGGTAAGACTTTCTAAATTGTAACATTTCATAGATTTTAGTGAACATACACATACACCCATTTGTTATGAAGCTCTCAATATTTATGTTTATAAGATCTAATCATGGTTTACCGTTCCAAGGAACAAAAACAACAAACTAGGGAATTTATTCTATCATACACATAGAATTTGTTGGGCATTTATTTTTATTGTTATGAAAATTCAAATCTAACCTCTTTATATTGGAATAGGACTCTATGTATAGGTGTTGTTGGTTTACTATTTTTTAACTAAGCACATAACTTAGAAAATAATATATTGATAAAAATATAGTTCAGCTTAGCCTTGCAATTACATAAAAAGTTAATTTGCATTTGCTGAAAATGCAGCGTACATGTTCTCAAAACTTGTTTCTTTCTTTTTACTATGAGTTGTAATTATTGATTATTGTAAGTACGTTTACGTTACGTACGCACTATTTTTCAAATAAAAACGTTTTTTTTCCTATCTTCTAATATTTATGCAATCTGACAAATTTATGCTATGCCTGAGAAAATGCCCGCGGAATTCTCGGGGCAAAGCACCTCACAATTTAAAAAGCTTGTAAGCTATCGATAGTGATAACTGTGTCGGAATAAACTATAGTCGTATTTTTAATTAGACGACATCAACTGACGTTTACTGTGTTGTCAGTTTTTGATGAAATAAAAATAGTGTTGTAGCAAAGTGAATGATTGAAAAAACTCTTGAATGAATGAAATTGCCTCGATTGTCTAGTGAATAGTTAATGTGCCGAACTCACGATATAGGGTACGGGGTTCGAATTATAGTCGTGTTTTGTACATACCAACGAGTTTTCGACGACTATGTTCCTATAATATCTACCTATACTAAATACCGAGTGTTTTAAACATTAAGGAAAACATTTCGAGGAAACTTGTAAGACTGTCCTATTTTCAATAGATCATGTAGTTGAAACTATAGATGTGTAAAATATAACAATTATAGGTAGGTAATGAAAATAAAAAACATAGCTTATTACATAATTTATTTTTATTCATCATCAGATAAAAAATCATCACTATCGCTTTCGGTGACATTAATTATAAATCTGTCTGAAACATTGTCGATCATGTGGTCGAGACCATACATTTTGTCTTCTTCTTTAATTATATGAGACCCGCAGCTACTCCATTTTTCAGGTGTGATATGTTGAAGTCCTTCTTCAAAAAGTTTTTTTACTTCTGTCATTTTGAAGGTTTTGTTATTTCTTGCAACATATCCTTTAGCTTGCGCCCATACCAACTCAATGGGATTGAGCTCACAGTGGTATGGGGGCAGACGTAAAACAATTATCCCATGCTGCGCTGCCATCTCGTCCACAACATACTTATCGCAATGTTCTTGTTTGTGCTGCCGTACAATGTCTATAAGAGTAGCTTTAACCATTGTTGCTTCGAATAAAATATTTTTGTTCGTTAGCCACTCTTGTATTCTAGGTTTAGTCCAAGACATTTTAGGCAGCGATTCTAGTTTCCTGGAATGGTAGGGGGCGTTATCCATCACTACTACGGAATTTGGTTTTAGTTTTGGCAAGACCCCCCTAAACCACTTCTCAAAGGAATCGGCATTCATCTCTTGATGATAATCTTCTTTATTTTTTTTGGCTTCAAATATTAATAAGCTGTCTTCTACAAATCCTTCTTCCCCGCCTATATGGCCGATAATTAATCGTTTGCCCTTTCCTGAAGACTGTTTTAAGCCAGTGGTCAAGCCATCTCGGAAGGCCTGGCGGGACGATAACACTGTCTGGTCAATCCATGCCTTCTTTGGTGCATGACCTTCAAGATAGTGAAAAATATCAATTAATTATTGAAAGTACAATTTAATGTAAAGAAAACAGAAATTTTTTATTACCTTCGTTGATCCAGGTTTCATCTTGGTAATAAATATACCTTCCTTCCCTTCGATACTCTTTAATTTTTCGAAGGTAACGCTGGCGCCATAAAATAATGTCCTGTCTGTCAATTAAAATGCTTTGTCTTGATTTTGTGACATATTTGAAATTTAAATGTTTCATAACATTTCTTAATATACTCCAAGAAAAATTGGGTAAGTCTGGGTCTTCATTGACAACCTTAAGAATTTGTAAAGTAATAAAAAAAGTTTTTGAGTAAGGAAGTCTACGCAATCTAATACTTTGGTTTTACAAAGAACATTATGGTGGACACAGAATATAATGCAGTAGAATGAATAAAGTTTAAGTTACCTTTATAATGGTGGGTGACTCATTTGCATTAAAAAAATGATGTACTTTTCGCCTTATAGCGGCAAAAGTAAAATTGTCTAATTTATCTTTAAAACTGTGTTTCGGTCCACGTTTCTCGGGAGACTTAAATTGTTCATTTTCTTTGTATTCTTTTAACACACTGTAAACTGAGGTCACACCAATTCCCAAAATGTCAGCTGTTTTCGAAACACATTCTTTTTTTTCGGGAGCCTCAATAGGTAATAGTGAAGCAGCTTTCTCCTCAAATACGTGTTTGTAGACGTTTTGTATCATAAGTTTTTCGGTAACGCTTAAAGCAATCCGTGGTCTCTTCTTTCTTGGAGACAAGCTTTGGCTTGACGTGCTTGGTTTAGGATCCATATCGTTTGTACGAAACAATATAGCAACAAATAAACACCACAATTACAACAAACACAACGTAACTTAAAACTTAACAAAAACAATAACTAAACAACGTGAGCGCAGAAAAAACATTCGTGCTATCAGACCAGAGGTTAGAAGCCGAATTACAGATAAAATGGCGACCGACGCGCGCGGCGATGATCGGTGTTGGCACTAGTCGCCGCGCCGGTGGCCGGCGGCTATACGGTGGATGCAATCAGGCCGCAGCTGGAGAGATGGGTGACCCGCACCAGCGGAACCCTGACCTTCAGGACGACTCAGATACTGACCGGACACGGTTGTTTCGACCAGTATCTGTTTCGCATTGTGGGCTGCTTGCCTTCCCCGGACTGCCGCCAATGCGGCGCACCCGATACGGCGTTACACACGCTTGTTGAGTGCGCTGCATGGACGCCTCAGCGTTTCGAGCTCGAGACACACGTAGGAGCCGTCCGATCGCTTGGCGACTTGGTAACGGCCATGTTGCACAGCGACGACCGCTGGGAGTCTGCGGTCTCTTTCTGTGAGGCGGTTATGTCTCTAAAAGAGGCCGCAGAAAGGGATAGGGAGCGAAGTCCTGCAGCGCGTGCTAATGTCTCCACCCGAGGTCGCCGGCCTTCAGCTAGCACCCGGAGAGGCAGGTACGCGCATTACTTCCCTCCCTGAGTTAGGTTCCGGTACGAGGGGCCCCTTGCTACTAGGCAACGCAAGGGATTCAGCCCCCGTTTCGAAGTGGGGTGTGTTCTCCCAGGGCACACTCCAGGCACTTTATTGCGCTGGATCGACTGTTGCGTAACTATGTTCTATATCTCAGTCTTTCCTTCACAACAAAGCGCAGGGTCGACGGGAGGAGAGGTTTTTTAGTGGGTATTGAGGTTGCTCGCCCGTGCGGCATCGCTCTGAGTCTCCACACTCCTCAGTGTCAAGCCATTGCGGACGAAGCGCAAAAAAGCATACTATTGCTAGCGTTATCGCCCCCGATGGATGCGCGCCGTTTCCTAGTGACGGCCCTGAGAGTGCGTAAATCGGTCAGCATTTTTCCTCGCCTCAAACAAAAAAAAAAAAAAAAATAGTCGCCGCGCCGCGCTTTGTAATAAGCCGTCAAAAAACTGATACATACTACTAGTAACTTATATCAGAGCACTTTTTTACAATTGTATTGTAAAATAGAAATAATATTCTTTTTGAAATGATTAACTATTCACACTCATTGTTCATTCATCTGATTGAACAAGAACTGAACGCATCACTATTACTTTAAATATGGCAACATTATTTTACAAAGTGACATTAGTTACTGTCAGTTGGCTTCGTCTAATTAAAAATACGACTATAATTTTTTATACACCCGAACAACTACAAACCGTTCCTAAGAACATTCCCGCTGGATTCCCGAGATAAAAAATCACAATTTGCTATCGATCAGTGAAAGAAATCACATTGAAATTAGATTTTTTTAATCTATCCATTTTAAATCAATCCCAGTATTAAAAGTAGCGCAAATTTCAAGTCTAAGAATTTGCTGTTGATCAGTGAAAACCACATCGAAATCGGCCCAGTAGGTTTTACGTGAATCCCGAACAAACAGACAAGAATTTTTTTAAAAGTTGGATGTGTTCCCTTCGTTTATACAGTGTACTCCACTTTTCTTTTTAAATACATTTAATGTACAGACACGGCATTTTGAGAATTTTATATTTGTACTATTTTTGACTTTTGAAAACGTTATTTGATAAACAAAAAAGTTTTTGGTGTAACAAGGTATGAATTACCTTTGCTTAACATTAACGTAAGAAAGTGTAATTTTATTTATTTTTGATAACTTTAGTATGTACATATATGTGTTATTAGAAGGCTATATTATAATTATAATCTATGTACCAAATTACTGCCTGAGTCTTTCTTGTTTTTGGGCAAGTTTCCCTGCTCAGAAACAAGACTGTAGGAGGCAATGCTGATTCGCTTTGCGAAATATTAAATCGGATAAATGTGTATTATTTTATATTAATACTAGCTGTACCCGGCAGACGTTGTCCTGCCTTTAAAAAATAAAAATCTAGAACCCAATTCCAGCGTGATCTACCGGGACCAAATGTTAATCTAAACTATTCTCAAATCCACTTGAACAAACAAAAAATTTCATCAAAATCAGGCCCAGCGTTTAGGAGGAGTATCGCGGCGCCACCTACTGGGTCCAATCGTTTATTTAAACCATTCCGGGACAAACTTCAACACATACAACAACAAAAAGAACACCTAAGTTCTGGTACTCGATTGCAGCGCCATCTACCTGGTTCAAATTAAAATCTAAATCATCCCAGTAGAAAATTATAAAAATACTAATATCGCTATTAAAAAATAGGGTTTGATCGTAGAGGGTTAAAAACTTAAGGTTGTATGTATTTTTTAATACTGTATCATAAAAAAATAAAAATTAAAAAATTATCTAAAAATTAATTTTTTTTAAAAATAATGTTTGGTTTTTTATTTTAATTAAATAAAACTCATTACTAAATTAATGAATATTTAATACAGAGTTCGTTTAGTCAGTCACATTTACTTCTACTTAAAATAGTTCTACCTATAATATAAAAACTCATTTTCTAACATTAAAAGAAGAGCTAGTATGTTGATATTACTAAAAATCATAAATTAATGATTTATTTTATCAGATGGAATTATCACAGATACTTTAGAGATCTTTAATTCTTAAATGGTAGGACTTTTAATTCATAACACAATTCGAACAACACACAACACTTACAAATTTTTGCCTGTTATCTTGCCCTGAAAAGGGATAGGTACTTAATTTTTTTATATTAAGGCGACATACATTATTTGGTATTATATCTTTTAACAATTAATTTAAACTATAATTATGAATCATGATAGTTTGTAATAGTTTATTCATTCAATCTTTCATTAAAATTTATGTTTTTTACATCCAGTTATAACAACATTAACTGCTAATGACGAGGGTGATAGTTTAGTAATAGACATGAACAGTACTATAGATTAACTCAATTAAACGACTAGATACTTTCAAATTATGGTCAATTTCATGAGAAATTCAAGAAGGTTAAGGATGTAATACATAGATAGTTTTAAACAGTATTATAAACATAGCACAATGCTCAGTCTACATTGACACTAATCGACTACAAAAGAACATACACATTTACACAATATTTCATTACATTAAAAATGAACACGTTTAATTGTACCAAACACGAACTTCATTGCTCTAACATGGTCCTTCGTGAATTTTCCCTTTAAGGGGTGATCTATGCTAGAGCGTGCGGGCGCGACCCGTACAAGGCCCGGGCGAGACAAATTTAATAGTCCAAGAACATTTTATAAAACAGTTCAGGCTACAACACACCGTGCAGCGAGCGTGTCCCGGTCGGGCCTCGGCCATGCCGGGTAGGTACTCGGCATGGGTGTAAGTAGATACTTATCGATGTATACGATCGCCCGCCGCGGTCTGTCATAAATCATTCATATGGGGTATTTGCCTATCAACAGGCATTTATTTCTTTTTGTAGATAGATACGTTTATCGTTTACGTGGAGACCACATAGGCGTACCGTTCTCTGTCTGCCAGCGGTAGATTAGTGTTTAGCGTTCTTCCCCACGTTATTAACGGTGATACGGTGCCCACCACGGGAGCAGCGCGCGCTGCATTTTTTACGAGGCCCTGTTGTAAAATAAACACATCTAAATATGATACATATTAATAAACCCATTTCATCAAGCAAAAAAGTTATCAAGCGCCTTATATTTGTATACTATTTAAAGTGCCTGCATTAGAAATAAAGATCGAATTAACTACGTACTTATAATTATCCTGGTTATTTATTTGTTCCCTAATTTACTGTATCGAATCTATAAAACAGATTTTCATAAAAATTCTTGTCTTTTCATACAGTAATTACTAATGTCTCAGGGACTTTAAATTGAATCAACTGCAACTAAACAACAGTAATATTTAAAAATAGAGTTTTTTTCAATCTTGTTATTCGGAATTCAATAGAAGGTAATCTAATTTGCAGATTCGATAGTTTACTTGTATTAGAAGTAGAGCTCAACATTGATCTTCCTTTGACCCACATGCATAGTGTTCCCATAATATTTAACAAATAAGTAATTATTTATTTAATCAACATGCATGGTTTAATTTTTTTTTGTTTTTTTATTTAAAAATTAATGATAATTGAATTAGTTGATTGTTAGAAACCAAGCGGAAAGCATTAGTATTATGAGGATTAGTAAGACGTCACCGTTTTGTTCTCGAAACTAAAACGATTTAACCATCAAAATTGCGCAGTAAGATTGTTTCCTGCAACTAATTATGGCTGCTTCTGCGATGCGTGATTCTTGTTTTCAGCCACTAATAAGGAAATTGGCTATACTGGAGATACTTATAGCTGTAGGTATGTACTAATTACAACCACTGCAAAAACAGATAAAGGTCACACTCCTTTAGCTTAGGCATAAACCAGTCGTTTAATAACTACCTACGATTTACTTCAACGATATTATTTGTCCCCTAATTTCTATAATACACGCTGAAATGCTTTACAGCCCCTGTGGTGCAATCGTCTAGGGTCGCGGTGGGCTTAGAGGCCTTTGGTACGTATCCTGCAAGGGTATATTTCGCAAACGAATTTCCATCTGCCCCAGACGAGGTAGTTACTTGTAACGAAAACTGGCTGGAAATATTAAAATAATATCCTTTACTTAATTCATTAGAAAAAAAAGACACCAAAACTTTCACATTTTCGGTGAAGTAGTTTGTGTACTAAGACCTAAACTAGAGGTTGTCCCTTCCAGTGACTTAAATAAACTTATATGTGTATGACCCATCATACAAAGGAGAACACAACGGTGACGAATGTGAGACACACCATGTTACCCATGAGGGAGGATCGCCGTCGGCCGGAGCGCCGTTTCCGGCGGCACCAGCACCGGCGGCCCCGTGCACGAGTGCGGCCATACCCTCGGCCGCGCGCGCTCCCCGCCTCGCCCTCGCCTGCAGCGCCCAAATATCCCGCACTGCGTACCGCGACTGGCGTCGATGTCGGCGTCGCCTTCGACGCACCCTGTACGCCGCTTCCTTGCTCCGCTGAACGATCCGCTATTACGTGATCGTCGGGGTTTTCTTGTGGCGAATCAGAACTGTCAAAAATATTCACAAAAAGTGAAATTTTAAATCGGGTCATCACAGGCGAAATTTCAGCATAACAGTCAATGTTTATACTAGGTGGCGTTAATTTAACAAAAATAATAAACAATAAAAAAGCTCATTCTAAGGGTCATCCACATTACATCACCCGATTTTTTTTACCCCTTTCCCGTGCTTGTCGTCGCTGCTAATATTCGTGAGACTCTCGTGACGCTTTTTCGTGACAGGAAAAAATCCTAACACCCCCCCCCCCCCGTCTATATAGAAATTTCACTTCAAAACGGGTATAATATCAATAAATGTAATTATAAAGAAATAATTGCCTTTTGTGATTGACTACTATTTTTAATCTAGCTTCCTGATTTGAATGACAATTCGGGTCGGGTTAATACAGGTCAATGGATGTATACTAAAACAAAATATAACTCTGTTTTGACAAGATATATCGGATACTTACTACGCATACGATACGATGGAACAATATTCGCTTAGCTGGTCCCACGTGCACCCGATAATACAGCATTCATCCGCTATGCCCAACTGACGTTTTCTCCTCACTGACCCGCCAGGTTGTTCAACTACTGCGATACATGAATTGATTAAATTATTAATTTTTCATCAACAACGTTATATACACACATTTATATATATATATATATATATATATATATATATATATATATATGTGTGTGTGTGTGTGTGTGTGTGTATACACGTTGTCCTGACCTTAAACTATAAAATCTAGAACCCGATTGCAGCGCCATGGACCTGATTCAAATTTGAATCTAAACCATCGACCCGATTGAACCCATATACTTATATAATATAATGTTTATGAATAAAAAAATACCTATGTATTACTCACTTTACAGTACATCTCGAAATGAATGGCAATGGTGTACACTAATCACTTTTTTTACATAATTCTACTCGAAAAATAACTAATTATTGTGATCCAGGAAAGCTTATTTATATTCTCTTTTTCACCACATCCCAATTAATTGGGGTCGGTACAATATGTCTTATTAAAGCTTAGTTATATTATAGTCCTAATAATTGTAAATTTGATTAGATAATCTGCCAAAAGTGTCTTTTGGGACTAGAAATAACACATTAGTTTTAAAACAGTTAATTTTAGTCTTAATCTACTTGAAAAACAAATAAGTTAGGCATAATTATAGAACATCGATTGTATCTCAATGACCCTAAAGAGCGTGTTGAGTACATTTAATTTTAAACCGAAACGATAAGATAACGTGAAAAATGGCGCTACAATCTTGTCGACGTGTTAGGTACTCAAAAATAATAGTGTGTATAAACGTGGTAACGTGGGTTCGTATAATTGCTGTTTACAATTAGTATTTTGTAATCAAATATCAATGACCTTTCTTATATTATTCAATGTTATTGTTAGTGATAATTATGATAAGTGTTGCCTTAAGGATGTTTTTCAATAGCAATAGATTTCTACTTAGATTTTTAGATGGTTAGCGTAAACTTCGGATGCGTATTATGCTTCAGAAGAACCTACTATGTTACTGTTCATACCCGTTATTAAACTAACATATAATAATATTAAATTTTATGATGAGCGGCTTATTCCCAAGACCTTGATAAAAGAACAAACAAACGTCTAAATAAAATCATCTAACTACATTTATAAACTAATATAGATGTGTTTTATATTTAATAGCTCTAGTTTTCTATTGTGCTACTCCTAACATCGACTGCTTAAGAAATGTACCCAACTATCCCTTTATGTACATTTCTAATATTAGCGTGTATTACATTGAACTCCTCCAATACCCCTGGACTGATCGTGAAGAAATTCTTCTGCGTTGGGGTCCCCTGAAGGTTTAGATTTACAATTGGAACCTTTAGGTGGCGTTGTAATAGTGTTCTAGATTTTTACTTTTTCAGGTTAGGATAAGGTTTGCCGAGTCGCTATTACCTTATAAATTTATAGCAGTTTAATATATTTTACAAATGTTTCGTTGGTATAATTTATAAGTATTTATTATTTAGCTTATTTCGGTCGTAGTGTGACATTTTTAACCGACTTCAAAAAAAGGAGGAGATTCTCAATTCGTCGGAATCTCTTTTTTTTTCTTTTTATGTATGTTCACCGATTAATCCGAGATTTATGATCCGATTTACGTGATTCTTTTTTGTCCGAAACGGGATAGCTGCCATTTGGTCCCCTAAAAATTTGACATAGTTTGGCCCAGTAGTTTTCATTTTATGAACATTTTTTATGAATTTTTTTTCCGCGTGGCACCTTTCGTAGGCGTACCCATAGCTAGACACTAAAAAGTAAAAAATAAATAAAAAACTTCGTTTAATAAAACCGACTTCAAAAAGTATAAAATAACTTATTTCTAAAGCTATTATTATTATTAATATATATTATCTAAAACATCTTGAAGTCGGTGCATAGTAAAACATAAAAATTACTATATTTTGAAAATTACTAAGCACCGACTTTAAAATGTTTAAGATAATATATATTAATAATAGCTTTAGAAATAAGTTATTTTATACTTTTTAGTTTTTGAAGTCGGTTTTTTTAAACGAAGTTTTTTTTAAACCCTCGAACTGTCCTCATTGAATTAAAATAAAATAAATAAAAATAAAAAGCCTTTTATTTGGTCCATAAAAACATATTACAATATACAATAAAAAAAATTATTCGTCTTTTTTTTAATTATCATTAATTTATTCGTCAATTTTTTTTATATTTTATTATTACTATTATTTTATTCGTCAATTTTTTTATTATTACTTATTGTATGTCTTTCAAGACCACGGGCCATTTATTATTACTATTATTATATTCGTCAATTTATTATTTTTATTATTCTATTTTTGGACCCCCGTCCGGGTAAAGGCCTCCTCCAGTTGCGCCCAGTGCTGTCTGTCCCCGGCCACTGCAAGCCACCTTGGACTCGCGACGGCACGGATGTCGTCTCGTCGTCCCAACGCTTCAGCGGGCGCCTCACACGACGTTTGCCATACGTGGGCCCGCGCCATTCCGTCACTATTCTTGTCCATCTCTGGTCCGAGTATCGTACAATGTGTCCAGCCCACTTCCACTTGAGCTTTCTTACGTGATATATGGCATCTTTAAATTTAGTTTTCCTTCTTATATCTAAATAGTTTTGTCTATCTTTTAGCTTTATGTTCAGTGAGCTTCGTTCCATTGCTCTTTGACAGACATAATTTTTTTTGGCATTTCTTTCTGTAAGAGCCCATGTCTGACAGCCATATGTTAAATTTGGTAAAATGCTTGTATCCATTATCTTCTTCTTTAGCCAGATAGGTATATTCGATTTTAAAATGTGTTAATGACCAATCGTTTTTCCACGTCGATATAACTCTTATTTCAATTTCGTCTTGGTGTGTTTCTCGGAAAGAAATGATTTTTCCTAGATATATGTAATCGTTAACATATTCAATGATATCTTCATTTATTTTTATTTCGTATTTAATATGATTGGTCATCACCTTTGTTTTCTCTAAATTTATTTTAAGTCTAACTGACATACTTTTCTGGTGTAAAGATTTTAACATGTTATTAAGATCTCTTGTATTATCAGAAAATAGGACTATATCATCGGCAAACCTTAAATGGCTTAGATACTTATTGCCAATTCTGACACCAATATGTTTCCAGTTGACGTCGTGAAGAATGAACTCCAGTACTGCAATAAAGATTTTTGGAGACAATGGATCCCCTTGTTGGGCAACTCTAGCGATTTTAAATTCTGGTCCAAGCCTGTGTAATCTAATCGGACTTTTGCATTTTTTGTAAATATTCATTATTATTTCAATGTATCCTATTTCAATGTTATAATAATTATTTCAGAGCTTCTTCTATTGCTTCGTGACTTATGGAATCGAAGGCTTTTCTATAGTCAACAAATAATAAATATAATGGAGTGTTAAATTCTTTATGTTTCACAGTAACTTAGCTTATCACGTGTATATGATCCATCGTCGAGTACCCGGGTCTGAATCCTGCCTGTTCGATTGAATTAACTGTATATTAAATAAGAAAAATCCTAACTCGAATCCTAACGAATAGTGCTTTAGAGAATGAGTTCAAAAGCACGGAGGAAAACATAAGTGATCGAGCGACATTCACGTAGACAATATCGCGGTGATAGTTATCCAGCCATCCCGGTTTTCATATATATGTCGCAGGTCCGTGGTTTAGGCAACATTCTTGGAATATATGATTATGTCACGTTTATCACAAACTACGTAAATCTATTTGATTTTAAAATATTGTATTTACCTGTAGGTACATCCCAAGAAGGGCTATTGTACGCATGGCACACTCGGCTCATGATTTCGCTCAGTTGTCGGCCGCAGAATTTGACCGCAGCTGTTCTTGCGGCTTCCGTATTGCTTTCTAGTAGAACCGCCGCCGTCAATACCGCGAACTGCACAGCTTTATTCACAAACATATTTGCGGTTCTGGAAATATAAAATCATCGTGTAAATTATGATGTTTCCTTACATACGATATGGTCTTTTTAACAAACTAATGATACTTTTAATTGGTCCAAATATTCTTATTTTTGGTCTGAGTTTAGTTTGATAAAATAATTGTTGTGGTTAAAGCGATAAAGGTTTTGGGTAAGGCGATTGTCGTCGACTTTTGATCTTTTAGATAAATTATGTTAGGGTAGTCAGCTAAAGAACTTTAGGAACTCAGATGATAACCGTCAATGTAAATTTTATAACTAGCGATTTTCATATAACTCATTTTAACACAACATATTTTTGTTTTAAATTACTCTGCAGTTTCGATCGGTCTTTTTAAATATCATAAGATAGCTTAAAAATGTGAAAAAAATGGATTTTTGATAGAAGAATACCCAGACACAAAATAAATATAGGTTCCTACTAGGTACTTTTCGGATCTTGACCAAGTGTTTAAAAATGGTATATTTTTGTAGAAAACAAACACACCGATTGTTGGTCTTGGATTTTAGAACAATGGACAGCATCACGCCACACTTGTTGACAAGCCGTTAGAACGCGGTTCACTTAATGACAATATCGATATACAGATTTCTTGGAAAACTTTCCTTCACGTTAGCAAATAATAATTCTAACCATAATTATGCAGACCAAGTTAGAAAAACTGCCTACGAATTACATATTCCTAAGCCAAGATTCGAACCTACGTCATTGAAAGGCGCGAGTATATGTGTATAAGGTAGAGAAAGATACCACAATTTATATAATGAATATTACTAGCTGTGCCCGCGCCATCACTCGCGCATTATTTAGACACCAGGTTCATATCTTCTGAACTCTGCAAATTATCGTAATGGAGCAAATAAAATTTCCATTGAAATTGTTGAGCCATTTCAGAGTCTATTCAAAACAAACTTGTAGAAGTAGTAAGTTATTTATGATAAAGATTCGTATACATGGATGTTTTCACTTTAGACACGTTCAGTTTTATTAGTTTAGATTATTGAAATATTTACTTAGATATAAATCCAGTTCAAGGATCCATATGCGACGAATACTCGAGTGCGGGTAACTCGAGTAGTTCTTTCGCTTTTATACTGAAGGGTATAAGTAATTCGATACCGGTCACGCCCAGTTGATATTAGATACGTATCCCTCAAAAAGCATTTTTGATTTCCTTAGTGCATTAACGTCAGTGAAAGGAATTATATTCATGTTGTTTATGTTTGCTCATTTACCATTTTGTTTCTTTTATTATCAAAGGAAATTATGAAATGAACCAACTCACGGTCAAATCATCATATTTAAATTTATGTAAAATTGTATTTCTGATTTTAAGGAAACGGAAAATTGTTTGTACTGGAGTTTGCACAAAACATGGTTCCGTATTTATATTTAACTTGTATAGTTACAAGGTATTACAAATAACACATTATTTAGACTGGAAGGAAGAATGACTGGCGCCGTATCCCCTATACTTAGTAATGTAGTATTTTGAACGTTTTCAGAATTATGGGTTTCCTAGGTGATCGCCATTCCTAATATTCTTCTTTAATGGTTTATATAAACTATATTATAATGTAATATTATTACAAAAGGATTTTTGTCTGCGCTTATTATAATTATATAATATATATTGCTAGTAAATCTGTGGCTGTGGAGAATAACGGTGCTATGAATAGATTAGTACTTACTTATTACTTAGATGTGACTTTCGGCTATATATATTGAGATAAGTTTGGGTTTTCAATCGTGTAAATCGGTTGACAAATGAAAACTATAAGTTATTTATAAATTTTAAGCACACTAATAATAAATGTTGATAAATTTAATATGAAACCGTGGACACATGATTGAATGATTAATTCATTATCAAAATATTTATTTAGCCATACTGTAATTTTATACATTAAAGATGATTAACATAATTATGTAATTCAGCAATTTATGTATTGTGATAACAGATGATAAATGTTGATTATGAGGTACAGTTACAAAGTACATAATGTACAGACACGTGTATGTTGGTAGCACCTCATAGACATTTTAAAATAGTATTTCCTTTCCCCGCAGTCAAGGAAATAAAACTTTGGAATACGCAAATAATGGAAGGGGTAATTGTTAGCACCCGCTCAATGAAAATGAAATCATATTATTTTCTTGATAATAATAATATAATAACAGCCCATAAATATCCCAGTTCTGGGCTCGGGCCTCCCACTAAAGGGGAACGGACAGTATACCATCCATGTTTCGTCCAAGGCAGCTTGGTAGGTTTGACACATCGGTTATCTGGATGGTTTCATAACTATATTTTCCTTCATAGTTGTTAGCACATGATAATTGTAACAATATTAATATTAGGTCAGAAAAGTGCCTAAGTGGTGCATGCGTTTCGGCCGGGATTCGAACCCGTGCCCTTTGAGTTTGGGACGTGTGCGCTAACCATAACGCTACTACGACTTAATACGGTGAATAGTAATTTATCTTGAATAATGACCGGTTCCTATATCTTACTATTCATTCACTTGCCCTACCATCGGTTGAATTTTGATACGAGATGTATGGAGCTTATGTCAACTTTTAATCGGTATTAAGGCAAATGAAATATTTGATAAGATATAGGAACCGGACATAAATTGATAAAGTGTCAGTCGCTATGCCAACAGTGGTATAGTTACCAATACTATATTATTTATTTCAAAAATTTATCATAAAATATCTTGAACAATGCACCTCGCTACAAACTTACAAAGTAGGAAGAAAGATTGACATCAGTAAAATCTATGTAGGTAAGTGAAAAACAAAACGACTGCCCCAGATTTTGGCGGGAAATTCTACAAAAAAAAGTATAATATTTATTAAGTGTAAACAATAACTATAGGATATTGATTGTTTTCGACGAAGAATTGTGGTTGTGTTTAACATCTCATGAGTTTGCTTAATTGTAAATTTCAAACTTCCACAAAATTTGGTGTCAGTCAAACTACAATTTGGAGGCCTTTATATTTGAAGAGTATTGTACAAATTGTTGTAATACTTACGTATTAATGGATACTTGACACTGGATACATTCATACAAATTGTGCCGAGACATTTAAAAAGAAGAAGAAAATCTAAATAATTATTTCACCCATTTAACGTCTTTATTCTTCATAAGCCCCCAATAAAACTAAATTTAGAACACTGGTAACGAGGCAAGATCTCCTTTCTGTGCAACTAGCTCAGTGCAAACCTTGTTTGCTGAAAACGCGGCGTACAAATTCCCAAAATTGATATTTTTTATATTATTTACATGATAAAATATGTAAACAATGTAAGTACGTCGCTGTTTCTTTAAATATAGTCTTTCTTTCTCTCAATTCCGTGGCCTTCTCCTGGGCCACCGTACCGCTCCCGCGTGTATGGAATAAATATCTTTATCCTATCTCTTCTATCAATCTCGTGAAGAGATAAGAAGTGGTAAAGTTCAAGTATTACTCATCTCATTAAACTGTGAATCGGTTTACATAATTAATTTTATTCACGATGTTTACTAGTGATAGAGTTGAAATGATTGTAAATAACTGATAACTTTTTTCTGTATTTAAATCAAATCTGCTTGTTCTGATTATTGTAACTACGACTTTGTGAATGAATGACATTCACAGTTGTGCATTATTATATACGGCCTAATCTAAAAAAATCAGCCAAGTGCGCGTCGGACCACACACACTGATAAGATCCGTATAGGCTAAGATCCCGCTATACAACGACCTTCACCGAGTGCTAATTTGATGGAACCTATTTTATATATAATTAAAGGTGGTATTAATATATAATAAATATATTGCATATGGGTTGCCTATGGGTTCTCGGTTCAAGCGGAAGATCAGCGTTGATCTAATAGATCGACATTATTGCTGATATTTGATCCAATTTTTAGGACTTATGTATATCTCCTGATACTTTGTGGTTGTGTTCTGTTTTTTGTTGTTTTTATTATGATTTGTTTATTACTTTTGATGTGTTAAGTTTACTTGTGTATGTCCTAAAAATAAACCAGTTTTCTTTCTTTCTTTCTAAAAAATTCAGTCCAGTATACGATTAATTAATAATTAAAAAAAAATATTAACATTTCACCGCTTTGTTTATTAAACAAATTCTATACCAATCGAAAGTATGAAGCCCATAGAACATGCAAATGTTAGGTTGCCTATTCTTTTCCGGTCACAACTCTTGGGTAGCCAGGTATAAACAGGTAAATCGATACTAGCATTTTGCAACGGTCTGATTATTGAATTAAAATTAAATGAAAATAAAGATTATTTCATTATGAACACGGTGGTATAGGGTTGCCTGCGAAAAATCAGTCCCGAATTCCGGTTGTCGAATTTTGAAAAGTGAAATATTGCTGCGAGAGAATATGTGTGGCTGGGAGGTCCCAACCAACCATATCCCATGCGATAGAAGAGGACACAGCATAGCAGCTGTTTGAAGTCCGTCCATTTAAAGAAAGAGAGTGCGCATGCTATTAGATCTTGAACATGAAAAGGATTATACCTGGCTACCCAAGAGTTGTGACCGGAAAAGAATAGGCAGCCTAACATTTGCATATTCTATGGGCTACATACTTTAGATTGGCATAGAATTTGTTTAATAAACAAACCGATGAAATGTAATTTTTTTTAATCATTAATTAATCATATACTGGACTGAATTTTTTTAGGCAACCCATATGCAATATATTTATTGACACATTAAATTAAATATAAAATAGGTTTCATCAAATAAGCATCTCAGTGAAGGTCGTTGTATAGCGGGATCCTATACTAGTATAGGTAACAAAATATCTAGTTTTTGTCATTCGACTACGCAACACAATGGTTACGCTTTGGGAGCTGTTTTCTTGCCACTTTTTGACTTATCAACCTGACCTCGAATATAATTTTTTTTGACCACGGGAAATCCGTTTGAGGACTAGGCCGGGACAAGGGCAGAACCTTGGGGGAATATGTGGGATTCGACAGATCGGGGGTGGCACTAGCATGCCCAGTCAGAACTGGTGCCATGCTGTTGCCACCCCCGGTTTGGGATACCTACTAAAACCCCTGGGTGTTCCGTCCTTCGCCTTATGCCAGAGCTACGGGTATTTGACCTAGCCTCTCCACAGCCCTGACAGGCGTGGGCCTCGCAAGGCGACTTCCACTGCCGGGGGACTTTCTTTTAATCCCCACGCATCTTCAAGCTCCGAGGTAGACCTCGGATATAAAATATTCTAACATAGTCCCGAAAAAATAATACCGCATGGCGTCTTTAAACGTTTCTTAAATATGAGTAAAACGTCAAACATCGCACTCAGGAAATTTAAAAGAAGATTATATTATGGTTGTAACATGCACAGATAGACGATTATAACGCTGTTATAAGGGTTCCATTTTGCCAAAGTGCCTACGGAACCATATAAATTAATTCAATAGGCGATATTGTGCCAATCTGATCTCGTTCATGATACCAGTGCTATATAATGGCACCCATTTGGAGGTTGTGCCTGACCTATCCTGTATGTGTTATGTCGTGTGTTTTTTAACATTGCTTATTTTAAACTCTTATCTGTTCTAACTATCTCAAACTATATAAAAAATATGTATTTAATCTTTTTACAATTGTTGTGGACATTTTTCTTTTTTTTCCTTCTCTTTTTTTTCTTTTTGTTTCACTTTGTTTTTTAATTACTTCAGTGTCTGTATATGTCACTTAAATGGCGCTAGCGGAAGATCAGCGCTGGTTAAGTTAACCAGCAACATGCTGAGCTAGGAACAATTTAGAGCTACACTTTCTTTGTTTTTTCTATTGCATTGTTTTGATTATGATACATTTATTTATAGTGTATATTGTATTTTAATTTGTGTTGTGGTTCTAAATAAACGTTTTTTCTTTCTTTCTTTCATATTTAAATTTAAGGTAGCATTTTCCTGCTCGTGGTATTACAGTAATTTTTCAGGAACACCTATATTTATATATAAACCCAGGAAACACACTACATCATGTAAGAGAAGAACAAATTCGCTATACCTAATAGGTCCATCAATATACACTTGTGTTACAACTTTTTGAAAAGTTTTTAATATTATTATAATTTTTTTTATCTTAGAAACCTAAAAACACGAAACTATTACAAATAATTTCGTGGTTCATCTATAATCTATATATAATAACCAACAAACGCATCCCAGTGATTTGCATGGTCTTCCGTAATTTACCGCGCGGTTCCTATATCTCATCGACGGTTGATTTGCTCTACTGTCGGTTAAATTTTGACATAAGCTCCATACAAGTAATGTTAAAATTCAACCGATGGTAGGGCTGCACTAAATATGAATATAGTAGATATAGGAATAAGAGAACTGACAGTCTACCCGTCACGCTTGTCCAGAATGTATTGGCGGATCTCATAGTTATTAGTTATATGTGTAGATGTGTAGTAATAAACTTTTCCTTTAGTGTGAGCACAAAATCTGAAATTGATATCTTATGTTATGGAGAGTTTGTTTGAACGCGCTAGTCTCAGGAATTACTGGACTGAATTGAAATTTTTTTTCAGTGTTAGATAGCCCATTTATCGAGGAAAGCTATAGGATATATATCAGAGGTGACCAACTTGATTAGAACCAAGATTGACTGACAAAACTCTGCGATCTACCAATGACATTTCTTTAAATTTAAAGAAACAATATAGTTTAGTATACAAATAAGTAGTATATTTTATTGATGATACAAGATTAAGATGATGCGCGCAGCAGTTGGTGATTTCGTTGCGCCGTCTGTTCTATGTATACATTTATATTTCTTGCCATGCCACGATCGACTGGACTAATTGCCGGGATCGACCAGTTGGCCACCCCTGCTATATATCATCACGCTATGACCACCTTTTTTTTTAAACTACTCCACGGGGGCAGAAGCTATTAAATTATATAATTAAGCTAGAAAAACTACCTAGACGGTGCATGTAGCCTGCCAGCACTTTCACCGACGTCATGTAATGTAAACCTGGCAATCAAACTTTGTCTCAAGTAAACAGTTAGGCCCTGAACGCTAATACAAGGATGATTTCACTTCATCAGTTCACCTTCCTTGTTCATAAAAATGCAAATCAGCTACTTCCTTTTACTAAGTGCCACTCTGGATATAGGGTGGGGGCACCCACAAAACGATCAATGTTGCAACATTATGTTACGGTCTTGCCAACATTATGATGTATTAACTTTGTATGCTTTATATAGGCATCCATAAGTATATATGTTAGTGAACACATCTGTTCTATTTATAGCTAATAGAGGTACGCAGTAATGTGAATTGCAACGTGATCGCGTGTGGTCTAATATAGTCTAAGAACATCTTGCTCTCTGTTCTCGTTCAAAATAATTTTAAAGCATTAAGGACATAAAAAACAAAAACGCTTACGTAATCTTTTGCCAAACTCTTATTTTTCTGACTTCACAAGTCATTTTGACAAAAATTAAACCTTTATAAAATCATTATCTCCGTCTATATTAGATTGTATTAGATGTTTCATAGGAAGGTGTACCTACTTTATATCTTATCTTGTATCTTATACTAATATTTAGAGCTGAAGAGTTTGTTTGTTTGTTTGCTTGAACGCGCTAATCTCGGGAACTACTGGTATGATTTGAAAAATCACAACACAAAGAGTGTTAGATAGCTCATTTATCTAGGAAGGCTATATATCATCACGCTAAGACCAATAGGAGCGGAGCACCAATGAAGAATGTTTCAAAATCGGGGTTTTTTCTTAAATTTACTTTTTTTAACGTATTCCACGCGGGCAGAAGCTAGTGCTATATAATTACGAAGTGAAATCGCAAAAATTGTGTTAGACATTTAAAAGGGTTTGAAATATTTTACCGGCTTTCTTATAATAAGTGAATGGTGAGGTGAGATTCGCTTTCAAAGTTATTTTAACTTTGGAACCGTCTCATGGAAATTTCCCAAAAATTTCAGGGTGCTTGCAGAGCTTAAAAAATACTGATAAAGCTACGGTACTTTCTGTGCCGGAAGAGGTCCCGCGGGGTAGAGTGCCAAAGCCAAAGTAAGGATTGCTAATCTGCAGCAAAAGTCGAAATTATTACTTACACCCATTTTATTGTCGTGCATAATAAATACTCGTATGTAGGTACCTAAAATGTTATTCTAATATCAGTCCGATATTCTTTTTATTATTTTATTCCATGAGTTCAACAGACAGGCAGACGGCCCACCTAATGATAAGTGGTTCCTATCGCCTATGGACATTTGCAACACCAAAGGCGTTACAAATGCGCTGCTGCTCTCTTGAGGGAGTCTGGAAACTGGCCACTATTGCCGGAACACATCTCAAGGTTGTTATGACGGCATACTCTAGACCAGGGGTGGTAGCCATCCAGACGGGCAGATACCCTACTACCTTAATATACTTAATTACTAAACTACTAACCGTTAATTTTTATTCAAGGAGAGCGTTGTTATTACTGTTGATAGAATAGTGTTGTGATATTTTTTCTTTGATTATTTACATACAAATGACACACTGTATAATCATTTTACAAAAACTTTACATGCCGCGCTGGTAGATATTAATTATAGCTTGGCTACATGACCATAAAGTCCAGTAGACCATATCATGACATGACTCATATATGGCCAGCCAATACTTATAAAATCAATAATAATGTCTTTATTACCCGCAGGGGGGCTTTGTGACGAAGCCATAGGTGTGAAGCCATACATGCCAAGGCAAGGCCCCCGCCTCCCTGCTTGCCTTAGCCAGCCGGCACGGAGTGAAGATCGCTAGAGCTAAGGCTCAAGCTCCAGGGGCGTTAGTGATAAATGGTATAACGTCGGAAGTAGCTTCGGTGGACCTGTAGTCTACCTCTCGATACCACTTAGCCACTCACACCGATGTCAGTGTCACGCCACATTTAGATTAAAGTCAAGGGGCCTCTACGTGTTGACCTTCCCATGGCCTCACGCAAGCCCTCCAAAAGTCCGGGGCATTTTTATTGCCCGTGGTTTTGAGAGACGAACTTGTATGTCAGAAAAATTAAAGATTTTTATTTTTCTGTTAATACTTTAAAAAGAAATACTGACTTGATATTGTGAGGGATTTTACACATCGCGTAAGGGATGCCGAATGCCTAAAAACTGGTGATCCGAACGCAACCGTAATTTAACCTCTGGATTATGATTTTATACTTATATAATGATTTTTATAGTTTCATTGGAGTTGTTACATAGTTACTCAATAACAAACAGTCGGCTAGCGTGTAAGATTACAGCGGTTATAAGGTTAATTAACAAAGCGGCGCATTCCTTATTGATTGATGACTTTATCCTGTCCAAGATTTAATCAGTTTTGTAAGGTAGTTTCTAATGCAAGAGATTGCATTTCTGCTTGGCTTGATATCTATTTCTAATATCCTGTCACGCGAATAGTATTCAATGTTGTGGTTGCACTTAATCGGAATCGGACCGCGTTGGTAACACGCAAGGAGCGTGTGTTCTTCGGTCACACAGCAACACAGTATAACAATATTACTACAGTATAAAAAATGACAAAAACTAAAACTGCATGCGATACAATGATCCATCGCTT
Source organism: Dendrolimus pini (assembly GCA_949752895.1). NCBI lineage: Eukaryota > Metazoa > Arthropoda > Insecta > Lepidoptera > Lasiocampidae > Dendrolimus > Dendrolimus pini. The sequence continues at coordinate 12,702,763 of OX457130.1, forward strand.
TTGAAATTTTCCGAAATGTCGTTTCTGTCTAGATACTCGTACAAGCGTGTCCCAATTTCCCAAACAAGTTTATTATTATGGCAGCTTGTAACTTGGGCTTCCCACTCACCTCTCTCTTGCCCGGACACACCCAAACGACAGTCCCGTCTAGACGCACGCATTGGTTAACTTTAGACTGATTCAAGACTTATTATAGCGCCACGCGCCGTCTAGAATATAAACGTAGTTGTTTGATCCGGGATTATCGGATAGGGCTACATAATATTACTGATACCGACTGGTGTGCTCCAACGTGAGAGTGATACATATATTAGATCTCATTTATCCATACTTAGTTATATGAAAGAAAGTTTCACACAGTAGATTGTGGTATGTTTGTTTGAGTAAAACTATAATATATAACTTTGATCATCTTCATTGCCCCATTGTCGGAGAGTGTCGATTACACCACCATGGGTGGGAACTAATTCTTAGAAAACTTTATATGTAGTCACTTAAGAAATCAGAGATGAACATAGAGTGCTCTTGACTCCGAAAAATGCGATCATTCCAGTGAGATACAAAATTAATATCTACCCGGGGTATGCTGTGTGTGGGTTGCAGATTATAACTTTTTATTAAGTAAGAAATTAAATCAATGTTACATTTATCACTCAGTGACACTACCTAACAACATAATTATACATTTTAATAATTCTACCGGTTTTTCTGTCAACTCCAAAGTGGAAGAGCAACTGGATGTTTATACTGTGGCAATACTAACAAACATGTCCGTGTCGTGTCTCGAGTCTTCTCTGGTCGACTTGGCGCTCGCGGACTCGATTGGATAATTATATATGAATCAGTGTTCAACCTGCTCCTACTGCAGCCTTGAGTACTCCTGTTTAGTTTAATAGTAAGAATGTAACTCACGTGGTCTTGTGTCTTAGTTGATTATCACAAATCTTCGTTTCATTAATACATTATTTTTTCAATCATCATTATAGATTTAGCTTTTTTAGTTGTACGTCTTTGAGTTCTTAATATTTTACATTTTTTTATATTTAATAATAAAGTCTCAATTTAATTTGTTAAAAGCATCGGTTAATTCATAAAATATAATTTTAAGACTTCGTAGCTAAATGGTTAAAATGGAAGCCTTATAATTTGTCATGACTGATCATTCTATGACTACGAATGGTCGCCCGTGGTCGAAATTCGACCACAATATTTAATTGAAATTATAAGTTTGAACATTATTAAGGTTCTGTTATCAAAGACTATATTTCTATAATCACAGATTTCGCCAAGGCTACACTGTTAATTTGACTTTAACAATAAACAAAAGAGTAAGAGTAATCAGTGCTGTGGCGGAATATCTTCTGACACAGGAATATACTGAGTGCCAACCTCATTTGCCAAATACCTGTAAAAATTATTTTGTTGCGTCATTTTCTATTTAGTCTGTGTCGCATTTGCCAAATAAACGTTTTCTTTTTCTTAGTATATATGCGTTTGTGTGTCAAATACAGTGTGTGTGATGTTTTTTAAAAGATAACTTTCGACTTCCTTTTAAATTCGAATATCTAGTACTCATAAAGAAAATCCTAATTTTGTGAGTTCTTCATTTACGTAGTTTATTATTTAGTCGTTGATTGCATGGTTTCATTTCTCGTAAATGAATTTGGAATGGTTGTTTTTATTGCATGAGTTCAGCAGACAGGCAGACGGCCCACCTGATGGAAAGCGGCAACCATTGCCTATGGACATTTGTAACACCAAATGTACAAGCTACAAATGCGCTACTGCTCTCTTGAGGGAGACTGCACATGGTAAGTGATGCCGGTACACAACTGAAGGTTGTTATGGCGGTATACTCTGGACCAGGTGTGGTAGCCATTCAGACGGGCAAATACCCTAACATAGCTATCGGTTGTTTTGCCGCCTCTTACGACAGAACGCCCAGCGCAGGAAATTGTATTCTCCGTCCCTGCACAGATAAAATGATTATATCATTATATCCCTATTAAATAATAAATGCGAAAGTAACTCTGTCTGTCCGTCTGTCTGTTCCATTTTCATGGAAAAACTATTTGAGCGATTTGGCTGAAATTTGGTATATAAATGTAGGTAATCTTAATACTGAGAGTGGACATGGGATATTTTTCATCCCACATAATGGGATAGATTTGAATTTGGTCATTTTGGTCATTTTGATCAATTTTGGTCAATTTGATCAATTTGGTCATTTATACAGTTTACAGATAGATAGAGGGGGAAAGATAAATAAAAGTAAAACGGGTTGAAATAGAGGTTCAAAGACTGTATAGGAGACTAGTCACTTCTCAAGTTTATAGATATAAAAAATTATCGTGTATAAAAAAATGCAATAGTAACTCGATATGTTTGGCTATTAAGCCTTCACGGAAAAACTACTAGGAGTACTGGATCGGTTTTACTATAATTTTGTTTAAATTTAGTTTTAATACAGAAAATGGACTTTAATATTTTTCATACCGGGAGATGAGACAGTTTGCGATATAAAATAAAGTACAACTTCCGGGGGCAAATAGAACTAACATAAAAATTTACTACAATATAAATTGAATTAACAGCAAGCGTTAAAACAAAAGGCACGCACTACATACTTATTTTTAAGATTCCGCATAAAAAGACGCGCAACAAAACCGACTTATCCTATTTTTCTTAGCTTAAACAGACAGAGCAAAACAAGCGAATCGCGAATGTCCAAAAATTAGAAGAAAAGCAAAAACGTAAACGTACGTTGGATGGCGTTCGTCATAAAAGTGGAGATAACACGTATTGTTGTTACGGTATCGGTTTTCTTCGAGGCGTCATAATACCTTAGCAACGCGCCCAGTAGACATTGAGAGCAGACGATAGGTGACAAAAGGTAATTTAACAGATTGCGGGGTCAAGTGTGTTGTCGGTTTGCCCAATTGAGGACCGAGCCGGTCACTGGCATCACGAGACGAGACAACTTTTAATACTGCCTTTAAACAAGTCAGTCATCTATCATACTTGTAAACACTAAAGACATTGATCTAACTTTCTTTTAATGTGACCTCTATGAGAACATGTCTAATTTGTTTGTACAAATATGTAAGTTATGTTTTCTTCATTGTACTAGTATAAGTAGTTATAATTTAATGTATCCCTGTTAATATTATAAATGCGAAGGTAATTCTGTCTGTTTGTCTGTTCCATTATCACGAAACACTATTGGACCGATTTGGCTGAAATTCGGTACGAATGTAATTTTAATACCGAGGGTGGCCAAGGGATACTTTCATCCCGGATAATGGGACAGATTAATGTAAAGGTCATCCCGAAAACTAGGATAGGTTTTGTGATTTTTGTCTATTTCTTCCATTTGGTCCATTTCGTCCATTCGATATAAAATAAAGTAAATCTTCCGGGGGCAAAAACATAAAAAATTAATACATTATACAGTGTACCACCTCTTCTTTAAACAAGAGGTTGACTTGAGGTTGGTAAACTCTAGTATTATATATTATATTATATTTTTATTTTTTTGTATAAATCATCAATATTGATGATGAACTTGTGATTTCTTGACGAGGCTTAAAGGGTGACGTTTCCCTGTAAAATCTATTTATCATACATATAATTTTAGTTAAATATTTTTAACCTAATTTAATTAATAAATTAAGTTTAATATTTTTTAATTTTATGTTTACAACCCTTGTAAAATATTGATTGTTTTAAGTAAGATTTGTTTGTTGAAGACTATGTGTTGGGTAACGGCCTTAAGTGTAGTGATGTTAATAATAATTATCTGGCACTGCTTAGATTCGAAACCGTATACGGCTTTAAAACAGAATGAAGACTGAATATTTCAATGTTTGTAATACCGTTTTACATTTATTTTTACTCGTTACTTGTACGTGAATATTAATCTCATATATTCATATCTACAAACCGTACAGTACAACTGAGACAAAGTAATTTTATTTTAGAGGTTACAGTTCGTGGTACATGGGTGGTCATGTGTCAGAGTTCACAGAGTGACCGTTTTCGACCTCAATTTAAATCTCAGTTCAAGTTCAAATACCTATCCGTTGATGGGTACAAAACACGAGAAGCATTTCAGTTGACATCTTGACGTTCGTATTTGTTTGGGAGAAATTGACTGTAATTTCGCAGTGTACCAGCACATGAGTTTATTTACTCATGTGGTACCAGTACTTAGTTGAGTTTGTTTATTCTCCTATTATATGAATGTACTCTGTGTTGTTTGTATAAACGGACGTTTATGGTCCATCATATCTATGTGTGTTTGATTGTTTATAGGCGGAGAGGCATAAAAACAAGTTATGTGTCTGGCCAGCGGCGGCGCGTGTGTCTTGATTGCGCCGCCGCCGACGAAGTAAAAACCTTGGTGGTAAACGGTGAACTGCTTTCATTACATTTCTCCGAATCTATACTTACTGCAAATATTTTCCTAATTGTAATTTCATTTTACTTATACCGCCAAGCTACATTGTAAGATCTTAGCGGAACTTATGGCATTTAAGAACATGCTTTTAGACATCCCTTAATTCGTTTTTCGTAAAAAGTTTTAGAAGAATTTTGTTTTAGCATTTTAACACTCATTAAGGTTTATCATTATACGTGGATGAAAGCATTTTATTATCGACACATTTGGGTAACAATTAACGCGATTTTTTAACGTAATGACAAATAAATGACACGTCCCTTATTCTGATGTAAAATTGATATCAAAGTTGACGGAAGAAAGACGTAAGTTATACCATGAAAGAAAAATATTTTTCCACCGTTTCTTATATTGCGGACTCCTTTTAAACCTAATACGTAACTGTGAAATATATTTGTACTAGACAGTGTTGCATTATTTTAGACAAAAATTAAATAGGCGCACTTTGCTCACAACACTGTTTTCAAACTCGTTTATCAAGTGAGTGAAGGAAGCATTTCATTGGTGGATAGAATTTGATTGGATTGCACATGATTGATCAAGTTTCAAGATTAGGCACTCCTTTAACTTAACCAAAATAAAATGTTTAGATTGCTATGTATTTATTGAATATTTCTGTTTACACAAATATTACGACTTTTCTCTGTATCTTATGTGACATCACAATTGTCAATCCTTAACTCTAAAAATCTCGCCTGCCAGGCAGTGGGCGAAGAGGTTTGTTTCGCCACACCCATTATGTAGGAAATATTAGGTCTATCATTATTCTACTCCAGATACAGATGGATATTATAACTTATTCTTTCAAATACTTTTTTTAATGTTGCTAAGGGCTTAGCCACATTTTGGCTACGTCGCCATTTCAAAAACTTTATTAATGTTTATTATAAAAAGAAATCCGTAGGATGGCTCTTGTACCTAATTAATAAAAGCGCAAATCACATTATTTATTATTTAAACCATTTTAAAATAGTGGCAATAAATTTATTAATAGGTATCGTGGATAATAAATATGATTTTTTTAAAGTATAGGCAGTTATAATTATGCGTTTTAAACAGTGGTTAATTATGTCCGGTTCTATATCTTCTATTCATTCACTTGCCCTACTATCGATTGAATTTTAACATTAGTCGTATGGAGCTTATGTCAAATTTTAACCGATAGTAAGGCAAATGAGCTGTCGGTAAGATACAGGAACCGACCAGAAATGTATGTACTCTACAAAGTTGCTACATAATAATTTCACATTGTAAATACCTGTTAGGAAATTTAATAAGCTGTAACATAAAATCTAAGGAGCACACCTGAAGGACTTTACATTTACGTTTTAGTGGTTAAGTTTATAAAAAAATTTAAGGCACTTACATTGAGCAGGCTGTGGTCGAGACGGCTCCGGTATTTGCGTTTTGTGGTCGCAAATGTGTGTCACGTATGAAATGAGATAAATAGCAGCGACCGCAGCGAAGTCCGCAGGATGCAGAAACAGGAGATCGCGGCCAGTGGTGCGCATAAGTAGCGGCCGAACACTGTGCACTGAGATCGCGTCGACCGCCAGCGGCGCCGCTGCTCGCGCTCTCGTGTCACCGCGTGCGGTGCGCGTGCTTATAATAACTGACCAAGAGACGATGGGCGGCGCGCGCGCAACTCACCGGCCACCACACGCCGACACGCCCCGCGCCGCGCCCCGCCTCTCTGTTATATATATAATTACCCAAATCGACAAGCAATAGCTGCGTCTGATATATTTAAACATTCATATTCATATATATAATCTTCTTTACATGGTATAAAACAAAGTCGCAGTCTGTCAGTTTGTCTGTTCATTGCTCTTAAACTACTGTAAAAAGCCTTGCAGAGATTTGGGCAAGAAAGTACCAATTATACCTAATATTAACTATTTGGGCAGAGATTCCCCTTTACCACTCAGTAAGCAATGAACACCGTCTACACGCCACACCGCCTTTTATACGAAAATACTACGAAAACTACCCTACAAAATAATAATATTATTATCTATGAAGATTATCTATGTGATATTAATATAATCTATGGTTCTCATAACTGCTGTGATGGACATCGCGTAACACTACGCAACGGATTTTGTAGCAGTGTTCACCATCAGTTAGGCAATTTTTTCTAGCAAGGTTTATTTATATAAACCAGTTTTCGCTTCCGGCTTCGCTAGCGATATATAAGTACTTAATTAAGTTTTTATATAAGTAAAATAGAGCTACCTACTAGGGTTCGACCCGCGGGATAGCTGTTGGGAAAGCTCTCCATTAGGTAGTACATCAGTTTACATTCTGCTACCTCACGAATACGCGTTATGAAAAAGAATGAAATTCCGAAAAAAACACATTGAATTTATATAAGACTAGTAAGCCTGGCAGATTTAAAATTGTAGCGCCACCTACCGGATCCAAGTATGAATCTAAAGTTCTAAACCATCCAGGAACCCACTCAAATGCACACAAAAAAAAAACACCAAAATTATGAAGCCCCATTCCAGCGGAAACCGGATACCTGATCCAATTGTAAATCTATACCTTTTAGGGATCCTACTGAAATATACACAAACATTTCATCAAAATCGGTCCAGCCGTTAAAGAGGAATTTAGTGACATGCACACGTACATAATAATTACATATATATATACACGTATTTATAATTAGGCGTGATGATTTAGAGAAAAGGTAGCTCAGTTGTTACATTTCTCATAACGTACGTTTGAGTTCTGTTAAGACAAGTTCTTAGATTCGTGAGTAGTTTCTGTTTATAAGTATTGCTTGTTAAAATAACCACAGGGCACTGTTTATTCTAAAAACGTCAGAAAAGAGATTGAAATTCGCCCTTCTCCCAAGAATTAGCGTAGTGGTCATAATATATTAGCACTTAGTAGGGAAATCCGGGACACTTGACCAGGTGGGAGACATGCTCCACAACGCATAAATCCGTTTAAATTTCGCGATCTTGGGTTCGCTGTCAGGCTTGTACATGCTCTTTTATTATCTGACAGTTATGCGCCGCCATCTTGGCCGCCAGTACGCCGGTTCGTCCGTGAGCGATATAAACACGTTCTTGGTCGTCGCAAGTGAAAAAAATTTTTTTTTTGTGTTTTTACGTTACATCGACAAATACTAAGGTACGCAATGTTTTATATACTACTTGCATAATTGGATTCATGTTCTTTAAGAATGTAGTGTGTTTTTTTCTTCTGATTCATCCAAATATATTCTGTTCGCCATGAAGTGGTGAAAGTGAGTTTAGGGAGACATGATCCACAATGCTTGAGGGAGACTTGATCGGTGGTTCAACTGTCCCTTACGTATAATGTATTACGTAGGTATTTTGTTTTTATACGTCCCTTATGTATTGTTTATTTTTATTTGCAGGTATTAATATCATGCCGTTCCAATATAAAACTAAGGTTGGTTCAACCCGCAAAAAAGTCACCAAGCAGGAATTACAAAACGCTATTGAAGCAGTGTAATCTCTTCGAAAGACAGATATTCAATATGGCATTGACAGGACTACGTTACGTCGGTACACACATAATGAACAAAAACTGCGGAAGCTTGACGACAAGGGTAGTTACCCTTGTCGTCAAGCTTCCATATAAAGCTTCTCAGATTTTCACAATCGCCGAAGAGAAACTTTTGGTTGAGTATTTACTAAATTGCAGTAAAATGAACTACGTTCTGAGTCGCGCACAAGCGCTGAAATTAACATTTGAATATGCTTCATCAAACTCTAAACCCATTCCAAATAATTGGTCAAGGAATAATGCAGCTGGAAAAGACTGGTTCCGTGGATTCCTTCTGAGGAATCCAGAGATAAGTTTACGGACACCTGAAGCAACCAGTTTATCAAGAGCAACCAGTTTCAACAAAAAGAATGTGGGCGATTTTTTTGAAAATTTGAAGTTAGTTAGAGGAAGATATAAGTTTGAACCGCAAAATATTTATAATTGCGATGAAACAGGTTGCACTACCGTGCAAAACTGTCCAAAGGTATTGGCAAGCAAAAAATCTAAACAAGTAGGACAGGTAACTTCTGCAGAGAGGGGAACTCTGGTCACTGTGTGTTTTGCGGGTCAATGCAATTGGTAATGTAATGCCACCCTTTTTTATATTCCCTCGGGTGAAATTTCGGCCAGATTTTGTGGTTGATGGGCCTGAAGGGTCAGACGGTGACGCGTCTGGGTGGATAACGACACAGAGTTTCTTGAAGTTTATGCAACATTTCAAAAAGTATTCCCGTGCATCGAAAGAAAATCCTGTTTTGTTGATTCTCGACAATCACGAGAGTCATGTAAGCGTATATGTAATCAAGTTTTCCAAAGACAACGGTATAACATTGCTGACGCTTCCTCCTCACTGCAGTAATAAATTGCAACCGTTAGATGTAGCTGTTTACTCATCGTTTAAATCAAGATACAACAGTGTGATGAACAACTGGATGCTGTCCAATCCCGGTAAAACCGTAACAATTTATAATATCCCTGGGTTTATAAAAACAATGATGTCACAAACTTTCAGTCAGGCAAACATTCTTAGTGGGTTTAAGAGTTCCGGCATACATCCATTCAATCCTAATATATTTGGGGAAGAAGACTTCATGTGCTTTGCAGTCACTGACAGAAATTTGTCGAATGATGAATTACTTCCTGCAATTCCTTCTTCGTCTCGTCAAGTTCAACTTAGATTCTCCGCTGATATTGATGAATCGTCATCTTTGCAGCACGATTTGGATGGCATTGCTCATAATTTATCTGGAAATTCTGAATCGTCTTTAAGCATACTGCAATCTGAATCAAATGTTCATCAAATCTCGTTCCCTACTCAAGAAGAAAACAATGTTGTAGCTGATTACGTTCCACTAGTTAATCCAGAAGTTGCGGTTATTCCTGAATTAATTATAAGTGACCAGGATAAGTCTATAATTGTGCCAATATTATCCACTCCTCAGGATCAAGAAATAGCAAGATATGCTCTGCCTTTTCACAACCAAAATGATGCTGGATGCTCATCCACAATTCCGAAAATCTCACTGGTGACCCCGGAAACCATAAGACCATACCCAAAAGCAGCACCCAGGAAGACTACATGTCGTGGCCGTCAACCAGGGAAAACTAAAATTCTAACCAAAACTCCAGAAAAAGACGCATTAACACCTAAAAAGAACAAGAAAAAGGAAGGAAAGACTGGTATAGGAAAAACAAAAAAGAAAATTCTTCGAAGTAGTGAAAGCGAAGCAGAGGATGATAAATCTATCAAAGATATTGCAGTTAAAAAGAAACCAATGAAGAGGAAACCAAATAAGAGAAATGTACAAAATAAGACAAGAAATGCAAACAAAAAGAGAAAAGTATTCAAGATCAAAAACCGTGATCAAACCATTGAAACCGAATCAGAAGACGAAAATGTCATTCCATATGCTGATGACTCCGATGATGATTATTCGGAAGAAGGTCTGGATATAGATAATGGTTGGTATTGTTTCGTATGCCAAAGAGAACAAGTTCTAAGTATGAGACTGTGTATTTCATGCAAGAGATATGTTCACGAGACATGTGTTGGATTGACCAATCAAGACGATGAACCTTACATATGCCATGAATGTGAAGATTAATGATTGAAGATTGACGATGATTGCAAGTAATAAAACTGACTATGATTCGATATATGCAATTAGAATATTAATGTCTGATTATTGATCTCTTTAATTTAGGTAGAAACATTTTGAAATATGTCTATTGTTTGTTAATAATTTTTATTTCGAAAGTTCACTAAAAGTTTTTATAATACCTAAATTAGGTAGTAATTAGTAAGAAATAGGTATTGTTAATGTTTGCTATTATTTTTTTAAATAAATGTAATTATTACGACTGTCTTTCACTATTTATCTTACACAAAGAAGATATATGGTCAAGTCTCCCTACGAATATGATCAACTCTCCCTTGCGTCGGGGAGATTTTAACCACAAATCAATTTTTAAATTACATTAAATATTATTAAAATTATTTGACTGACGGAAAAGTTTATATTACAAAATGGCACCTGTTTGTAGAGGTTGAATGGGGCGGCCAGAGGAAATTAAGAACGAAGTACTTTCAAAATGGGTTTATTTAATACACACACACATTACTACATGTTAGCACGGCAGCCATTACGAGAACATAAGACGGAACAGGAAGCATAGCAATAGACAAACATAAGTATATCCGTAGACAAGCTCTAGTGATGTGCCATTGTTTCTCTAACACTGTTGACCAATGCTTTGTATGCGTTTTTAGTTATTAAAATACAATCTTTGGTTACAATGTTATGCGGTTTAAAGTAAAAGGGGGTTCAACTCTCCCGGACTCCCCCTACATTACTTTACTAAAATATGTTAAAGTTTTACATATGACGTGAAATTTCATACATACATTATACGTTAGGGTGACCAAAATGATGGGGCTTTGTGGAATTCAAATATAAAAATTCATGAGAATCTAGGAGCCTTTTTTTCATACGGGGATTGTCAATTTGTCATTCCTAGTATTTCTTCGTCCACGCTTTTATGTTCCGCTCACCTAATCAGGGCGATGGCGTCAGGTCGCAAAACCTACAAAGCTGCTGACAGGCCACCAGAAGCCACAGATAGCCACCTAAAGCCCGAGACGGCCACCGAACGCCAATGAATGGCCAACAAGAGCAGCTGCGAAGCCATGGACATGCGGAGAAGACTCCAGCAGCTCCCAACCCAGTTACCGGTGGGCAGCTGACCACTGAGTTGCAGCCAGTATAACCTCCTCATAAAAGATAAATAGATAGAAGACCCTGGAGAGATATTATGTTCGATACAGCAAAATGTATAAAAAAACGTCTATTTGTATTATGTTTAGTTCAAGCTCATTAAAATGGTATAGGTTTGAGTACCCTTTGGAACATGTTTAAAGTGCACACGGATGTTCTGCAATATTATAATATTACATAGATACGTAGGCAAAGGCAACTCAAGTCAATGACTGCAAACAGGTAACGATTATACCGGATTCTTTGTGATTTGTGCAGGTCCTTTACAGGACTATTTACAAACAAGGTGATAATTTATTGACGTATTGAGTCTACTGTACATATACTAATGAGAATTAATTACTGTAAAATTGTGTTGAATGTCATGTTATGTCGAGTCTCGTGAACCCGTCGAGGCATTGTTGTCATGTTGATTAATTTACGACTTTGTAGGTGAAAGATGACTCGCTTCGTTTCTTATTACGTAATCAAAGCATTATTATCAGGTCTTAGTGTAAAAATATCAATTAATAAGTATCAATGGTATGAAAAACTTAAGAAATCAATGGTATAAGCAAATCTGTTTTGATTTTTATTGGCTACCATTTCATGACCAGAGAAAACTGTAAAAAATAGCCAGACATTTGGCCAATTAAAAAAAAAATCTTCAGCTAAGTATTGTAGGTACATGCAAGTCTGATGGGTTCTGTAGAGTTGACGAATGTCCACTGTTTTGAATATTGTACTTCAGAACCATGAAAAATTTCATCGAATAAAGTAACTCTATATCACCTTGACAGTTTTCAATATTTTTCATTTTATAGTTTAAAAGTCAGAAGGGGAGTTTTTCACGACTTTCGGAGCTCACATCTCGCCACTTACTGATTTTATTAAAAATGTTATTAAGACACACTGTTATGTTTTTAAGGTCTGACTAATGATACTCCACACGAATGTGTATCTACACTTATTTTTTTTATTCAACTCTTAGTTACATTTATGGCGGCTAGGTACCTGGAGTCTTACTTCCTAGAGGAAACTTTGTTGCGCTAAATAGCCTACATCATCCAGTCAAACTTTATCCATGAAAGCTCAGTACTTTTTGACAAAAATTACTCTGTTGCTCGGGCGTCACCTACACTAATGTTATTATTATTGACTGTGGCTAAATGCGGCTTATTTATAGCGTTTAACATGATGCCGTTAGCGAATAGCCACTTTAGGTATATAGGTACATACGTTATCTCTCAATATTGAACCTCATTAATATTAATAGCAACGTCGCATCACAAATAACGCATTAAATCCATGTCTACATCTGAGTGAAATGGTCAATAACTATAACATTACCCCAGATGAAGCAATAATATTACATGTACAGTTAGACTGACAGCTGGATATACACTTCGATTACACATGGGCTCCGATTTGCCAAAAGGCAATTCTCAAAAAATAAAAAAGGAGTGCCATCAACGGGCAAGTTTCTAAAAAGCAATACTAATTTGACGCTTTATGTGAAGTGTTCTGCTGAATTTGTTATAATAGATACGTAGTCTAGACAATGTATGTTATATCTGTATAATCTGTATTAGTCATTTGCCATTATTTTAATCTGTTTATTGTTAATTATTTATTAAAATCATAACACGTGCGACCCCAAACCCTAAGAATATAATCTGATCACGCCTGTCTAACATAGTTATTGCAATTATAGCATGTTTTCGTTATCATTCCTGTCTGTTCTATAATTTAATTGGTTCCTAATGATAAAGGCTGAAGGCTGTCAGGCTCGGCTGGCACTTGGCGCCAGCCGTGCTTGTTTGGGAATCTGCCTTCATTTGAAATTAAACGACGTAGCTATAAATAACTGAAATCAAATCAGTGTAGAATGCGCGGTTCATCTGTCACTGTCTGCAATAGATTAAATTAATTATAGCATTGAGATATCAATTTTATATTATAATTATGTTTTATTTTTATAGTATCTAGACTAATATGTACTAGTATGAAGATGTGAAAGTGATTTGATTAAAGCCAAAGTTTAAAGAAACAGAGTTGGCAGCCATATATTTTGTTGTAGCCACCACTTAGGTACTGTGGTAACCAAGTCATGATAGTGATTAAGTTCCCCGCGTCCAATTTCCATAACGATTCCCGGAAAGGAGTTAAGTTTATATATCTTTATTTATTATAAACCTTTGTACTTATTATATACCATTTTACTACGTGTCAAAACTGATATAAAACATCGCCAAGAAACCTGCACATCGAAATTAGTTATATGAAACTCATCAATCCGTCTCAAAAAAGGTGGAAAGTTTGTGTTGGTAATCGAAAAACAGCAGTAAAAATATTTTGTCTATTTACATAAAAGCACAAACCATAGTCGCCATTATGAGTAATCTATTGTATATCCGATTGTTGCATCAAATAGTGACCTGAACCTTCATAACGACAAACATTTTATCTTGTTGCCCCAATTTCGTTGTTAGCTATTTAGGGCAAGAGTGTCGTACAGAGAGAATAGAATGTTTAACTGCACGATCCTTCGGACAATCTGTAAACTGACAAGGCCATGTTTAATACAAATAATTAACGCTAATTGGACCCCTTGGGAAATTGATAAGAATAGATATTAAAGCTTCTTAGCAATATTTTATCATACGCTTGCTTCATAAGCTGGAGATAAAAAATAGCAAATGTAGGTAGTTATTACAATTTGACGTGATTTGTTTGGTTGGGCATGTTATGAGGAGGGATGGAAATTATCTGTCAAAAAGATTATTATATTAAACTAGGAAATAGATGATGTAACAGTAAAAGTAAGACAAAAAGGGTTATACGATGATTTGTGTTGTGACAATGAACGTGTGCCATAATAGAGGAGTATGAAAAGTCATACTGTATACAAAGGAAAAGGAAACAGATTTCATTCCATAAATTATTTTAGAAGTGATAATTAATAATCATTATATAGTTAGATAATAAGAATTGTGATATAAGTTTATAGGCTTTTTAAATGGTTAGCTAAGTGATGGTTTACTATACAGCTTTAATTCAAAAATCCTTGTTATAAAGGAACAAATGTAAAAGAAGGCAATATTGCTCCTAATATTTCCGCATAAAATAATAGCAGCTTAGTTACATGTCATATGCCAACACTTTACGGTTGTATGGTGAATTGAAATAACTCAGGAAGAGCTGATAACATAACTGCGAAAGTGTACTTTACACCCACTGGACTAGGACTTGTATTTATTTGATTATCATTTACGAGGAGCTATCTCCGTTTTCATAAGTTACTGCATGCGTCATAAAATCGAGACTAAACAGTTTTATTAGCTCCTTGTTTTAACACTTCAAAGAATTCTCATGTGAGAGTTAAATCTTCAAATTGTACACCACAAGTACTAACTGTGATTTCTGGAAAACAACTAAAGGAAAGCCGTTTGCGAAGTCATAAATTTGCTGTTTAATTGAATCTATATTCTGAAGTTGTCTGCTTCTAGAATCGTATTTTGAACACAATTATTTAACAAAATAAGATTAAGATTATGTAAATTATCATCTCACTAAAACTATGCTATGTGTCTGTTTGTCTATATATCCGGTAACTGCTCCTAAACTAGACAACGGATTTTTACGCGGTGTTCACCATTAGTTAGATACATTTTGAATGAAGGTTTATATACATACCAGCTTTTGCCCATTGCTTTGCTTGCGATATATATTTATAATTAATTTAGGTTTATAGCTTGGCAGCTAGGCCTTTACGCCAGACCTTAGATTACAATATAGTTTCTTTATTTTCTTAAGCCTATGAATAGCTCCGCTGAAATATAGGTTATTAACTGACGCCATTCAACTACGTTCTTGTGACAACTCGAAAGGCCACATTTGACTATACAGTTCACATTTCTCACAATATACTGCAACTCCTGTTCATTTTAGAGTAATTTTAGACATTTTTAGAAAATAAAACTGCATAGCACAACATATCCTTTCAGTTCCCGCCAAAAACTCCTTGCGATATATAAAACCTAATGAAGTTCATTATATAAAATTATTAGGGTAAGCCACATGTTGCAAAGCGGTGGTAAATTATATTAGGCTCCCCTAAAGTATATAACAATCATTGCCAAAATTAAAAATAAAATAATAGTATATATATAATAATAATAAAAGTTGGGAATAGGTTAAATAATAATAACATTACTCATCGACACTTTACATCTTTGCCTCCCGTGATCACCAGTATTGAAAAGTGGCCGAAATGTCGGAATAAAAATCAAATAAACGCCGCGCTTAAAACAGTCAAAACGTAGTTAATTACTGTGTTCTAGTCGCGAAAACTTAAAAATATGCTAAATTATTATTATGGCATAATAATAATATAAATACATAAATAATATTCTATTGCATATACTCCATTGAAATCTTACAATTTAAGGGCCGAATATTGCATTTGTTAGAGGACACAATTTTATTTTTGGGTCAGTAGAAGTAACCTCAAGTTTGTGGGGTCGCTACCCTTGTCCCCCGGCCGCCATCTTGGAAAAAGGGGTGAAAACACTTTTTTCGCGATATCTTGGAAACTATGCGTCTTACAAAAAATTTGTGAAGTCATAATTTGTAGCAAATTGTTTTCCCTACAAATATGTTTATATAACTTTTTGCCATAAATTAAAAATTAAAGAAGTTATAAGCAAAAAATTGAGAAATTTTTTATTCATTCCCAACTCTTTTATTTACCATAGAACTTACCAAATTTAACTTATCGAATGTTAAGCAGGTAGAAAAGGTCCCCCGTTTTCATCGCCACCTATGAGGTAGAGTCCGTAGGCGCGTTTCATGTATTCTAGCTAGGTATAATGTTGTTGCGTAAAGTAACTACTTGACATCAAATTGCATTTGACAATCACTCGTGAAGTGCACTGGGTCGCTGCCGTGGGCAGTGGGGAATGGTCAATACAATATTCATTATTCATAGTGACACGTCGACAGCGTCCCTACGCGTTGATTCTCGTAGGTGTCTGTAATGCCTCACCTTACTAGTATACCGGGTAAATTTCCATAATCGTTTCAACAATTTTAACCAATGTGAAATGAATCACTATTTTAATTGTATTTATTTATCTTTTACGTAATGGTGTAAAGAAAGCCACTCGCCTAATTTTAATTTATTGCAAAGTTAGATTGGTAGGGAAAATGTAGGCACTGTCTTTCTGAATTCTCTGGCCCTGTAAACAAGGTTCATACGCGCTAAACGATTAGAAAATAAAATATATGGGAATGACACATCGTTACGCTAACGTCACTTGTGTACAGGGCTGGTTCTACTTATTCTTGCGATAATTTATCTTCTTCCCTCTTTTGTTATTGCTATCGCTGGGGGAGTGAATCTGCGCATCCCTTCGACCATCGAGAGGTATGTGAGGCTCCCAGGCGCCGGCTCCGCACACACATTCCATCAGGAAAAAGTTGTGATATGCCGGCCGTTGGACTACCCACTAAACCTATCGTCGCTGTGAGACGCCAATAGGTATGTCGTAGCCTGTTCGCTGCGACGCTTCAAGGAAAACCGTCACGATGGGGTGCCCATGGGAACAGGGTACGTTACTTGCCTGACTTGCCGGGGAAACCTCCCTGGCAAATCAGACTTGAGCCTAGACTTCAACCCGGTTCCACTATGACATTGGGAAGAGGTAATCGTATCGGCACCTTCGACACCTGGTCGTCTTCACCGACGGGGGTCCACTAGCTTTTTCTCCTTCCATTCAGACAAATAAAGTTTCGTTTAGTTTGTTTTGCTGATAAAAGATTGGGTTGCTACTTTTTGTTCATTTGTGAGATGATATTTTGGTTTAGTACCGCGTCTCTTCGACATGAAAATGAAAAAAACATAAAAGTCTTTGCAAGTCTAACAAGCTTTTTGTGTCTGAGATGATTACATCCATACATTGTTGTCAGAAATTATTATTTACTATTGGATCGAGTTCTAAGCACGTAGGATCAAGCGTAACTAACTCTATAAGCTCTGTAAAAATCAGCCAAGAACGAGTTGGTCCACATACTATAAGGGTAGTCTAGTCG
The DNA here is from genome assembly GCA_949752895.1 of Dendrolimus pini. NCBI lineage: Eukaryota > Metazoa > Arthropoda > Insecta > Lepidoptera > Lasiocampidae > Dendrolimus > Dendrolimus pini. The sequence goes on from OX457130.1 coordinate 12,720,097, forward strand.
AGAAGTTTATTTTCTGCGAATAATTGTTACCAGTCTCTTAAAAACATGGTTGATGGCTCATTCGATCCGTAATATCATCTAGAAGAAGTAGTTTTTTTGGCTTTTTCTCCCAATAAATATTACAATTGTTATTAACAAAAAAGTGAAAAAAAAATAGCCGTTCAGCTTTTTGGGAAAATCTCAAAAAGTATGAGAGATATCTAAAATATTATAAAAGTTTCTGAAAGAGCAGGAAATTTTAGTAAAAAACTTCTCGACTCCCGAAATCGTAGCACCAATATTTATAATTTTTATCTAACGTTAAAAAATCGGGTTCCGCGCGGCAGTTTCGACATGCGCGCGCCGCTACTTTAATGAACGCAAGTTTTAAATAAAAAAAATTGCAATTAAATATTAATTTAAAAATTTGAAAAAATTCAGGTATTATCTTAAAACTTCAAAGAAAATGATCCCGTGAGAGTAAAAGTTTTATCATCATTATATATAAATTTATTGAATTGTTAATTAACCATTTTTTCGTGGGTCTCTGTTGTTATAAAAGGCAATATAAAAGTTGACAAAAAAATTCAATAAATTTTTCCTCTCGTGGGGAGCCCTTCTTATCAACTTACTCGACAAGATTGCGTGAGAAAAATTTTAGATTTTTGTTTATTTCATTAATTATTAATTTTTAAATGAACAAGTTTTTTTGTTTATTTTTTTAGAATTTGCACCCCATAGTTTTAAAATTACAGAAGGCATGGAAAGTGGTAATACATTTTGCGACTTTGGAGGTGACTATCTTCTCATCTTAGACAAATAAAAATGTAGACGGAGCCTACGTGAACATATATTTTTAACAAAAACAAAATCGACTTCAAACTAAAAAGTAACCGACTTTAATCGGTCCACAATTGGCAGAGGCATCGAGTAATATTAATACAAAAAAAACACAGACGAATTGAGAACCTTTTGAAAGTCGGTTAAAAAGTTTCAAATGAAGCGAAGCATGTTGCATAAGCTATGTATGTAGGTATACACGGGAACTTTACACGTGTGTGGGTAATAGAAATATATCCACTGGAAAATATTCCACCGTTACGCATACTATTTACTAAGTTTTGGTACTGCATTGCGATGCGATCGGCTTCCTTAACCGGCATCACTGTGAGGGTTTGGGTATCGGTCTACCTATTTTGTTCGTCTGAGCTTCTCACCTATAAAATTCACTAAGAAATTCCTTAAAGAAGCCACACGACTATGTGAGCTGATTTTTTTTTCATACCTCAGTTTGGACGACTATTATAACCAATACACGACGTATACAAACGGTCATGAATAATTCCTAAGGGGTTTCACCAAAATTGCTAGATAACCCAAATATATAGGTATCTACGTAGTAATTTTAAGGTAAATACTATGTTATTATTAAAGATACAACATTGTAGTATGACTGCGATGAGTGGTGTATTGTATGCAATTACAGTAATTCGTTCTTGTTCAGAAACACCAGCTGAATGGGATATAAATAGAATAGCTCGAGTAGTGGGTTGTGCTGTCGGCCACTCAAGATGCATGTCGCGAGGACCGTGTTTTGATTGCCTGACCTGGTTTAGTCACATTATAATCCCTGTCAATAAACGTGGCTGCATCTAACGTACTTTAAGACTGGGAGAAGTCAATTGTATCACTGCGCAATTCTGATTCATTTTTGTGACATCTACTTATGTCTGACACTTGCATTTCTAGGGTCCCTAGCCAGTTTAGCAAAAAATGATTTCTTTACAAAATCTTCCTATCTTCCCGTATTTGTATATCATAGTATATGTACTCGGAAACTACCGGGTCTATTTGAATGGCATTTTGATAAAAAAAAATATGTAGTCTATATTTACGTGTTTGACATTGTTATGAATGTCGATGTCGATATGATGTCGATGTGCTACATTCATTGTGATTTCCAGTTAAAGTTTGATTTATCTAATGTTTACAGGTATTGCAGAACGCTGAGTAGTAGTTTATTTGATAAAATTATCACAGTTTCATATGGTTAGCAATTATTAATCCTGTATGCAATTCGAAGTAATCTTTAAATTTAATTGTTTATTTTATACAGGGGAAATCCGTTTGAGGTCGGGGTGGCACTAGCACCCCACGTGTGACGTGTGAGATGCTATTGCTACGCCGCGGTTAGGGATACCCACTAAAACCCCTGTCCGATCCCGAGCGTCCTTTGTCCGGGCTGTAGGCTCGCTCGCGCATTCACCACCAGCCTGGACGGACGGCGGCCGGCCCCTTGCGGCCTCGCCTCGCCATTTGGTAGCCGGAGATCTGGGTCTCTTCGACTCCTCGACCTCACCGTGAGGTGAGAGGAGGCGCGCGAAAAGAAATTTAATTGTATGGGTTAACTGGTAGTAATTTAGATTAAGTCACACGATTTAATTTCTTTTAAAACGGAATGCACAACGATTTACTACTAGGATATTAACATATATCTAGCAAGTTTTATAGTAAACGAGTTATATGCGTACGCTTTGGGCGATTAGGGTCAGATGCTGTATGAAAGAGAACTAATTTACTTGGATTGAACCCAGTTTTTACTGCAAATGTTATTCCCGTCCCCGAGAACATTCCTGTACGACTCTTTAAAAGAAGTTTGCTAATCTTTAGCCTGATTTGTAAAACTAAATTTATGCCAGCCAAGTTTGAATGTGTGTTTGCAATTTGACTTAAGACGACTGAAATCTAGTAGGTACTAATATATAAAATCTTTAACAAAAATCCATCCATCAGATTAGTTAGTCCTATATGGAACCAGGCCACTAATGCCGGCAATCACAACTCAAGACTACTATGGCGGCATACTCTAGACCAGGGGTGCAGCCATCTAAACGGGCAAATGCCCTACCACTTCGCTGCGCGTTGTTTTGTTGCCACTTACGACAGGCCGCCCGCCCGCAGGAAATTGTATTCTTTCTCAGTCATTTTTATGATACAACTTTTTGAATCTATTATAAACTATCATGCTCAATAGGTCTTGCCTCTGTTATATTATATTATTAGATAAAAAGGTAATTGGGTAAAAATATAGTGGTACATTAATTTAGTCGCATAGTTGTTCGTGTCATGTTTTCTTTTTAAGGTTAATAATCAATTTTGTTATATATTCTCTTATTTATAAACGATACAATCGGCCATTTCCTTAATTGAATAATAATGTTATATTTTTATCTATTCTGTGATTAGCGCCTGTTTTGTATAGTTCTCGATATTTTAATGTAACGATATTTATTTCTAATATGATGTGGTAATTGTGTAGATTATATTCAGAATCTCTCAATTGTATGTAGACGGTATTCACTACATTTTATTTTCATGTTGACAGACGCGATAGATTTTTACTGTGCTCGATATATTTTATTACATGTAAAATTTTAGTATAATATTTTCTATAATATATTATATAAAAATTTCCAAACAATAATGTTTTACAGTAGAAGTTTCTTATACTGTAAAACTGTTGAAGGAATGGCGAGGTGTTCTAAAAATGTTGTGTGTGTATAGAGTCAGTGTATGGAATATGTTAAAACCGTAAGGTTCTCTGATTATAGATATAGTGACCAGATGCTATTCTTTTATTACTGTTACGAGCTACAGGACCCGAATTAAAATAAATGCCGTTGGAATTACTATAGAGTTTATTAGAACTGTACAAACACGTATAAAACAAGTACAAAATAAAACTGGATGCAACCAGTTCACACTGCACGATTCAATGCAATTCAACACGCGCAAAGTCCGTTACTATCTCGCTAATCGAAAGTACTACATGTCTTAATCGTATCGTAGTCGTCGATTGACTGCCCCACACCTCCGTTCGGGTTTTGTTTTATACTAACTATACAGTACAAAAAACATCGACCGCGTGCCAGTGCACCGCTCGGCACTCGGAAACACCAGTGAATTTCCGAGAAATAGTAATTTGCACATCTGGCAAGCTTCGGCGCAATGCAATAAAAATAAGGATTAAGTCGTCGACACTAATTACAGCCATAAAATAAGTACGATAACAATAGATGTTTTTTAAGTTTAAACACGAAGTAAATAAAATAATTCGTTTTTACAACATGCAGCTGTGCGGTGTTTGTCGGTATGTAGCATTACCATAAACTCTTCTGAGTTGTTGCAAGTATTACAATACATTGCTTTTCCTTACAAGATAATTTTGGCACAATGCATACTTACGATTTTGCGACTAATTACAACAATTAATGATGTTTAAATATCTTAAACAAACAATTAAAAAAATACAAAAAAATATATTGTCAGATAAAAAATCTATAAAGAACTTCTGACAATAAATTAGTAATTCTATTACCTTATTTACTTTACCAAAATAAAACGCGATGTATAATATGATAAAAGTAGCTTTTATCAAGTAATATGTCTGGGCCACGACATCAACATTTATAACCTAGTATTCTTCCATGTTACTACATAGGTACCTAACTATCGGTCTACAATATTTAATGAACGTTCATCTAGGGTTTGAAAGGTTAAGCATAAATCTACATTCCTTAGAGAATATAAACATAATGTTAATAATAATTGTTCATTAGGTAACTAGGTATAAGATAAATTTAATATGAACATGTGGCTTATCAATACATTTGACGTATTGAAATCTATAATTTTCCACAGGAAGAACTTTCTATTAGAATTATATGTACCCATCATCTATACAGAGTTTCGAAATACCGAAACATTTAAATTCGCATAATGTAATCCAGCGTTACAATGTAGCGATTCGTCCGGGTACGGTAGATACATTTTGGCAGTGATCTGATGATTTTAATCAGACGTAGGTAATGATGCTTGATGATGATGCATGAGCTTTATTTTACTCAACAACAAATGGCTGAGGGATAGACCTTTTTCCATAAAAAACATGTCTTTTGCGGATAATCTCAATTGGCTATAAACTTAGGCTCGGACATAGCCGACTTTAAAACCTTATCTAAAAGATTATACTATTTCAGGGATGATATCTTACCATAACGACGATAATGAATTGAAATCTATGTTTAAGTAAATAAAACATGGCTAAACACTTAACAACGTCATATAATTAATATGATATAAAACATTTACATTCATTTATTAAAGTGCAATGGTTACTTATCTATTCATAAAACTATCCATTCCGGTCAGCAATCTAAAAGCTTTTATATTTATTTTGATAATTGATATAAAAACAGTCGTTGTGCAAAAGAGCCTTTATATTTTTATGTATAAAACGTCATGGTCGATTTTATTATATTAAAACTTCCAAATCGGTAGGTACCTACTAGGCAAAAAGAGCCAATACATTTTACACAACACGGACTTTAAAATTTTATTATACAATAAATAATGTTAATATTTGTTTTAATAAACAAATATTAACATTAGTTATTGTATTATAATAACCTAAAGCCATAGTGCCTTCGTGGTTAATGGATTCACGCTCAATGACACGGGTTTGAATCCTTGTTACGGGCAATTTGATAAATCCGGTCACTATGAATAATGACTTAATGACCGATCTGTATACATAATGCCCGTATCAAGTGGGCAATATAAATAAAACTTCATGATTAATCACTTTTCCGGTCAGTATGAATAATGACTACAGCTACAGCTAGGGCAATATGATAAAACAGATCAACTTTAGTTTTTTTTGTTTATAAAGGATGATTAAACGTAAGTAATTTTTATTGAAAGGTTTTACCTTTCAATAAGAATTACTAATCAAGTTTCTGTCTGTTGCATAAAACGGGCGAGTGTAAAAAATTTGAGAATTCATCCAGAATTTTTTATTGCTCAATCAAGTGCATACGGTGAGTCGCGTGAGAAGCCGACGTGCGCAAACTGCAACAGGGCGCACGCATCATGTTTTAGAAGTTGCCCTGCGTTTGTTAAAGAGGTAAGCAAGAAAAGGGAGAACTTGCTTTCCCGCCAACAATAAGATCCCGGGAACCAGCGGCCAACCACCCGCGAAGTCTGATCAGGGCCGAAAGGAGGCGGCAACCAGCCCCTCAACCTACTGAAGACTCCCAAAACCGGTTAACCAGAGCAACCAAGGGCCACAGTACAGCAAATGGCCCAGAGGCCACAAGGGGTGCCAGGAACCACATTGGTGCATCCTGCAAATGATCCCACAGAGAAAAGTGCTGTAAAAGAGCCACACCCACTGTTCAAGGTGGAATTATTTGCACAACTACGACAACCGCGTATGGAAGGAAACGTGGGCAACGGGTGCCCCACCACACGCAGCCGCTAAACCAGCGCAAATAAGCATTACAACAGAAATATGTCTCCACTGCAGCCACCAAGCCCCGCTGGAGAGGAAACCAGCTCCCACCACCGGGGTTGCTCACCCTTACCGCATCGTCAGCTGAGGAGTAGGACTAGGTGCCCACCCACCCCTCCTGCAACGAAATCTTAATCATCTAAGGTAGAGTCGACTAACGCCAGGGACCTCCTTCATATAATTCTTCAGCGAGTGCTTCGCATGGAGATATTTTGTTGGACCCTGACTGACCTGACCTGATCTCCACCATTGCAGCTGGGGTAGATCTCAAGCTATTTGCGATGCAACATTTGGTTTGAATTGATGCTATTTGTCACGGATAGAACACCAGTGAACCAGCTAAAATTATTATATTGGAACTCACGGCAAAACGACCGACAAGATGATTCGACAAGACGACGACCTTCTCGGCCAGTCATAGGATGTACATAAATGTACTATAAATTTTGGCCGAAGATCACGTTCCGGATTCTGCATGACGAAGTGTCTCCCAGGTCCCGCCTAATAGCGGGGCAGCCGTCCTGGTGAGGGGGAATATCGTTCAAGACGAGGTCCCATTTATATACTTTCAAGAGCTCTGAACATTCGGGGTGGTAGTGAAGGTGGGTGGAAGGGAGGTGAAAATTTTCGCCTGCTACCGCCCGCCGAGCCCCCGATTCATCCACACAAGTCGCACAGCACGACTGAATTTATCTCATTGTCCGCGTAGAAGTAGGGAAGTATTCATACTATGGGGGCGGCGGATGCGCTATCACGCATGCTCCCCAACATCGGGGTGCCGAACGCCACGTGCCGGAAACTCTTCGAAGGCATTGTAGGGTCGATGGCCCTGAATGAGGCCCCAGTGTGGACGGACCGCCTGACGGCCCGAAACGCTACGCTGCATCGACAGGCGCAGCGTGTATTGGCCGTCAGGGCAATAAAAGAATACCGTACGGTGTCCTTCGAAGTGGCCTCGCTATTCGCCGGATCCCCCCCCCCCCCATGAGACCTGGAAGCCAGGGTCTAAGTGCCGCTGTATACGTAGTGCAAAGAGGCCCTGGCAAGGGGCACCAGACCCGCGCCTCGCGGGATCGAGGCGTGCCGGTCGGAGCTTCGCCGGGTAACCGTGGGGGTCTGGGAAGAACGCCTTCGACGCCCCAGCGCGGGCCCCGCCACTATCGAGGCGGTGAGTCCCGTCCTGCTCATTTGGCTTAATAGCCGTGACGGCACCCTAACGTTCAGGCTGACGCAGGTCTTCTTGGGGCACGGCTGCTTCGGGAGGTACCTGTGTCGCCACGGCCGCAAGCCACGCCAGGGTGCCATCACTGTGACACAGGTGACGAGGATAAGACGCTGCATACACTCCAGAAGTGTCCGGACAGAGCAGCGCCGAGACCTCGTCGCCTTTACCGGATTCGACACCTCACTCCTGGCCGTGGTTCGCACCATGGTAGGGAGCAAACCCGGATGGGCTGCCATCTCCTTCTTCTGCGAGCGCGTCATGCTTGCGAAGGAGGAGGCGGAGCGGGAGCGTGCGGACGTCTCTGCTCCGCTTCCGCCAAAGGAGGACGCGCCGACGCCGGAGGGCGGGATTCGACCTTCGGCCACCGAAAGCGGGCGGTGCGGGTGGGGTATAGGGTATAGGGGTATAGGGAGACCCCTTGAGGTATAGGGGTTCTCACTCACCCGCATATGCCGCCGAGATGAGAGCGCGAATTTTCCGCGCGCGCTCATTTCTTTTTCCGTGGGGCGCGCCCGTGCCCCACGCCCGGACTAGACATGGACGATGCCAGGGGCTTAGACCCCGCCAATCGAAGAGGCCTAGTGAGGGAGGCCCACGCCTGCTGGGGCACGCGGAGCCGGGAATCCTACTTACGCGTAGCACTGGCATAAGGCACAGGACGGAACACCCAGGGGTTTTAGTGGGTATCCCTAACTGGGTAGTGGCAGTAGCGTGGCACCAGTTTTGACTGGGCGCGCTAGTGCCACCTCCGATCTGACGAATCCCACACACGGGTCGCAAATTATCTCCCCAGGCTTGTCGCGGCTTAGTCCTCATACGGATTTTCCCTGGCCAAAAAAAAGGTAAGTATTCATACTGCCCCATCAAAGTGATAAGTTATCTCAAACCGTGATTTTTAAAATATACCACGGGCATTATTAATATAGGCCGGACAAAGTCATTAATTTATCAAATTGACCGACGTTCTTGGTAATTATTCATAATAACCGGTCCATATAAATAATGCCCGATTAATTAAATTATTCGTAACATATGCTCCACTTGGGCAGTTTTTTGACCAAATTATAAATCAACAATTGAAATAATCGATAAAATAGTCGAGCAGTCGTGTGACGCTGCGTATTATTGAAATGTTTTTCGATTTGTACAAATTATCATCTCAAGAGTCAGTTTTCGTATGACCAATTTTTTAGAATATGCTTACTCTAGGATACCCCTGGAGTTCAGTCATAGTCAAGGACTTTCTTATAAAATAATTAATTTAATTGGAAAAAGGTATAAATATAATTATGTATGTACACGGAAACATCTAATTATTGTAAAATGTTAATACATAACTCGTCTTTTTATTAACACATGGCTAAGTTTCTCTTTGTTAAATTTTTTATCATCTAAAGTTGTAGTTATAATATGTATTTCTAGCGTCTACCTAGCAACGTCTTTGTAATTATCGTATTCTAAAAACATCGAAAACATTCTTATTACAAGGAATGGCGGACTCATTTGAATATTTGCTCAGTTATTAATTAATCAATAATTAATCAACTTCCATGCATTAGAGTATTCTAATGCATGGAAGAAGAATACTATAGTATTTTAGTTTATGCTCTAAAGTGGGTGATAGATAGGGACGTAAGTACGCATAGTTTGTATGGCTCGACGGCTCTTTTCGCTCGCCAGTTATCTTAAGTACACGAACTGTCAGAAACTTGCTCGCACGTCTATCACCCGCTAAAACTTTCTTTATTTAAAGTTCGTTATAAAGTTTTTCGATTCTCATATAGTTAAATGTCAATAATTAAAAATTTAAGTAAACAAAAATAACAATCAGTCAGTCAATAATATGTATAATAAATGTATACTGATCAAAATAAATAACTGAAAGTTCGTTTTACGGAATTTGCCTAGGAATCTAACCCAGTAACTCTAGTCTATACTTTAGAGGTCGTGATTAGGTCGTTAGGCGTCTTCCATTTTATATTATGTATCACTTTCTTGATTTAATTAATCTGTCTAGCATAATAAAAAAGGTTTAAATCATTTATATCTCAAAGAACAATACAGTTCCCTTACATATTTTTTTTTTATCTTAAATATAGTAAAATACAACTAGTGTGCAAGACTTACATATATGCCAACTTAATTTAGAACTATCGTGTTTTAGTAGTTATAACATACATAATATATTTGGATCTACTTATGCAAAATGGAACCAACCCACATACTGACAGTTTTGAGAAAAAGCCGTTTTTATTAAAATTTTGCATACAAACAATGTGTCTATATTTTGGAAAAAAAATATTTAGAATAAAATTTGATAGCAAAAAGTAGGTAACATTTGCTGTTTGTTAAAATGAATATATAGGTAATTTGCGTTTTTATGGATTTCAAAGCAAAAAGAAAGAGTAAAGAATAAAAAGTACAGTAATTGGATTCAGCTTATCGGAATTAACCCACAAATTTAAGAAAACTTATTTAAGTACACAGAACTGATCCAAATCGCGTGTTTTATATGTGCTAAAAAGATTAAAAAGAAAGCTATATTATGTTTATTATCCAACATAGGATAAAAAGTTTCCTTGGCCGATTTAAACAATCTTTGATGAATAACACAATTCTATCGTGCTGTGGGTTAAATTCTGTTTTATATAACAATTCAGACAAGAACATCTTAACTAACAGTTACACTGTCTAATATATGCTAGTGTTGTTTCCTCTCATAGCTACGCTCATTCTCCTGACAGGAGCTGGAAAGGGGCTCGATGAGTGCGGATGTCTTGCTCTTGCCGGTCGCGGAGGCAACCTCGAGTCAGTGCTGGCGCGGGCTCTGAACTCGTCTCCGGTTTCTGAATGCCCTGAAGATGAAGTAGAGTCGCTACGGGCAACTGAAACTTCATCTTCTTCTTGTAATTCCATTTCTGTCCAACGTCTACCTGCGATGAAGAATAATTTTACATTTGGAGCATTTCACGTAAAACCGTCTACTAAAAAAGTTTCCAATTTCAGTTATAGAGTATATAAATCTACAAATACCTACCTCCAACACAAATACAAAATATTTTTACAGTGGATAGCCTGGTTCATAAGATATGGGTCTTTCATGATTTGAGTAATCGTGGGGTATGTATTATACTACTTCAAAGGTCAGTAGCATCTCCTAATGTCTACTGAATGTCAGAAAAAAATTCTTTAGTAACTCGTTGCACAAAACAATTTACTACGTGCGAACGAAGTGACAAAAACAAGTGATAATTGGCATAAATATTGTGTGATTGACACTCTTTAATTTCAATATCGAACTTCTTAAATTTTTGATGTCAGAACAATTAAACAATAAATTATAACAACACCACACTAAGTCACAAACACACGACTAACAACAAAACTGTCGAACTGTGAATGATACTCAAACCAACGCGCACTACCACCGCATTGCATTACACGCACACTTCACAAAAAAACCAAGACACACGAAGAGCCTAAAAATTAATAACCCAGGCACAGAATGGAAAAAAACAACACACATGGTATTAGATAGAATAATATGTATAGGTACAGACATAAGGCACACACTGCACATGCACTTCCTCACAACACCAGAATGTAACAGACATACTCTACATTAGTATAAGTTTAGTATTTAAATTAGAATAAATTAATAGAATAAGTTATTAGTAAGGTACATTTCAACTCAAAAATCACTAAATTCATGTTACACACAAGAACCATACTAATAAGCGTCTTTAAATTCTAAAAATTAAATATAGAAATTAAGTTGTAAAAAAGGGTACGGAACTCGAGTCCGTGAGTTGTTAAAAAAGAAAAAAATATCGAACTTCTCCCAAAAAGGTTTTATATGTATGCACTTCTAAGAACTTTTTCATTCACCCTGGTACAATTTTATTATAATCTACCATAATCCACTTATTACAATTAAAGCAAAAGACTCAGATATAACATTATTTACCTATTACTTAAATGAACATATATGTAGTCGCGCTAACTGACTAGACACAATAAGGGGACTACCATCAACGATTCAAATAAAAATAAACATAGCTTCTAAACGACTTATGACTTTATTACGAAACTTGGCACGGAGTTTAAACAAAGTATAAGGCTGTTTTTATTAAATTTAATAAGAAATTAATTATGGCGAATTTTGTCAAAAACAATAAATTATAATATTTTGAATGATTTTTTTACTATTTTTGAAATTCAATCATAAGACTTAATAGGCCAGCCACTAAACGAGGTGTAAAATGAACTGCTTATTTTATTTTCATATACCAGTTTAAACCTGAATAATGACATTCGAAGTAGTGTAATTGTTGAGAACTTTTTAGTTCATAACAGGCTGGTTTAGGCAGGAAATTTCCATGGACTGGCATGCTGTACAAAAGAGCAACAGGATCCTTTGACAGTTAAAGAAGCCTTACATCGAAAGGATAAGGGTAACTGGAAGGAAACCATGAAGAAATAAATCGATTCTATTTACGAAAATAAAGTCTGGAAGCTCATAAGCCACCTGGAGTCAAAGTAAAGAAAAAGTTTGCTTACTACAAAAAGCGATATACGGACTCAAACAAGCTTCACGGTCTTGAAATGAAAAGTAAACGAAGTGCTATTGTCAATAAATTTCAAACGTTGGGATTTTGACAACTGTCTTTATAAGAATAATATTTTTTATATCGCTTTATACGTGAATGATTTTATATTATTTTATAAAGACAAACAGCAAAAGGAATTGTTATTGGACAATCTTCGTAAGCATGTTAAGATAAAGGATTTAGGGGAAGCGAGACAAGTATATTGGGTATGCTTTTGTCTAGAACGGACAATGAAATATATTCAAGTCAAGAAAGGTTTATTTCTAGGATTTGGAAGAATATGGTATATCCAAGTGCAAAACAGTGAAAACTCCGATGGAAAATGGATTTCCTTAAAGCCTTGGTGGAAGGGGAAGGAGGGTAAGCTCTTGTTCTGCCAAGACTCTCGTAGTTATAAAGCGCTGATTGGATCGGATCATTGACTAATATAAAAGACTGATAACCATATTCCGGAATTCCCTTTAGATGCGGAAATAGTCTGATCAGTTGGGAAGGCCGGAAACAAACGTGTGTTGCACTGTCGTCGACTGAACTGGAGTATGTCACGGCAGCTAAATTCGTTTGTAAGAGGTGATGATCTGTCTAATTGTGTATACGAGTATGTTGATCACCAAGATGCTATCAAACTTGCATATAACCCTATAGTGCATAGGCGTACTAAACACATAGACATTAGGGCGCATTGTCCTTGACTGTATAGGAACGTTGTACGTCTGGATTATACATGCAGGGAAGTAAATCCAGCAGATATTTAACAAAGCTATTAGGTCGCTGCAAATTTAAAAAGTGTGTGTGCGATCTGAGTCTACGCATCTTAAGTATGATGTGAATATCTCATGTTTGGCTTGTAGTTAGATATGACTGAAGATGGATGGTATCGAATGTTGTTTGAGGGGAAGTATTGAGAACTTTTTAGTTCATAACAGGCTGGTTTACATTGAATACAGAATTGAATTACAACTGACTGTGTCATTGAAACTGTATTGTAAAAAATACTAAAATTATATTCTCTCTGTACAAACAACTCGTTTCTATTTCCATCCAACATCTATACCATCAAAAGTAATTCCACAGTTTCTCATATCTTATGAACCAAGCTTTCCACTGTGAAATATTTTGTATCTGTATTGAGAGTGTGTACGTGTAACATAATCCAATATAACTGAAATGGGAATCTTGAACCTGATTTCACTTGAAATGCCCCATTTAGAAAGTTGTTTTATATTATTATGGTAAATGTTATGGTATGGTAAGACTCCGTAGAACAATGGCTAACGCACTCTGTTTCATTGCAATCACTTAGATTCGAAATCAAGCACCAGATCCAGATACGAATCCTGGATAATTATTAATCCAATTCCTATAGGTACGTTCTAATAAATATTTGTAAGGGTAAGTCAGTAGGTGTGTTTGTATGTTTTTTAGTTGCAGGAGTTCAGCAGACAGGCAGATGGCCCACTTGATGGAAAGCGGTCACCATCACATTTGCAACACCTAAGCTGCTACAAATGCGCTACTGCTCTCTTAAGGAAGACTGGACCTGGTTACTAATGCTAGAACACAACTCAATGTTTGTTGTTATGGCGACATACTCTAGACTAGACCAAGGGTGAATGAATGAATGAATGAAAACTCTTTATTGTTCATCATAACTTAAAACTAGACATTTAATATACTTAAATACATTTCCATTAGAACAATGGGCGGCCTTATCGCTTATAGCGATCTCTTCCAGGCAACCCGGTGTCTAAGGAGACATTACAATTTTTAAATAATATTTATAGGGTGGTAGCCATCCAGTCGGGCAAATGTCCTACCACCTGGCTGTGGGTTGTTTTGTAGCCTCTTACGACAGGCCGGCCGACCGCAGGAAATTGTATTCTTTCTCCGTTCCTGAACGAATAAAAAAAAATATTTGGTCTTTCTGTATATTAAAGTAAATTGATTTTAATTAAATTTTATATGTGGTTACGACATACAGTTATTGAATTAGTTTAAGAATGGCGTCATTTTCTGTGACCTGCAATGCATTGGTGGCGCCCTCTATATGTAAACAATCATAGACGAAGCCTACTTTGCATGAGGTGCCTTGTAACTTGTATGCCTGGATGCCCCATTCATTTCTCGAATGGTATATAAAATAATATAAAAGTGCTTGAATATAGTTAGTGCTGAAATTAGACAAAGACATACAGAATGGTGTGGTTGTACCAGAAGTAACAGTCTCAGGTGTAGTTTCCGATGAAGCTCTTGCCAATGGCCTCACTAGTGGCGTAGTCTGAATTTCCGCATCAAGACGACCGCGTATCCATTTGTTGCTTACTCGCCAAAAACGTCTTGTATCTCTAAATACACCCCAAACCTGGAAATGAGATATAATTCCCATAAATAATTTTTACTATATGTTTAATATATATATATATATATATATATATATATATATATATATACATATATATATGTATATATATATATCCGACATATATATATATATATATATATATGTCGGAGGGCAGCTATAATTGGATGGATTGTTGTTTGGATGTATAACGCATAATATCGTTTGTTTACATTTTAATTACTTCTAAAATTCTTAATTTAATTTGATTTGTTAAATGTTTCTATAACTTAAAGATCGTTCTAACCGAATAAAAGTTATGAATATTGTAATTTAATAAACGACCAATGAGAGCAGAGCATGTCTTGAGCGGGGTCAGACGCCCTCTATACTTGAGTAGTATCTACTTCGGTAGACGGAGGAGTTTTTGTGGCACATTCGAGTGATGGCAATAGGTCGAGTTGGACCATTGAGAATTTTAAGAAAGTATTGAAGTTAGGAGTATGAGCGGTGCCCTAAACCCGCTGCTCGGTCTAAACTATGTCATAATGCTGTTCAAATCTTAATTAAAAGTGTGTAAACCGTGGCCATTGTGTTTTATGCTCGCATTTTACCCTGATGACGCCCACTAAACCTGCAATAACTAAAGAAGATGTCGTGAGAACGAGGCCTTCTACGACACACACACACACACACATATATATATATATATATATATATATATATATATATATATATATATATATATATATATATATATATATATATATATATAGTCCTCCTTACCGATTTCGGAAACGGCGACCCCTCAAATGTCATTATTTCGCCGCCTGTGGGCCCTAATGTGGCTGGCCAGACCGATTTTATATTTATTTATTAAGTCAAGGCTTTCGAAGAGAAGCGCTTAGAAGATATGGATACCAAACGTCAAACTCGCAAAGAGCGACCCATGCCCTCCTATAGCTATACGTACAACGCCGCTGGCCAACTATACTGTGCGATATGTGACCGGGAATTTAAAAATAAAATGTTTAATAACTAAGACGGTGACCACAATATTCATGAGTTAACTAAAAATTTGTAATAAAGGAACATCGTTTCGGGTTCCTAAGATTTGACTAACGATATGATCGCAAAGACACAACCGTAATTTTGTTTAAACTTCTAGTTACATGTATGGCTGCCACTCCCAATATTTATTTTATTTGAGATTTCACTACACACCTTTGTAGCGTTATACAGACTGCTTTTTCGTATAAAATGTGATCAATGTAGACTCATTATTTTCTGAGAAAATAACTGTAATATACACAGACAGATGGATGAAAGGATATGACGATTTCATAAGGGTAAATGGCTAAAAAACATAGTTATGATTTATAAAGACCTGTCTTAAGGATATAATATCCCCATGAATTCAAACCATGCAGGAACTGAGAAAGAATATAATATCCTACGGCCAGGAGCCTGTCGTAAGAGGTGACAAAACTACCCTGACCCTGTGGTAGGATATTTGCCCGTCTGAATGGCTACTAACCCTGGTCTAGAGTATGCCGCCATAATAACCTTGACTTGTGTTCCAACATTAGTGGCCAGGTTCCAGTGTATCTTTATAAATGTCCACAGGTGACGGCACCCGCTTTAAATCAGGCGGGCCGTCTGCCTGTCTGCTGAACTCATGTAGTAAAAAACCAAAAAATATTATTTACACATTTTTTATGCGTCACATGCAGAGTAGCTATCCTGTTTTTTTTATTTTGCGTAATTTCATTACACTACGGAGTGAGGTGTATTAATTAATACACCTCTTAGGAAATTTTATTCAAGTTCCATTTTTGCCACAATGCCTTCACAACCCTTAACAATCAGGACACATAAGCATGTCATGACATGGCCATAGACATTCTTCAAAAATGATAACGACATCACTTTATCAATAGACTAAAATGATAGTAGGCTTTTTATTTAATTCAATAGTTGATCAAGTTGCTCGTTTAAATAAGCAAAAAAAAAAAGGTCACCTATACGATGGACATGTACGGCCTTACTTATAATAATCTCGTTAAGAAACGATTAGGCCTCTCTTAAGTAAGAGAATCAGAATCAGACCCCAATCCATTAAAATATTTTTTTTCACTTAAAAACGTGTATTACCTGTTGTTTACCTAAGAGGAGCGCAGATAAACGAAATTTGAACGATTAACGTAGGTTGTACCCAAAATATTTGGGTAAAGAGGAGTTTATATGGGTAAGATTTTCACTAATCAGTTTCTGAGCAGTTTCTTTAAATTTAAGAAACTATTATAAGTAAGGCCCTTTATGTTTAATATGGTAGTACGTAAAATCTCTCTGAGTTTATATCTCTGTTAACATCTTCCATGATAACGAATGTGTTATAAAAATAAAAGTAAAGTTTTATCTGAAATTAAGAAAGCCACAACTTAAAATTAGATTAGAGATTTAGATTATACTAGTCTCAAGCGCTGGTATCGCTTTGCAAATATGAATGCAATTAAACTTACATAAGAAAGTAGGAACGAGTAATAACTTTTACTGAAATACCCTGACATTTGAAAAATAAACTCCACACAATTTTTATAGGGTGGCGCAATAGAACGTGCATATTTAAAATATTGATTAAAAAATAAATACAAAAGGTATAGTTAAAATAAAACTGAGGTATTATTAAGAAATAACTGAAGTTTATTTTTAAAAAATAACATCGTCTAAATGATGACCCTCTCTACGACGACACTCCTCTAATCGCAAACGGAAGTTATTGAAAACTTTCTTCAGTAATGCTGGTGTAATTGCTGCCATTTCACCACGGATATTCTCCTTGAGCTGATCGATGTTTTTCGGATTATTGCTGTAGACTTTGTTCTTGAGGTATCCCCACAAAAAAAAGTCAGGAGGCGTCACGTCTAGACTACGTGGGGGCCATGGGATATCACCTCTTTTCGAAATCAGTCTGCCAGGGAACATCTGTTTCACAACCGCCATGGAGTCATTTGATGTGTGACAGGTAGCTCCGTCTTGTTGAAACCAAGTCCTAGAATTCACTATTCTTGAATTTTCAAGCTCTGGAGCCAAAAAACCTTCCAACATCGCAACATAGCGTTCGTAGTAGCAAATGCGAGCCTTGCTCCGAAGTCAGACTCTTTCAATTCTTGTGTTAACTGCAGCTTGTAAGGATGCAGTTTAAGATCCAAGTTTAAAATTCGTTGCAAACTTCGTCGCGATAAGTGTAAGACAGACGATCTCTTGCGAGTAGACATTTGTGGATCTCCTCGTACAGACTGCATAACTCTCTCAATATTGTCGTCGGTCCTAGATGTTCATGGACGACCTTTTGCTTGTGGTTTAAACGTTGAACCAGTCTCTTCAAAACGCTGTACCCATATTTTAATTAAATTAGCACTCGGAGCTTCACTAATTTGCCGTAGTCCATATTCAGAACAATATAAACGCCTAGTAACGATGTATGAACGAGAGTTCTCGTAAAATGCGCGCACGCAAAATGCGCGACGCTTCCCGTCGAAGTGACTCATAGTGACTAAAACTCCATGAGCCCGCCTACCCAACGATGCAGGCTCCCCCCGCCCGCGCACTTTCTACCCCGCGAAAAAAGATGATGCAATATGCACGTTCTATTGCGCCACCCGGTATATCGTCAGTCATTACAAATACAAGCTGGGTAGTTTTATCTATATTTTCTTATCTAAGGTAAAAGGTAGATAAAACACTAATGAGTTGTATTGTTTCATTGGGTATATGTATGTTTCCCTTACATAATATCAAACAAAAGAGGATATTAAAAAGAAAAACTTCGTTTAAAAAAACCGACTTCAAAAACTAAAATGTACAAAATAACTTATTTCTAAAGCTATTATTATTAATATATATTATCTAAAACATCTCAAAGTCGGTGCTTAGTAATTTTCAAAATATAGTAATTTTTATGTTTTACTTTGCACCGACTTCAAGATGTTTTAGATAATATATATTAATAATAATAGCTTTAGAAACAAGTTATCTTATACATTTTAGTTTTTTAGTTTTTGAAGTCGGTTTTTTAAACGAAGTTTTTATTTTTTATTTGTTACTTTTTAGTGTCTAGCTATGTCTCAGAGTAATCGGTGTACATATGGAACGAAAAGGAAATTTAAAAAAAGGAGGAGGTTCTCAATTCGTCGGAATCCTTTTTTGATTTGTTTTTTTTATGTATGTTCGCCGATTACTCCGTCATTTATGATCCGATTTACGTGTTTTTTTTTGTTCGACGCGGAATAGCTTCCAATTGGTCCCCTAAACATTTTATATAGTTTGGCCCAGTAGTTTTCATTTTATGAACATTTTTCATGGAAATAATTTTCACTCCGTTCCATATGTACACCGATTACTCTGAGATTTATGATTCGATTTACGTGATTCTTTTTTTGTTCGACGCGGAATAGCTGCCATGTGGTGTCCTAAACATTTGACATAGTTTGGCCCAGTAGTTTTCATTTTACGAACATTTTTTTGTTCCCGGTTCTTGGGACCTATATTTTTTATGAAGCGCGGCACCATTCGTAGGTCCACCCATTAGACACTAAAAAAACCGACTTCACAAACTAAAATAATTTATTTCTAAAGCTATTATTATTAATATATATTATCTAAGACATCTTGAAGTCGGTGCAAAGCAAAACATAAATATTACTATATTTTGAAAATTACTAAGCACCGACTTTAAGATGTTTTAGATAATATATATTAATAATAATAGCTTTAGAAATAAGTTATTTTATACATTTTAGTTTTTTAGTTTTTGAAGTCGGTTTTTTTAAACGAAGTTTTTATTCTTATTTTGTTCTCGTTTCTTTGGACCTATATTTTTTAAGAATCGCGGCGCCATTCGTTAGTCCACCCATGCATAGCTAGACACTAAAAAGTAAGAAATAAAAAATAAAAACTTCGTTTAAAAAAACCGACTTCAAAAACTAAAAAACTAAAATGTATAAAATAACTTATTTCTAAAGCTATTATTATTAATATATATTATCTAAAACATCTTGAAGTCGGTGCAAAGTAAAACAATAAAAATTACTATATTTTGCAAATTACTAAGCACCGACTTTAAGATTTTTTAGATAATATTATATATTAATAATAATAACTTTAGAAATAAGTTATTTTATACATTTTAGTTTTTGAAGTCGGTTTTTTAAACGAAGTTTTTATTTTTTATAAATTCAACCACCCAGTACGCAACCATAAAATAGGGTACACCATCATCCTCTAATACTCTAATGTCTGCTGAATATTCGAAAAAAAATTCTTTCGTTTACAGCTTTTTCTAGCTATCACCGAGATATGTTATCACCGCACGTAGCTTACTTTTATTCATAAATTTGCGTTTTTAGCAACTCGTTGCAGAAATCAATTTATTATGTGCGAAAGAACTGACAAAAACAATAGTGACAGTTGGCAAAAATGATGTGTGATTGATACTCTTTAATTTGAATATCGAACTTCTCCGAAAAAGGTTACATATATATATGCACTTCCAAGAACTTTTTGATCCACCTAGGTATTGTCTGTAACAAGTGAATTGTTATGAGCTTTATTTCACATTTTCCTTCACATATATTTTTTAAATTGTTCCTATGTTGCCATGTTGTCTTACATAAAGGTATGTCAAAGTTCATACGAAGTACATAAGAAATGATAGAAAAACGGAACTAGGGTTGTTCTCCACAAATATAGAACATACCGAGGTAGACGCTAGTATGATTATAATGATAAATTAGAATTTGCTGACCTGATCAATACTTTCCCGGACGGAGATCTCATGGAAGCAAACACATCCGATTTCTTTACTTCTGCGCTGACCTTCTTCAGTGCTAACCATTCTGTCACCAATTTGATCTACTTTATTTCCAACCATTACCACGGGTGTCTCTGGAATGCCGTCCTGAAGTTTGAAAAATATATATTTAAGATTAGAACACTAGCTGAATGACCCCATATAATATAAGATAATAACAGCCCATAAATGTCCCACTGTTGGGCTCGGGCCTCCCATTATAGGGTAACGGTCAGTCTACCCATCACGCTTGTCCAAGGCGGCTTGGCAAACCGTCATGTCGACGTGCAGGTTGTATCACGATGTTTTCCTTCGCCGTTGTGTTAGCACGTGGTACTTATATGCACATTAGGTCAGAGAACTGCCTAAGTAGTGCATGCGTTTCGGCCAGGATCGAACCCAGCCCTTAGACTTTGGAATGCGTGCGCTAACCATTACGCTACCACGACTTTTACCCCATAGTGTGCTAAAGAATATTACACTGTAAATTAAGTAAAATTATTGAGATTTACTACATAATACGATATTAAATATAATAATGAAGGGTTGATTTTTGTGTGAATAGTTAAATGACTGAAATGAGTTTACAACCTTAAGAGTTTGTATGTCTGTTCCCTCTTCACAGCCTCACGGAAGGACCAATGCTCCGTACTTAATAATTTCCCATGGGAAGGATAAATAATGTACACAAGTCATTTTGAAGCCCGGAAAATGAAGTCATTTCCGCGAGCGAAGCCACGTGGATTTCCTATTTTAACAAATGACGCACGTACATGTTTTACGTCTGTATTTTACATTAGTCCCGCCTCTCAGTAAAACTCAATTAATAATGAACAATTGTTAACTTTTCTACCATGTGTATTTCTGTGTATTTTTATGTTATTTAGGATAATCACCCTTTAAGCCTTCTGGATACATCTATAAGGTAACCTGCGCAATATCTCTTATATCCTACTGGTGTATATTTAGATCATGTCTGTAGCAATAAATGAAGTTGGAGGGCTTCTCTATCATTTTAAAATAAATGTTAAAATGTAATTAATTATTGCCATTTACTTATACGACGACTAATCACAAATGACGATTTTTTGGATTTTTGCTGGTTGTCTAAATGTTTGTCTCGGATAAGCTTCGAAGCACATTAAGAATTTTAACTAAAATGTTTCATTTCAATTCTTGCAGGGTTCAAAAGATACAAAGTCAATCTTGCGCTTATGAAGTAGCAGTCATAGCTGAACTTCCTCAATTAGATTACCACCTTAATGCGGTTCAATAAAGCAACCCTGTACAAAATGTCTACTGTGTTTTGACATCGTGTTCGTCAACAAAGCTATTAATTGTTTGTCGAAATATGATCCTATGATAAAGTTTTGTGGAATGGGAAACCCAGATTTAACAACCAAAGTTGTCCTGGATAATTAATGTCAGCTCGTTTAAACATGAGAAGGGAACGATGAAATTAGCGAAAAAATGTTTTTAGCCGGTAAAGATGTTTTGTTTATCACGCTTTTCTTTCATATTTCTCAATGGTATTTCCGGTTCAATCCATTAAAGGATTTAAGCTCGGTTTGCTTTCGAAAAATACGAGTATTTTCTGACTTCTGGGAATTAGAAATTATTATGTATGTGTTGTAATTACTGCTATTTACTTTTTGGTTAATATTTTCAATTAATTAATGACTGAACTTTTAAAGTAGTTTAATTACTTTTTTTGCATTCTCGGCCCCCTATTTAAGTAATGTACGCACGAAGGAATATGAAATTTGGTATACTTAAAGTCTATATGGAGATGTGCAGGGTGTTAATTTTTTATATCATTCTTGTAAAATGTATGAGATTTCCAATCAAATGCCAAAATCTAAGTGTTTAAGACTACGATTTATCTATAAATTAACGGTTTTAGAATTTTTGTCTCTTATAATCTCTCAAATAGGCTCTGAAATGGCTTAACTGATTTCAATGAAAATTTTAACTAGTCGTAACTCTCATAACCTAATAATGTTCGTCTCAGAGAGCTAGGTATTATTAACTCCTGTTTTATCTCTACTACTGGAGCTATATCTGCATTAGTGCTAAAGATTTAGGCTGTGCCCGAATACATCTTAAAGCGTTAAAAATAACGGTGTTAACGCATAGCCACATTGCTGTATATACATACGTTATCTATCAATATTTAACATCATTAACAATGTCGTAACTGAAATAACGCATTAAATCCATCGCCACACCAAAGGCGTTACAACTGCGCTGCTGCTCTTTTAAGGGAGACTGGAACCTGGCCACTAATGCCAGAATACAACTCAAGGTTATTATGTAGTTAACACTAGACTGGGGGTGGTAGCCAGCTAGACAGGTAAATTCCCTACAACCTGGCTGTGGGTTGTTTTGTCGCCTCCTACGGCAGGCCACTTGGGCGCAGAAAATTGTATTCTTTCTCCGTTCTTGCACGGATAAAACACTATATGTGCGTGAAACGGCCTAAATCTTTAACTCTAACACAGGTGAAGCCCACAATTTATAAATAAATAAATTAGTGAGTAATAAGCTCAAGAAACAACTAAACCTACTTTCGAAGACGTGAGGCGCCGTCGTCTTTTGTTATAGTTGATGAGGAATTTTAATCGATGACATTCATCGAAAGAACACTTGTCAGTGACGGAATACATTAAAATAAACGCTTCAGCCCAACGGATGTTGTTCTCCAAATTTGCATATTCACTCTCCTGTTGAAATAATATTAATTTAAATACATATTTCACACTTTAATACATATTATTGCCTTACTCAGAATCTGATAATGCTTTCACTCGCTGAATCCACTGAAACGCTGCTCTGGGTTTCTGGTATCTGTATTATTTACTACCTTGCGCATAATTATATTTAAATATAATTTATTTTATTATATTTATTTATTTTGTATTGAATAGGTTCTTGTTTGAATGACATTGCGTCTGATGTCAGGAGGAAATGCACTCTAAGATGGAGCACGTTTACCTCTAGGTATCTTCTAAGATACCTGTTCACGCGAGACTTGAAGACCAACGACTGTAATGAGTTCCACTCTTCAGCGGTACGAATGATAAAAGTGGATGCATAGCGTTTCGTCCGCTTCGTTGGTATTTCCACTATATATCGGTGGCGTGAGCTCGTACGTCTGCTTGTCCGGTAGTAAAAGGTAAGGGAGGAATTAATTCATGCAATTCCGTGGCACACTCGCTGTCCTGTAGAATGTGTATGTATGTGTATCCTTTAGTATTCATAAATAGATATTTTTTTTATTGTTCACCACATAGTATAAATTGTAATTAATTATCAGTAATTTTGTATAAAGACAGAAATAAAGGGCGGCGTTACTGGCGGTGTACTAATTAAATAGCGTAATAAAAATTTTGAAGTTTGACGGAACAAGATATCCGTATTCTAATTTGTAAGGAATCTAGCGACAGATGATTCACCGATTCATTTACGGACCATTTGATACGAAGAGCGAATGGAATACAATTTTGGAAAACGAACAATAGAGTTATTATGTAGTAAGTCTAGTAAGTATTAGTACTACGGAAACAAGTTTATACGAGAAGAATGTAGCCACTGGGTCTTCTTACAATCTATATTATATAATATATAATTATATCTATTAATTAAAATTAAAGCTGTAGGAATACTCACGTGAGTCTCTCCCGCTGTATCTAATATTTCAAAATACACCATTTCGTTATCAATCACAGTTTGAAAAGTGTAAATCTTTTCTAAATTGGGATCATATTCACCAATGAAACGTCTTGTTATAAAACGTACCACCAATGCTGTAAGATATACGTATTTAATATTCTTTAAAATGTGTTGCTGTTACAATAATTCAGCCCATTATAGCTTATTCAACATACCCGATTTTCCAACACCTGATTGTCCAAGTACCATAACTTTAAAAGGTTTCGGCTTAGAATAAAGTACAAGCTTGGCTAGAGAGCTTTTGGGGGTTGTTGCGGTACTCATCGCCATCACTGCTGTCATTATACCAGAATTTCTTAATATAGCCCTTAATAACATGAAACAATATAAAACGATAAATTAATTCGCTATAACTTATAAGTCAAACATTTATTACGACAAAGGGATATATTATGACAAAATTAACTCCTAAATACACTTTTTTAACCGACTTCGAAAAAAGGAGGAGGTTCTCAATTCGTCGGAATCTTTTTTTTTTTTTTTTGCTTTTTTTTATGTATGTTCGCCGATTACTCCGTCATTTATGATCCGATTTGCGTGATTCTTTTTTTGTTCGACGCGGAATAGCTTCCAATTGGTCCCCTAAAAATTTTACATAGTTTGGCCCAGTAGTTTTCATTTTATGGACATTTTTCATGGAAATAATTTTCACTCCGTTCCATATGTTCGCCGATTACTCCGTCATTTATGATCCGATTTACGTGATTCTTTTTTTGTTCGACGCAGAATAGCTGCCATGTGGTCCCCTAAAAATTTGACATAGTTTGGCCTAGTAGTTTTCATTTTATGAACATTTTTCATGAAAATAATTTTCACTCCGTTCCATATGTACACCAATTACTCTGAGATTTATGATTCGATTTACGTGATTCTTTTTTTGTTCGACGCAGAATAGCTGCCATGTGGTCCCCTAAAAATTTGACATAGTTTAGCCCAGTAGTTTTCATTTTACGAAATTTTTTTTGTTCCGGGTTCTTGGGACCTATATTTTTTAAGAAGCGCGGCACCATTTGTAGGTCCACCCATACATAGCTAGACACTAAAAAGTAACAAATAAAATTTAAAAACTTCGTTTAAAAAAACCGACTTCAAAAACTAAAAAACTAAAATGTATAAAATAACTTATTTCTAAAGCTATTATTATTAATATATATTATCTAACACATCTTGAAGTCGGTGCAAAGCAAAACATAAAAATTACTATATTTTGAAAATTACTAAGCACCGACTTTAAGATGTTTTAGATAATATATATTAATAATAATAGCTTTAGAAATAAGTTATTTTATACATTTTAGTTTTTTAGTTTTTGAAGTCGGTTTTTTTAAACGAAGTTTTTAAATTTTTAATTAAACACATTATTCGGAAATTGTTTTCTTACATTCCGTATTCCACGCTTTTCTGACATTATGTATACTTACTTTTAAAAAGGAAATATGTTAGATGCTTTTTTCTCGGAAAATGGGATAGTATTCAAAATATCATTCTTTTTTTAATTTATGCCAATACTATAGATCCATAGATAAATATTAAATCTGAGTTATATAGGATATATACGTAACTAGTTCCTAAACTTTTCTATAATATAATCTGTATATAAAATAATCAACCCTTTCCTTAGTTTGACACTTGATTTGACTTTTTTAATTTATTTATTGCTAAAAAGGTACAAGATTTTGCAAACATTTACTGCAACGCAGTTTGTCGGCGGTCTTACAAGCTATACTATGATTTGGTGTAATATTACAATACAGCATGTTTTTCTTTTCAAAATTAAAATTAGTCCGATTCCTGACCAGGGTAATTGATTTTTCAAAAATCTAATGATGCCGCTTATTTTTCATCAAAATCAGCCCTAAGACTTCTTTGAGAATATTTTGCTATTTCGTTTAGTTTACGGTTTGGGCTTGAAGGCTCACTTGAAATTCACAATGTATGTACAACTATGTATATAAATAACTTTTCTTCTGGTATCGCTCGGGTAACATTCGATGTCTTTGTACCTACATATATGTAAAGGCACTACCGCAAAGAAAGTTGGTAAACATCTATAAAATAGTTATCGCAGCACCCAATAACTAAACCCACAGTTAATATTCATGCGATACTCGTAAACTTTCGTAGAATTCTTGCGGAATTCGCTTATAAACGCCAGTTTCACATCGCCAGATCAACAGACAACTTTGCAGTTTTACATATTCTTTTATAGGTTTCTGTTGCTAAAAGTTCTCTGAAATATACGTTATTTGGGTTCGCTACGTTACTCGGGGTTTAATGGCTTTTAAACTTTTTAATGCGGCATGTCTGAGACATTAATGTAATCAGGTTAGTAGTCAGATTTGTTACATAAAAATGCAAAGTACCTACTAAATATATGTCATACTAGCTTTGCCCGCGGCTTCGCTCGCGTTGTTTTTGTCCCACGGGAACCACATAATTTTCTGAGGTAAAAGTAGCATATGTGCTATTCCAGATTATAATCTATCTCTGTACCAAATTTCATCTAAATCTATTCAGCTGTTTTGACGTGATTGAGCAACAAACATCCATCCAAACTTTCGCATTTATAATATTATAGTATAGATTACATATCGACGGGTGAAAGGCTATTTGTTTCTAGCGCCTTTCTGTGAGAGACTTTAGAAGGGATTTTTCATTCTAATCTCTCAACTTAAAGAAATAATAAATAAAGAACCTGATATGCAAATAAAACTTTTAGAAGTATACATGTTCTATTTTTAAATATGACGTATAAATTTTAAAGTGTTCTCTTGACACTTTTCATATTGGTGGTCGCAATACACGACTCAGTTTATTTGGCTTACATTTTTTGTAGACATTATACTTATTAGGTAGAGAGAAGGTAAAAAATATTGTGGCGAATGATGGTGGAACCACCTAGTTAGTTTAAGAACTTTTAGAAAAAGCTAGAAAATTCTGGAAGGAAAAGACAAAGACGGATACATTTTAGAAAGGGATAGACGATGAACGAAAGTTCTAGAAAAGAAAGTTCGGGAAGAAAAAGACAGAGATAGAAAGATGTTAGAAAGGGACAGATAATAAATAAAAGAATAACGAAAAGAAGATCGAAATTATGGGTTTCAGAAGATTCTTCCTGGTATATAAGCAGCGTAAGGCGCGCCTACCGGGCAGTTTAGAGTTGAGTTCAGTTCAAGACAGCGAAGCGATAACTGCGATACGGAAGAGTTGGAAGAGAAGTTTCATAGAAGACAGTGAAAAGTTAATTGGTGAATTTAGTGACAAATTTGGTGGACAGTTCAGTCAAGGAGGAGTGTAGCGTAGTTTGAGAGACGAACCAGAAGCGAGCTACACGCGGTAATAATATCGGAGGTGAGCACTGCAGTAGTGCAGTAGCAGGAGGTGGTCTGCGCAATATCGGCGACGGTATTGTGAGTGAGACACTTTATCGTCGGGATAGTGCAACGTTATAACGTTGCGTATAGGGGCAACCCTGCGGAAAGTTACTACGTGCGGCTGTGTAAGACAATAAAGCTTTCAACCAAAAACTGGTGTTTTCTTCCAATCCTAGTGCGTACCCCCGTTCGCACGTAACAATATTGCGATACCAATCGCAAAAGGTGTGTTCCCTTTAATTTTTTTAAACTTTAAGTTGGAAAATTCTGAAAAAATCAATTTAGTAGAACTTATAAAATACTTTCATCGGAAATTAGTTTCAACGAGATCCGATTAATAAGTAGTTTTTGATATTAAGGTATTTTGATTAAATGATCTTTTTAGCTCAAGTAGATAAATGACAAAAACAGCCGATCGTCACCTCTGCTGCGACTTTCAATGTCTATAATTTATCAAATGCTCTTGACATATTTTTTCAAGTTTTCAAAAATCATTAAGTACCTTAGTTCCATTGTTTTGGTTTATTTGTAGACGAACTAATAAATAACTGGTGAAACTAGTTGATTGATACATATGATAAACTAGGACTTTTCGTGCAGTTTGGCTTGTATAAATATCGAGTATTTATCCCGCTGTAATAATAGCATTCTTCGAAACAAAAATAACCTTAAGTATCAATTTCATGTAAATCGTTTGTCATCTAAAGTCATAAACACCAGGTTCCAGGCTCTCTTAAGAGAGGAGCAGGGCATTTGTATCACCTTTGGTGTTGCAAATGTCCATAGGCGATGGTGACCGCTTTCCATCAAGTGGACCGTCTGCCTGTCTGCTGAACTCATGCAATTAAAAAAAACAGCAAATTAAGGAACACGCGGACTGTAACCCACTTGTGCGATTTCTTTTATTTTATAAGCTCCTCGAGTTTCGTATACGTGTATGCTATAGAAGAAACCTTTCTTGTTGATATGAATCAAAACCTTATATCAGATATCACACATCAGTAAGGACATAAAATGTGTAAATAATAACATAAAAATATTTTATGTGTCAGCTTAGCCCGTAACTAGGCGACAAATATTTTATGAGCTGCTAGTAATTACCGACGTTGGACATTAGGCACAAAAGAGAAAAAAAATCACCCAAGTACTTACCAGTCTACGCACAGTAAAGGGTTCCGTAATGACGAGAAAAACTTGTTATTATAGCCATAACTAATTATAATACATCAAAAATTACACCGGCCCACAAAAAAAGTGGTCTGTACGTTTGACCAGACCTTGTTCTTATGTATGTATTTCAATGTGCTGAAACCGAATCAATTTGGTCCATATACCCTCAAAATTTTGAGTAAATAGCACAGCAAAAATTGGGAACAAATTGCAGTTTTGGTGATTAAAAAAATTCTATAAAAACTAGAGCAACTATGATGATTTTTATGTATTTTAATTCGTTGAATTTGAATCTTAAGCCCATTTGGCCCATAAGCCCTCGTAATATCCAAGTTGATTGCAAAAAAAAACCCTGAGAATTGCTAAAAATTACGAAAATTAGGAATTATTATGATAATTTTTTAGCAATTTTCAGGGGTTTTTTTTTGCTATTTTTCTGACTTTTGTAGTAACCTGCAGACCACTTTTTTGTGGGCCGGTATTATTCAATGAATTTTTTAAAGTATTTTTCTAGTTCTACCACCTTCAATTTTTTGAAAATATTCCACCCTTCATAACTTAGAGCTGTAGGGGAGGATATTTTCGACTTCGGCAGCGTATATCCTATTTTTTATGTTTGTTTGTAGGCAAACTGGCAAACGGACCACTTGGTGGTGGGTTTTTGCCGTCGCCCATGACATCTGCAGTACTAAGGAAACCGATTCCCCCCATTTTACGGTAATACATGTGTAGCAGCATATAAAATACAGACCCAGCAAATTTAGGGAAAAATTGTTGGCTCATATATACATACATAAGTATTCGGGCAGATATGATGAATTTGTAAGGGTTACGCTTTTGCACTTTACCTGCAGGACCCCTGCGTATATCATAAGAGCGGTTAAATTAATTAATCCATTTAACAGCCATTAAAGACAGAGAGTAAATCGCTTCAAACGGGTAGGAATTTAATTTACGTGTATGTACTACTCGTTGTTTACTCCTGTACATCAAAAGAGACAATCGGTTTATTAAAACGTTTTTGCAAGTCGTACAAAATTAGATTTAAGCCAGGAGTACCTAAAGGATTAATTTATTGAGCCGCCAGATTAACTCGACCCATCATAAATTGGAAAAATATTATTTTATCATCACGTTATGGATTTATCAGAGCTTCTATAATGTAAATATTTCAATGCCATTACGGAATTAGACCAATCGTATCCGTTCACTCATCTCATCACAGACAGCTTGATGTCGAACCATATTCTTTAAAATATTCAACACATCATTTCACACATGCGTGTTTGGTTTAAAAACATAATTTGGAATTAAACATTTCTGATAACACAATGTTTAGTCTATCCTGTATACTTCAGCGGTCGTAGAAAAACATATTGTTGATATCAGACTGTAGTATGAATAAACTGAATAAAGATTCCTTAATATTTGCCCTGACGCAAAGCCTCTATTGATTACAAATTCGCTAATAAATCGGTTAATAAATAGTTTAAAATAATTATCTGTTAATGTGTACAGTAAATACCTACATATGTATACCTGAGTACTTATAAGATTGAAGTTATACAAGACGGAGATAAATTTTTCTGTGGGCACGAATTATATATTTCCATTAAATGCAAAGCTGTCTTTCAAAGATCCATCATTAAAAAAAATACTTGAAAGGTCTTTTAACTAAATCACAAAATAACACATTTACAAAATATTTGTGTATACGAGACTGACCTGTTGAAAAAAATATCGCTCGTTTTGAAATATTGCGAAAGGTAAACGCGTAAATAGAGTAGAGGGCACGCGGCCACGATCGCACACCAACTAAACACAAGCCAACTGAAAGTGAATTGTTTTAGCTTCCTCCAAGGCTTTCAGTACTCGATACGTGCTTACAATGTATACACACTGAAAAATAGTATACGCATATTTACATTTTATTATACATTTTTTATGTACATCTAAATGTGATAAGTAAAATTACTCTAAAATGAACAACAGTACAATGAAGAAATAAATAAATAATCTAATACAATAAAATAAACTTAACTTATTTGTGTTCTACCCATACCCCTCAAGACTATAAGTAGAATACTGAGCCTAGATCACTATCTTCTATGGGTAAGGTGCCCAGAAGGCTCGCTACGTTTCCTCGCTGGATCGCTATACTGATCCGATGAAGTAAAATGAAACTTTCATACATTTGTATTTATTTATGTTCATTTAGAGCACGGATTATATATGTATATATATATATATATATATATATATATATATATATATATATATATATATGCTACTTATTAATTCGGACTTTTCGAGGCCCGGTTTATTTATTGCGACACCAAATGAGCTTTAAGATGTAGGGTTTTCTAAAATGTAGTCTAATTAGTCCGGTCAATTTAGACATTCGAAGTTACATAAAGTCCCAACAAGCTGAATTTCTGTGAAATTGTTCAAAACATAATTATAAACAATGTCTAGAAGTTCCCCATCATTCCCCTGTAAGGATTTTTTTTTATTCAAGGTCAAAGGTCAAAAAAATGAGTTTTTCGCGATTTTCAGCAAAACGGTAAGTTTTATCATAAAAGTACCTCAGACAATCAACAAACAAGTAGATCATAAAATTATCTATAAAAAATGTATCAATACTTTTTTTCTTAAGAGCCACCGTTTCTGAGATATAACGATTCAAAAAGTTATAAAAGTTGTTATCGTCATAATATGCACACGTTTCCACGCCACCTATGAGGTAGTGTACTTAGCGCGTTTTTTTAACGTGGTTTCCCCATTAGGCCTACTCCACGGGTCAGTTGTGATCCTGTTTAATGTAAAACTATTGCATAATAACGGAAATTTTCAAAGATTGGGAAAGATAAAAGCGATGTAAATAAAAAAAAAGTGTTGAAGTTTATTCGTCTTATTCGTAAGTTTCAAATTCTTGTTCTTCTTCTTGTTCTTCTTCATCTTCATTTTGGATGCAAGTTAATTGCGTCAATAGCGATGTATCGCATGATACTTCGTCGGAGTCAAACGAATCCACCATTGTTTGTGATTCAATATTAGAGCACGACCGGCCTTGACAATTTGTGCATGCCAAAGAACAAGACAGTCCGACTTTTTTGCAACCACATTTAGCACTGCATCCCTTTTTGCAGTTGCAAAAAATAGTGTTCAGCAGTTTTTCCGGCGCAGGTGGAAGAAAAGTTTGAACTGGCTCTAATATATTGTTGACCAACTTCCAACCCCAGTCTGTAGGGTCTAGCTGATAACCAAGCCACACTTGAACTTGGTAATATACTCGAAAAAGATGTTGGTGAGCAGCAACTGAGGTTGGAGGAAGACAAGCTAATTGAACTTGTTTTTTATTTTTAGTATTTTTAACGAAACATGCATATCGATGCTTATCTAAACAGGTAGTTTTTTTAGGAGCTCCGTACATAGAAAGAAGAAAGCGGATGCCGTTGGTAATAACTTCTTGTTGAGTTGAATTACTCTTTTTAAAAACTTCAGCACATTGAATTAAATCTTGTTTTTCAAACATAGAAAAATATTTAAACATTTAATATATATATATATATAATATATTTATATATATATATATATATATATATATATATATAATATAACAATTCTAGATGTATATACGTAGCGTACTCATGCATATTATGAAGATAACAACTTTTATAACTTTTTGAATCGTTATATCTCAGAAACGGTGGCTCGTAAAAAAAAAGTATTGATACATTTTTTATAGATAATTTTATGACCTACAATTTTTGTCTGAGGTACTTTTATGATAAAACTTACCGTTTTGCTGAAAATCGCGAAATCATTTTTGACCTTTGACCTTGAATAAAAAAAAATCCTTACAGGGGAATGATGGGGAACTTCTAGACATTGTTTATAATTATATTTTGAACAATTTCACTGAAATTCAGCTTGTTGGGACTTTATGTAACTTCACTCTCATTTTTTGGTCTAAATTGACCGGACTAAATTGGAACATCAATTAACGTTATTTCGACTCTTTGTTTCAATAATGTGTTCAAAGAAAATTTAAATTTTAAAAGAGTTCTTAACTATCGAAAAATTATTGCATCGAAACAAATAACATAGTATTATAAAATGAATTGTAAATTGACAGAAAAAAGTTATTCGTTTTTACACAATTATTTCTTTGAACGTTAAAATAACTATTATCGTACTGCGCGTGGGTTCGTTCATTATTATTCACGACATGTTCCATTTAAATATATTAGGTTCAGACGATTTTATAATTCACCGCATTATAAAAAAAATGAAGAAGCGAATTATCACAGAAATTCAAATAAAAGCGTGGTTGTTTGAGTGAGCCATTAAAATCATTCTTATGCAAACCGCAAATAGAACAGATTCGCTCCAATATGATTATGACAGTTGAGCTTATAAATAAACAAAAATAGCAAATTACTGAAAAACAAAATAGCACAGTTTAAAATAATATTTTCTTAAGCTTTCCCGACTTGAATACATAATAAAACTACATTTTAACGGTTTTAAGCGCGGTAGTTTATTTAATTTTGGTTATTTCGATGTTAAAGCCACTTTTCAGTGGCCGTTATCACGGAAGACAAAGTTGTCAAGTGTCAACAAGTATTCCGTGATCACGGCCTCTGAAAAGTGGCCGAAACGTCGGAATAACCAAAATTGAATAAATTACCGCGCTTAAAATCGTTAAAACGTAGTATTATTAAATTTATTATTCTCCTATTTCATACCACAGACTGACGTATAAACAATATTACATTTACCAACGCTATTGTATTACAGGCGACAGGTCGTAAGTTGACCGAAATTAATCGCCTTTATTATTTATTTGGGGACGGGACCTGGTTTTATATATATATTAATAATAAAGGTCGCGAGAATCTTTACATTACAACATGTGTAAATGCGCGGGTAAAACGGGATAGGGTAGGTTCTCTAAACCATGTTTATCTGAATTATGAGGTTGTCCTGTCCGTGTTCTAGCAGATGGTTCTATCCCACGGTGTTATTGTTATCGTAAGCAAATATTCAATAATATTTACTCGATACTTAAAAGTACTTTTAACATATTTATTGGAATTTCACAACTACTTTTGCATATATATGTATATATATGCAAAAGAATCTGTATATGTAGAATACATATACAGATGTATATATATATATATATATATATATATATATATATATATATATATATATATATATCTGTATATGTATTCTACACATAATAATAATATAGGTTTGTAATTATTCATTTGCTTAAATAATTTTTATAAGGAAAAGTAGTGAAGTCATTAGGTCCCCCATAGTCAAACCCTCATTAACCAAATTGGTCTGTAATGATAAACTTATTCGAAGGCGGCCGGCAGCTTGTGAGAATTTAGGGATATGTTTATTGCTAATTTCGTACATATGTCTACATTTGATTCCGTAGGCGTAGCAAATGGCCGTAATGGCCAAGCGGTAATTGAAACATTTGAAAGCTACGTAAGAGTATTGTATTTACATATCCCTATAGAGACTTATTTATTTTCGGATTTAACTTTTTGATAGACCGATAAGTCAATAGGTATTAGGAAAACTTATAAACAACGTATTACAATTACTTCCTTAGACCATTCAACCAACCAAATGGTCTAAGACTACCTCTGAACCTTTACAAAATAATTAAATCGTAAAAACTAACTTCCGGCGTCTTGTAAGATAACTTAAAAATCGCGTATTCAAATACAGAATCTATGAACATAATCTATAACATTATAAAATTCTAAACTGCATGTTGTTCTAAACTGCATGAAGTTTAAAAAAAGTCAATTAGAATTATTATCATACGGGCGTTAAATTCCGGTTGCGTCCGAAGCGTTCACTCCGACGCCCAGGGTCCGCTTTCCTACTTTTTATATTCCACTTCGCGCTAAGTTTTTTCAAATGCTGTAAACATACATACATAATACATATAATGTATACATTATATCCTGGGAATTCTGGGGTTTTTCTGGGAATCAATCACACTGAAAATTGGCCGTTTTAGAATAATTACGGCTTAACTTGGTACTATATATGCTGCCCTAACCCTTGGGTGTTCCGTCCTTCCCCTTATGCCAGGGCTACGGGTGATGACCTAGCCTCTCCGCAGCCTTGGCAGGCGTGGGTCTCGCAAGGCCACTGCCACTGCCGGGGGACTTTCTTTTAATCCCCCGGCATCCTCAAGCTCTATGTGCCTGGGGCGGTTTGTAACAGGAGAGGTGAGCGCACACGGAACGCTCGCGCTCTCATCTCGACGCATATATGCTGCCCTACCTGTTGAAATAACTTTTGATTTTAAAAATTGGCAGAATAACTGTAATCTATCTGTAATTTATCCGTGCAGGAACGGAGAAAGAGTACAATTTCCTGCGGCCGGGCGGCCTGTCGTAAGAGGCGACAAAACAATCCACAGCCAGGTGGGAGGGCATTTGACCGACTGGATGGCTACCACCCCTGGTCTAAAGTATGTCGCCATAACAACCTTGAGTTGTATTCCGGCATTAGTGACCAGATTCCAGTCTCCCTTAAGAGAGCAGCAGCGCATTTGTAGCACCTTTGGTGTTGCAAATGTCCATAGGCGATGGTAACCGCTTTCCATCAAGTGGGCCGTCTGTCTGTCTGCTGAACTCATGCAATAAAAAACATTATAAAAAGTGAATGAAGTCGAGGACAAATGCTATTTTATAAACAATTACAGGTCAGCTTCAACACAGGCCACCGCTCTGACTACGTTTAGAGACACGCCGTCCGCACATTTTAGCTTTTTGATAAAACTAAGTATTTAATACTATAAATATTTTATCATAAGCCAGAGGAAAAAAGAAAAATCAATCGCTGTTCTCTAAGCTTGTTATAATACCATTCACCGACTTTGAGTGCGGCAATGTATTTAAATTAGTACTTTATATTTCCTGAGTTGTCCATATAATATAAATACGATATAAAAATTCCAATAGTCCTTCAAAGTGAAATTGTAATATGTCTCATGACAACGTCCTTTCACTCGATTTCACATCTAAAAGTGTTTTATGATGTGCGTCGTTCTCTGCTTGTGTTGGTATTTACGTTAAAATCAATTTATTCGGTAACATCACTCTCTGCTCTTGATGTATGTAAATTACTTATTCAAAGGAAACTTGGTTTCTTGAGTAAACAAATATAGAAAATTTAGTGTTATAACTAAAAATAATTGGCAATTGCTTATAATGGTTTTAGATTTTTTATAAGTCGTGCAAATATATTTCAAAAACGCGGGTTGAAAATTAAATCTTGGCCTGGTATTATTGGGTAATACCTGGGTGAATATTTGAATATGTGCATATTCGGCCATTTCAAAGAACACTACAAAAATGTGTTTAAAAACTGTTCTTTATGGATTTTTAAGGTAGTTTCTTATGTTGTATTTCCATATATTTTAATTGGCCAGCGATAAAGCTGTTAATGTAGACATTGTAGGAAAATATTTTTTTTGGCAAAATGGTAATGATATTCCCTTAAATGGTAATTAGAAATAAAAGAAAATTTAATATTTTCTTGAGTTTTCGCGACTTGTATACATAATAAACTATGTTCTAACGGTTTTAAGCGCGGTAATTTATTTGATTTTATTTATTCCGACGTTTCGGCCACTTTTCAGTGGTCGTGATCACGAAACACAAAGATGACAATACTCGTTGACAATTGTCATTAACAGAATTTAATTGGAACAAATCTTGTGGAACAATTACTTTTGTCTTCCGATAATCGAACTTACAAACATTTGATCAGGTAATCTGAGTTGCATAACCTCGTGAACAATATATAATAGTAATTAATATAATAATTTCTTATTACCATTCAAATGAACTCATTACCATTTTATTACGAACGGTAAAAATGGTAATTTGGTAAATGGTGTTTATAATTTCTAATAATTATTGGAAAATTTCGGTATTCAGTAAGATTATGCAATTTTTAAAATAAATATTGAAAAATAGTCCATTAAACGGAATCTACTGACCTACATTTTATAAATAAATAAAAAAACATGTTACCTACATCAAAAGCTCATAAACAGTAGTGGGAAATATTTTGAACCAAAACGCTCGAGACGAAGGATAATCTTCAATTTCGCCGGAATGCAACACTACGACAAAATCGTACGGTCGACGAGTGAGCGACGACTGACTGTACATTTATTATCTCTGATCGCGCTGTTATAATATTTAAAAACACAGAAATCATTGTGGCCATGTTCACGAACAGTAAGTAGGGAAAAGCATAAGGACATTTTTCAGAATACTCTAACTTAATTACATTATGTTCTTTGTGTAATTGTTTAGAATTTAAAACAATTTTAAAATATCCTATATTACGAATATGTAACCATAACTTCGTTCTTTAATTGCATTTTGATTACTGGCCTAATAACTTGTTGAAATCTGGGAAAAGGGACACTGATGGTAATTAGATTTTGATAAGTTATCATTTAATTTTCAGTATTTCAATTTAATATACGTATATAATATATTTTGCACTTTGTACAAAACATTTAGATCGGTCTATTAACAAGCATAAGTTCACCAATAGTGGTAATTAAGTATGTTATTTGTTAAGAGCCGTGCGATTTGCACATTTTCAAAGAATCACCCACCTAATTATTTCATTTTCAAATACCACGTGTAAAGGATGAAAAAAACTATGGTGATGTACCTGTTTAATCATCAATTATATGTTCCTATATAGAATCTATTTACTAATGTTAAAGCCTTGGGTCCGCTTTCCGGCTATTTTTCTCCGCTATGTATGAATAGAAGCATGCCTCATGTAGAGATAAGATCGTTGGCGTATATTACCACTCCGACGTCAAGCCAGCATTTCATGGATCTAATTTTACCGGAATTTTTTGGAATGATATCTTTTTCCAATACTAAGTTATCATTGCATAATCATATTTAGGACTATCGTTTTCCCCACGGCTACACCGTGTATAGTAAAGGCAGTAGCTGTGCTGTATGATAACTACATAAAAACCTAATTAGAGTTTTTTTTATAAACCTCCAATGAAAATTTACGATGGGGAAAATCGCCTAAAAACCGTTCCGTTGTTCAAGAGGAGTTAGTGAATATACAGACAGACAGACGCGGAAAGCGACTTTGTTTTATTCTATGTAAAGAAGTAGATACGAATAACCCGAGTAAATTAAGAGAACTCAAAGATTTGCTTCTGTTGCTGAAACAGGAACTCGAGAATATTTATAAACCAGGGACCCGAGTCTGAAACTTAAATTGCCAATCGATTCGAATTGAAATTGTAACATTTCACTGTTTTATTAGTCTGTAAACCATCTCGACTCAATATTGTATTAATCTTGATTTGACCAAGACTGATTTAATTAAAGTGAATTTTACAGACTACGGATATTTGACCATCTGTCAGTAGAATAATGGTTCTTTCAGTCGCACTGGCATGGTATTTTTAAAGTTCCAGACTTAGCGCCCTATAGGCTAATAATATATTTAGGTGACTTGTTGCTTCTAATGCTCGGACTTCAACTGCAATAATATTATACTTAGCTTTTCTCTCTTTTCTTTCACCATATCCCAATTAATTGGGGTCAGCACAAAATGTCTTTTCCTTCCACACTCTTCTATTCTGACATACATCTTGTGTCACACCACATATCATCATATCATCCTTCACGCAGTCCATCCATCTTTTTTTTGTCTACCTTTACATTTGTACCCATCCATCTTGTAGTTTAACATTCTTTCTATCACGTGACTTTCATCTCTCCTCATATATGCCATACCAACTTAACATTCTTTCGCTTAATTTTTCAGTTACGGGTGCAACTTTCAACGATCCCCTTGTGTACTATGTTATACTTAGCTATTGACTGTGGCTAAATGCCCTCTTACTTGTAGCGTTAACATTATTGTATATACAACCGCTATATGTTAATATTTAACGTCGTATTTAACGTAACGCATTAAACATTCACAATCACTACTTCGGCGTGAAAAGGTCATAACTATAACTTTCTTTTTGGGTGTGGTATAGATATAGGGCCCACTTATTTTAGGTAATGGCAGGGGTATATGAGAGTGGAGGCGAAAGGTAGGGAAGGAGTCATACTCACCCCTTCTGCAACTCCGATGTCTAGAAAACATAAAGTAATCGTACAATAATTATGTATACCACCTTCGCCACTCCTAATCAGCAATATTCTTGCAATGGGTTGTCTGGAAAAGATAGCTTTTTAGAGATAAGACCGCCCTTTGTAAACAATTAAAATTCGTAAGTTTTCTGTAATGGTGTACAATAAAGTGTTACCTATCTATCTATCTATTAATGAGATGATGATTAATGTTTTTGTAAATGTAACCTCACTTATGTTTTTCACTAATATTGTGCATATATCATAGTTCTAAAGTTGAAAAATCCAATAAAAATCCATTATTCAAGATAAAAAGATTCAAAATAGTCCAAAAATACAAGAAAGTTGTTTAAACATTAATTAAAATATTACTTCGCAACTTATGTAAATAGAAAAAACAAGAAACATGAAAATCATAGCTAATATTTATACGTAGGACACCCAGAAAGTTTTGCGAAAATAAAAAAAAAGGTTCTATAGGTAATTATTTTTTTACTACCCCCTTTCTCAGTACTCTCCACCAGCCTCTATACAAAATGCGTCTGAGCCAGTTTTCGAAACTAGTCCGCCGCAGACACCTCGTTTCCAGCTTGCTCGAACGTTGACAGCGCATCTACCGGCGACGAAAATTGTATCCCTTTGAGCTGATTTTTATATTTTCGGGAATAAAAAGAATTCACACGGTGCTAGGTCAGGGCTGTAAGAAGTGTGACCTAAGAATTTGACCGGCGTGCTTTTCAGGGAGTCCCTCGTTTTGAGCGCGAAATGGGCGGGCGCGTTGTCGTGATGGAGCAGTAGCCCGGAGCTCTGTGTCTGGTCTCTTGTTGCTCGCAACAGAGAAAAATTCTGCCAAGCATTTGATAGTATACCGTTCGGTCGATCAGGACGCGGGAAACAGCGACTATGATCCAAACTTGGCAAAGAGATTTAGAATCTTTTAAGGCCGGCACTGTTACAGTGGAGGCGGTTCGTCCGTACCTACTGCGATGGGTCGCGCGAAAACGCGGGACTCTGACCTTTAGGATGACGCAGATACTTACCGGGCACGGGTGCTTCGATGAGCAATGCAACTAGGCAAAGCAATGCAATTAAGATATGCAATACCATTATGAAGAACATCCTTTTTCTCGTACCCAATATTTCGCGGCACGTTACATGTGTTTACAAACCATAAGAAATTATTTACACCGTATTGGACTGCATTACCGACATTATGCTAAGAAAGTACACTTAACGAATGCACACAAAACTGCAAGATTAAATTTTGCACGTATTTATTTAGACTTTGACTGGACTAATACCATAGTTTCCGAAGAAAAATCATTTAGATCTTCTCAACATGGTCGCTTAACTTTGTGGCGTTATAACGCGATACACAGAGGATCACTTAGTGCCTAATCAATTATCTGGTCGAATTTCAGCTAACATGTGGGCCTTCATGGGTACCGGAGGTAGGTATAGGTAAACTTGTGCAAAGTTCTCCTCGTCAAAACGCATTAAACTATGTCTACTACTATAAACTATGATTTGTTGGAAGAATCAATGTTACCGACAGTGCGAATAGTGTACCCACTTGAAGAAGTCCCTGTATTCTTCTACGATCACAACAATTGTCGAGTACATACCGCCAAAATCGTCTCGAATTGGTTTACATAAAGATAAAATTACTCTTATTCCATGGCCGTCTAGGTCACCAGACTTCAACCCAATAGAAAATATATGGCGTTTGATGGTTCAAATGTAAGATAACAGAAACGAGAGGACAAAGCAAGCAATTGAGCAACACTGTAATGAAATTTGGAATTACATGAGGGTAACCTACATCTGCAATCGTCTAATTGGGTCGATGCGTAATCGACTATTAGACGTTATTGAAAACAATGGTGCTTATACCCGGTTTTAGGATTAAGTACGGTAAAGTGGGTGCCATTTGTAACTTCGAAACAAAACCAATTAATAAAATTAACAAAAAAACATTATTATTTTTAAGTTCTTCCACATTAATGTTGTTAATGTATTATATCTAGACAGTCTGCCTTCTTCGTCTCCTGTAGACCAGCAAGTACCACCGCCAGGGCCTAAAGAACCGGTTGTTGCAAGTAAACCCCATCGGCCGGCTTCACGTTCACGAAGATAATTAATAACCCTTAGACCTCTGTAGCAGGAACATTAGCTGTATTAAATTCTATTTCTTGTTATCTTCTTTACACAGTGTATATTTTCGTCTATTATTAGTCTTATTGTTGTAGTTGGGCCGTTGTAAGTACTCATTTCATATTGTCTTTTTTTCTGTTTCTTAACCTCATTACTGTTTTATTATTGCATGTTCATTTTATTTCTATTTTTAGTGGCTCCATCACCTTACTTTGATGTATTTTAATTGTTTATTATTTACATTTAGACTGTTTAAAATGTTTATACGATTTATTTAATCTACAGGAAGGTACACTGAAATATGTAGTGTAGGTGAACATCGTAAACATAAATACTACACAACCGTCAGCCGTCAACTACTGTTAATGTTAATTGTCATTACTTGTATTGTGTATTTATGTTCCGGTAACAAGATCTTTTGGGAATAATGCGTTTTGTTAATGAATATTGTTTAATGTACTGTGTTGTTAATATTTATAACCGCTCGCTATCTCATCCACACACCTGGCAGATGAATTGCGATTTAATCGTACATTGAATTATATTTATTTGTTTATATATTTTTCAAGTACATATTTTTATTATTTTATATATACTTTTTTCTTATTGTAATATTTATACCTTATGGCTCTTCATTACGACAGCGTTAGTGATTCTGAATCAGATTTTTGTTCTTGTTCTTCTACCTCTGATAGTATATACGACAGTGTTTCCAGTTTAGTACCACTCCAAAATGTTATAGAAACTAATTTTTCGGGGTTTCCTCATAATTTCAATATAGTACACATTAATGCGCAGAGTATTCCAGCTCATTTCCCAGATATGTTGGCGTCATTTAATCAAAGTACCTTGCACGCTATATTAGTGTCAGAATCCTGGTTAAAACCCTGCCTTTCCTCTAACTCGTATACCTTACCAGGATTCCATCTTATCCGTCATGACCGTGTCGGGAGTGGAGGTGGAGGCGTTGCTATTTACCTTCGATCTCATATTCCCTACAAAATTATAAGCACGTCTCCACAACTCCCAACTTCTGATGCTGGGGAGTATTTACTCATAGAAGTAGAACTTGCTCATGCTAAAATTCTTCTTGGAGTCTTTTATATCTCTTCTCTTCGTATCAATTACTTTTCTTCTTTTGAAACACTTTTAGAAAATATTTCAACTTCATTCGCGCATACCATCATCATGGGCGACTTTAATACCTGCCTTCTGAAACAAGACCATCGGTCATCTTCCTTAGAAACTTTAGTCCGATCTTTAAATCTCAATATTCTTCCGCTGAGTGCAACGCATCGCTTTCCTAACTCGACCCCTTCTCTTCTTGACTTAATGATGGTCTCGTCACCTTCCCACGTCTCCAAACACGGCCAGTGCTCGGCGGACGCTTTTTCATATCATGATTTGATCTACCTTTCTTACAATGTGCGTCCGCCGAAAATGAAACCCAAAATTATCCTGCAGCGAAATTTTAGTGATATGAATCTGGATGCACTTCTTAAGGATGCTCGGGAATTCGACTGGTCTGAGGTAGCTAAGGCCGCTACCGTTGATGAAAAGTTGTATGTGTTTAATACTGCTTTATTGAAGCTTTATGACACACATGCACCTTTACGGCGTATAAAAATCAAACATCTGCCAGCGCCGTGGCTCACCGATGACATCAAAACATTGATGCACAAAAAGTCCAAGGCTAAAACCAAATTCAAAATTAAACCTACCGAAGTCAACCGAATGGCGTTCGTAAGAATTCGTAATCGCTGCAATAGAGTGTGTAGGGACGCTCAACGCCGCTACATTCACGAGTCAGTTGAAAGTGAAAGCCCAGCTAAAGTCTGGAAATTTCTACGATCCCTGGGAGTTGGCAAGCAAACAAATAGTGCAATTCCTAAAGAACTCAACATTGACGATTTAAATCGACATTTCTCTGCTACTTCTGACTTTGACATTGTATCTAAGTCTAATACTTTAAATACTCTTTCCGCCCTGCCAACACCCAATTATCCTACGTTTTTATTAAGTCGATTTACTGATAGTGATGTTAAGAGCGCTGTAAAATCCATTACATCGAACGCTGTCGGCAGCGATGGTATTAGTCGCAACATGATTCTGCCCATACTGGATGTCATTAATCCTCTCCTCACCCATATATTCAATGCCTCTATAGTTACTGGTACCTTTCCTGTCTCCTGGAAGGAAGCCCAGATTATTCCTCTTCCTAAAAAACCCAATCCTGTTTCTTTCTCTCAATTCCGTCCCATATCTATTCTGCCATTCCTTTCTAAAGTCCTGGAACGCCTAGTCCACCAACAATTAAGTGTTTTCCTTAATCGGCATTCTCTCCTTAATCCCTATCAATCTGGTTTCCGTCCTGGCCACAGCACAACTACTGCCCTCGTGAAAATCACCGATGACATCCGTTATGGTATGGATAATGGTTTATTGACTGTGCTATCGCTGCTGGACTTCAGCAGTGCTTTTAACAATGTTAACTTTCAAATATTACTTGGTATTCTAAGCTCTCTTAACATATCTCCTACAGTAATCGACTGGTTTCACAGTTACCTGTATGGCCGCCGGCAGCGGGTTCGCGTCGAGGATGATTATTCATCATGGTGTGAACTCACTGCTGGTGTTCCTCAGGGCGGCGTGCTTTCTCCCTTATTGTTCGCTGTTTTTATTAACTCCATCTCTAATCAACTCACTTCAACCTATCACCTCTATGCAGACGATTTACAAATTTATACACAATCACCTGTCGCCACCTTAGACAAAGCAGTTTCAATCATAAACATTGATTTTGAACGCATTCTGCAGTGGGGCAAGTCTTTTGGGCTTCATGTCAACCCTGAAAAAACTCAAGTCATCGTCATCGGTAGCTCACGGATGCTTAATAAGGTCGACTGGAGTACCATACCTAGTGTGATGTTTGACGGGGCAATCATTCCTTTTAGTGATAAGGTAAAAAACCTTGGCGTTATATTTGACAGTGAGCTGTCTTGGCGACCTCATATCACCGAATTAAGTTGGCGGCTTTATCTCTCATCCAAATCCCTCAGAAGGTTGAGGAATTTCTTAACCACTACCACCAAAATTAAGCTAGCAGAGTCCTTATTACTTCCTATCCTTGATTATGCTGACGCCAGCTATCTAAATTTAACCCAAGAACAACTCAATAAACTTGAGCGCCTCCAAAATGTTTGCATAAGGTTCATATTTGGACTACGCAAATATGACCATGTCTCTGAATTCCGAAAAAAACTCAAGTTGTTGCCAATCCGATTTCGCCGGAATACTCACATCCTTGCTCTTATCTATAGTATTTTATTTGTCCCTAGTACTCCTGATTACCTTAAACAAAGTTTTGAATTTCTTTCGTGCTCTCATAATTTACGCCCTTCTACTAAACTTAAATTGAACACTCCTGCGCATAACTCAACTTTTTATAACAATTCTTTTACTGTTAAGGCTATACAGCTCTGGAACGCGCTTCCTGTTACAATCAGACAAGCAAAATCGCTAGCGATATTTAAAACTATGATCAAAAAATACTACCTGTCGTTGGAATATGATATTTAAATTCACTTATAAACATTTATATATTTTGTAGATATGTATTTGTATGGTATGTATATTAAGTATATATCTATGTAATATATAAAATTTATCCATATATTTATATATATATAATTTATGTATTTATTATTAAAATGTAAGTAGTTTGTACTATATGTTACGTATACCACCATCGCCATTATCATCTAAATTTATTTCTGGGGTTGTCTGGAAGAGATCGCTTTTTAGCGATAAGAC
Organism: Dendrolimus pini; assembly: GCA_949752895.1. Lineage (NCBI taxonomy): Eukaryota > Metazoa > Arthropoda > Insecta > Lepidoptera > Lasiocampidae > Dendrolimus > Dendrolimus pini. The sequence goes on from OX457130.1 coordinate 12,764,885, forward strand.
CGCCCTTTGTACATAACTAGATATAATTTTAGTCTTAAGTTCATGTTTGTATTGGTGTACAATAAAGAGTTATCTATCTATCTATTTTCTTGTGTATTTCTGCTACCTAACATATAACAATAAACCTAATATCAAAGGTTGCTTATACAAAGGTTTGGCCTGTGTCACCTTTGGCTTGTCGATTTATGGCCGATTCCGATATCTTACTATTGACTCCCCTGCCTTACCGTAGGTTGAATTTTGACATTACTTGTATAGAGATTACGTCAAATTTTAACCGTTAGTAAGGCATATAAACGGTCGATAAGATATAGGAACCGGCCTTTAATCCAATATACTTAATGACAGAGATAGTAATAGCACGTAATAGCATTTGTCAGATGTTACACATGAGTATAGTCGAGTCTCTCCGATCTGTTTAATACAACGTAATCAGTAACTGTCAATTTCTAAAGTTCGTTACCAAGGAAATGTATGTTCAGGCGAATTTCAACCTAATTGTATTTCACAACTGTAGGAAAATGACCTTATGGTGGGTAATGTTTTAATTGGTCCGATTGTACATCCACACCGCGATCCTTTGCCTGCGATTGTGGCGAATTGTATTACTACCCCGTGAACGTATACTACTACGAGTACTACTCTCTGTGGGGTTTAAATTTCAAATTCAAAAAATTAACTTATTTGACAGCGGGCATGTACGCCTGCTGCGCTTTCTATTGTTCGAAACTAAAATAAATCCTCATGTTTTAAACTTTATTTATTTTTTACTGTATTTTATTTACAGCAATCCCGCGAGGAATTTCACGGGAGCGGTTTGAAGTTGTTCCGATGCATAAAAATTAGCTTATTCCGACATAGTTTTCACTAAAACAATAGCTTACATAATTTTAAAGATTTGCGGTACTTTGTGGCCCGGGAATCCCGCGGGAACTTCAAGTCAAGCGTGGACAAAGTTGAAGACATATCATAGTAAACAATAAAAAATATGTAGGTACTTCTATTCTATTCTATTTTTGGCGCTACTGGCGCTTATTCGGCCAATGTCACAGTAACAGAGAATGTCAGGTGTGGGTTATTGGCAATAACAGCTCGAAAAAAAAATATTGGTCGGTTTTCTTTCCAGTCGTAACTTCTGTGAACCTAGGGACAACACAACATAAACAAAGTTAATCTAACTACCTTATAAATAAATGTTATTTAATGTTATAAACTTACATAATATATTAACAGATTTTTTATTGGCCAGTGCTAAAAAGAAAATTATGTTGACAGGGCGAGGGAAGTAGGTACTTATAAATATCTATTTAAGTTACGCTGTCCGAGTGAGCAGATGTTTCATAATATAATTTTATATTTTGATTTTTCATCGTTGGGAAAATAACAACCAATAACACGACAAGACAATAACAACATATCCTGAATAATGGCCAAATAAATATGTTAGCCTCTACGGTAGTAATTAGAGGAAAGAACGCTGCGAGTCCCACCCGTTTGTAGAGTTCTTTATTAATATTTTCTTAACTAGAAAACTAGAAAATAAATAATTTTGTATAAAAATGTAAGTACTGATGATGTTATGATTGCAATACTTGCTATAACCGCTACTATAGTAGAATTATTTTCTCCGTGCAGTTTGGGTTATAAATAATCGGAGTGGTGAAGCGAGTATTTCGCTCTCTCTTCCATTCACGGGCCTTATGGGCAGGCATAGTGATACGCATTATTGTTGTCGATAAGCGTTATTGATAGTGTATTTAGTTTTGTCTTTTTGTGGGTTAGTGATATAAATGAAAGAAAAAAAATAGATAAAACAACGTATTTATTAAAATAAGAATAATAATGATTTAAAAGAAATTATTAATTAGGTATCTATGTATTAAAAAACTATAAGTACAAAAGTTTAGAATGTAACAAGTTATATTAAAAATAAATATAAATACTTATATCTAAGTTTAAAGTTAACAGCAAAAAAGATAATAATGATTTTTATAAGAATGATAATCTTTCTTTGATAAGAATGAGTTTTTATCGATAATGGTGTTGCGCCCGCGCAAAATGCTCACCGCCCTAGCCGGGCTGAGGCCGAGTTTGATTTATGACCCAAACTGCACGGAGAAAATAATTCTACTTTAGTACTGCATGGCCGCGCGGCACCAGGCTACCGTTTTAATCATACAATATAATTACTTACATATACATATAGACAGATACCGGGTTATCAGGGGGCGCAGGGGTTCCTTTCGTTTTATTTCTATTGGGACCCTAAAATCACCCACGTACCTATTCTATTTATATAAGATTTATGTTTTGCAATTTCCGTTAGAGGTGGTGTTATTTAGGTGTAGTTTCCCGAAATATCTTGTGCATGATATTACTTCATTTTTCAGATAGTTATTTTTTTATTACATATGGTTTTATACAATTTGTGTATGTAGGCAGTGACAAAATTTCATAAATACTTATTTTTTATAAGCTTCAAGCAGGTCGACAGGCATCAGAGCCATATGACCCCTTATCCAGGTCTAAGCATATGTTTAGACTAGTAGAATTAGACTAGAACCGGCATTTGCAAGACATAGCATAAAGTTACACTTTAAATTGATACTTGTCATAATTAACACGAATCCGCGAAAATGCTAGCTTTATGATCCCCCGGTATTTACTTTTTTTGCGATTTCACTACACACAAACTTGTAGCGCTTAAAAAGACTACACTTTTCTGTCATACTTACGGCGGATGAAGGAGACGGGCAGGCGGACATGACGTTTCTAGGGTAACTATAAACTGCAGAAATATATTTTTAAGGTTCCGTTACCATTTTGGCAAAAATGGAACACTTCAAAAAATTTCCTTCGCATATTAATAATTATGTTATAAGTATAGGTTTTATTATTGTTTTGAAGATAATAATCTCAAGGATTATAATATTAGTTTTGTTTTAGAACACAACAAACACAAACAAAGTGACCTTCACATTGTAACTTACAACAGTATAATCAGATGTTGTGAGGAGAGGTTGTAATTAATATAGATATATAATAATTAATTTATTAATATAGATGGATACCTACAATTATAAATAATAAAATAGTCTTTCAATAATGGCCCTGACGACTTTTCAAAAATTGGAACTAAGAAATGCCAAATAAATACGAGGATGAATCAAAAAGTTCTTAGAAGTACATATATATAAAACTGTTTTGGGAGACGTTCGATATAGAATAGAATAAAATATACTTTATTGTACAATCAAACAAATTGAAACATGACCCACCATAAGATCATTTTCTTACTATTGTGGTCTGTGGTAAATAAATATACTGGTTTTGTGTTAATTCTATTATATAAACTTAATAAACACAATTAAAATATTAGTCCATGTATTTCCTTCAATATTTTTCACACGACAGATAAAAAACAAACTAAAACGTTGACACTAAAAAAAAATACATTTAAAAAACGCTGTTCTATAACATAAAATAGGTCTAATCTAATTCTATGAGCACGAGACTCCAACATCCTCCACAGGGCAGAAGTTATTAATAACATTTTACTCTCTATCTTATATTAGCTGGCAAAATACGAGCATTTTCGATCACGAACAAAATATGTAAAAACCGAATCAAATATATGTTTATAATTGCTTCTTAAATAATAAATGAAATTCCTTTAAAATAAACAAAAGAGTAACCAAACTAATACTACATTAAACACCTTCTAGTGGATACAAGCATCTATAATAATAATAATAATCTTTATTGTCAGAAAGACATTTACATAATTTATATTACCTACTGGTCCCAAACTAGGCGAAGCCTGTATTTTGGAGACCAAAGTCGATGTTAAAAGCCACAGCGGGCAGACGTGTGTGTTGGTGTGTGTGTGTGTTTGTGTGTGTTTACGCATTTTCGTATTACACTATTCATACGGTGATTTTTAGGACATTTTCAGTAGCGTCGTAAGTTAGACTGCTTAGCCATGCCTGAATCAGTTTTTTGGCTTCTTTGATGGACTTCTTTTTGATATCACAGAATTTAACCACTACGTTATAGACGTGAATGCTAACGAAGAGTCCAGTGTGATGGGCAAATGAGCTTTTCATCAAGATATTCGGCAGTCGGTAAACTCTTCGTGTTGTCAACTTGATATAGTCGTCTGATGCTAGTACTAACATATGTGTTGCCAATGACGTATTCAAAATAAAAGCTGCCGCACGCTGAGCAATTTGCTGTCCTTATAGAGCAATGTGGTTGAGTAGCGGTAGGGCTTGTTCATCATAACTTTTAGTATGGACCTTTGAGCTCTTTCTACCTGAATTAAACAAGTTTTAGCGGCACAACCCCAGCATGTGATACAATATGTGATAAGTGATTGGCATAATGCGAAATATACTGTCTTAAGCGTATATTAATCTATACATACTACATCACGGAGGTTTCTCATAACGCCTATTACCTTCCGAATACGAGCTGATAAAGCTTCAATATGGTTTCGAAAATTTAGTTTCTCGTCTAAAGTGACACCTAGATATTTAATAAATTTTGCTCTGCTTAATGTCTCACACTTACATAATGTATTTGGAGCGCAATAAACATTGTGAATTTTTAGAACAGTTTGAGATACAGGGGCCGAGGCAGCTGTTTTATGGAAGCACATATACATTGTTTTTTTAGTGTTTAATGTAAGGAGGTTTCTTTGAAGCCAGTTAGTAATGCGTACCATCCCGATTTCAGCACTTGCCAGACTTTCTTTCCATGTTGAACCTTGAAAAAGAATTGCTGTGTCATCTGCATAACATATCGTTTCAGAGTTTTCCATAGGAAGGTCGTGGATGTCATTGACATACGCTACAAAAAGCGTAGGGCCCAATATACTACCTTGAGGCACACCAAAACTAACAGGCAAAGAGCGACTCACTGTTTGACCAATTTTTACAAACTGCCTACGATCAGTAAGATAACTTTGGAACCAATCAAGTGCAACGCCCCTTATCCCCATATATTCTAGTTTCTTTAGGAGTATAGGCGTGGAGACAGTATCAAAAGCTTTCGCCAAATCAAGGAAAACCCCAGTACATCTAACGGAACGCTTGTATTCTCCATGCTGTGTCTTAACTTTAGCAACTCTACACACGCCGTCTTTGCCCTTATAGAGTTCTTGGACTACTCCCAGGGGTTAAAGTGACCGCTTTTCAGGTGTCATTACTAAGACAACTTCTCCAATTCTTGGGATGTGTAAACGGTCCTTTCCTTTCAAAACAAGTAATGAAAGATATTCGTTGCAGAAACGCATCTTGAGGTCACTCACACTTATTAGTAAAAATGCCTTTTTAATATCGGCTGTGACACCATACTCGCACATACGAAAGTCAAGTAAAAGTTTTGGTATCAATTCCAATAAATTAATACCGGGTTCCAAAGAAGAATTTAGAGACTTGCCATGTTCATCTTTTGCTGATGCGTCAAATACTGGTCTTACTCTTGTTGTTAGGCTTGATTCTTTAATAACGGGATGATGTGCCAAGAAATGACCATCCTCATCACCTTGTACCTGTTCAATTATACCACTATGAAGCCATTCCTTTAAGGAACTGTCATACTCCTTATAATTCCCGGTAGAAACTAAACGTTTGGTTGTAGAGTGAAGACGTTTCAAAGCTAATGTTCTATTATTTAATAAATTAACGTCTTCTCGCCAAGGTAAATTGACTTCATACCGACCTTCTTTGTTAATTGCCACTGTATCATCAAAAAAATTCATTATTTCCCTTTCCATAACCTCTGTTTTCTTCTTTTGAGCCGGGTCCTTGATACCAATCGTTTCAAGCTCCCATAGCTGACCCAAACAATTGAAGCTTGCTGTTTGGCTCAAGGAATAAGCAGCGCTGGTAACACCTTGGATAACCCAGCCTAGCTTTGTTTTTATAGCTGTCAATGTATCTGTCACTTGAATCACGTCACCTGTAAAAAGAAAACCTGAATAATCTGCGCCTATTAAAAGACCAACTTTTACAATCACGGTCATTGTCATTTAAAAATATTTTTTGCTTGTTTAAGCGTCGGTAAATCTCTGGATCACTAAGTCGTGGTAAATAGCCACATAATCTATCTTTGTCTAAAGCAGATAATATAAATTCAAAATTGCCTTCTATATTCTGAACATGTAAATTATATAAGTAATAATTTTGAATAGTAGTATTAACTCCCCCAAAAAGACAGTGTGTCATACACTCTAATAGCGTTTAAGCCTAATTCTTTAATGATTCGCTTAGAAACATAAGATCGCTGAGCTCCGCTATCGAAAAATGCTCGTACTTTAACAACCTTACCATTATGAACTAAGTTCACTAAAACTGTTTGTAACAAAGTAGTTGAGCTTTTATGGCACAAATAAACTCCCTCGTCCTCGGCTAAATCATTATCTTCTTTTTCACAACCTATTTTCGACATATTGACATCTGGTACCCATGGCGTTTTGACTTTAGATCTTCTTGTCGTATTGGAAGTATCGCCATCTACCATATTTGCTGTATTAATGTGTGACATTTTTTGCATTTTGCCATTAGTCGCATTTGATGTTGATGGTTGGTTGTCAATGGGGAAAATGTTAACCTCTGGACACATTATGAAATAATGCCGCTTAGTGCAATATAAGCATTTTGGATATCTGCTACAATTGTTTGCGAAATGTCCGATCTTCAAAAAAATAAGACAAGCTTTTTTAGACTTTAAATAGTTTCTTTTCTCCTCTAGTGACATTTCCTTGCTACTGATGCACTCCGAGCTAAAATGAGAAGTTTTGTCGCACCATATACATTGCTTTTCATTTTTTCCGCTAAAATCCGATTTCTTTTTATTGTTAAAAGCGACTATACAGGAAGCTGTCGGCTGTATTTCTCTTACGTAACGAGAACGTAGACGTAACATTGAATTAGAATTTCGTCCTTGGCAAACCTGGCTTTCAACTGTTCTAGCGCCTTATGATAATTGGGCCCACTTGGTGGAAAGCTTTCAACTAGTTCTCTAGCTGACGAACCTGGTTCTGTAGCTTTTAATAGATATTGAAATTTGTCGTCATCGTCTATAGCAAAATACGAATCTATTTTCTTAAATTGCCCCCAAAAACCCAACCAGTTTGTAATGTCTCCATCAAATTGTTTGAGCTCTAATGTAGGCAACTGAAATTTCCTTTGTGTAGTCTGGGGTTTATTCAAACTTTCATTATTTAATAGTGTGTGAACGTTTCCAAATTCACCGACTTTATCCGACTCTGTGCATAATAACTTTTCACAGCGCGTCTTCAAAAGGGTATAATCAGTCTCTCTTTGATAGAAGCCTTCTAAGTCCAATTCTTTAAATGTTTCCTCCTCTGAGAGATCCAAATGGAGAACTGCACATTTAAACTTCTCCTCTATCTCAAACATTTGTTTTGCTCTATCGTTTAAGGTGGTGAGAATTGCACGAATCTCGTCTATTTCTCCTTTGTTAAGCTTGTCTATACAAGTGTTATAACTTAAGGAAAATAACCTGCGACTTACGGTTCTTTGTTTTTTTAAATTGCTCACGGTCGCCATTCTATTGTGGTCTGTGGTAAATAAATATACTGGTTTTGTGTTAATTCTATTATATAAACTTAATAAACACAATTAAAATATTAGTCCATGTAATTCCTTCAATATTTTTCACACGACAGATAAAAAACAAACTAAAACGTTGACACAAAAAAAATTACATTTAAAAAACGCTGTTCTATAACATAAAATAGGTCTAATCTAATTCTATGAGCACGAGACTCCAACACTTACAGTCGTGAAATACAATTAGGTTGAAATTCGCCTGAACATACATTTCCTTGGTAACGAACTTGTTATCATGTTATTAGACATTGACAGTTACTGACTACGTTGTGTTAAACAGATCGGAGAGACTCGTCTATACTGGTGTAACATCTGACAAATGTTGGATTAAGTGTCGTTTCCTATATCTTACCGACCGTTTATTTGCCTTACTAACGATTAAAATTTGAAGTAATCTCTATACAAGCAATGTAAAAATTCAACCTACGGTAAAGCAGGGGAAGTGAAGTGGAGTGAATAGTGAGATATCGGAACCGGTCATAAATCGACAAGCCAAAGGTGACACAGGCCAAACCTTTTGTATATACAACATTAGATATTAGGGTTATCGTTATACGTTAGGTAGCAGAAATACACAAGAAAATAAAACATTAACAACATTAATGTGGAAGAAAATAAAATATTTTTTTCTGTTATATTTATTAATTGGTTGTAGTATTTCAAAGTTAGAAATGGCACTCATTTTACTTTACTTAAACCTAAAACCGGGTATAAGCACCATTGTTTTCAATGACGTCTAATAGTCGATTACGCATCGACCCGATTAGACGATTGCAGATGTCGGTTCCCCTCATGTAATTCCAAATTTCATTACAGTGCTGCTCAATTGCTTCCTTTGTCCTCTCGTTTCTGTTATCCCACATTTGAACCATCAAACCCCATAAATTTTCTATTGCGTTGAGATCTGGTGACCTAGGTGGCCATGGAATTAGAGTAATTTCATCTTCATGCTGGGTAAACCAGTAACAGAGAGTACATACCGCCAGAGACAATTCTGGCGGTATGTACTCGACAATTGTCATGAACGTAGGAGAATACAGGGACTTCTTCAAGTGGGTACACTATTCGCACTGTCGGTAACATTGATTCTTCCAACAAATCGACATAGTTTAATGCGTTTTGACGAGGAGAAATTTGGACAAGTTCACCTATACCCCCGGTACCCATCCAGGCCCACATGTTAGCTGAAATTCGACCAGATAATTGATTGGGTACTGCGTGATCCTCTGTGTATCGCGTATTGTTATAACGCCACAAAGTTAAGCGACCATGTTGAGAAAATCTAAATGATTTTTCATCTGAAAATATGGTATTAGTCCAGTCAAAGTCTAAATAATTACGTGCAAAATTTAATCTTGCAGTTTTGTGTGCATTCGTTAAGTGTACTTTCTTAGCATAATGCCGGTAATGCAGTCCAATACGGTGTAAATGATTTCTTATGGTTTGTAAACAAACGTCGTAACGTGCCGCGAAATCTTGGGTACGAGAAAAAGGATGTTCTTCATAATGGTGCTGCATATCTGTACTTTGTTGGTTTGTTATTCGACGAACGCCATGATTATGTTTTCGTCTATCTTCAAGAATGCCCTCTTCAGCGTGCCGTCTGATCCATGTTCTCACTGTGTTCCGACTTATATTTAACACTCGTGATATTTCTCGAATGCCATAGCCTTCCTCACTGAGCACTACAATCCGAGCTCTTTGTTCTGCGAGACTACCCATTATACAATTTAATTTTTAGATATTGAGTTCTAATTTTTTTCTCATTGACTTTACTTGACTTCAGATATACTTTCAGAATGAAATATATTTTTTTTAAATTATATATAATTTTTCTATAATGAAAAGAGTTAGAATTATAAGACAGATTTCAGTTCGAGATTCAAATTATTTCAAATCATTACTGTTTTATCTAAAACATATCTAGTACAATGATAACAAAGTTTAAAATTGCGTAGTTCTGAGGCTAGTGACGCGTTTTTATTAATGTTTATAACGTCCTAAGTGCAACACACACAATAAACCTTACTATTTTGACGGTTTAAAGGAATTATTAGCAAAGTGGGTCATAAATCAGTTGTGCCGATCGTACATACAATAAAATAGATACCGTTTTCGAGTATCTACAAAAATAAACTTAAAAAAAAATTCAGCCCTTGTCGGGGTTTGTAGATACGAAAACCTTGTTGTAGTCGGTATCTTTAAAACAAAATAATATCACAAACGCACGCTTGAGTGATACATTTTGGTTTTCAGAACTATTTTGACTGGAGTATAAAATAATAATGTGATAAATGATGATATAAATATGAAATGATATAAATATGCGCACCTTCTTACAAATGAGTTTTAATTCAGATCTGTGAGCCGTCAACTGCTGTTTGTATTCACCGTTATATGATTATCATATCTGTGCTATTATAAGGATAAACAGTTTGTTTGTTCGTCCATATATTTAAAGCTAATAAATATGTATTATATATACATAATTATGGTAAACTGCAAAGCCGTGGTAACTTATTGGTTAGCAAACTCACACCCAAACCGTTTCCCTTCCTGGCTGGTAAGTGTGCTTCACTTGGGCAGTTTTCTGACATAATGTGCATATTGTTACTATGATAACAAACTATGTAATAAAATGTGTGATACTTTTTATTCCGAGAATCCCCTGGGAATTTTTCCGAGAGCAGTGCGCGCACTAGGATCGGCGGTTTTGATGTGGATTATTTTTCTCGAAAGTACACTTAAAAAGGACATGATCCTGAAAATTTGAGCCTGATGTGTGCAAATCTGGCCTCTGGAGATATTTTTAATTTTGAAAAACGTCGATTTTTCACTAATTTTCAAATATTTGTATCTCAGCTTCTATTTAACTAAAACACTTTTTCGCAGCGGCATTTTTCTCAGTAAGACTTCAACTACAATAGTCATTTCCTTTATTTTTTTTGTCCTTTTACGTACATTAGAATAGAACATAAAATTCCAATAACTATCATACATTCCTAAATTTCTATTTAATTCAATAATCATTTTATGTGCTAAAGATTATGCCTAAAAAGCCATGTTTTTAAATAAAATTTAATTTGTCTTAAAGGAACTGTTAAACTATGACTTGTTCTAGTGTTTCTGCTAGCCCTAGTATACCTACTGTTTGTTTCTTACAGATGTAGCCAAGGTGTGAAAAATTTTATGGATAGTACTTTCTTGGCTGTAGCCTGCGATGCTCAGTTATTGTATTGATTCTATTGTTTAGTGACACCTCTGGTGTTGCAGGCGTCCATAGGCGATAGTTACCGCTTTCCATCAGGTGGGCCGTCTGCCTGTCTGCTGTACTCCAGCGATAAAAAAAAATTAATACGAAAGAAAGTGAAAAGGCAACCATATATTGTGAAAATTATTAAAGAACAAAGAAAAAAATACACAAAACAAATTGTTATAATTTATTAAATGTTGGTGTTGCCAACACAAAGGTATGACCGTATGATGCGTTATTTGAGATGCGACGTTGTTAATGACGTTCAAAATTTATAGATATTAAATTACCGACCAAATTGATAGTTTACTTTCTTTTGACATATTTATATCACCCGCCTTTTCTATAGTCAACATTGGCAGAGTCAATTCATAAACGGCATTGCAGCCATAATTAAAAGAAAAGAAACGATGCTATGCTACGCTATGCTCTTTAACGCATTATATCACAGATCACGCGTTATATTTAACTCGAAAGGCAACATTTGACTAAACAGTTGACATACCTATCTCACGAAAACATATTTAGTAGGTACCCAAAAACTACTCTCTTGCGACTATTGTACATTTTAGAGTAATTTTACACATAAAAAAAAAAGTTGTACTACAGTCTCCAACGTCCTCTTTAAGTTCCCGTCAAAAACACGCTGAAAACATAATGGCAGATTTACACAGGGTCAGTAGCTGTTGCCAGTGCTGGCGCCGAAAACTGATTCATACGATTTACACGCTGTCAGTATTTTGTCAGTAGTCGAGGATGTTTCTTATGGTGTACACACGTTTGTAAAGTCAGTGCGGAAAAATGAATTCATGAAGGGTCAAACCCTTCTAAATTTATTTCTCGTGAAATATTTTGTAATGCGCGCATTTCTTTATTTCTATAATACGCCGAAAAATATGAAGCGGGAATATTGAAGTTAGTGCTGACGCGACAGTACTGTGTATCCATTTCATACCCACAGTACTGTACTGAATGGAAATCAATTTACACGATGGCAGTACCAGGTCAGCACTGATTCGGCAGTGCACTGACGTTAGTTACTGACTCAATGTAAATCTGCCTTAATATGTGTGAATTGTGATCTGTAACTAACATCACACAAAGCTGTATGGACTATGTTTTTTTGCCTGCCGTTGTGGCGAATAAAACAACGACAACTCCCTTTCCTTTGCCAGCCTTTGTGGCAAATTGAAAAAAATACAACGACAACTCAACTCGCCTCGCTCGCGCACAAACTTCAAAATTGATTCACCAGCGTTTGCCACCAGCATTATTTTAAAATAGATTTGGTGTGCTTTTTTTCTATTGTATCTATTAATTTTAAGTGCCGTCGTGTGCTATACTTTAACAACAAAATGCCACCAGAAGAAATCGTCGAACGTTTCAAACTTTTGGGACTTAACGAACAGAAAGCAAAGGAAACACTTAAAAATGGAAATGTTACTAAGTCACTACTAGCCGCTTTGAATGAGGTTAGATATGGCTTTACAATCTTTCAAGAATATAATATTTACGATTCATCTCATTATACATTGTTATATTACAGGTTGATGTACAAAAACTTCCAGCTGGAGCTGGCATGCTGATATATCATTTGGCGACTAAAATAAAACCTCAGATCTTAGGAAAGTTGGGCTTTGCTTGCTCGTATATTGCATCAGGTAAATTAGATTCACCTCTCCGGGTAGATGCTGCTTTAGATTACCTTCTTAGTAATGTAAGTGAAAACAATGTGGATGTCAATGCATTCGAAAAGGCCTGTGGTGTTGGCATAGTTTTCACTCCAGAACAGGTGGAACAAGCTGTTGAAAAGCATATGACTAAATACAAAGAGGAGCTACTAGAAAAAAGATACAGATTTAACTCTGGCATTGTAATGCAGGCTGTGAGGGCTGATCTGCCATGGGCTGATGGGAAAGCTATTAAAAATGAAGTTGACATTCAGGTGAGTCATAGTTCCCTGCTGTTTATTATTAGTTAAAAGGCAGTGAATAATACAATTCTTGAAAATGTTGTACTTTATTTTTAGATTCTTGATTTATTGGGTCCTAAAACTGAAGCAGATCTTGCACCTCTCCCAAAGGCTGATAAGAAAGCTAAAAACAGTAGTAATATAAATAAAAAATTACTCAAAGAAGAAATTAAAGGTAAAGTTGCTTTAAATATACAAATCCAGGTAAACCTTAAACAGTGTACTATTCTTTGTTATTAGTCACTTGTATTTAAATTATTATATACATTATTTACACATGAATATCAGTAAAATTATAAAAACAATTTTTTCAATTTAAGAAAATCAGTCTGAAAGAACAGAGTTATCTAAAGAAGTGATTGGTGCAACATCCATCAATGAATTAATGAAGAAACTGCCTTTCCATACACCTGGAGAAAACTTCAAGTCTGATGGTTATGTGGTCACACCTGCCACAAAGAGACTATTGAAGGAACATCTCGAAATCACTGGAGGAAAGGTTAGAACCAGATTTCCACCAGAACCCAATGGTATTTTGCATATTGGACATGCTAAAGCTATAAATATCAACTTTGGTTATGCAGCTGCTCATGATGGACTGTGTTTCTTAAGGTATGATGATACCAATCCTGAGAAAGAAGAAGAAAAGTTCTTTGTTGGTATTAAGGATATGGTTAAATGGTTGGGTAAGTTCTTTGACACTTTTGTTTTTATTAAAGTACATACTGATGTAGATTTTTATTTAGGGCTATTAGGTCTCTTTTCCACAGCCTAATCAACCCTTGATTTACTACATGTTATTTCCGTTCTAAGAATAACGAACAGAAAACTTTGTAATAACACTTAAATATGTTTTTTATTAGACCATGTGAATTATGGTAATAAGACTTTTGCTAGTAGTTTTCATTTAAAGTGGTTCAATTCAATTAATGATTATAAATGCATGTCTCTACAGACCACAGGCCATAAAATAGCCAACTTTTGGTTGTGAGTGGCTAAGGGGTGTGGAGAGGTGGACTGCAGGTTCACCAAAGCTACTTGTGATGTTATGCCATTTATCGCTTCCACCCCAGGAGCTTGAGCCTTAGCTTTAGCAAGCTCCACTGCATGCCAGCTGGTTAGTTCAAGCATGGAGGTGGGGGCCTTGCCTTGGCCCCCTGGAATTGGGTCTAAGGTGTTGCTACTCACCTAAACCTTCACCACAAAGCCCTCCTGCAGGTTAATAATAATTATTATTATCATGATAATACCATTGTTGCCTGTTAGTTTATATTTAAACTAAGTACTGGTTCAATTCTATTAATAATAATTGTTATGGTAACAAGACTGTCTATTACTTTTCATTTAGTGAAGCATTAATTAGTTTCATTAAAGTGAAGTATCTGGTAATAGTGGGTTGTGCATTCATTTATATCATATGACACATGTTAAAAATTAAAGTCAGTTTTTTTGTTTATCAGGTTACAAGCCCTACAAAATAACCCATTCATCAGATTATTTTGATCAGTTATATGAATGGGCCGTGCAATTGATTAAGAAAGATCTAGCTTATGTCTGCCATCAGAAGTCTGATGAAATTAAAGGCTTTAATCCACCACCATCCCCTTGGAGAAACAGGCCTCTTGAGGAAAGCCTGCAGTTATTTGAGGTAATTGTTTTATTTTATATATCATACAACATAAAAGAGCCAATGCAAATATGAACATAACCTTTGATTACAATAACTATTGCAAAGATATCAATTTTCTAAAATTCCTTTAGGATATGAAGAATGGCAAGATTGATGAAGGTGATGCAACTCTAAGAATGAAAATAACTTTAGAGGAAGGAAAACAAGACCCTGTGGCATATAGAATAAGATTTAAACCCCATCACAGGACAGGCAATAAGTGGTGCATTTATCCTACCTATGACTATACACACTGTTTGTGTGATAGTATCGAACATATCACACATTCTCTTTGCACCAAAGAATTCCAGTCAAGACGGTATTTATTTTATTATATTTTTTCTTTATATCAAAGGAACAACAAACATTAATATACATAACAAATACATTTAATAATTTGATAACAGTTTTGCAAATACTCTTCATACATGAAAATCTTTTTTGTGTAAGTTGCTACATTTCTTGCTTACAATATCTTTGAAACATATGTGTAGCATAATGGTTATAAACATTTTCCATGTATGCCAACCACTATTCTTCCTGTCAATGTACAAGTTTCCTAACAAATTCTTTTTCCATCATCGTTAAAACCCAAATGCAAAATAATGAAATTGTCATTGATAAAGTATATATTGAATTTTGCTTAAAATATCCCTTAAAGACATGTAAAATCAATTTTCCAGGTCATCATATTACTGGCTATGCAATGCATTGGATATATATTGTCCCGTACAGTGGGAGTATGGGCGTTTGAATGTGAATTATACTGTTGTATCAAAAAGGAAAATAGCAAAACTTATTGATGAAGGAATTGTTAAAGGTATCTGTAATTTGAATTACTGAATAGAGCTAATTATGTACAGTGCAATATGTTTCACTTTCAACCAGTGTTTTTTTATTTAAAATCTAAAGTTTTTACATATATTTCATACTAGCTGCGCCTGCGGTTTAACCCGCGCGGTGATGGATAAATCATTATATTTTGGATAATTCACACTATATCTTTATAAATTATAGCCTATGTGTTATTCTGATGTGTTAGCTATATTACTGTATAGTTTCATCAAAATTAATTCATAGAGAGTAACAAACATACATCTATACATCCATTCTTACAAACTTTCGCGTTTATAATATTCATAGAGATATGAACTTATAGTGAGACAGTAGTAGGTACTGTATCACATTTGTTTAATACAAATTGAATCTATTGTAAAAATATCATTACTAAAATACTGGTATTTTATGATTTCTAGTATTGTTTTTACATAATAATCATAATTTATGTTTCAGATTGGGATGATCCGAGGCTGTACACGTTGACTGCCCTGCGTCGTCGTGGTCTTCCTCCAGCTGCTATCAATTCATTCTGCGCTGGTTTGGGCGTTACTGGAGCCTTGGGCGCAGTGGATCCCACAATGCTAGATGCCGCTGTTAGAGATGTACTTAATGTTACTGCACCTAGGTAAATTAAGTCTCTATTATGCAAGTTTGTGTCTTAGTATATTAAATTATTCTCCATGGCCTTCAGTATGAACCTACGACGTAAATAACGTTGTTTCAATATCAAGGGCCTTTATTTAAACCATGCCATTAGCCTTCCTATCGCTTGACATAAGTTTACCATCATAGTAACCAATCGTGACGTCACACCCGATACAACTCTCCAAGACAATACTTCTTTACCTTAAGTAATGAGGGACTGTTAGACTAAATTGTTATCTGCTATGGATGCTAGATGGAAACCATCCATAACTATATTTTACTATACTTATACCAAAATTTATGACAATAAAATACAGATATTATTAAGTTCGAGGCGTTTTTGCGTTTGTTGGAATTCTAAGCTCCAAATTTAAATTTCCTTGTACAATCGGCAAAAAGAGGTTAGTTAATTTTAAAGAAGAATAGTAGAGTGGGTACCTCGGGTGAAAACCTATTTAGGCACTCGAACTTCGAGGCCCTCGCTTTAAACTTTTATGAGTGTGTTTCGCTATTTAGTATAGTATTGGATTGGCCCTGAAGGCCCACTTGAAAAATTCAGCCTGTATTTATTTTATGTCTTTTACAGGGCCATGGTGATATTAGAGCCATTGAAGATCACAATCACTAACTTCCCCAGTGAGAAGCCTATACAAGTAAATGTTCCTGATTTCCCTAATGAACCAGAAAAGGGCTCTCATAGTGTGATATTCAATAAAATAATTTATATAGAAAAAAATGATTTTAACGAAGAACTAGAAAAAGGCTACAGACGTCTAACACCAACGCAGTCTGTTGGACTAAGGCATGCAGGTTATGTTATAAAGGTAATGTCACATATTCATTCATTTGAAAGGACTGTTTAACATAGCAACACACTTCGATTCTGTACCCTGTGTGAACATAACAAATGCTGATTCATATCTAAGTCTATAGAGAAGAATTTAACAAGACACACATTGTAAATATTCCAATAATTATTTTAATCATAATTATGGTCTTAGTAAAATTCCAATATTTGATATTTGAATGCAAGGACTCACACTAACATTTGTTCAAGGTCTGACTGATAACAATTTTTAAGATTCCATAGTAAATGAGGAGTGAAGGGTTCTTTAGTTTAACAATAACAATATAAATATTCATGATATGGTGAAAACCGTAACCATTATAATTTCGTTGTGCTCACCTGTATAAACATATCCATGTGTGTTAACCATTATACATGGATTCTGATAAAATTATGCATCTATAAAAGTGATGAAATTCAAATGTAATAATGACTTTCCAAAAATAAATAGGGATTGCATATAGTCTATAAAGTGTACACTAAATAATCTATAGTTTCTATAGTAAAATATTAACTCATAATGTCCCTAGGCTGCAATTTCTTTATTTTAGGAGAAAATATGGCACACTAGCTATGTGTAGTATAGTTGCAGGTTTCCTAACGATGTTGTTGTGAGTTTACCCCGCGGCCCAACCGCGGGTCAAACTGGTGCGTGACTCTTGTTTAAACACAGGCGTTAATACAGGTTACATTGAATTGATGAAATGTATTTATGTCCAATTTCAGTATTAAAACTACATTGAAACAAAATCGATCCATTACTCCAAATACTTTTTCTGTCAACGCTTAACAGATAGACAAATCAAGTTACTATCGCATCTTTTTATAGATGATAATTTTTTTTATCGTTAAACTTGAGAAATGATGGTCTCCCATACAAACTTTCATTCTTTATTTCAACACGTTCTAATTTTTAATTATTAATCTATCTATCTGTAAACTACATAAATGGCAAAAATTACAGAAATGACCGAAGTGACCAAATTTAGGTACCAAAATTACTAAAATGACCAAATTGCCCAAAATGATCAAAATGACCAAAATAACCAAAATTTCAAATCACAAAAAACCTATCCTACTTTATGGGATAAGTTTTACATAAATCTATCTCATTATCCGGGATAAACAGTATCCACTGCCCACCCTCGAAATTAAAGTTACATATATACCAAATTTCAGTCAAATTGGTTCAATAATATTTTCGTAAAAGCATAACAAACAAAGAGACAAATATATTTTTATTCCGAAAACTATCCAATTTTTCGGGATAAAAAGTATCCTATGTTCATCCTCGGAATCGAGTATGAACATAGAATATGATGATGTTGAGGATGAACATCTAGCATTAGCATTAATATATACGGAGTTTTAGCCAAATCGGTCAGAACAGAACAGACAGACAGAGTTACTTTCGCATTTGTAATATTATAATAATAGACATTAATAGGAATAGGGATTTAACTGATATTGATTAACTTAGATGTTGTTTCTGATCAATTAATTTTTATTGTATTGCATTCTCTATATCCTGTAATTTTTAAAATATTTAGTATTAAAAGAAATTACCCTCTTAGTCAATCAGTATCGATTTTGCATTGTTTCCAGGTTTCCAAAATAATAAAAGACACATCTGGAAAAGTTCTTGAAATAGAATGTACGGCTGAATCAACAGACTTTGCTGAAAAACCCAAAGCATTCATACATTGGGTGTCCGATCCTATCAACGTCGAAGTTCGACTTTACGAACCTTTGTAAGTATATTCATGAATCAATAACATTTCACATATTTCAATGATGTTGAACTGCCGCACTCGAAGATGATTTAAAGATTACCAAAATTGTAATAGAGAAGTGACATTCTTGTAATACTTTTAACACACTACACAGATACTATAATATTTTATCTGTGTATAAAAACTTAATTATCTGAAAGTTCTACACAGTACGGAGATATGATAATATACGAAATAATACATTCCCTCGAAATTCTTCAAATTAACTAGACGCGTTTGTGCTTGCGGAGTGTTTACACAGTATTACAATGAGATGGCGATTTTTGCTTTTGGATTTGATGGACAGCTGGTCTACAGAGGATTCTGATTTGAATTTAAGGCACGTTGCATTACTGGAATAAACAAAAACGCCTGCCTACCGATGCCGTATGCGTGAGAGACAGGGAAGCTAGACAGACTGGCGCTGTAAGGCGTTACGTAACGAAGCTGTTTACCCACCCATAAGAAGTTATCACTTAAAAAATACTCAATATCATCATTTAAAATGAATTGAATACAAAGTTGAATATTGCTTATTATATAAATATAAATGGCTTTATCTAACTCTCGAGACGGACGGACATAACATAATTGTTGTCTGTTTTCCGAAATGAGGAGCGCTTAGCTCAACAGTGGGACATTTGATAGGCTCATAGTTTTCATATTATACGTGTAAATAGGTATAAATGTGTCTAAGACGATTAATGCTTTTATGTATCAGATTCAAACACAAAAACCCAGAGGATCCCAACGAAGTACCTAACGGCTTTTTGTCTGACTGTCGGGAAGATACATTGAAAGTTGTGAATGCTTACGCAGACATCTCCTTGAAGGGAGCCCAAGTGTACGATAAATTCCAATTCGAGAGAATTGGTTTCTTCTCTTTAGATCCCGATTCAACGGACGCTAATGTAAGTACAATTTCGTCGTTAGACTTCCTCAAACTAGTAATTAATAAGAGCGTTTTAAAAAGGTATTTTTTTAAGAGAACGAGAACTTATTTTTAATTAAATATTTATTTATTTTAACTATATGTAAAGACCAGTGTACAATTCACCGACTGTTTTAGTAAAAAATGGAGTTATTAAAACGTCTACAAGGCTTTAGAAGATATACTATAAAATTCACACTTACTTATATGGTGAGCGATCTGAGTATTGGTAAAATTTATAAAATGAATGGGTTTTTTAACATGAGACTTACACCTTTGTGTTAAGTTATCCAAGGTGGGGGATACTATTTTTTCTATCCATTCGTTTGCCTTACAATTGACTAAAATTTGATATGAACTTCATACAAGTAATGTCAATATACAAAAATGGTAAAATAAAAAAAATATATAGAAAAACCTGGGCCAGCGCCAAAAACTACCGCAGTCAGCTAGGAGATTGATTAAAATAAGAATTAAATAATGGATTATTATTTTATAATGTTGTGTTTTCAATTGCGTTACGTTCTTGATTTTTAAATTAAGGAGCAACATACTTTAAATATGTTTTGAGCTCAATGCCATTATACGACTTGTTTAAATATTAATTCTTTTAACCCAGAATTAATGAAAGGATTATATTTTTAGTATTAGTTATTCTTAGTGCGTTTTTAATCACAGAAACTACGTCTATACGGCCAGAAACAGAAATCTACATAAAAATGTTTTAATACAACTATTATGAAAAAGACTAAAAGTAATATAAAATATAATACAAATACATTAAAGTGGATATTATATTAATATCTTCAAAAATACATTATGCTCGAACGAGTTCTTACAATTACATAAGTTTTAACAAATTATTTGTTCAATGTAATGTAGTTTTCATTCAAAGTTCTAATGAAGAGCAGTTTTCTTTTAAAGTCTTGTACAAAGTAAGTAAAGCAAACATTGCCGCTATTATTACATAATACCTACTTTAAAAAGACGTTCAAAATATTATTTGTGTCAAGGCATGGGAATCAATACTGTATTACAAATCTATGGGGAAAATGTAAATTAGTATTACATCATGGACTTTTATTTATTTAACGTAACTGTTCTATTTTCTTTGCAGATGGTGTTTAATAGAACCGTTTCTCTAAAAGAAGATACTGGAAAGTGATTAAACCGAATTCTATATTTGTAATTTATTACATTATTCTATTGATTAATAAACAGTTTTTATAGTAACCTGCTCTTTTCATCTATCTATCTATAATATTATACAATTCTAAACATGCCGTCTCTGTACATTTAAGCTATTAAAAAAACTGGAATAGACCATATAAACGCAGGAGAACACAATGCAATTTATTTTAGATTTTTTGCCTGTTGTTTCACTGATCGACAGCGAATTCTGTTACTTAAATCTGCGCTACTTATCCTGGTAATCCCGCGGGATATTTTCTGGGAATAGTTTAGAATGGCCAAATTTTCACTGATCGATAGCAATATTTATGTAATGTGTGATATTTTTATTCCGGCAATCCCACGGGAGTTTTCCCGGAAGCGGTTTGAAGTTGTTTGGGTGCATAAAAATTGGCTTGTTTCCACACAATATTCACTGAAACAGTAGCTTAGATCTTTTTTAAAATGCTGCGGTACTTTTTGTCCCGTGAATTTCAAATCAAGCGTGTACGAAGTCGCGGGCAAATCCTAGTTATATAATAATAATACATAAAGCATAACACATTAATACTATCTATAACATGTTTTTGGTAGATGGAAACTTGATTACAACAAATGGACAAATAATTATGAAATCAATGATCAATCATTCGAACACAGCGGACTTGATAGCAGTAAAGGACTCGGGGTCCCAGTCTGTTGATATGCTGCTGATTTATAATTAAAAATACTCTAATAATAACAACTTATGATGCAATTGTCATTTTTTCTTTTTTACGTATAGAAATGATATGTGTATTGTATACTGTTTTAATGCATACAAAAATAAACTGACAAAGTGTCGCTCAATTTAGTGTTGCTTTTTTTTATTTAATAAAAGTGTCCAGTTAACTAAAATATATAATATTATTGTTATAATTGTATGGTTGCAAATAAAAACATATAAAGTCTCTCTAATATCTTTAATTAATTGACAGGGTGCCAATCATTTTTGCCATTAATAGTACACCTAATTGAGTATAAAAGTGAAACAATTTTACTATTATATTCTTACAATTATAGTTTTAACCGAGTTAGCCTATTCTAAAAAAGGAGGATTTTTTATATCGTTGCTTATTTTACAAATATTTAAGTATCTGAAGAGTGAAAATTAATTAATATGTACAAGTTATTTTTTTGTAAAATTAGTGCACAGGCAGTTATTTTTGAAACAAAAGTCCTAACGGAGAAAGTCGAGAAGTTGAAGGTTTAAACCTAGTCATCAAAATCAAACATCCAGTGAGAAATATTTTGTTTATTTTGGCATAATTATTAGTAAACTTCAGTCTGTGCGGGCATGTAATGGGAAAGTAGTAGGAAGGGCGCGAGGCGAGGGTTGGGGCGAGGGTGGCGGGCGGCGGTGGGCGGTGGGCATTATCGAGCGTGGGCGGCGCCAGCCGCGCATGCCACTCCACAACACCCCGCCGTGCCGCGCCATGCACAACCATACCGATACATCTCGTTGTAAAACTCAAGCACGATATCTCATATTCACGTGCGAACATTCGACGATGTAGAAAACTAGCATCAATCTTATTGTTAACCTAAGGTAAGTACTAAACAAACTATTTTTTCCCGTATCCATGACCTGTGCCTGGGATATATATAATCCTGTCCTGTTCATTACTATGGTCCCAAGAATGTGGTTCAAGTGCGTCGTGTTGACGTGTGTGTGTGACGTAACTGGGTGAAACCTTTCTAGTTTTGGTTAGTAATTAATTTTTTAATCGCTAAGCAAATATGGTACTTAATCAGAGTGCGAAGGTGTATTGTCTTCATTAGAATAAGGGCGACTGTTTGTTAGAAACGATCGCATAATATTTTGTTTCAGTTATTTATCGATATAGAAAATGCCTAAGGATATTTATTGCTTCATTAGCCAACTAAAAATAAACCGCTTAGTCCTTGAATATACATAGCGTATACAAGTACACGCACACATTATGCGCAATGTAATGTCCTTGACGGCCCGTAATCTCCTTTACGAATTTCAGCTGGTAAAAGTAATGTCGATTTTGAATCAATTTATAACCTGGTTTACTTAAATGTTGACTTAATTGATACTAATTATAGCGGTTCTTTGGTCTTTCTCTTCCATCAAAGTTAAGTCTACCAATGTTGCTGCCTTTTTGCCATAACTAAATTCATTTCAACAGAGTACATAATATTTGTGTACTCATTTGTAGAATACCAGTTTAATATTGATTGTACTTATGAATACTTCTCAAGGTCATATATGTGTATAATAAGGCTGCTTGTATAATCTTCATTTATGAGTCTGATGCTTTACAAAATATATCTAAAAAGGCCAAGTAATTTTACATATATTTTTGTGTCATTATACGTAGGTGAAGCTCGTATGGAAATATTTGAATTTATGAAGCAGTTCTTTCCGCTCAACAGGCTTATCTAGCTGTTATCAGCTGGCAACGGCTGTAACACCATAATGCTGGTGCCATTTGCTAAATGTTACAAATGATTTGCATTAC
Organism: Dendrolimus pini; assembly: GCA_949752895.1. NCBI lineage: Eukaryota > Metazoa > Arthropoda > Insecta > Lepidoptera > Lasiocampidae > Dendrolimus > Dendrolimus pini. The sequence continues at coordinate 12,788,152 of OX457130.1, forward strand.
TATCGTACATGAACGACCTCATTTGTTTATCCTCTTGTACTATTTTACGAAATAATTTAAAATATCGTAATCCTGATTACTAATCATCTTTTAGGATATTAGAGTTTTCCTCACGGCTTTGCTCGCGTATCCCGCAAGCAATGCTCTATTCCAGGAAAAGTACTCCCGTCCCTGTTATTGAAAGTACAATACCAAGTAATCACTACGTGTAACACAGTATGGTTGAACTGTTCGACCTGATACCCCCTACACCATTCCATCTTCGGACAACAAGGCGCTCTGGGTTACGTCATGCGAAGGAAACACTGTCTTCACGTTCCTTCTGCGTACGGCAGATCTATAAAATGCACTACCAGACTCCGTTTTCCCTAAAAGTACAATCTGTGCGTGGATTTAAGTATCGTGTGAATAGGTATTTTCTAGGGAAACGTGCTCCATCTTCGATCGTGTCATTGTTTGACATTAGGCGTTATCGGGGTTAAATGCGGAAGCTACTTATCAGAAAACAACCGGTTTATTCCTATGACCCTATTATATTAAGAGATTAAAATCTCTAAGTTAATTTCTCCTCCGTATATATTGTTACACGTAAAACGCAGTTTATTACCTTTCCTGCATTCGGAGTTCTTTTGTTTACTTCATATATAAAATTCGTTTGCAATTAAGAAAAACATCCTATTGTATCGTACTTGTTTTATGGCCGTCATTAGTGTCGAACTAATCCTTGTTGTTATTGCATTGCGGCGAAGCTTGCCAGGGGTGCGGATTAACTCAGTGAACGCGGTCCTTTGTTCTATTGTACAGTTTAGTATAAAACAATACCCGAACGGAGGGGTGGGGCAGTCAAGCGATGATTACGATACTAGCAAGACGTCTGTAGTAGATTCGATTATCGATATAGCGACGGACTTTGCGTGTGTTATTGAATCGTGCAGTCTATACAGTGTCTAGTTATATTTGTACCAGTTTTATACGTGTTTGTACAGTTCTAATAAACTCTATAAGTAATTCTAACCGCATTTTATTCGAGTCCTGTGTAGCTCGTAACAATATTATAATTAAAATTAATTCCCTCGTTTGTTCTTAACCAAGTCAGTGACAAGCGAACGATCAATCGATGATTATATCTGCCGTTAAACAGAACTCTGCGTGGCTTTGGACTCCCATTTTAGCAGAACCTTAAATAATTCCCTTTTTAACGCATTTGCTTAAAAAATGAATTTACGAAGAATTATACATTATTCGAAAGTTTAAAATTCCGCACCACACAACGGAATATGCGGTAAGATAGGTACTCTCACCTAAGTACATTTTCGCCGCATACTCCGTTGTATAGCGCCATGCGTCACCTTTACGGTTTTCTATTTCCAACAAAATATGTAAGAATTCCACCAAAGAGTTTCACATTACGAGGACAAATAAGCTGAATGATCGAACCTCCTTGGAAGCGCTGTTGATCAATACATTTGAGTCCCTTTACTACTTTGGAGGTCTTCAAGAAGTAGTTATAATTTTCACCACGCACGTGATGCCATTTGCAAATTACTGTTAATTCCCAAAACTAGTGACCTATCTGTATAATATCTTTAAATTTGGCTGTTAAAAATAATCTTATGAAAAACTTTGTTACCTCTTGTACTGTTTTCTCGCAAATGTGTTGAATAACATTATATAACAACTTTTCATAAATACAACGTTAACTAGTTGTTAAAGTGCTCTGCTCTATAAATAGTACTTTCGTTTTAGATCTGACGCCATTTTTTAATTTAATTTTTGTTGAGAGTTCGTCTCTATTAACGTCATCAGCGACATAGGTGATGGCAAATGTCAGACCTTGTACTAACAAATTTTCCAAGGTGCCCCTTTGATAGCATTGGCGAAACATTAATAAATAAGTATGGCCTATAAAAAGCTTTTGTAAGGATAGATAGGTTCTCTGGGAGTTTCAATTGATGTGGGTGTGGCGTTTCGAATAAAATATTAATAACGCACTATTACTCCCTTTTATTTTTATGTTTCGTTTTTTATCGTATTCTTCAAAAGTCCAGCAGGGAAAAATAATCGTTTTTTTATAACATATTATCTTTTACGTTTTAGTTTGTATATGTATGATAATGTATATAAAAAAACACGTAAATTTCCACATTCAGAATATAAAAAAGGTTAATTTAATCAAAAATTGAAAACGTGTAATTTTTCTTTTTTCACGTATGTAAAACAAGTAATTAGGCCTAAAAGATTTTTTTACTTTAGAGCTGGTTAAACATTTCTGAAAATATACTCTTGTGACAACGGCGCGATACTGACACTGGGCAGGATTAGTCCACAAATCCCAATACTTTTAGAATGGAAGATATAATTCTTCGTGATTTGAGCGAGCTATGCTTGAGATTTCTCTTATGGATGAAATTCATAACAAGCATATCCAAAGAGAAGCAAAGTAACTGACATGTATCGCAAATATGTAAACTGAAGTGATCGTGGTCCGGTCATGTCTGTCACAAAACTGATGGCCGCTGGAAAAAACGAAGCCTTGGCGTGAAAGCCGTACTTGGCAAACGTAGTGTAGGAAGCTCTTCCTTACGGTGGACTGATAATTTGCGGAAGGTCGCCAGTGGAGGCTTGATAGCTAGTCTTGGGGAGTGTTGATGCAAATTTAAAAAGAGCCTAGAACTATTGACGTTGATAGATAATAATAATAATAATAATTCATAAACTCTCAACTGTTAGGCCCGGGTTTCTCTTTTGCAGGAAAACTGACGGTTTTAGATTCGGTTTCTCACGGTAGGTGTACCTTCACGATCGGAATGTAGTAATTGTAAATCTACCTCGTGCTATATTATAAGACTTCTAACCAATTAGCTTACTTCATTGTTATTAGCAAGTACTACATTGAGAAAAATCAAAAGAAAGTAAAATTTATTACAATAGCAAGTAAATATGACCATGTCTCAGAATTTCGTGATAAGCTTAAATTACCTATTCGCTTTCGCCGGAATGTTCACCTACTCTCACTTTTACACAATATCCTTTACAATCCCTTTTCTCCCCAATATTTAAAAGAACTTTTTAGTTTTCTCTACCAATCTCATTCCTGCAATTTGCGCTCAAATGAAAATCTTTTATTAATAAAAGTAAAAACTTCGTTTAAAAAAACCGACTTCAAAAACTAAAATGTATAAAATAACTTATTTCTAAAGCTATTATTATTAATATATATTATCTAAAACATCTTAAAGTCGGTGCTTAGTAATTTTCAAAATATAGTAATTTTTATGTTTTAATTTGCACCGACTTCAAGATGTTTAAGATAAAATATTATATTAATAATAATAGCTTTAGAAATAAGTTATTTTATACATTTTAGTTTTTTAGTTTTTGAAGTCGGTTTTTTTAAACGAAGTTTTTACTTTTATTTGTTACTTTTTAGTGTCTAGCTATGTATGGGTGGACACACGAATGGTGCCACGCTTCTTAAAAAATATAGGTCCCAAGAAACCAGAAAAAAAGAATGTTCGTAAAATAAAAACTACGGGGCCAAACTATGTCAAATTTTTAGGGGACCACATGGCAGCTATTCCGCGTCGAACAAAAAAGAATCACGTAAATCGAATAATAAATCTCAGAGTAATCGGTGTACATATGGAACGGAGTGAAAATTATTTCCATGAAAAATGTTCATAAAGTGAAAACTACTGGGCCAAACTATGTAAAATTTTTAGGGGACCAATTGGAAGTTATTCCGCGTCGAAAAATAAAAAAACACGTAAATCGGATCATAAATCACGGAGTAATCGGCGAACATACATAAAAAAAGTAACAAAAAAAAAATCCCGACGAATTGAGAACCTCCTCCTTTTTTCGAAGTCGGTTAAAAATACCTGCACACACTTCTTCCTTCATAGGAAATTCTTTTGGTGTACAGGCTGTTCGCCTGTGGAACTCCCCCCTCCCTTTACCAATCAGACAAGCTAAATCAATTTCTACATTTAAAAGTATGGTCACTGACCATTATTGGTCCATTAAATAAAAATCGTTGCATTAAATTAATGTATCTATTGTTTGAATGTATATATATTTATAATATCATCATATATCTAATTATATATGTATATATGATTATCTATATGTATATATATAAGTAGTATAAGTATATAGTACTTTATTTAAATTTAATTTTTTTATAATACACCACCAAAATTCTTATATTTAAATTTCGTTTCAAATCTCCTGACACGGGGTTGCCTGGAAGAGATCGCTATAAGCGATAAGGCCGCCCATTGTTCTAATACAAATGTATCCGTATCAATTGTCTAGATTTAAGTTTATGGTGAACAATAAAGAGTTTTCATTCATTCATTCATTCATTCAAGTACCGCATTGAGAAAAATCAAAAGAAAGTAAGATTTAAGAAATAAAAACTATCAAAGTTCGTAACTTTATTAAGATAAAAAAAGCTACCGCTTTAAATGTCTTTTCGAGAGTAAACGTGGCTACTATAGTAGAACTATTTTCTCCGTGCAGTTTGGGTCATAAATCAAACTCGGCCTCAGCCCGGCTAGGGCGGTGAGCATGTTGCGCGGGCGCAACGCCATTAACGATAAAAACTCATTCTTATCAAAAAAAGATTATCATTCTTATAAAAATCATTATTATCTTTGTTGTTGTTAATTTTAAACTTAGATATAAGTATTTATATTTATTTTTAATATAACTTGTTACATTCTAAACTTTTATACTTATAGTTTTTTAATACATAGATACCTAATTAATAATTTATTTTAAATCATTATTTTAATAAATACGTTGTTTTATCTATTTTTTTCGTTCATTTATATCACTAACCCACAAAATGACAAAACTAAATACACTATCCATAACGCTTATCGACAACAATAATGCGTATCTCTATGCCTGCCCATAAGGCCCGTGAGTGGAAGAGAGAGCGAAATAATCGCTTCACTGCTCTGATTTTATATGACCCAAACTGCACGGAGAAAATAATTCTACTCTAGGCACGTCCCATGTTTACAGATGGATCGCATAAAGCGTTCATTAGTCTTTGTCAGGTGGCGTCGGCACGAGAGTCCGAAGTGGCAATTAAGAACTAGTCACTGAAATATTAGACACCCGATACTCTGTGTTATTAATTGGACAATGAACCCTGTCTCGCTCAAGATCCAGACGCTAATGATTCTTCACGTACTCACAATTCACATTAATATTATATAAATACTCCCGAAACTCCCGCGGGATTCCTAAGGCACCAAGTTCCACAGCATTTAAAAAAGAATGAAAGCTATCGTTTTAGTGAAAACTGTGTCGGAATAACCAATTTTTAAGGGCTTGTGTTTAAACGCCTACCAGAAATGCACCTATTTTACTACCAATAAATTCGAAAAGCCTGCCAGAATGGATAAATGCCCACCAAATTGTGTTTCAAGAAGTGTTGTAGAAATGAAGCTATTTTCCTTTTTATGCTATGCCATAAAAATATACAAACGTCTTTAAAGCTAATTTAAGACCTAAAATTTTATATTATCGCTAAATAGATATTACCAATATTTTCTTTCACCACTTTCAATTTAGTCATTTTTGCTGAGGCAAAAAAGCAAACAGTCGAACGTACAATTATTTTTAATACCAAATATAATATTGCGTATTCCAAACACATGTTGCTTGTTCATTGTTTTATGAATTTGATTAAAATATGATAATATAGCCAAATAAATACTTCAGTCTCAATATTACTGCAACACAAATGATTAAGGTAGGTAAAAAATGAATCACTAGTAGGAAAATAAAAAAAGAAACAAAAGTTAAACGAAGTTATGTTTTATTATATTTATAGGTACTTCTAAGGTTAATTTGTACTTAAGATTTATCAATGGCACTTCAAGGAACACAATAGTTAAAAGCAGTCAATCTCCCTGGGCGTCGGAGTGAATGCTCCGAACGCAACCGGGATTTAACGCTCGGACGATGAAGAATCACATAAACTTTTAAAAAAACTAACAAAAGAAAATAATTATTGAATCAACAGAGGTTTTTTAGATTTAGCTGGGCGTACTCTCTTTCTCTTCTCACCAATAGGGATATTCCTAGCTTCAAGAGGTGATTCCACGTACTTCAGCGTGACAATGTGTGACGCTTGCGTGACGGGATTGCGTCCTGCGGTCTGTGCCTCACATGCCGGTGGCGGCTGTGCTGGTTGCAGGGTAAATAAGTAAAGGGAAACGACTGTAATCTTAGTTTAACAATAATATATTCTGGATTCAGGTTGGATAATTTGATTACACTTAAACTATTTAGAACTGTAATTTTCGGTTTGAATGTTAGTGTTAAAACTAAATAAAGTAAAACAATATTTGGTGGGCATTTATCCATTTTGATAAGCAAAAAGAATTTAAATACAAAACGTACAATTATTCTGATGAGTGTATATTTATTTTGGAACGTAAAACGTTGTTTTTTAGGCACCTCGGTATAGAGTGGATTAAATTTATATGAAGATATATATTTTATTTGGTGCTTAGTCTAAGGGACAAAAAATATTTTTGGTGAGCATTTAAATTGTACTCATTTTTAACCACCCGAACAACTTCGAACCGCTGCCAGGAAAATTCCCGAGATAAACAATATCACAGATTTTAATACATTAACATTTACTATCGATCAGTAAAAAATCACACTGTGATTCGTTTTTTTTAAAACTAGCCATTTAAAAAAATTATAAAAAAATTCTGCGGGTTTCCCCGAATAAAAAGTAGCGCAGATTTTAAATTTAAGAATGTGCTCTCGATCACCAAAAACCGCAGCGAAATCGGCCTAGTAGTTTTTAACTGAATCCCTAACAACAAACAGGATATCTAGAACAAATTGCATCATGTTCTCAATCGTTTATATAGTTTATACCATTTGTTTTTTTTAAAGCTTCGATGTACAGACACGTCATGTTAAGAATTTTATAATATTATAGAAAAAAAGAAATAAAGTTACTATTGTTTTGGAACTGGGTACATATTTACTTTTGATAATAGGGGATGTATTGTGCAAAGGATATATATATATATATATATATATATATATATATATACGTACTTTACAATCTATATAAATAAAAATTAATCGTAGAAATTTATGTACGCGCATGACTTGAACAATGACTTTACCTAAAAACATTTGTTTTTTTGTGTGTTGGGTCCTCGGATTATTTAGATTTACAATTAGAACCGGCAGGTTGTACCGGGATCGGATGCTAGGATCCTCCTAATCTCCTGAACCGATTTTGGTGATTTTTATGTGTTTAGGTGGGTCCTCGAGTATTTTAGATTCATAATTGAAACCTGTCGGTGGCGCTGGGAACGGGACCTAGATTTTTATTTTTCCAGAGCTAGACACCGTCTACCGGGACCTCTACTTTCATATAATGTAATGAAATTTAAGTGTGGTAAACTCCAAAAAAGCTGGAAAAAAAATTCTTAGAAGCTTTATTCTTGCAATCGTTAACAAATCCAATTTAGACCGTAATATAATCTAGTAGACTTAGTTCTTAAAATATAAATTCTTGCTAGGAAAAGGCCGAAATTAAGTTCACTTTATGTTGGCCAAGAAGATCTTAAATTTGTAATAAACTCCGGAATAAAGTTAATACCATTAAAGATACAATATTACTTTTTATATTATTCAGGCGTATCCGAGCTTTAAAAGTCTTTAAGAGCAATCAATTTTCTTTATACTGCTTCTTATACTATGGCAATAACCGCTCGCTGGGCACTTTTACGTCTTTAATAAAATGGGAGAGGTTGCTATTTTGATCGTTTACAAGTTATACCGATTACAAAGTAATTAAAAGACATTTAAAAAGAAATAAAAAAAATATAATCCATCCTAACGTTGTCTTCTTGAATTTTATCTTAATGTTAAGCAATAAAGTGTATTTTATTCTGTTCTAATCTATTCTAAAAGTTCCTTAATAAGTTTATGTAATAATACGTACTTGTTTAGTATTTAGATTGAAAGTCTATGATAGCCAGATATTTTTTATGTTATTTACAACACTACTTAATTCACAAGCTTATTGAGTTTCTCACTCATATTGTAGTAAAAAGTATGAAACGCTACGTGAAATATTGCTTTTAATTTTTCACCAAGACTGCAATTATTTAATCGCCTTTTCAGGAAAGTGAAACGTGTTTCCTATTTACTAGAGCATTCTAGACTGGTTTGCCTGTATTCTTGTGCTTTGTATTACGGGAACTCTAGCGGGACTGAATTTCAATGGAAATCAATTTACCACTCCTGTCGTAGATATGGGGAGAACAAAAATACAAGTAACATTTGATATATAAATACTGGAGTTTTTTCGCCGCTTGAAAAACCCTAGATGTTGGCTCTATGTTACGGTTATACAAATTTCATTTGGTGTATTACGTAAAACTTTACTGTTTCTTATTACTAACTTCAGTACAATAACAAAGGAACTAACAACTGCGTAGCGAAATATAGAGGCGAGTCGCAGCCAACCTGATTGGATGTAATATTATGAACGAGATGTTCAAGACAACTTATGTATTTGTTAGTCAAGTGAAAAACGTGATTGCAGCGCCATCTATTTTGCTAATCCGTTTATTCCAAAGAAACGACGTAATTTGTCGGGATAAAATGTATCCTAAGTGTTATCTCGGAATATAAGCTAGACCTGAGTCGAGTTTCATTTAAATCCGTACAGTAGTTTTCACGTAATGCTCTAACAGACAGACAGAAACAATTCTAAAAATTGCATTTTCGGAAACTCCTAGTCTAAATTAACCCTCCTGATTTTTTTCACATCTTCAAACACAATGTACTCGAACCATTTACAGATGAATGTATTAGTATAGATCTTAGATGTCGCCTCTTTTTTCAATAAGGTGATAAGTCCGACTGATATATATTTTTTTTGATAATTGAAGACATGAGTGGATGAAGGTGATAAGTCGCATAATTCCAATTCTGAGTAAATCGAGATAAAAGTTTTACTTTTATTTGAAACTGAACTGAACTTAACACCTTTAGCAACTTTTTATTTTTTAAATATGCCTTATATCTATGGTCTAAGGTCTGTAGTCATTTGGTATCGACTTATAACATTCATTTACGCAAAAAACCGAATATGCAACATATCACCTTCATCTACTCACGTCTTCAATTAAAACCGCCCTTTCCGATTATATATTCTAAAAAATTTGGTATCTTTTAGAATGAGAATGAAAAGTAGATTCGTTTCTGTATAATTATTTTCTGAAAGTTGGAAAAAATCTATCTTCAAATATTTGTAATTTCACGATTATTCAAGCAAAAAGGTTGATGTTTTGAATTAGAAAGATTGTTACTTTCAAATGTTTACTTTAAATTTTCTGCTCTATTTGAAAGCATTTAAATCAAAATAGACAAAAGTGTTATCTCTTTGAAGAGATCTAATAGCTACATATTAGTTGTTAAAATCTTACTCTGTTGACCGATAAAGCAATGGTGTCTCAACATCTTCGTTGGAAGTCGACTGGTAAATGGTAATCTTTACATTTTTTATTGTGAAGCTGTCAAACATATGGCCTACCTAATGGAAAGTGATTACAGTCGCTTATAGACGTTCGCAACACCAGGGGCAAAGTCAATGTATTCTCAGACTTTAGAATGGGCAAGGAGGGTTCGAACAAAGGGGGTGAATCAAACTGGAGGAATGAGCAATCAGAACTCTCGCGCATCATCTGACGCACGATTGGCTTAAGGCTAACCGTTACACCTCAATGTTCTGTGAGAGTGTGGTATCACACCCATCGAGCCGGCCCTAAGAACAGTAATCAAGATAATGATTACGATAGTAATAAATGTAGAATAGAATAGATAACACTTTATGCTCACCATAATATACAATCACAAAAATGCACGACGACAATATTGTCATGGTAGAAACAATAGGCGGCCTTATCGCTTAAAGCAGGCAACCTAATGTAGGAATAATGTAACCTAATCTGGCGATGTAGGTGGTGCATATTATTAGGTAGAACTTAAACAGGCATGCTTAAACTACATATTTTATAAATACACACACTTAAATAACTATATAAATTAAATACTTTCCAGATATTTATAAGATACATATATTAATTAGTCTATAGTAGAAGAATTAGGTACAATTATTTTAGGAAAAGTAGTTTTCCGAGTGCGTTCTTAAATGTAGAGAATGTTTTGGCCTCACTGGCAGTAAGAGGCAGCGCATTTCAAAGTTTGACTGACAACCTGCACTGTAAAGAGTTATTATAAAAAGATGAAGTGCGTGCAAGTGTCGAAGTTTGCGATGTTGCGTAAATGTAATTCACTATCTGAAATTTTGTTAGTAAAAACTTGATTTATTTTTAAAAGTGGACATTAATAAACATTGTACGTTATAAGGGACATTTGATGCAATACTGATTCGTATACAGTTTTACATTGCTTTGAAACTTCGACTTATATCGTATTTTAACCTTTTCAATGACTACTTTTTTTCTCTCTTTGGATAGTATTAATTTTTTCTTTAATATTTATAACTACGCAATTATCATTATATTTTAGATCTATTGTTGTATTTTTGAGTCATATAGAGTATCGTAATAGAATAAGGATCAACTCCAAGTATGAAACGGAGCCATATAGCAGTTATAAGACGTGTTATGTGATTCTATGATGGAGTAATTCAAGTTTATTGGACTAACATCGCTCTTCTCGATTACCACCCACGTAGATGACGTAAGGTGATAACAGGACACTACGCCAATCGTTAAACAAATATTAATCCAGAGCTTTGTTTTTTCTGTTTTATCGATGCCTGTGTTATTTACATTGCCATTAGTGAAGTTATAACTACTATTAAATAGCCCATTTATTTACATATAGTTGCGTACATAATTGTATACTAAATATCGGCATCAGTGGCCAGGTTCCAGTTTCTCCTACATGACCGGCAGCACATTGGCAACACCCCTGGTATTGCTAATGTCCATAGGTGACTACGACTTCCCATCACAGTTGGCCCGTCAGCCCGCCTGCTGTGCTGACCATTAAAAAAAAAAAGAAGAACAGTCGCTAAGTAAGAGACTTAAATCTGAAAAGCTAAATTCTACATAAATAGAAGGACCCACAAACAACATTCTATACATTTGAGTGGAAGGAAATTTGAAATTAAATGCTCAACCTTTATTCGGTTATAGATGTCGGGAGTTTAGTTAATCGCTTCATGTCAACTGACCTGGACTACGTCTGCTCGATCTAATTCCCCTTGGGAAATGTGTCAAGGGCGATATATGGGTCAAGGGACCCGCGTAATATGCTCACATATTGAGTTAACGGTGCCCCTATTTATTCCATAAAATGTACGCTGCCACTTGTTGATTACCATTGCTAACGTTCGATTGAATTATTTAGTATAACCGTATAGTAAGGCACGTTATGTTTATTACTCGTATAATGGCTCATAGTCCTAAGGCCGCAAGGCCGACAGCAAAATGTTATCGATTGATCATTTAGACTAACTATAATACTTGCTTTACTTACTTACTTGCTTTGGAGCGTCCACGATTTTGGACACGAAACTATGTTGTTAGGTACAATCTGACGCGTATTAGAGACTAAAGTATAAGAAAAGAGTTAAACACGAAATTCAATCGCAGCTGTTCAATATTTATGACCCTTTCTAGAACAAGGAGATAGATAGATTCAAATTTCAAATTCAAATTCAAAAGTTTTTATTTAAAATAAGTTCCACTGGAGAACACTTTTTGAAGGTCATACATATAGGTTAAAATTTTATTTTACTTCCTAGTCTATGTACACCGCTTCGCAACGTGTTATTGCTGTTAAGGAGAAGAAGCGGCAAGAAACTCCCCAGCAACACGTCTAGCTAAAAATTGCTTTTCTTTATATTAGTTGTTCTATTTATATTTAAGTTCTTTTTTTAAAGTTTTATACAGAATTATGTTACAGAATGACTTTTGAACAATTAATTCATCAAATGAGGGAAATTCATAAGATAAAAGTTATGAAAAACTAGCTGTTACCCCCGCGATTTCGTAAAGTAGCCTAGATTATTCCTTATAAGATCAGCTATCTGTCAATGAAAGTCCCATCGAAATCGATCCAGCCGTTTCAATGGTTTACGTACCTGAATGCCATATCCATACATATTTTATCTAGGTACGTTATTCATCATAAAGCGATATTTTGTCGACGTTTAACTGATAACTTCATTTTTGTACATTGCAGGTAAATGTATAAATATAAAAGTGATAATTATGACAAGCAATATTAAAATAAAACACGATGTCTATGAAAATTCTCGTGTGTAGAAAATACAAATATTTATCATCGAAAATAGTAAAATATGGATATTCAAAAGCAACACTTATGTCCTCGGCTGGTCGACTATTTGACAATAGTTGGTGCCCGGCCCTACACGTCAGGGAAAGGACTAGCCCCAGTTCAGGTAAATCATTTTATCATAATATCCCTATATTATAACAAAAAAATATTTTATTCGGATCTCTTTTATAAGTTTTGTGTAAGCAATAAAAGTTTCATAACAAAGTTGTTAAGAAAATAAATATTTTCATGAAGTTTATTCGTGAGAAGGAAAGTTGCGTTAACATGATTTACATAACTTTCATATTTCAGTAACTTTTAGAATATTTTTATCTCATTTTTCCTATCGTAATTGCGTAAATAGTTGTATAATATTTTTTGTCACGTTAATATATATGATAATAATTGTATATAATTTGTTTATTTTTATATATCTTTAAGGTCTGGCGATAAAGATTTCTAAGGATAAGGGTCCTTTTTTCCAGTATTTCTCTTTAAAAAAAAATCTTATTCTAATACATTTCTAGCTTATTAATAATAAATGAATAATTATTTCAATTCAAATTATTCTAGAGCATTTTCTAGTATTTTACTTTACTTACTTTATAATATTTTACTTATCTACTATATTGCTCTTTACTTAACAGCCATTTTCGGTTTCTTTCTAATTACGAGTCGTAAGTAATCTATTTTGAAAGAAATCTCATAGAATAAGTTTCATTTATCGAACAGGCACCTGAGCTCCTCCGAAGATATCCTTTAACCAACCACAATGACTTCCCATTGCCGTTGGACATGGTGTACTTCTGCCAGCCCGAGGGCTGTGTGTCGGTGGGCCCGCGGCGCCCTCCCGGCCATCTTGCTTCCAGAGACACCACTTCATTCGTATTTACACTCACGGATAAAGACTCTGGTAAGTTGATAAAAATGACATTATAATTTATTACGCCTGTTTCCCATTGCGGTAGGGAGAGACGATGGATCTCCACCTGCTACAATCCTGACAAATTTACCTTTTGCTTCATCAACTTTCATCAATCTCTTCATACAAAAACGTTTAGTTAAAATACTTTTTACCTGACCTTTCTTCAAAATAACCTCAATTTGATCATGCTGAGTATATCGCGGTCTACCGGCACCGACTCCCAGTCACATTACTGTCATATACTTATCTTGTGATTCTGCTTTCATTCATGCTCTCTACATGGTCAAACCATCTTAACCTTCAGCTGTTTCACTACATCCTCTTTCAATCCAAAACGTTTGCTTATCACACTGTTTTTTTAACATATCACTTTCATTAACCATTTTAATTAACAAATACCTTTATAATAAATACGATACCATTTACAGGAAAAACACGATATGGCATCTGTGTGAATTTTTACCGAGCGGTGGAACGTGCGCCTGCGCCTGGGCCCAGGGAACGGAGTGTATTACGCCGGGAATCTTGGAGGAAGTCCATGGAAAAGAGCTCCGATTCTGCCTTTTCCAGGTGAACATGAACTACTTCTATTTTCATACAACCTTAACTTTGTAATCTTGTTTTTTTTTGTTGCCTCAAACAGGCAAATAGTCAGATGGCTGTTGTATCTGACTATGGAAGTCTGTAACACCAGAGGCATAGCCGGCGCGTTACTTTTAGAATTTTTATAACGCCCTTCTCAAACAATTCAATGTCCAATTCATTGTTGAACGCAGAATAAAAGTTATAAAGAAATTTTATTCTTTAAGATTTTGTTATAAGTGTTAAGCCAAGGCTTATTTGTTTCTTTTTTAACATTTTCTTCGATATCTAGCTTCAGCTAATTTCAAGATTTTTAACTGACTGAATTAAATAAAGTTCTGTCATACTTACATGTAAAAGTTTTATGTAAAATATGATCAGTTAAGGATGTGCCTCCTACTGTCGCGTTCGTATATTCCAAGCTTTAGGTGTAAATATATATAAAATTTTGTGTTTTCCCCTAAAACCTTAAATGGAAATTTATCTAATTGATGGTGAAAATCGCTTTAAAACAGATACATTATTGTATACAAATACGTTATCTGTCAATGGTTAACGTCATTAACAATTAATACCATTCTAAAAATTTCATTTCCGGTATCTCCCCGGGTCCAAATTATCTTCCGAGATTTTTTACATTTTTACTTACAGATTTATATACGATTGAAAGTCAATGTTGAATTAAAAGTGCGAGTGTTTATTCTAATATGTAGCGAATGTTCCAGTGACTATAGGAGCAGCAATGTGGCGCCGAGCGACTCGGAGCGAGACTGCAGCGCGACGCTAGCACCGCGGCTAGCGCCGGCGCCCGACTCCGAGAGCGGTGGCTCCCACTCTCATTCGCCCAGTCCACGCGCGGCCAGGAAACGACAAGTGAGCACCACTTGATATCCTGTCCCATTTTTTTCAAATATTTATGACTTGGCAACTAGGCCTTTAAGCCAGTCCTGTCCCATTTGTAAGATACCCTCACTGGTTTGCTGGCTCTTTGAATTATAAGAACTTTTCAGTTTCTCCGACCCTTGCTTCCCTCTTTAACAGATGAATGAAGAAATAAATCCTGGCTTAAAGGCCTAGTTGCCATGCCATAAAAATTAAAAAAAAATCGATTCTAATTTCAAATTTCTAAAACGAACGTTTCCTTTTTTACTCTGATCTGAGATTTATTAGAATCGGACTCAGAGCTCTCCCGTTGTATTTCATCATACTTGTTACCTTCTTAAAGGGATAATAGGAAACTCGATTTCACGGTCCACTTCTAGAGTCTAGTGCATTAAAAATGGTAGAGCCAGCTTTAACAATTTACATGTAAAATAAGTTATGTTAATAACTAGATATAATTATAATGCTTATTTAGATAAATTAAAATCACACATTTCAATAAAAAGTATACATAGAAATAATAAAAATATTAACCCAATTGTAAATTGCTTAGCTTTGGGGTAAAATATAGCTTTGACTGTTAATTGTGACATTTCATATTTGTATTTTTTGCAGCGAGTACGAAATCATTCCTTAACGTCATTATGCCTGTTATCACATCATCCATTCTTCTCAACATTCCGAGAGTGCCTATTTATCCTAAAGAAATTAATCGATGCATGCAATGAGTCTTCCAGTCCACGACGCGTCGGTGCGTCCAGACAAATATTTAGGTGAGTATTTCATTTATGAAAATGTACAATTATATGAAGTACCTACTATAATAGTTTAATTGAATAATACATACATAGCTTAAGTGAATTGTAAAAAAATATTTTATGAGAAATAAAGTTCTTTACCCGACTTTTCAAATATTTGTTACAGTACCAAATTTTACATAATATATCATAATCATTGTAATAAATGTATTTAACTAATTAGTAGTTAAAATTTAAATTAGTGGGGTATATGATGGGGTATGGATCCAGGAGAAGCGCATTAAAAATCAGCAAAGTATCGTGAAAAGCTTTCAGTATAGTAAATAGTTCTATAATAGTAATAATTAATTAATTTTATATTAATTAAATAAGGTTGTTATTTGTAGAAATGCCGTATGCGTCATTTGAATCTATTCTTATACTCGTAATATTTAAATATAATTTATGTTCCTTTATGTATGTTGCCATTTATAAAAAAAAAACTTTTTCTTTTCTTAACTTTTGGAAGTTCATGAGATATAAGACGCATTTGGGGTAGATGTACAATTTACTTTTATTAACCTTATATCCTTAAAAGGTGGTTATTAATATTGAACCGGCTGCTGACTTCGAATTCGAAGGAAGCCAGTGCTGGCTTCGTACTGACATCGTGTAAATGACTACTGGCTTCATGTCACGTCAACAGCAGAACTCAGTTCTTGGCGCCTGTTTTGATGTCAGTAGCTGGATCAATGTAAAACAGCCTTTATTCTAAACAATAATCGCATAAATATGCTTTAGATGCTAATAGATAAAATTAGACATTTTGAATGTAGCTCGTCTAAGTTTAGTGGCTAGACCGCGCGTCCTATTCAAATGATCTGAGTTCGAATCATGGTCCTTGACCATGCCATCGCTTAGTGTTACAAGCAACACCTGCTAAACTTCATAAAAACATCTTCAGCTAACCTGCATAATAAGACGATTGATGTGTGAAACCCGTTTATCCACCTTAAATAAGCGAGGCAAGCCCTATATTTTTTACTGAATTTAAAGGTCTGTACTCAGCAGTGACACATTTAGGGGTGATGATATTAGGATCCTGTGACAACTACCAATTTACTATCGGATACTAATTTACTATTTCATTTAAAAGAATACTCGTCCTTAGGAACAGTTTCAACATGATTATTATTGTCTAGACTCTAGATCAAAGGTATTGCTCATAATACGATGCAAAAACTTTTTAGAATTCGAAGCTGAGTTTGCCGATCTTTCAGGGATACAGTATGGTCAGTCCTAACGGGACAAGCATACGACAATACGCCAACAATAGTTTTGCATGACGTCAAAGAAATTGAAACGTGGATACTCCGGTTGCTGTCCACTCCGGTTCCGGTACCCGGAAAGACTCGTGTGGAGCTCGAAGTGCTGTCCCCAACTGCGCACTCTCCATTAATTTTTGCATTACCAGACCACACTAGATTCGCGCTCGTCGACTTTCCACTGCATCTGCCCCTGGAATTGTTGGGTATGTACAACTTTTAATTTCATTTACTTTAATTTGCTCTTATTATATTGAAACATTTTATAATATAAGGAAACAGTTCAAAGAAAAAAAATTATAGACAGACTGTAACTGTCATGATTAAAAAATTACGAATATTTTTTTTAACAACTCTACGGACTCGAGTTCCGTACCATTTTTTACAAGTTAATTTCTAGATTTAATTTTTAGAGTTTATACATGCTTATTGTTTTTTTTTGTTCTTGTGTCTGACATTAATTTAGTGATTTTTGTATTGTGGTGTACCTTACGAATAAGTTATTATATTAATTTATACATACATACATAACTTCACGCCAGATCCCTTGCGGGGTAGGAACGAACAACAGAGCGCCATTTTGGCTTATTCTTACACACCTCACTTGCTTCTTTGACATTCATAGCTCTTGTCATGCACGCTCGTCTGTTCTTAAGGCTCCTGACGTCACCGTCTGCTAGTACACGATCAATTTGATCATGGAAGGTGTGTCGTGGCCTTCCGCGACCTCTGCATCCATCCACTTTTGCATTGTATATCTGTTTAGTCATTCTTTCATCATACATCTGTTCCACATGCCCGAACCACCGGAGCATTCCTTTCCTTACCTTCACCCCGACACTCTCTTTCAGACCAACTCTCTTTCTTACTTCGGTATTACGAACGAAATAATATTAATTTATTCTAATCTTAATACTATACTTGACTTATACTAATGTATAGGGTAACTGTTACATGCTGGTGTTGTGAGGAACTGCATGTGCAGTGTGTGCTTTTATATAATTATTAATATATATATTGTTTAATATATTAACAAAATTAATTAATATTTGTTTTAAACAAGTGGCCCTTGGGAATCAAACTCATAGAGGATTCCTCTATAATAAATTAATATTAAGTGATATCACAAAATGAAAAGTAAATCAAGCAAAAACAAGAGAGATAAATCATTTTAACACAACATTAAAATGATTACAGGTGTGGACACGTGCCTGAAAGTGCTAACCCTAATTCTATTAGAAAACAAGGTGGTAGTCCAATCTCGGGACTACAATGCATTGTCGATGAGTGTTATGGCGTTGGTGGCGATGTTGTACCCCCTCGAGTACATGTTCCCGGCTATCCCTCTACTGCCAAGTTGTATGAACTGCGCGGAACAACTGTTACTGGCCCCAACGCCATTCTTGATTGGGATACCAGCTACTTTTTTCACATACAAGAAAAGTTTTAGGTAATAAACATGTATTACAGTACTTAAAACTACTTAGTATTAACTAACGTACGACTTGTGGATTTTAGTATTAAAAAAACAATACAACTTGAATTTATGTAGATAAAAATTTGTGTTTTTTCTAAATAAAATATTTTTTTTCTTTTGATTAATCACTAGAATGTTACATTGACGGCCTCTGTGGTCGAGCGGGATAAGCCTTTGATGGCCTACCTCATTACTACGCAGAGGCTCCGGGTTCGACTCCTGGTATGGTAAATTACGGAAACGAATTTTCTCTATTATATACTATGGTTTGGGTGTCTGGGATCGGCCCAAGAGCAGTCCGTTTTATAGTATCCATAACACAAGCGTAACTTGCTTAATATGGGGGATATACAATATGTGAGTTTGGCTGCCGATTTATTTTAATTTCGATCGTACATATAGTAGCTATTCGAATACCTGAAGGTTTCTACTACGAGAATTATTCCATTTCATGAAAAATGTGTTATACCAAACTCTGGCTATTGTAAGCGCTATGTTTTACTGTCTCATTTTGAAACATTTTAATGGTTTAATTAGATTAAATGACAAAATGTTGTAATAACATACCCTGTGGTTCCACTTATACATTGAGATATACTAGCTCAATGTGATACTATATTTTTTACAGATTACCTGACGATATTTGGCTGGTCGATTTGGACTCTACAAAACTAATTTGCCCGACGGGCACCGACCAGGACTTGCCACCTTTACCCGAACCAGAAGGTTCTGTCCTAAAAAATCATTTAAAACAGGTAACATACAAATATTTACTAAGATTTATTTCACAGTCTTTGTGTCCTAATAATTTTAATTATTATTGTAATCACGTAATATTTCTTGATAATTGCACCCTTTGGCGCATTACTATAGGTGTCGCTAAGCTGCTGTTACAAATAAATGTTTACTCCAGTATATTATAATAATTATGTGTAGCTTTTGTATCTAATGTACAGGGAAGGTTCTATTGGGAGATTATTAGTTGTTGTATATCCTTGTATTACTCAAATATACGAAACTCAGAAAAATAAAAAGCAATTAACGTAACTAATTACCTTACCAATAGTGAACCGAATTTATATTAAATCGATAAAATAATATGAACTTATGTTGTATCTCAATATTAGTTAGTAAGTCATGTAAATCTTTAAAACTGATTTGAATTACAGATTGGAGCCATTCAATAAATTCGCCTACATTGTCTTGAAACAATTTTAGACTGTTGTTATTTATAGTATTTATTAGTGTTGTTACATGTAACCTTCTTACACACTCTTCTTCTCGATGTGTTTCCATTTCCACTAACGTGCGACCTCACTTCTCTCTTTTCGCTAGGCCATGCATCTCATGGACAATGCCGGAACTGGTGTAAATATTTATAATTTACTTTTACATTGCACACTTTGTCTTTTATTCACGACTGTTCTACACTATATACGCTAATATGCTAGACATTACACTTTTATGTTTTATATAATGTAAATATCATCCATTCGTATAATGTAAATATTCGCTTCTTGTTCCCTTTTGTTTATGTCGAGGCGTATGGGTCAGGGAAACCGAAAATTTAAGTTGTAGATATTTTTTATTAAAATCAACGTATATTCTCATTATTTATCAAGTAATGATAAAGAATATATTACCTTACCATAAACAGAACTTGTAACTATAACTACTCATACCATTGCAATTTTAACTAAATACAAAACTCATCTCTACTTAAAGTTAAACCACGATAGAAGTAAAACTCCTATCCAGTTTTGTTTTAAATAAATTTAGTAACAACAAAACATACGGAATAACTAGATCCTGCTTGATTGGGTTAGTCTTTACTAAACGAAATTCGTGTACAAAATGCAATTATTCGAGATATTTTGTGTTAAATTTAAATCTTTTTAATTTGTCAATTTCGTCGCTATCTCACTGTGACAAATAACTTCTTTGGAATTTTCGATATAGTACGCAGTATAACCATTGATATCCCTACCTGTATATCTCTATGTAAGCAACGGAACTTTGTGTTATTGTATAATAAGAATTGGATGATATTTAAAACACTTTACATTCGTGAATTGGTCGAGTTACTATTCGAAAGCACGTTCGTGTGATATGTTCGCTAAAGTGTGTGTTGTCTTGTACATTGGATGATACTTGTCTACTTCAAGTAACAGGTACTGAGTGATTACCAGTACGTATGAAGTCGTGTGATTCTGTGCGGCATGTATTTGAGTTATGGATTTTATGCTGTTTGTGTTAATACTGCTAAAATAATTATTTAATCAACTTTATATTTAAGCATTGTTAAATATTATTACAATTATATTAACTCGAATTTAATATAGCTTGCTATAATTATATGCAATTTACCAAGCTTTGGGTAAATTATAAAATATAATAAAACTTTTATGTAGATCAGTATCCAGTAGATTCAGTGCTGAATAATAATTTAAGGTAAAGTATGTGCTTGTTGCTAGTTGTATTGAAATGCGAATAAATTAATAATAATAATCTATAATTAAATAAAATTAATAACAGTTGATTAAAATTGCTAAAAATAAACTAAATTATGTTATATATATATGATATAATGTGGTGGTTGTTTATGTATTTCCTATTCCATATTAACGACAGGCGCTGAATAGCTTGACGACTAGTTCAGCTGAACAAGCGACAGCTTTGTTAATGCCATCACGGAGGGATAGCGTCGGTGGAGCGACATTAAAGTAAGTTTATATTAAAATATGTAGGTACATATATATAACATAATATTTTATTCCAATATATTCGCAAAATAGTTCATCCATCAGTAACCTCAATGTTCATGTTTGGTCACGTTGTTTTCCACAAATCGTCAGGCAGTGCGCGATAAATACGTAGGTAGTTTATTCAAAAAATAAGGTGACTATTTTTCTCGAAAAATATTTATTTCTTTATCAATATATTTTTTATCCCCTTCAAAGTAATCTTCCCTCAGATATAATATACATGTGCCAACGCGTTTTCCAATCTTCAAAGGGCTTCTAATATTCACTTTTTGTTATGGTCCTGAGCCTGTCAAACTTTCATCCTTTCATAGGTCTTTTCATTTTTGGGAACAGAAAAACGTTGCAGTCGATGAATACAGTGACTGAGGCATATGATCACAGTGTTATTTTTGACCAAAAACTCAGGAACAAGCAAGCATATAGCGATTTCGAAACAAATTTTGCCGACATGCGTGAACCAATCGATATGCCGACATCTTTAGCAACTTCTCTAATTGTGTTTCAAAAATTCTCCATAACAACTTCTTCACTACCTACTGCAATATTTTAATCGGTTGTTGATGTGCGTCGCCATTACCACTATCTAGTCCTTGTGTGAAGAGCCTTTGCACTTAAAAATAAATATTTTGTTCAAAGTTAACACGCCAAACGCCACATTCAACATTTTAAGTGCGTGAGGGCACTTAATTTTAATTGTCATAGAAAATTGAATACAGATTCTTTAAGCCCTTTTTTGTCGATAGTAAAAAATAGCCAAGCATACCAAAATACGTTATCTTTTATATCTATGAAAAATAGACTAAAAATGTAAAATAGCTAAATAATGTCAACGTATTAGGGACATGTGTGCCAACATAATAAAACGAGAATCGAATGTACATACTGCTGTCATAAGACCTGTTCATAGGCTAATTTGACGTTTCGATGGCAGGGTTCAACCTGCCACGTTTCGATCTTCCAGTGACGGTGCCCAATCCGCACCACATAGCACTCCAGAGAGTCGCCGCGTGTCTACTGCTGGTGGTCCTGCAAGTGCTGGACACACCCCTCAAAGACACTCTTTGGCATCCCCACATAACCAAGCGCAGCCTTTTAATCCGCTTATCTATGGAAATGATGTTGATTCAGTGGATGTGGCCACTAGAGTTGCCATGGTACGTATTTTTTTGATTTGCGATAAAACTCAAATAAATTGAGGGCAAATATTTCTAGTTTTCAACATAAAGCATAAAATAAAAAAACAGACGCTGTGTGTCTCGGGACGCCCGACAGAGGTGATAACTTATACTAATCTAACGTGAGAGAAAGGGAAGCCAGACAGATTGGCGCCGTAACACGTTACGTAACTAAGCGAAACGAACGAAGTTAGCACTTCAAAAAAAAAAAGCAAAGATGGTCACACTTTCGGGCAAGAACATAGAGTAGACTATAGTAGAATTATTTTCTCCGTGCAGTTTGGGTTATAAATAATCGGAGTGGTGATACGAGTATTTCGCTCTCTCTTCCACTCACGGGCCTTATGGGCAGGCATAGTGATACGCATTATTGTTGTCGATAAGCGTTATTGATAGTGTATTTAGTTTTGTCATTTTGTGGGTTAGTGATATAAATGAAAGAAAAAAAATAGATAAAACAACGTATTTATTAAAATAAGAATAATAATGATTTAAAATTAATTATTAATTAGGTATCTATGTATTAAAAAACTATAAGTACAAAAGTTTAGAATGTAACAAGTTATATTAAAAATAAATATAAATACTTATATCTAAGTTTAAAATTAACAGCAAAAAAGATAATAATGATTTTTATAAGAATGATAATCTTTCTTTGATAACAATGAATTTTTATCGATAATGGCGTTGCGCCCGCGCAACATGCTCACCGCCCTAGCCGGGCTGAGGCCGAGTTTGATTTATGACCCAAACTGCACGGAGAAAATAATTCTACTATAGTAGTAGTACAGTCCCCGGCACGTAACTTGGCAAGAGATGTTAGATGCGCACAAGACGTTTTTTAGGTCTCTTTGGTTGTCAAGCGGGACGCGGGGAATGAATCTCCTCAACTGTCTCCTTCATACTCATAAGCTTGACCGCGCGCGAGAGAGACGGACAGACTTTCCATGTTGCGAATGCAGTGCGACGCCAAACCACGCGGTTATTCACAGACACTACACAAGCACAACGTGTGTATATGTGTTGAACGTGCCATGCACAAACTTACCCCCACTAGTCTGAAACGTGGCCAAGTTGCGTGCCGCTTACTGTACCTAGTGTAAGTCGACCTTATTTTCAGCTTATAAATATTATTAAATATAACTTTCAAAAAATGTTCTTAATTTAATGTTCTTTCCTTGTGCCTAAATTTAGATAATTATATAAGTAACCTCAAGGATTTTAATTTGTGTAGGTACGTTTCTTCAACTCTCAGAATATATTGGCAAATTTTATGGAGCACACGCGTACACTGCGCTTATACCCTCGGCCAGTGGTCGCATTCCAGATCAATAGTTTCCTACGATCACGGCCAAGAACGACGTCATTTTTGAATAAATTTACCAGAACACAGGTAAGAAAAGTCACCTATTCAAATATCCAATATTGACGCAATGATCTTATAAAAATCTATAGGAATGTACTGGCATAACAAATGTGTCTATTACAGGCAGTTGAATTTCTAGCGGAGTGGTCTTTAACTCCGTGCAATGTGGCGTTCCTTCGAGTACAAACCGGTGTATTCGACCCTCGCCAGATTGGGGATAAGCCGAAATGGTTCGCTGACTCTTTGCAGCCGATACGGTTCGCCGTTTGGGACGACGGTAGCTCACTCAACGGGGCACTAAGACAACTACAACGCCAAGAGAATCAACCCACCGGTATATATTATGAATTCATATATATTTCAATGCTGGGCTTGGACCTTCCTAGTTGACAAATTTCCATTGGCAGCCTCTATTTGCCGATTTCCTTACTCTATTTTCCTTTGCCTTTACTGTCAACCAATCGATGTTTACTGTGAGATATAAATGTGTATCAATATGCATATTAATATGAAATAACTAGACTATGCTTGTGACTTAGACAACGCTTGACTTGAAATTCCCGCGGGATTTACGGGACAAAAAGTACCACAATATTAAAAAAAGAATGTAAGCTATCGTTTTAGTGAAAACTGTCGGAATAAGCAAATTTTTATACATCTGAAGAACTACAAACCGTTTCCAGGAAAATTATTGAATTTGAAATTGTTACATTATAGAAGTTTTAGTAGGGATCCCTATTTCTTTTTCTCGTCATAAATATAGCTTATATTACTCCGGGGTAATGTATCGTTCTTATGGTGAGAGAATATTTGAAATCGGTTCAGTAGTTTTTGAATTTATTCGTTAGAAACATACAAAAATACAAATCTAATCTCTTATTATCCTATATATATATAATAGTTGGAACGTTCGATATGATATTGTTACGTGCGAGCGGGGTTACGCACTTATGGATTGGAAGAAAACACCAGTTTTTAAATTAAAAGCTTTTATTGACTTACACAGCCGCACGTAGTATCTCTTCTATGCAGGGTTGCCCCTATACGCACGACCAACGATGCACAGTCCCGACGATAAGTTGTCACACCCTCAATACTGTCGCCGATATTGCATAGCCACCTCCGATATTATCGCGTGTAGCTCGCTTCTGGTTCCTCTCTCGAACTATGCTACACACCTCCTTCACGTATCTGTCCACCAAACTTGTCACTAAATTCACCACTTGATTCGTCTCTGTCTTCTATTAACCTTCTCTTCCAACTCTTTAGTATCGCACTTGTCGCTTCACCGTCTTGGACTGAACTCAACTCTAAAACTGCCTGGTAGGCGCGCCTTACGCTCTTTATATACCCGGAAGAATTTTCTGGAACCAATCTATCTATCTGTCTCTTCCTTCCCGAACCTTCTGTTCGGGAACTTTCGTTTATACATCTATCCCTTTCTAACATCTATCTATCTCTTTCTTTCGTTTATCGTCTATCCCTTTCTAACATCTATCTATCTCTGTCTTTCGTTCATCGTCTATCCCTTTCTAAATATATCCGTCCTTGTCTTTTCCTTCTGGACTGTTCTAGTTTTGTCTAAAAGTTCTAAAACTAACTAGATGGTTCCACCATCATTCGCCGCAATATCAATATCAATTTAATACTGTGGGGCCACGAGCAATCGGTAGTCAAAGCCCACCCGCAAATCTAAACACTGCGTTTTATGTTTCTTTTTGCAGACGAGAGTGGTTCAGATTCAGAAGCAGCAGAAAGCACAAGCTCCTCATATTCATCATTGAGTGATTTTGTATCGGAAATGGCTTCATCAGACTTATCACCAGGTAATTTGGAAATTTCTTTATTATATCACGTAACCAACTAATATTTTAGTAAAGTTTGTTAATTATTTTACAAACTTTGCAATTGTAAACCATTATTTCAGGTGGCAATACTCATCAACAACACGTTATTGGAGAAACTTATAGTGCAGTCGTGCAAGTACCAATGACATTGTCGTCATCGCTGGATCCTAAAACGGTAAGTTTTCATTAAACATTCGCTTTTTTAAACTTCTTTTTATACTTTTTGTACTTCTTGAAGTTCTATGTATTTAATATTAGGGGAATAATTGGTTTGTTATAATATTGACCAATGTCGTCAAACGAGCTCACTCGTTTGTCAACCTTACTACTAAATAATTTTAGTACACATTTTGTATGCATATCAGGTGTATAGCCCACCTTCGTCATTGATGTTTGGCGAGGGTGATCATGACGCGGGCAAGATCGAAACTCGGGCTTCGACGTCCCCATCCGCCTCCAGTTCAGACCACAGCGACATGTCTGAGGATGAAGGCCCGGGGGATACTGGGAAGACCGAACTCACTGACGTGACGAGGGCGCCTCCTGTTAAGAAAAGTGTGGGTACCTTAATTAAAATAGTATTTTTATAATACGTAGTGATATATTTAACAGATATCGTTTGTTCATTGAGGGAATGGATACTTGTGCCAACCTGAAAATTCCCATTAAAATTTGAGATTCTCTGATTTACAACTTTCGATTTAAAAAGTGATTCGTGTTGTAGCACTTCTAGCATAAGTTCTATAGTTGAATCTATGTTTTAATTTAGACAGTCTGTGTAAAGAATGCAAAGATATAAAGAATATAACACATTTTTCCCGTGTGATACGTACAATATTTCACCTCACTAACAAATACGAGATGTAAAAATCACGTTTGCAATTTAAATTGTCCCTAAAAATTAAAATATGTATTGCTTGAGAGCTATTGGAGTATAAAGGTTTTTAAACATTTAAACAAAATGCCAGATCGCAGTGTTCTAAGTTCTAATCGTTATAACTGTACAGAATTGATATTTACACAATGTATAGCACAAGCACGTGTTTTGAGCTAGTGATGTAAATAGTATACACATGATCTAAATCACCCAGTGATTGTGTTGCTTCTTTTGTGGCATAGGATACAGACAGTGGTAGCTTCGGTCGTGAGTCGGACTCGACGTCGACCACGACGCCGAATACGGTGGTGAGCCGTCAGCGCGCGGCTGCCGACAGCACCAGCACTAGTGATTCGGACCGCGCACTCACGCCCTCCCATCACTCGCTGCCGCACGCACACTCCGCACACGCTAAGGTTTCAAATTTAGAACGCGGGAAAGCATTAACGTAGACATTTTTTTAATGCATTTATGGCTTGGCAACTAGGCCTTTAAGCCAGTAAACGTAGACATTGCGCCGTAAAAAACGCCCACGGAAAATAAAGGAACTAATAGTGACAGCTCCGCTATTTGATAGAATTTTGGTCGTAAAGTAGCCAGGAAATAAATTTACAGTTAAATATTACAATATTTTGTATTCTGTAATTATATTGATTTACGGATTAGCAAATGATTACTCTGTCAGGATTAAATACCGCGATTGTAGCGACGCATCTATAGGAGTTGTTTGTGGCGCGGACTCTAGATTCTGTTTCTCGAAAGAACTCTCACAGACGGGGCGCTACAGTCGTGTAACGGAATATTAGAAAGATTACGATTTAATGGTATTAGTAAATGGAATAATAATATAATAAAACATTTACATTAAAACACTAACAGTAACAACGGCTGGCCTATCTTAGAATTAGCTTCATTCTTTGCCGCGGGACTAGTTTCGTGAGACGCACTCTACACAGTCTGGTGGTGGTTAATATAGTAATAGGGAGGCGAGGGTCAGGAGTATCATCACACAGGATCTTATCTAGTTTGAGCTCCTGTCTTTCTCACTTTTAATTCAGTTTTTCGATATTATTTCTTTTATCTTTCGTGGGAAAAAAAATCCAAATAAAAACATTTTTATTAGAATAGTAGCCGAACGGAGTAGCAAGAAATCTTATATTTGACTTCTGCGTCAAAGTTTACGCCGACTTTTAATTAGCAATATAATTATGGTTATCCAACAGATAAGTTTTTAAACAGTTTTATATTTTGCATTTTACAGCTATAATTCGCCTGGAACGAAACATTGATTCGATTTTGAGCATATAGTTGATTCCACAATGTCAGACGAAGTGGTCGTTATGTTACAAGTTGTATCAAAATAGTACAGATTGTATCATTACATGTTGCACACTGTAATGCTCGGTTCTTCTCCCTCACCGATGTAAATCGGATCTGTCACGTTATATTAAAGGCGAAAGCTCGCGGCAAGGGATCAGCTTAAGAGAGTAGGTATAACAAAAAAGCTGATCCTATGACGTTTAGTTTTATACTTCATATAAAAATATTTTCTAGATAGAGCGTTTATGCTTATCGGCGTTACTAGTAATAGTACTATGTTTAAGTTGTAATAAAAGCATTTTAATCGCATGCATATTTGTTTTACTAAATAAAACGAATCTTAACATTAATCCTATGATTAATACGTCTATACGTATTCTATAGGATAAATTTTAGATTTATATAACACAATCAAAATGAAATAGTTGATACTGTCCTAAAGCCCTGTTATTATTAAGTTAAATACTATAAATATTTTTATACAGATATCCAACATGATATTATCTATGATCCATTGTGTCCTGTTAACGTTTTCTTACGCCCTACCCTACACCTCTAAAGCTAGTGTGCATAGACACTTAACTGATGGTTAAAATGAAATAATCACTAAAACTGTATGACTAGACAGTGATTATTTTATATTAACCGCCAGTTAAATGTCTATGCTCATAAGTATTGCTCGCTTAAATCCCGAGGATAAACACTCAATATGATTTATTAATACCAGACTTAAACGTGAAAGGATGAGTCGGTACTGACTATCGTAGTGTGCATTTGGTGTTCGAGGCTTACGCGAGCAAAACTTACGGATGTAAGGGCGGACTAAAGCTTATATACAAGTAAATCTGATCTAAGCTTTGTAGCTAAGATCGTTCTGTGGTTAACATAATATCTGATGGGTTTATGGGTATAACGATTTAAGTTTCCTTTACTAACAGTTATTAAAGATTACTAACACCGCATGTCTCTATTACAATATGTAAGAGAACTAAACAGTTTTCTTTAAGTTGTTTTCCCTCTGAACAATATTTTTATTTTTAATATGGTTTTAATTATAACTCTGTCGAATAATGCAATCTTCCTGTATAGGTTTTTGAATTTGCATTTTGATGATTTCAGAGTTCGAATAGCGGTGTTTCGAGACAAGCTTCGCAAAGTTCGCTTCTTGAACAATTCGCCGCCCAAGCTAAAGAGTTAGTCAAGGAGACGACACGACAGAGCAGCCAAGAAGGACTTTTGGCGCACATGGACAAGGTAATTTCACATTATGTGTTCAATAACTCATGGCTCATTCTGACTAATTTAATTGCCACCCTCGCTTAGCTTTAAGAACGATTACACAGATTTCTATTCGTCATTAAGGAAACAAAATCAGCCAAGTACGTGTCAGTTGATGCGTAGTAAAGGGTTCGATAAAAGTGATAAAGTTCCATTGTTTTTTGTCATTTGACTACAGAATTGTAAAAAAAACATTTAATCGAAAATACTACAAATCTTGAAATCTACGGATCTTGTTCAAACAATTTTTCGTTGAAAGTATTTCTTCAAAATACTTTTAACGAAAGTATTCTGCGGAAATTCTTTCATTTTAAAGTTTAACAGTTGAGTAGATTCCTATGATTTCATAAGAGTAAACAGTAACACACGCTATGTACACTGAATAAAAGTCTGAATTCAATTAAATGGGGCGACCTCCAATTTTTAGTATATTCACGATTTCACTACACCATTGCAGGTATACAACTTCCTGCAAAATTCCACCCGTATAAACCTTTGGAGACTCGAGAAAAATTGCCACGGGCACTGTGTCTAGATAAGTCACAACGTATCTAGACAGACGGAGAGACAAGATTTTATAAGCAACCCGTTTTTGACAAAACAATTACGGAACTCTGAAATAAAGAGCTCTAATTATTTATCTAAATCGTCACATGTTTAGTAGAGAAACTTTTATTTTATTTTATATTATTGTAGGTATATTTTTACAGTTTTTTTATGTAAGGAACTGAAACTAAAGTAACTAAAGTTTGAAATGAAATAAGAAGTCGATGCTTTATAGCATTAGCTTATGCTAATATACCATTATTGGACTCTATAATGACGGTTAGCCAGCCTCTATCATATCTTTTGATCAATTTTATATAATAATATAATAATAATAATGTCAGTCCATAAATGTCCCACTGCTGGGCTCGAGCCTCCCATTATAGGGGGAGAACGGACAGTATACCCGCCACGCTTGTTCACGTTGCGGCTTGGCAGGTTTTACACATCGGTTATCTCGATGTGCAGGTTGCATCACGATGTTTTCCTTCACCGTTTTTAGCACGTGGTAATTGTAACAATATGCACATTAGATCAGAAAACTGACTAAGAGCTGCATGCGTTCCGGTCAGGATCGAACCCGCGCCCTTCGATTTAGGGGCGCGTGCGCTAACCATTACGCTACCACGACAATTTTATATAAATAGAATAAATAAAGGATATGCATTTGATAGGAGATAGTTTGAATTTTTTATTTATTTTTACTCCATTGTTACTTATACACGAAATCAAGAAAGGAAAAGTAGCAGATGGTGGGGACAAGAAATTATTCGCGCCTCTCGGTCAGGTATAAGCTCAGTAAAAAGTACTTTGGATTAATGAAACCCTGTTGCAAGTAATAATAGTGTAGGATATCATCTTATAATTAGGAGTTTTAGACCCTGTATAATAAAACGATTAGGCTTCCCAAATATCCATAAATCAGACTCTTTAACCATATTGCAAAGGGTCTAATTTCTTCATAGGTATTCGACATAATGTCTCAGTTTTAGCCAGTTCTGGTTGGCAAAGTATAGTAGTTAGAAGTAGTTCAGTACTCTGCTATAGTAATAATTGCGTAGTTTTATTTTATTCAAAAGTAGGTAACGTTTTTTATTCCTCCTTCCGACTCTCCTGGCAATATTGTATCTTTTTTGTCTTATATTTATTTATGCGTCCTTGATACCATCTCTAGTACTAAATTAGATAATTATGTATTTCGTTCAAATGTCTCACTTTATATTTTGTTTGGAACTTGCATGTTTTATTATGTATTTTGATATGGATAATTAGGAGTTGTCTCGGGTTCAATTCCTTATAGAGTAAATTTCATAAACGAACCGGAAAGTTCGTCAGTTATTAATTCTCATCTAGGTGTCTGGGATCTTTGCAGAGTTGTCTATTATAGATAATAAAAGTATAACAAACATAATAGGAAACAAAAGAAATAATAATCAATATCTATATTTTATAATAACATTATCCGGTTGGAATATAAACGATATTTTAATAATAATTTTTCATACACTATTTCTATTTGTAATATGGTTAAAGGGTAAAATTAGTCCGATGCTGCTTGATTTCATCACTAGCGTCCATAATAGATTGCCGATCGTCGCTACATACTAAAGTTAACGTGTCTGTACCACGGACGTATTTGGCACTCAATGCTTTTTCATTTAATTTTCACCTTAAGTCGAATTTAATTTAAGATAAGGCATAAACCAACTATTCTATTATTGTTATTTTCAATTATTCACCGTAAATAAGAAACCGTTCCATATATCTTTCTATTGTCCGCGTGGAAGTGAATGGCTTCTCCTGATTAGTTACAGAAGGGCGTGCAATATCTGTTTTTTATAAGGAATATTTATAAGGAAATGTATTACACTGCCAATTGTCGCTAATTAAGAGTAGAAATCAAGTTCTGTTCGGATTATACAATAAAATCAATGTACCTATTCACTTAAAAACCTATTCACTGTCGAAAACATCAAAACAACCTACTTCTGATTTTGTTTTGATTATTTTGGCTGTCTCTTACTTACTGAAAACAAACGCACATTTTTTTACAATTATAATTTTACTTTTTCTGCTCTTTCACCCAGACAACAATTAACACTAATAAAAAAAATACATGTATGACATAATTTCAAAATCAAAATATTTTCGTAGTTGACCCTACATGCTAAGAAAGCAGCCGAGGAAGCATCGAAAAGTATGCAAGAAGCTTCAAAATCAGCTTTAGAAGCGAGCAAAACTGCAACAGCTGTAAGCAAAAACACATTTGAGGACCTTACATACGTTGGAAAGTCCACATTTGGTGACCTAACCAAAAGTGCTAAAGAAGCCGCAGCGAAAAAGGGGCTTCTGATGAAGGTATCAACAACAAAATCATAATATCTCAAACTTGTCCAAATCTTGCGTTCTCTCTAAATTCATGTTTTAAAAGTAGTTTATCATTCAGAGATATTTATTTACTTGTCGAGTTAATTTTCAGTTACGAATAGTTTTGTTCTTTCGCTAAAAGTTCTGCCAGAATATTAAGTAGGTAGTTTAAATTTATTCCAATATGACTTAAAACCAGTGACAACAATAGAAACGTGATCATAAGTTTTGTTTCAAACCCTCTTGAAATACACCTTTATTTTGTAATGTCAAATTTTCAGTCAGTTTTAATAGAAATCTCAGCCAGTCTTGTACTCTTAATATTAAGGCCAGGCTACACAAAAACGTAGTTGGTTTCACTATGTCGTAATTTCATGTCTATATTTGAAGCACTATAAACGCTAAGAAGTGTTTCTTCTTTCTCTATATCTATCTATATAAAATATGGATAAGAAACATCTTACGTATTCGTTTTCTTCTTGGCCTGCACCTAAAGCAGGAATTTAGTGGCAATCTTTTTAAAAGTTTAGTTTCCTTCTACGTTAAGGGTGAAAGTCAAGATTCAACAAGTAGCGGTAGTTCCCGTCGCGATTCCACTGCCCTACAAACAACTAACCTGTTGACTGCCACACATCGCGACTTCTTCTCTAACATCAGCTCTGACCTCAACGGCCTCGCTGCTTCCACGTCGAGCATGTTTAGCGATTTTTTTGGATCTAAAGGTATGTCATAACAATCTTAATATATTTAGTTAATTTATTAATTGTCAAAAGGTTGTATGTATCGATAAAGACAGACTCTCCAGCAATAAGTTCCACTTTTTCCAGTCCGCATATAACCTAAGGCTAAGCAGGCACTACGTTTGTCAACACCGGCCTCATTCATTACAACTGAGTCCGGTATTGATAAATATTAATGCGCGTTTAGCCTGGAAGACTTAAAGCGATCGAAACTTCCAGGCCCAATTCTGCTATTACTATCTTGTCAAAATCGCCAAACACCATCGTCTCAATCGTAGTTTTGCCTGACTTCGATATTCTGATAATTTAAATGGTAAATCCGTGGCAGGCCATCTTTACAAATTTATAAGCGAAAATTCAAGAAATGAATGTTTAAAATTTTTCAAACACTATTGCAATGGAATTGTAGGTACTTTGAATATCTTGGCAACGTCAAGATATGGACGTAGCAGAAGTGGGCTTTTGGTGTGAGGCCGGGCTTAGAAAATAGAATTATGTACAGATAAATTAGCTTCGAGACGTTTTTGCGTTTGTAGTAGTCTACGGTCAGCACATAAATTAATAAAGTAATACTTTTTATATATTTTTATAGGCAGGTACTTAATATTAATATTAAACGATATTTCAATAACAAGTATTAACATTAAACATAATTTTTAATAATTGTTGGTCCTTGTTTTGATGAATGTCATATGCTTTCTGACAGCACCTTTCCAATGGAAGTTAATTATATTCCGGTTGATTTTGCAACTAATTAAGAAAGAGTAATAATACTACTTGGATTGCTATTGCACTCATTTTCGAAATATTTGTACAAATTATACAAAAACTTCTTAAGTTTGGGAAGTCAAAGGTTCACCTCGACCATGTTTCAAGATCAGAACCATATACAAATTTAATATCAAATAACAAGAATTTGCAAGAAATAATAACATTGAACAATAAATAACAAGAATGAACCACAAATAAAATCAATCAAGTCATTAATTATTAAACCAAAACCAAATAGTCAGACCCCACAAAAAATAGCAATGTAAATAATTATTATTTATTCGACTTTCACCATTGACTTTTGATTGTAAATATATTTTATTTTTTTAAATGTAAAGAACTTCTTTTTGCTGACTGTACTAGGAATTTTAAATTTCATAGTTAAAATTCCTATAAATATACAAATACTAATACAGGCGCAAAAACTTCTCGAAGCTAATTTACCTATATTACTGTATGTCTAATCTCTCTCTCTTTTTTTTCACCATATCCCAATTAATTGGGGTCGGCACAACATCATCGACATACATCTTCTGTCACACCACAAATCATCATATCATCCTTCATGCAGTTCATCCATCTTTTTTTGGTCTACCTTTACATCTGTACCCATCCATCTTGTGGTTTAACATTCTTTTTGTCACGTGACTTTCATCCCTCCTCATTATATGCCCTTAGTCTTCTTCCTCTCAGTTTTTCAGTCACGGGTGCAACTTTCAAAGATCCCCTTATGCACTCATTTATCACCTTATCCATTCTCGTAACACCATACATCCATCTCAACGTTCTCATCTCAGCTGAGTGGAGACGTTTGTGGTTTATAACTTTAGTGGCCCAACATTCGGACCCGTAAAGCATGACTGGTCGTATGACATATTTATATATATTTGACCTTTGACCTAATCTGATTGCATCAGTATCAAATGTATTTCAGGCAAACAGGGCAAGAGCGGGGTGTCCCCCAGCGGGGGTCCCTCGGCAGGTGGGGGTGGGGGTGGGGGCGGCGCTCCCCTCTCGGCGTCGTTCGGGCCCTTCTCGCAGGGGGCGCGCGGGCTGGTGCAGCGCTCGCCGCTCATCCGCCACGCGCCCCCCTCCCCGCCGCACCAGCCGCAGCAACGGCCCACGTCCAACACCGAGAACCAGGCCTTCCTCAACGATGTAAACTTATTCATTTTTTCTCTAGAGTTCACCATACAGGCAGACAGGCCCAGCTCATGAAAAGTGGTTACCGTCGCCTATAGATATTTGTAGCACCAAGGGCGAAGCGAACGCGTTGCCAGCCTAGAAGGGATGGGATACGGGAAGGGGGAAGCGGCCCATCAGAGCTCTCAGTCATCGCACGAAACAGGATTAGGTCAAAACTAATCGTTTCATGCCGATATTCGAGAGAGCGTGATTTCACACCTATCGAGCCGGGAGCTGTAACAAGTTAATGGTTCCAACATACCTCTAACACGTTTATAATTATAGTATTTTATTTCTGAAAATATATACCTGGCAATAAATGTCGATTCGTTTATAAGAAACTAGCTGTCCCGCCAGACGTCGTCTTGCCCGGAAAAGTTTCAATCGATAGCCTACAGCAGCGCCACCTACCGGGTACAATTGTGAACCAACTCAGAATCCTTCTTTGGCTCATGCACAACAACTTTGCTAAAGATTATCACATGATCAAATGTATAGTTTACGATTCTATAAAAGACATACAGACAAACATTCATTTTTACATATAGGAAAAGAAGAAGATGGATATGAAGCAATAGTGGATAAAGACATGGTCATTTGTAACACCAAGTATGCTGCCATGTTTCTTACTTCGTTTCTGTAGGCTTTGTCTTTCTACGCTCTTTTTGACTAGCCGCATATTGGTTTGTCTCAACTTTCTTTATTTAAATAATAATTTTGTGAATTAAATCAAATTAGAAAATAGTTTGAATTTTAACCGGACCCTGTTCATTATATGTACTATAGTTACAATTTAGTTATGAATTACAATTCACAAACTACAACTAAAATTTCCTTCACAGTTAGTTCAGCACGTATTGGAGGGCGAAGGTGTGGGGTGGCTTAAACTCAATAGACTTAAAAAGTTGATGGAGGATGAGTCTTACAGGAACATGGTTCTGAGCAAACTAAACAGAAACTTCAATAGAAAAACTACACCATGCGACAAAGTTGATGATGTGGTGAGCTTGCTCCTTTAATCTATCAATAATATTATAACATTACATACTTTCTCCCCGGGAATCCCGCGGGCAATTTTTTAGGGATAATTTAAAGTGATCAGATTAAAAAAAATCGAATTCGAATCGACTTTTTTTAATGCTGCGATACTTTGTGTCCCGAGAATCCAGCGGGAATTCCAAGTCAAGCGTGGACGAAGTCGCGGGCATATCCTAGTATACACATATGATAGATAGAAAACTTTACTTTTTACCACATAGATAAAAACGCACTTGAATCATTCATAAATGTTCTAAGATTAATTGAATTCCATGACAATCTTTACTTTAAGGCTATGTTTATACATTTAATACTGTTTGAATTCAGTTCATCAGCAAACCTGTGTGGAAAGGAATGTTGAAAGTACTCCAAGCAGTAGTCCATGGTCTGGAACACACATATTCTAATTTTGGTCTGGGTGGCATGGCATCTGTGTTCCAATTAACTGAAATGGCGCACACGCATTACTGGAGTAAGGAACTGGCAAGTCTGGAACAGGCCGGTCTGCCGGACCATTTGGCCAGACAACACCCAGACACGCCATCTTCGGCAGGCTCTTCGCGGAAAGGCTCGCAGGCCGGTAGGTCTTGCTTATTTATTATTTCTGTACTGGTGACCATTTTTTTATATCCTCGACCTCTGTCACTATTTCAGACAAATTTCTTTATTAAAGAATTACCTAAATAGAGTTAGTTAGTCTCGATTTCGCATTACCATATTTTTAAAGATATAATATAATAGAATTTAATAAGACACTCAACAGTCAATAACGAATGTTTCACCAAAAATCTTTCTAATTCAGACAAGGGGCCTTATATCCCTATTAATATTATAAACTAGCTATCCCGGCAGACGTCGTTCTGCCCGGAAAAGCTTCAATCGCTATACCGACAGCAGCGCCACCTACCGGGTAAAATTGTAAATCATCTCAGAAACCTCTGGCTCATGCACGAAAAATTTGCTAAAGATCATTACATGATCAAATGTATATAGGTTACGATTCTATAAAGGACATACAGACAAATATTCATTTTTATTATATAAGATGTGAAAATAACTCTGTCTGTCTGCCTGTTTGTTACGCTTTCACGGAAAAACTATTGGACTGTCGTAACTTAATTCGGTGTATATGTAATTTCAATAGCGCAGATGAACATAGGATACTTTTCATCCCAGAAATGGGATAGTGTCGCAGGATAGAATGGAGTAAATGTTTTTCCGGAAAATGAGAAAGCGCCTATTACTCCAACTAAGTATAGCAATTAGTAACTATATAACTCCTACCTACTATATAACTCCTACCTACTATATAACTTTTGGACTTTTTGAGACTAAAGGATTTATAGAACTTTTTAGCGCGTTTGAAGAGTTTTATCACTTTTGAGAGCTTTTAGGACTTTTAGAGTTTCTAGAATTTTTACGGCTTTTAAAATGTTTTAGGACTTTATAGCACCATTTGAGCGTTTTCGGACATTTAGTTTTTGAATTTATTAGGACTTTTTGAGACTTCGGAACTTTTAAAGCTTTTGGGGACTTTTAGCACTTTTTAGGGCTGTTTGGGACTTTAGGTACTTTTTAGAACTTTAGCACTTTTTGGGACTTTTAGCACTTTTCAAGACTTTAGAACTTTTAGGACTTCACGGGACCGTGCACCGGTTGACGCGTGGCGTAGCCACGGGGAAAACACTAATTTTATTGTAAAGTATTAATTACAACAATGTTATTATCTGTTATAGAGGTGCCAACAGTGAATTATCCAGAAATGGATTCATCCGAAGCCCAAAGCACAACCGAAATGTTCAAAGACATGTTAAACCAAAAGAGGAACTTACTTTTTAGCAAATTAACATCGTTTGACTCTGATGTGAGTAATTTAATTCTTCAGTAAATGCATGATGCCAAGTGTATGTTTCTCTCTCTTTGTATAAATACAATAATTATGTGCGGTGGGTTATTTATGATAGCATGAATTATTATTACCCCCTTTTTACTTTACGACTAATTAATAAAGTAAATGAATATAAAAGAGATTAAGATTCATATTTAATATTAAT
The DNA here is from genome assembly GCA_949752895.1 of Dendrolimus pini. Lineage (NCBI taxonomy): Eukaryota > Metazoa > Arthropoda > Insecta > Lepidoptera > Lasiocampidae > Dendrolimus > Dendrolimus pini. Next base: position 12,825,787 of record OX457130.1, read on the forward strand.
CAAAAATAGTCATTTTCGTGTTCATTATAATGAAATACACATTAGTTTTAAGCTATTAGCATAGCTTTTATCGCGGGCTTTGAGCGCGGCGACCGAATCAAGAAATTCCGTAACGAAAATAAAACCTAACACACCCCACTCCGCCTACCAAGTAGCTCGGCCGAGCGTTCGCTTAACGTGTATGTATATGGTACGACTGTACGAAGCTCGCACGGATCGAGACGAGCTGCTCCGAACGAATACGTAAGCAGCTGTTTGTGAGAAAGTATATAGGTGTATAGGTATCTATCATATCTTTATAATGCCACACTCACCGCATGTGCGCCCCGTAAGTATACATGTAGGTATTATATATTAAATTTTACATATGTTTTAATTCAAAAAATTCTTTGTGTCGTTTATGTCGGTGATTGTTATACTTTAAGTTAAAACATGTATCCAAGAACTCGATCTGTCATTGGTAAGCTATACATATTATTCTGTTGAATTTAGTAATAGCGTCAAACCTTATGGCAACTTTTCATTAATAACAGCTATCTGTTACTGTATATGGAAAACTGCCGAATGCTGAGCAATTGATGTTTTCCTAATATGGAGCTGCAATTAAGTTTGGCATTGGCTATATCCATGGAATTAGAATACTAGACAAATTGACAATTATTGTCCAGTAAAAACTGAATAACTTTGATCATCATCATCCCAGCGTTAAATTCTGGTTGCGTTCGGTTCGTCTGCGTCGAAGTAAGACGTCCTCTTTCCTAGTTTTCATCCTGCAATTCACATAGTTTACGGCTTCCCTAGTTGTGAGACCATTCCTACGTATGTCATTCCTTACGACGTGAAGACACATTTCTTGAGCTTACCTCTTCAACCCTGAACTTGACAGAAGCGGCATGGTTACACATTTGTTCCCCACTTAACCATTACTCAGTAACTCTCAATGGCTCATAAATCCTATATTTGATTTTATAATCAGAGGAGCCGTTCTTCATTGTTTAATATAGAAAAACAACACCATAGATCAATGCAGTAAAAAATTGAGTCTTAGTAGTATCTTTTCAATTTCATATTTATTTTATGTAAACAAACAATCAGAAATAAACCAATAACAGTAGATACGCTTATAAATAATGAGGATAAATCAATGCTAGTAACTTCTAATAATAATATTCGAATAGATTAGGTTAAGGGAACGCACTAAATGTTTTGAACTGTTATTCTAGTATTCTTCTTCTTTGTTTTAAGAAGTTTTATAAAAAATCTATTATTCTCGTTGGCATGACAGCTATTTTATGTGCGTCGGTTATTTTTTTCGCCTACTCAAAACTTCTTCTATATTGTAAATGATGTGGTAATACAGTATTTTAGAAAATGAATGTAAATATTGATACTTCAAGCCTCTATGTAAAATTGCACAAAAGATTAATTGCTACTGCATTTTATTCTTAAAAAAAAACAATATAGATATTAAAATTGAGATTAATTTCTACTGTTGCGAATAAAACATTGTCCGTAAAAAAACGTGAAATGACTAGTCTTTTCTGCAATGTTATGTATAGACCTTGTTTTTTTGGATGTGGATTTTTTTTAACAAATACAATTACTTCACTCAAATCACAGTACATAATATTACTGTGCCATAGTAATATTTCTACAATTGCAGTTAACATAATTATAATTTCATATATTTGAGAAAAAATAAATAATTCATTGACGCATAAATTATTTTTGTGTTATTTGGTCACAATGAATTGGTTTTGCGAATGGCACATTGATAAAAAGCAAGGTATAATGAGTGGAAGTATAGGCGGGCTTGTGTGGTGGCAGGCGGCGCCGTCGTCCGACTACTCGGCCGACGAGAGCGGCTCGATCACCACCAACCGAGCCAATCTCTTCGACCACCGCGCCTCGTTTAAGTCCAACCTCTCTGACACTGACGTCATGTTCCTCGATGTAAGTCCTAGTGCGTGTTGTGCTGTCTCCTCTACTAGCTTAAACCTATTATCCGACCAACTTTATTACGCATAAATCAGATGCAACTTCCAACTTTCTGGGATACATTCGAAATTTATTTTTAATTGAATTAAATAATTGCCGTAGAATGTGAACCTTAAAATATAATAATTATAATATACATACATAACTTCACGCCAGGTCCCTTGCGGAATAGGCACGAAAAACAGAGCGCCATTCAGGTTTATTCTTACACACCTCACTTGCTTCTTTGACATTCATAGCTCTTGTCATGCACGCTCGTCTAATTATAATATAAATGTAAATAAAAAAAAGTGTGCGCCTCGAGACGGCCGACAGAAGTGATAACTTAAACTAATCTAAATTGAACTGTTTAATATTGAAATTGTTTAACTTGAGAAGCTGAGGCTTTGAGTAAGCTTAGGTTATTACTTTAATTTTATGTGTATTAATATGATAATGTAAGGAAATGTTATTTATTAATAAAATCTTTTATTGATTATAAAATATATTTTATTCTTAGTTACAATTCTTGAAAATGTACATTAGAATTTTGTGTATGTACATTATTAGTATCATTATTTAATCTAATTACCGAAATACGGCTAGCGCTATGGGTTAGGGTGAAAGAGGAACCTGCCTACCGCTGCCGTATGCGTGAGAGAAAGGAAAGCCAGACACACTGGCGTCGTAACGCGTTACGTAACGAAGCGGTTTACTCTCCCACAAGAAGTTATCACTTCAATAACACGAAACATACGTAATATATATCAAAAGAGCAGGTTTTATTTTTTTTAGGACTTCGGTCTTAAAAATATTATTATACATGAGTAATAATACTTTTAAGGACGAAGTCAAATAATAAGGTTATCTTATTATTAATTGACTTGTTTGTGTAATGTTGGTCGGTTAATACTGTAACTACCCGCTTGTGCCCTCGGACCAATGGCCTGTACCATTCCAACGAAACCAACTTGTAAACAATATTTTAAGAGCTATTTGTCCCTCAGTAAGTTGATTGTGCATGTTGTCACTTGTGGCTTGTATCTCTAACATAATATAAAATAAACAATTTTATTAATGGTGTATAACTTAAATGTTCTCCATACACATGATTACCAGGCTTTAAATCTGATATAACTGTTGAAAATTCTATCAATGGCTTGATTCGTCAACTGTTTATTGAGGCATGTTTCAATTAAAGTTATAATTGAAGGGCACGCTACAGGTTAATCGACCGAGTAATGTTGGGGGGAAACCGCGTGCAGCCAGCGTGTTCTCATCGAAATCATCGCTCAGTACGTACAGACCACCGGCGCCCATTCCCACCACTTCGCCACTTACCTCCCCTGACACTGCCCGGACTTATCTCTATCAAGGACTCATAGGTAAACTTCACATTTTAATAAATAATTTTTCACTCAATACACCTACTGTATATTATTTGTTCTGTTTGGTATCAGAAATCTATTTTGAGTGTAGCACTTCCGTTTCCCGGAGAATTTTATTTCTAAAGTTGAGGGAAATAGTGATAGGCTTCTTCGTGATAATGTTATCTGTGTGTAAATGTAAATTTATTTTTAAAAGACATTTCCCTGCGTTCCTGTTGTTACTTGTTTACGATATAACAATAATAAAAGATCTGATGAAAACATAGTACACTCAAACTGGCAACAAAATAATTCGTATAAATATGTTTTGGAGAGATATTGAAGCCCCAGGAACGTTACTTACAATATTACACAAATTGTCAAACATCATCGATTATTTGTAAATATATTATTGATTTTTTATTTATTTATTATAGATTAAATCCGTTCAGGGTGTCAAACCATTGAACATTTAAAAGACTCAATAACAGGAGCTTACATGTATACTTTAATCGTTATAACTACTACAGCATTATTATTTTGAACAATATTCTCGTGTATAAAAATATTACGATAAGTTATAGAAATAGCAATTTTGAAGATATTATAATATTACATATACTTTCATAATTGAGATCGATTAGGTATGTTTTATATCTTATTTTATAGGAAAAGAGAGATCGAACCTGTGGGACCAAATGCAGTTTTGGGAGGATGCGTTTTTAGACGCAGTAAGCCAAGAACGAGATATGATCGGTATGGACCAAGGCGCCAATGAAATGATGGAACGTTACAAATGTTTGAGTGAGACAGAGAGAAAAAGACTGGAACATGAAGAAGACAGACTACTATCCACAGCGTTATATAATTTAACGGCTGCTCTGGTTCTGTTTGGTGTGGACGCTGATATAGTTCGTAACAAAGTTCGCCGGTTGCTCGCGAAAAGTCATATTGGACTGATTTACAGTCAAGAAGTTAATCATCTTCTAGACGTCGTTCATACGTTGGTATGTCTCTTATAATTATATTTTCACTCTATACATTTTTGGATTATATTTTTGGATTTATAATTTGAAAAACCTCGAGATGTCTATACTTAGAGGCGGAATGCCTAATATGCAGACAATTTTATTTTAAATTAGGATGTGCCTGCAACTTCGTCCATGTTTGACTTGAGATTTCTGGGGTACGAAGTACCGTAACATTTAAAAAGAATTGAATCTATCGTTTTAATGAAAACTGAGTTGGAATAAGCTATTTTTTATGCACCCGAACAACAAACCGCTACCGGGAAAATTCCCGGGGGGTACACGAGATGCCAGATAAAAAAATGACACACATTTATTACGAAAAATTTGGTATCGATCAGTGAAAAAAGGCCCGTTATTTTCTACGTGAATCCTGAATAAATAGACAAACAGCCAATAAAACAAAAAAAAGTGTGTGTTTTTGTAAAGAGCTTCACACATGCACATGGTATTATTAGAATTTTATAATAATATAAATGTAATTCATACAGCATGGCAACGATATAGAGCTGAAGCCGCTCGGCTCCCGGTTGCTGCGTCGCGCGACGTTCACGGTGCACGAGGGCGACGCCGGCGGCGAGCTGCGCTTCATGGAGGTGAGGGACGATGGACTGGTGCTTCGCTCTACACAAGGTATCTATAAATATAAATAAAATTGGAGTGTCTGTTTGTAATATTGAAATACCGCTTTTTACTACATGCATATGAATATATATACGGTACATACACCAAAATAACATTTTTTACAATTTTTGTCTGTCTCTCTGTTTGTTCCGGCTAACCTCTGAAACGGCTGGACCGATTTTGACAGGACTTTTATTGGCAGGTAGCTGATGTAATAAGGAGTAACTTAGGCTACTTTTATTTTAGAAAAATTCCTTTGTTTTGGAATTATGACGATTTTCAATCACCACGCGGGAGACCGCGGGGCGCAGCTAGTCTAATATAAGTTTCCTTCGTTTCTTTCTAAACAGATAGGTACATACTTTGAAAATAAACTTGTAGAACAAAACATCATATTGTTACGAGTCGCGAGACTCGAATTAAAACTCGATCATAAAAGAATTACAATTAGTTTAAATGCCGATTGGTAATAAAATGTGTTTCGCCAAAAGCGGGCTTAAAGTCGTAAATAAATTTAATCTCACTATAATATAATACGATTGTAAGACTTCAACTGGAAGTCTATCACAAGTTCCAACTTCTGCTTACCTTCTTATAGATAATTGGACACGATACAGTAGTATAACAGTATTTTGCTATCGATTGTAATTACGGACACATTTGGTAGGTACAATAGTGGAACGATGGTGGTACGAGCGGCTCGTGAACATGACGTACAGTCCGAAAATACGAGTTTTGTGCCTTTGGAGAAAGAATGGTGGTCAAACACAGCTTCACAAATATTACACTAAAAAGGTATGGCCATTATTTTATATGTGATCATTAGGTGTTACATTCATTATTTAGTAGGATAACTAAAATTAATTAAAACTATGATGACTCATGAGTACAATAGTTCTGTGGCAGAAGTGTGTGAGGTATATTGCCAATATCGCAGATTTATACTTTGAATATGAAGTGTCTTAGAATTATATGCAACAACTTGCACTTATTCAAGTTTTATATCTAGGAATATGCCGAATTCACAATAGGTTGACAGGTTATGTTATTTGTACTTAAATTAAGTCTAGTTCTATATCTAATTGTTACAGTAAAAAGGAATATGTTGGTAGTGGTCGGCTTCCATGAAAAGATTCTGTATTCTTACAAGCTTTTATTTAACTTGCAATGCATGTACCTATGTATGTATGTAAGAAGTCCGGCTGGAATCTTGCAATTTAAATTTGACCAAATTCCCGGTTTCCGATTGTGCTGAAATTTTGCACACATTTATATCGCGTGACAATGCAATAATATGCTACCATGGACCTGATCTGATGATGGAGTCGGAAGGTGGCCATAGGAACTCCTGTACTATAAACAAGATAGACCCGTCGTGTTTGGGCTCGTTTTACTTGTCTTGGCTAGTACTCTGCTGCTACATGATATTCAGGATCTCAAAAGCATGTATTTAAAATAAAAACCTAAAAAAAAATCTTGTTTAGCATACTTTTAATTAATATTCAAATAAATCAAGTTGTTGGAATAAAAAATGTCAAATAAAGGATTTATTATTGTCTGTATTATATTCCAGTGTAAAGCGTTATATTACTGTATAAAAGAAGCAATGGAGAAGAGTGGTCGGCGTCAGGACGCGGCTGAACTCGGCGGGGAGTTCCCGATCCAGGATTGTGCCACCGGCGAAGGCGGACTCATACAGGTACGTGGCGGACATAATATTCCACAGACATACTAGTCCATGTTTTGCCATATTGTGGCAGCGTCTTCATAGTTTAGATGCCTAATGGCAGTGTCATCCTGAATCCATTTATTTTTTGTTTAAAATGTAATATTTAGCTTATAGTTTTATTTCCAAACGATGTTGAAAGTTGCAACCGTATGTAAACAATTGAGATAAGAAGACTAAGGTGCTATGGGCATGTAATGAATAGGGATGAAAGTCATGTGACAAAAAGAAAGTTTAAGTGGAAAATTGACAGGTACAAATGACCAAAAGAGAGATGATTGAATTATCTGAAGCATGACATGATAGTTTATGGTATGACAGAGGACGTATCTCAAAATAGAGGAGTATGGAAGGAAAATACATATTGGACCCCAAATAATTGGAAGGTATAAGAAAAGACAGCGTTTTATGTCCAAACGACGTGTATTATATTTTGTTAACTTGCTCAAATAGTTTTTCATAAACGAGAGTTACACATATAGAGAAAACCCTCAACTGTTTGGAATGTAACTTTTCGGGCTGCCGCAGAACGTCTTCATCAAGCTTCAGTAAATTCGTCCATAGCTACATTTTCGTGCCGGTCCAATTGTGTTTTCATTGCATACACTGATTATTATATAGACGCAAAACTTACTTCATAACATACATAATTGTCATCATCTTGATATATAAAAATTAATGTCTGTCTGCAGAATCGTAAGCTATACATCAGATTTTGATGAAATTTTGTGTGTGTTTGAGTGGGTCCCAGGATGGTTTACAGCCACAATTGGAACCGGTAGGTGGCGCTAAGATCGGGTTCTAGAATCCTCCTAATCACCGGGAGCTATTTTGGTGATTTTGTTTTTGTGTCATGGAACAAAGTATTTTAGGAATTCAGAAAATAGGCGGTACAAAGTTCGCCGGGTCAGCTAGTTAATTATATTTAAATGTGTTTAAGGTGTGCATGGAAGGCGTCGGTCTCCTTTTCCATCACAGCAAGGTATGTACTTTGCTTAAATATTTGTTTTTATATTTCGTCAGCTTATTTATGTTTTTAACGTACGATGGTATACCATAAATGAAATACCAAAACGATTTAAGTTAGCGCAGCATTTTTCCTAGTTTTGGTATTATCATTAGAAGTATTTAAAAGGTAAGGTATTTGTCAGTGTTTGCGCTTAATTTCTGGTAACTCCATTCTGTTTCGAGTGAGAAGTGTAATGGGTGGAATAGCGTCCCGGCTGGGCAAGGCTTAATTGTTTCAATATTGTATCGGTGCCGTTAGCGCGTTGTTTTTTATACTTTATAGTATATTATTGACATGCTTCCAAAGCCAAGCCAAGTCTAGTTGCCCTGCCTTTATACAGGCGCAGGGCCTTTAATATTCCAACGTATAAATATTAAAGAATGTTATTTCCAGATCACTTCAGTAATGTCATGTAATTATGATATACCTTCAGACTACAAGTATTTTAACAATTTTAAACTTGTAATTTTATTTGGCTACAAGGACCACTCAAATTTTCCTATTTGAATTTGTACCTTTTTTTATATTTACCTAAATTTAAACTATTTTTAATAATTATTTGAAATGAGTTGATCACTTTTATTTACATTAAAGTCTGGTGGTTGCGCATTGCTGCTTTCTCATAAACTCCAGCAGTATAATAGCTGAGCTATGTCGAATTGAACCCCAGTATTACATAATTATAAATTTTTCTCTATTTATTAAATCGATGTCATAGTTTAGTTCGTTTTTACATTTTGGAATTGACCGTCTTAACTGATCTGATTTCCGCATTCCGTTATAGTCCATTGTAATATTGCGATTGTCATTATTATACTTATAATTATACCTATATTATACTATACTATATACTGCATACTACTTATTACGAGTTGTGCATGTGCTATTTGTCTGCGTTGCGCCGCGCGGTCGTGCGGTCGTGGAGCGGTGCGTGGCGCCGAGTGCGGTCGGCGAGCGGTCGCCCCGCCCTGCCTTGCCCTGCCCCTAGGAACTTTTGAGATGGTCCTTGGCCCGCGCTCAGCCGCCCCCGACTAATATCATCTTTTTGTCTGTTCTACCTGTCCGGACACGCCGAACACGCGCCGCTGCGCAAAAGGATTTCGAGGTACACAGTGGTTCATTAGCTAGTAATGGCTGGCTCTTACGATGATCGACACGACCTTACCGCCTCTGTGATCTCAGTCACGGTCACCGTGAGACTCACGTTTAGCGTTGATCGTTCGAGGTCGTAGGGCTTTACTTGTAGTTTTGAGGCTTACAGATTGTTTTTTAGCCGTTGTTAGCGTTGTATTAGTTCTCCCGAGTGCGGCGAGCGCCGGGGCGCCGGAGCGTCAGGGCGCGCGGTCGTGCATGCACATAGATCTGCCCTTTGTTTACTATCTGTTTATATTATCGCACCCTACAGCTTGCACGAACCGAGGCTCGTCCGGCGAGCGGCCTCGGGTCCCGGCCCGCACTCGGCGCCGATACGCCGCCCGACGCCCGCCCTCGCCCCCGCCCCGCCCGCGGGCTAGCCCACTCGTAGAGCATCGCCATCTCACAAGTTCCGGCGCCCGCCCCCGTTCCCGCACCCCACCCCTCACGAACACCACTCGCCCCGTCACCTCTTCACCCCATCGCCTCGTCTGTCTTTGCCACCTTTGTCGTTCCGTATTCCCCGCTCCCGCACCGCACCCCTCACGAACACCACTCGCCCCGTCACCTCTTCACCCCATCGCCTCGTCTCTCTTTGCCACCTTTGTCGTTCCGTACTCCCCGCTCCCGCACCGCACCCCTCACGAACACCACTCGCCCCGTCACCTCTTCACCCCATCGCCTCGTCTCTCTTTGCCACCTTTGTCGTTCCGTACTTCCCGCTCCCGCACCGCACCCCTCACGAACACCACTCGCCCCGTCACCTCTTCACCCCATCGCCTCGTCTCTCTTTGCCACCTTTGTCTTTCCGTATTCCCCGCTCCCGCACCGCACCCCTCACGAACACCACTCGCCCCGTCACCTCTTCACCCCATCGCCTCGTCTCTCTTTGCCACCTTTGTCGTTCCGTATTCCCCGCTCCCGCATCGCACCCCTCACGAACACCACTCGCCCCGTCACCTCTTCACCCCATCGCCTCGTCTGTCTTTGGCACCTTTGTCGTTCCGTATTCCCCGCTCCTGCATCGCACCCCTCACGAACACCACTCGCCCCGTCACCTCTTCACCCCATCGCCTCGTCTCTCTTTGCCACCTTTGTCGTTCCGTATTCCTCACTTGCCTAACTCCTGCAGACCTCGGGTCCCTATTGAAAGAATAATGATTTTAACGCCTTGCTATGCTGCTTGTTCATCTTGATTCTAGAAACGTTCACGTTTTTATTCAATACTGATTAAAAAATAGTCTCTGTGATGAGAGCTAATAGAGATAGATAATTTGTCTTGTTTTAAGTATAAACGGTACCCGAAACATAGTGATCGTTGTACTTCTTTATTCATGTTGTACTTAATAATTGCAAAAAAGTTGTCTCGTAGTAAAATTTTAGTTGCAAGACCTGACGCGGTATTAAAGCTGTTGCTCCAATATACTGGTAGTTATAAATCACATCAAAGACGTACATCCCGACGCTTCCTATGTAGACAAACTTAGAACTAGTGGACCGAGTTCTCTAAATCGCGTTTTTGTCTTGCGTGTACCTATGCATGAATAGTGTTCACATCTTTGGAGCCAGGACTATGAAATATCACCGACTTGTGACGATGTTCAACGGCCAAGCCTCTATTATTTGCCAAACGTTGGCTTTAATATACTACACATACTTAGATAATTTATATGGCGCACACGCACTGCTCACACATTACGTATGTATGCCTGTTTTTGAATATGTTGTAAGTCCAGCTCCAAAAGATTTTTTATTGCATTTGTTTTTGTGCCATCAATGCATTTGACTGAATGACTGCTTGATACTATTTTTTTGTCTACCAAAATACTTCTTATACCACATTTTAAATATAAAGATTTTTTACGTGGTTAGGGTTCTTAAACTTTTAAAATAAGCTACCTGTGTTAAAATATTGCTGTTAGGTGGTATACCTTTCACTATAATAGGTAGTATAAAACTAATCAAAAATGTTAAGACACTTATAATGATGAAATAATAGTCAAACCGTAGTACGTACCTCTTGTTTACAATAGAGAGATAAATATATTTTTACCCCGGGAACTAACCCATTTTTCGGGATAAAAAGTATTCTATGTTCATCCTCGGCAAGAAATTATGTATATACTGAGTTTCAGCTTAATCAGTCCCTCAGATTTTCCGTAAAAACGGAACAGGCAGACAGTTAGGTACTTTCGTATTTATAATATTAGTATGGATGACGATCCCATATCAAAATGTAGATACACAAGTTTTTCAAGTCATACTTGACATGCTACGGACATAATAATATCACGAATACAACATATTTTTATTTTCAATATCAAAATTCATCGTAATTTATTCCACGCCACTTACTGCACTGATTTTTATAACTGTAGATAAATACTTTAGTACGCTGAAACAGCCGTATATGTTTTAATTATTGCTTACAAGGAGGCCCTGTAACATATTGTTTTGAATCTTATACGATTGGCTACTGTTAGTTTAGAATATTTTGCAATCTGCACGTTGAAATAGTCTTGAAATTCCTTTGTAATATTAAGATTGATTTTATTTTGATTTTTTAAATACTTATACGTAATCTGGTGCAACCTTTATTCCTTAGTATATATATTAACAAAAGAAAGTGATTTCATTAAATAATGTAATTAGAAAAAGTGTGATATTTTTTAAAGTTTAATAATCATATCATTGTTTTGTCTTACAGTTTTTTGTACGGCTGGATCACATAAGGAAATGCTTCACACAGAATGGTGGTATCTTCGTTTTAGAAGAATTTAGTGAGTATTTGTAAAATACCTAAAGTTCGATCAAACATTTGTATCATATCATTGTATTTAGATATTTTCGCTAGATCGTAAAGTTTCCGTAATCACAATGCACAAATTTGATATTTTCCTTGATTAACTAACTCCACGATAAAACATGTTCTCACAATTTTTTTAGTCATTATATACGTGTTTTATACAAATAATTAAAAAATTCAATTCAAATTCAAAATAAGTTCCACTAGAGAACACTTTTTGAAGTTCAAGGTCATACATTTAAATCAAAATTTAAATCTACTTCCTATTCTATGTACACTGCTTTGCAATGTGTTATCGCTGTTCAAAGGAGAAGAAGGTGAAGAAACTCCCCAGCCACACGTCTAGCTTACAAATATTTCTTCATCATAATTATTTATATAACTTCAATTTTTTTTAATACATAAAGAAGTTGTATTACAATTACTTTTCAAAGAATCATAGAGTTGTAACAAACAAAAATATTGTTACCGTCGCAATAATGATATACTAAGAATTCATTCCGCGCCATACATGCTACGCAAAATAAAATCGTTATGCAGAAAAAAGTATACAAGACTGGAGCGAGCAGTTATCCGCACCAGCATCCATGCAGGAAGGAACGGAGAAAGAATACAATTTCCTGCGGCCGGGCGGCCTGTCGTAAAAGGCGACAAAACAACCCACAGCCAGGTGGCCATTTGTCTTTCAGCAGGCAGGGGCCACAAGGTAGCAAAATCTAGTAAAGGCGGCCACGTTTGTGATATTAAATACGAAAAACATGTTATTTGTGTTTTATTTAATCAAATGAGCAAGAAACAACAAAAAATAATTAAACACACCACAAAGTATATAATTACCAATTTCAATACGTATTCATACAATGTGACGATTGAGGCTGTATTTGAATGGATATTTGTTTGTTGTATGTTCGTTATCATGTTAGTCTGTGAAACGAGAAATATATTTAACTTTTCGGTAATAAAGGATTGAATTTTTTTTGTAAATTATAAGTACTACCAAAAATTATAATTAATCGCTGAGCAAACCTTTTCAACTCCCGCATAAGCGTGTTTGTTCACTATAATGCACGAGTGCTTACATTTCCCACCTACTTAATAATTACGTTATAATTATTATTTATTTTGGTAGATACCTATAAAAGTTTTATATACAAAACAGTCACGGACCGCATGGAAGCAGCTGGCGGGCCCTGTGTTGCCGACCACTGCACAAGTTCATAAGACTGGTTGCTTGCTGACTTGCAATTTTCATGACGATCGGTTGAATGATATAGAAGTTGTTATGTTGCAGTGCTATATTATACTGGCAAGTTAAAGTGTAGTAGATAACTTACAATCCTCAAAGATAAATAATTTAGATGTACCTACTAACGATGGGTCATATTGAATGAATCGCATATAATTATGCAAATAATATACCAACATCCAATTTTAAATATTGCTCCTTCAATACAATAGGTCAAAAACAACACAGGCGACTTTATCTAAGTTTTGAATAAAATTTATTTTTTATGGATTCCTCTGTCATTTTTCTCACTTTTAACAATGTTGTGTTGTTAGAAGCGTATTTCAACATTGTTTTAATGCATTATACATTTTTTATATGAAATATATATATATATATATATATATATATATATATAGGTATATATATTCATACTTGTCCTGCGAATCAAGAAGAAGAAGAAGCAAGAACTAATATAATTTTCATAGTCTAAATTGCTAAAAAAATATGTTTTTTTTAAATAAACATGAATATAACTTTATTCTTCTGAAATAAAAATGTATAATATTTTTCCGATTTGTGGCCCTTTTGTATAGAAGAAACGATATGTGGATATAGATAGTATTAAAAGAAAATTGTTCATTTTAAATTCCAGATCCAAAAACCAGACAAATAATCCAAAGGAAGTACAAGTCCATAATGGTGAGTGCACGACTGTCGCATTATTCTGTGTTTATATTCTGTTTGTATTTATTGACTTCATGTTTTATGTTATAGGCAGAGAAAGTAGTGTTTGACCTTCACCGTCTCTTCTCCATATGGCTTTCTCGTTACTATGTTGAGATCGATGGAACCGAACTCCATTGCACCCCTTACATTTCATAGATCATATACACAAGTGTATGTACAATTTCGAACGTTTTATTTTTGCATGAACTTTTTTCCCTTTTTAATTTTACTATTTTACTAACACTTTACAATATACTTACTTTCTAAAATCTTCACTTCAGTTTTAAATTGCACGAGATTGTTTATATTTGCTACGTTGGTGATGCTGTGTTTGTGATATATTTCAGTTGATGATGTCGATGTTGAAGCATGTTTTATGTTAAAGCTTTGATTTTATAATTTTAATACAATGTTTTCTTTGATAACATTTTGGGCCCTGTAACTGGTAAATAAGAAACTACGCAAGGAGACGATATAAAATTTATTAATGTTTATTATAAAATTTTAAATACGCCGTGTCTGTACATTGTAGCTATTAAAAAAAAACAACTGGGATAAGATACTAGTATATAGACGACGAGATAACACGATTAATTATTTCAATTTCTTGTCTGTTTGTTCGGGGTTCATTTAAAAACTACTGGGCCGATTTCAATATTATTTTCACTAATCGACAGCAAATTCTTAGACTTAAAATCTACGCTACTTTTTATCCTGGGAATACCGCGGGAATTTTTCTGGAAGTGGTTTGTTGTTGTTCGGGTATATAAAAATTAGCTTATTCCGACACAGTTTTCACTAAAATAATAGCTTACATTTCTTTTGGAACAGTGTGTTACTTTCGTGTACCCCGCGGAAATTTCAAGTCAAGCGTGGACGAAGTCGTGGGCATATCCTAGTCTCTCTATGAATTTTGAAAGCCTGTTCACGATCACGATCACGTGTTGTGATTGTACATTTGACATACTAGCGCATATCTATAGAATGAAAGGAAAATATGTTAATAGTGACATATGCAAAACATTGAATTTTATTTATTTTAAATATGAAAAGAACTTATGCACAAGTTATATTTTGTAGATTTTTCAATTAAGGTAGAAAACCAATAGTAACTTATTGTTTTCCTGTGTCAGGAGTTATCAATCAAATTTATTCCTGTGGTTATCTAGAAGCGATCGCTGTTTAGCGATAAGAGCGCCCTTTGTGTACAGTTAAGTAAATATAATTTAAGTTTGTAAGTTTATTTTATATTGGTCTATATTAAAGAATAAGGTAGTTGATAGACCAATTAACTGAGACACTTTTATAATGTTAAAACCAACTCAGCCTCCTAGATTTTCTACGAGCTTGGCAAATTATGACGTCTCTTTACTGAGGCAAATGGTTTCTTTACTACATATTATTTCAATAATAATTAAAATTGTTTCTATCGTATTTTAAGTATGATGATAACAAGGTATTTTAATACGCCCTCTTTTACATGAACATCGTTTTAGTTTGATTGAATATATTACCTACTCAATTATAATTTAACTAAAAATTTAACCAAAAAAATATTTTTTAAGGAAAAAGAAGGTACATGCCTTATTTTTTTCTTACAAAATAAGTTAATTACGTTTGATATTGTTTTTTCCAGGCTGACCAGATCTGCTATGCCGTGTTGTGCGTGTTCTCGTACTTCGCGGCCGGGCAGGAGCAGAGGAAGGCCATCCTGGAGCAGGCGGCGCGCCTGCCGCCGCCGCCCCCGGCCGCGCCGCCCCCCGCGCCCCCCTCGCCCACGCCCCACGCCGGAGCGCAGGTGAGCAAGTTTCATCACATGTATTATTAAGGTGCTATTCGAACCTCGGCTGCAGGTGCAGGCAGCACATGCGGCGGCTTCATTTGATTTGACTATTAACTACCCTATCCTATGAAAAATACCTAAGTGCGTCTCGATTGGCATAGAGAAATAAGGTGAGTATAAGCGTGGGCGAATTATTTGACAGGTGGAGAAGAGATCTCCAGGTGGCCGTGGGGGTGACAGCAGAGGATCGTTCGCGAGGGGCGAGGAGAAGCCCGCGGAGGCGAGAGAGCCTCCCGACAAGGCGGAGGGGGGGCGCCCCCCGCCCCGCAGGCCGCCGCCCCCCACCCCCGCCGCCGCGCCACACCGCCTCACGAGGGCGCATTCCTCGCACGCCGCACCGCAGCGCCCCCACGATCCACCACTCGTATGTTTACAACAAAAATTCACACATACCATAAAAGTTAATTCTGTCAATACGAGTAATAGTTGCTAATCGATTGCTAAATTACAATATTTCGATCGAGTTACTGTCGTGGTATGAAAGCATTATCATCTCCTAAGCATATTTGTAACTATTGTATAACTAGGCGAATAGGTTGGCTTTTTCAAGAGGCTCGACAAGAAAGATCAAAAACATTCATCCTTAATTTCTTTGTCTTTCACCGTGTTTAACCCACTTCCAGAAATTTGAAAGTAGTAATATTATTTGTTTTTAACTTACGATCAACATTTTAGTATTGTAATAATTTCTAAATTATTATAAAAGTTAAAAGTTGTTGTTTTTTGCATCTAATTTAATACTGAGACCTAATTATAGTATAGTTAATAATAAATTACGTATATGCGATCAGATTCCGCCGCGTGTGAGCGGGGCCACTTCGCGGCCCCCGGGCCCCCCTCCCGCCTTGCCCCCCCGGCAGCTCTCCGCGGCGGCAGATCTCAACACTGTTCCTAGGTAATTTGATCTCGATTCAATACCTATTTAGGCTCACAAAGTAACCAAGAAATAATTTGTACTCATTTTTTTTCAAAATAAAAGCGGATATCCACGTTTATTACCTCAATTTAGTTGCCATTTGTATAAAACATATGATATTTTTAACAAATGGCATGTAGGTATGCGAGTTGAACACGCACTTGGAGGGTTACTCTATGAAATAGATCACGAATATTGTCTAATTCTGTTTAATTTTGTTTGTATACTCGAGTACACATTAAGATTATTTTATGAACATTGGTAATATGGTAATTTTGCTTTACCTTTCTATGTCAAAACCAGGGTCTCCAGATTTAGTTTTGTAAATTTCCCGGACGGTGTCATTATTAGGTATATTTTAGTGCTTGTTTCGAATTTTTACATCCCAGACAATAAAATTTTATACGTACCGCAATTTTTTTGTATATACATACATACATAACTTCACGCCAGGTGTCTCCCGGGGTAGGCACGAACAACAGAGCGCCATTCAGGCTTATTCTTACACACCTCACTTGCTTCTTTGACATTCATAGCTCTTGTCATGCACGCTCGTCTATTCTTAAGGCTCCTGACATCACCTTCTCCTAGTACACGATCAATTTGATCATGGAAGGTGTGTCGTGGCCTTTGTACACAAGCAAAAAAAAATTTGGTCCCCCAAATTTTTTTCCGCCTCTGGAGACCATGATTTTGAGCCTTAAATAAAACTGTATAATTTATCTATTTACATAATGTATGGATCGTTTGTCAGGGTGAGCACTGGTAGCCCGCCGCGGCGTGGGCCGGGCCCGCAGCAGGTGGCCGCGGGCACCTCGTTCGCGTCGGCCAACCCGTTCGCGGCGCCGCGCCACGCCGAGTTCGTCATACCGCAACGGAACAGCCTGCGACGGTCATCGACCACAGACAGATCTTAACCTTCATATTATCACGGAATAACAACTACACAACTTATTTCAATACAATTTTCCTAAAACTTAAACAATTGTAATTGCCATAAAAGCGCAAGGAAATTAAAAAAAAAATATTTTTATTACGTTATTTACAATACTTTTTATTTTAATTAAATTTTAAATGTCGTTTTGCGTTCATACGAATTTGTCAAAAAAAAGAAAATTAGTCGGTTAGCCGTAGATTTTAGTGTTCGTCATAGATATTTTTGTGTTTTGCGTGTACACACCGGTGCACGAACAACCTTGTTATTCGAATTAGGATTGTCCTCAAAACTGCTCTAGTAAACTTTCGACAGATGTTCAGCAGAAACTCAACGTTTTCTGTCGATGTCTATTGCCTTTATTATAACATTTTATGACAATCAGTTTATTTACAAAAGCGTTGGAATTACCCGCGATATATAACAAGAGAGTCGTTTGCCTATCTAGAATATATAAAAATCGATTGCATAATATTATACATTTTATCAGATGTCCTAATATACAATACACTACTTCAACCTACTACTTTTTACGATAACACTAAACTTGAAATATAAAAATAGTTTTAGGAATCTTCTAGTGAAATAAGATAAACAATTTAAGTAGTGACTAATAATTATTTAAACAAACAAATGGCTTTAAATGTCACCGTTGAAGAAATAGTAATTTTTATATACCATTTTTATAATTATTTTTGTCTATAAAAATTTGTTGCATTTACCAGCGGTTTAGTTGTTGGTAAACTTCGTCGTAGACCAATAGCAAGTCGCGACTTATTCACATAACTTAGTTCGATATTTGCCAGGTTCTTTTTAGTGTAAAATAAATTATGGGGAAACCATCACCCCAAAATGACTCATTTAGCAACAATTCACAATAATGGCGTCACCTGAAACAATATTATTTTATACTCCACCCATATTACATATACCTATGATATATACGACTAGGCGAGTAAACTGTAGCTAGATTTTTTTTAGTAATCCAAATATTTTAAATAATTTTACAAAATATTGTATTTTATATGTGTGGGGAATCAATGATGCCGCTGGAAATAAAAAACGTACTCTAAAATTGAAAGTCAGTGAACTATCAATTAGGCTTAATTGTTTATTTTCTGGTGAAATGAACGGTAACTACATAATAATTTTATAGCAACAAAAAACAACGTTATTCATACATTATATCTGATTTGTGATTTTTTATGGACAATGTAAGTTTCATTTACAAATATGAATAATAATATAAACGAAATGGCTGTAACATTGATTTTATTCGCTTTATATTTAACTCGAGGCAAAAGAAATAACTGCATTTTACTGTTAACCAGAGGGGAAGTCATGTAAAGAACGATTTTTTGAATATGGTATAAAATTAAATATTTTAAAGTCAGGGTTGTCAAAATGTAGAAAAACGAAAATATTTTATTGCTACATTAATAAAATACTTAGTAACATACTATTTAATGTGGTTTTCATTTCTACCCTCCATCTAACTTACCTGAAACGTACTGTGTGCATTCACATTTCTATAGGGCAAGGAAAAGTTTTCTATAAATAAACCAGTGCCTATACTTAATTTTTTTATTAAATTAACAAATATTTCTCAAATAATGCAAAAGACAAAGTGGTTTTCAGAAGAACGGAAACCAATTTTGTAATGTAAGTCCAGACTATATTATAATATTATCACAGATTATAAGCAAACTAAAACTAATTTTATAGACGAAGTCTACTAGGATTTCCAATGGCCCAGTTAAAATTACTGAAAACCTCCCAACATCTGGATAGAGCAACAGATCATTCTTTTTTACTTTCTATTATTTCTAGAGGATTGAGGTAAGCAGGACAATCTCCATGTTAAAAAACAATCCGTCAATAGGCATTCAATTAGAATAGTTACACAAATGTATACAAAAACTTTGTTCACTTCAGACTCTTTCGGAGTGACTTAAGCAAATATAGATCGATTTTGTTATATTTAATTTTATTTTCAATTAATACCGGAACTAGGTCAGTAAGGGGTAAGTCATACAGTAAACGAGGGTGAATCAAAAAATTCTTTGAATCGATATTAATAAATGCAAAAGTAAACAAAAATATTTTATTTTTCTTCATAATCTCTTCCAATGCAATGAATTTAGAATAACGCGTTTCTAACTTCCCTATTCTTTTTCTTTTTTGGAAAAAACTCGACACCCATATTGCCGACACATTTTTGAACCCCAGTGAATCAATTAAAATGCATTGAAGGCTACCAAAAGGTATCATTGGGATCTCAGCTATGTGTTTTATAGTTATTTCTCTGTCTTCTAAAACCAGATTCTCAATCTTTTTACAATTTCTTCCGGTCGAAAGCCGCCCAGAACGCCCGGACATCTTTACAGCTTGAATTAACTAACTCTTAAATTCAGCCGCCCAGTATGCAACCGCAAAATAGGGTACCGCATCATCCCTTAATGTCTGCTGGATGTCCGAAAAAAATTCTTTGGTACACATTTTTTTCAAGCTTTACTCAACTCACTTTTATCCATAAGCTTACGTTTTTAGCAACTCCTTGCACATGACATTTTATTACGTGCGAAAGAACTGATAAAAACAGGTGACAGCTCGCTAAATATTGCGTGAATATTGGGAGTGAGGGGTCAAAAAAGGCAAAATTAAGCGTGACTTATATTATGAAAAGCCCCAAAGGTGGCTTTCTGATTTCTCGATGCAGAATCGGTATACGCGGTACCAAAAACTAACAGAGTGCTCATATTTTTGTGAACGTCTCCTGAATCAGAAAACGCTTTCAATTCCGCACCGACAATTAGAAAGCGGCCTATGTGTCTACAGATATTATATACTAGCTGACCCGTGCCCACTTTGCTGGGCATCAGAATAAAATATTAATCACAATCAAATATACCCTATATCACTCAGGAATAATGTAGCTTTCCTACAACGTCACAAACTCAAACATTACCTCTTTATAATATTAGTACAGATAAAGTTACGAATTATTGATACTTAGCGACATCTAGCAAACAAAGTGAAACAACTGCCAAGGCAAAGCTTTAAAGTACTAATTGTCAATCCTTGTATTCTTCTACTAATTGAAGACGTGAGTGGATGAAGGTGATATGTCGCATATTCGGTTTTTTGCTTTTTTTGCGTAGATGAATGTTATAAGTCGATACCAAATGACTACAGATCTTAGACCATAGATATAAGGCATATTTAAAAAATAAAAAGTTGCTAAAGGTGTTCAGTTCAGTTTCAAATAAAAGTAAAACTTTTATCTCGATTTACTCAGAATTGGAATTATGCGACTTATCACCTTCATCCACTCATGTCTTCAATTGTATTTAAAATTTGTCCCCGTTGTTACACATTCATAACAAAATAAAGTACGCTAAAATATGTTGATTCAGTACTTCAATATTCTAATTTGTACATTAAATCTAAATTATGTTATGATCTAATTTATATGCTCAACATAGTAAATATATAGGTACACTAAATAATTCAGACTTTCATTATTTTTCCTCCGTACGAATACACAACAATATAACAATATACTGAAATAAGCGTGCCTCAACACTCATTAGGAAGAAAAATGTGTTGACGCAATTAATTCACTAATCTATTGGTGTAATTATAATTAGTCATAGTATGTACAAAACTACGTTCATATAATTAACACAAACGTAGAGCTAGCTTTTATTCGGACATCAATTGGATTTTCTCGGTCCGTTTGAGTAAAATCGAGTAGTCGAGATGGTTAACTTTTGTATTAATTTATAATATTTTTATATTAATACTTTTTTTTACTTTGCTTTCTTTCATCACGTATAGTTCGCGTTACTACTACTACAACGATACATACTTAAATAATTAAAACAAGAATTCAAATCATCTTTATTTCGTGTTAATGAATCATTTGCTTTACTCTAATCGAGGCAGATACTCTTTCAATGAAATAAAAACGATATTATGAACGTTTGCTAACTTTAATTAATAAGTATTAAAATTTGGTATTTTTTTTAAAGTAATTTAGTCATATTTTTCCTGGTAGCATAATTTTGAAGACATATTATGAGGTAAGTTACCCGTTATATTATATTGTACACTTATTTTTATTGCTTAATATATGCATGCAGAATTACTTTTAATTTGTTACAATATTTACAATATAATATATATACTAATTATGAAAGGACGTCATTTTCGCTAGTATAGGCATGAAAGAAGTAGTTTTTCCAACATAATTGTATCAAATAAACATAATGCAGGTGGTAGCAGTGTGGTTTTCGTTAATTCTTAGTCTTCGTGCATTTTACTTTACGTAATTGGGGTTTTGAATCATTTTTATGTAATAAATGGAAGATCATGCAAAGTTGTATAACAAACTATTTTATTTTTTCATCAGCTGTAAGCTACAAAGCTACGATGTGTTATTATGAGAAATACGATGTGAGGTCACACACGCGCTCGGAATTGTTCGGGAATTATCGGCATGTTTTCGGGTTAAAAAAAAACTATGTTTAATTTGATATAGCTTTTCAACTACAGCGCAAAAAATGAAATAAAAATTATTTGTTATAATACTTATATATGATCTTTCCATTTATTAAAAAAAATACAGAAAAACCCAAGTTTTTTCGTGTTTTAAGCGTCGGTTTGCACACGAAATAAATTCTAAATGGATTTAATCAAATTGGTTATTACATTTTATAACATGCAAATTCAATAAGAGTAGAAGACTGTCATAACAATTGAGACACTTTTGCCATGTTACAAAAAGTTAAAAAAAAAAAAGTTAAAAAAATTATGAAACCGTAATTTTGTATACATAAAGTGAAAGACCACGTTCATTTTGTTGTTTACAGCAATTAAAATTATTTCTATAACAACTTATAAGATTTTTTATATGCCTCTTTTCTAAGCAAATATTTTTAAAATTAATTGTAATATTTGCCATCTACCCTATTACGGAATCCCTACTCATATTATAAATGTGAATGTTAGTTTGTTTGTTACGCTTTCACGCGAAAACTACTCAACCGATCATCATGAAACTTTGTTCACATATTCTTGGAGGTATTAGAAGTAACATAGGATACTTACTATGACAAAAAATCCACGCGGACGAAGTCGCGGGCAGAAGCTAGTAAGATATAAGTTTAAAAATAAGGTAACATTTCGTGACATTCACACTATTGAATTCTGCCCGTGATTGTTATATAGAACCCACAAACTCATTTCACATGACGGTCAAGACCAGTTGGAATTAGTCCTGCTCATCAAAAATTCCCGAAGATTATTTTAATCCCTATGAGTGGATTGACGTGGACCTTTTAAAAGAACATACCATTCCTGGTTGGCTTTTATCAGCTTATTTATTCTCCATTATTATAATAACCATGCAGTCAGTTTCACCTGTATAAGGATGGTTAAAAAGTTTTCTCACTTTATATCTAATCATATTTAGGGCTAAAAATATGTTATGAATCTGCTAAATTATATTTTTAGCATGAGAAAAATTTACAAAATATAAATGCAGGTTATTTCTATTCGAATCTATAGGTATACATTAATCATATATTCAAATCTAGTTCATATTACATTATTTTTAAGAATTGAATGCTTCAAATTACTCTCCTGATAAATCATCAAAACGTCGCTTAAAGCAATAAGCCTTTCGGATTTCGACATAATTAAACCGATATATTAATTATCTCCCATTATTTCTCTGTCAGCCTTGATTACTTAACACCACCATCTATGGTAGGCCGATGACTGTACAGTTTGAAGTACTGTCTTTAAATTTCTTTTTCACAGTGCCCATTTACAACATATTCATGTGTTGTTAGATTTTAAATTTTGCAATATGTTTAAATAGTTAGATTTTTCACTAGCAGTTGATCCACTGAGTTTTTCGCTTATCGTATTTTTATTCGTCTCATCCATTACGAATAGAGAGCCATCGTTTAGTACTATGGCCTGGTGTATGGATATGGATGATTCAGAAATTTCCTGAAACAATTATTATAGGTACATAATTATTTATTATTGGTCTGAAATAGAGTGTCGGGGTGAAGGTAAGGAAAGGAATGCTCCGGTGGTTCGGGCATGTGGAACGAATGTATGATGAAAGAAAAACTAAACAGATATACAATGCAAAAGTGGATGGATGCAGAAGTCGCGGAAGGCCACGACACACCTTCCATGATCAAATTGATCGTGTATTAGCAGAAGGTGATGTCAGGAGCCTTAAAAACAGACGAGCGTGCATGACAAGAGCTATGAATGTCAAAGAAGCAAGTGAGGTGTGTAAGAATAAACATAAATGGCGCTCTGTTGTTCGTGCCTACCCTGCAAGGGACCTGGCGTGAAGTTATGTATTTATAATTATTTATACTACACCAATGTTCTATACTACTACTACTACTAAAAAATAAATTATACTACTACTAATAAAATTGAAGTATCTGTTTATAATGTAACAGCTTTTACTAAATGCATATGAAAGTATATACGGCACTTATATCAAAAACTCTATTTTATTTTTCCATCTGCCTGTTTGTTCTGGCTAATCTCTAAAACGTCTGGACCGATTGTGACGGGATTTTCATTGGCCGATAGCTGATGTTATAAGTAATAACATATGCTTAGCTTACTTTTAAAATAATTAAAAGGGGTCGAGACCCTGGGGCCGTGGGGGCCTGGAGCTCATCACCTCTATCGAGACCTCTCAACGCGTCTTATTGAGGTCTCGCGTGACCTAAAGGCTGGCTGGTACCTAGGGCAACGAATTAGTGTTGCCATCCAACGTGGAAATGCGGCCAGCATTTTGGGCACGCTCCCCGCCGACAGCGATTTGGAGTCAATTTTTTATTTATAGATTTATGCTATTTTGTAAGTATTGCTTTATTTATAGTATAGTTTAGTTTATTTATTTTTAAGCTTTTATTTTAAAGTATGTTAGAAACCCTTAAAATTACTATATTTAAAAAAACTTATTCAAATAACAAGATCGATTTGTATAACCTTTCAAGGTACATATTATATTAAAAGGCTCAGGCGCACGTTGCCGCTGTCGTCGCACCAGAAGGCAGATTAAATTATTTTCTACTCGGACAATGTCGCGGGTAACGTAACAAGTATACACTTAACTTATTCTAAAATTCTACTTATACTTGTGTATAAAGGGCGGTTTTATCAATACAGTGTTATTTTGTTCCTAAAGAATCCCAAGGATAAAGAAGATGGTAATAGTAAGTATAGTTATTAGTTTAAGCAAAAAGTGTCCTGAGTATATAAATAAACAAACGCGCGTAGGTACATATAGATCCAAATTTAATAGTAGTAGTGATTTACCGCGCAAGATTTCATCAGAATCTGGATAATTAATAATTTATTCGTATGTAACTATATCTCAATATACTTGCGCCAACCACGTCTCATTTACATGTATTCAAGTGGGAGAAAAAGTTTCAATCGGACAGTTTTCGTACCCAAATGTGTATATTGTTACAAATAAGACGTGTGACGGGTAAGATAAACATGTTAAGGGAGAACCTGCAAATCCGATTACCGATATATGAAACTGGCCAATCCACCTTGGACAAGCGTAACGAATTTGGTGACCCTTTGTGGGTTCTTATTAAGTACATGTGTACTTATTAAGTACTACTTAATGATGTAAAAAATCACCGCATGCCAATCGGATTTACACAGGAAGGGTTCTACTATAAAATATAATATCTATAATATGAAAAGTTCAACAGACATCGAGTCTAGCAGCGAGGCGTTTTTGAATATTAATAATAATATGAATATCATTTAATCCAAATATTTTTATAAATTTTCTAGATATTTCCAAAAAATTCAGTGTGATAAAGTGGATAAAAATGTGGAGGACAAGCCCCATCATTTGTTGCAATGAATGTAATATCATTATTGATTATATTATAATATTCTTTACATCTCGACTTCCTCCTATTTTCCCTTTAAATTCAAAGAAAATACTTACTTTGGTAATTCTAACACTTCACATTGTTACATACTTCTATAATTGTGTTGAATTTCACAGCTCAAGCCCTAGTAGTTCCTCTTCCAAATATTCAGCTATGACACACAGAAGGTCAGATAGATGATACAAGATATTAGTTTCGAAATAAATTAAGGGTGTATACTTTCAACAAAAATTGGTCTGAATAAGACCAGTTCAGTAGTTTTTTGATGTGAAGAGTTTTCGTTAATTACTTTAGGTTACGGTTTAGTGGCCAAATTACGAAAACAGTAGACGGTCGTCACCTCTACGGAACACCTAATAGTTTGTGGATTTCCACTATGAGTTTACCTCTTTTATTTTCCCTTAGCTATCGAGACTCAAATATAAAAATTACATACAAGTACCTCAGCGACTTCAGAGGACACTTCATTCGGTTGTAATTCTAAAACTTGATCATAATCACTTTCTTCATATTCGGTAGATATGGTGTCTTTGTGCTGTAAACCTGTACTCGTTAACACCTAAAACAAAATTTACGGAATAATATTAATATAAAATAAATTATTTCTATATCGAGGGAGAGAAATGGGATTGTTTAAAAACTATCCGAAATATATTCTAAATTTCTAAAATTCTAATAAATTAAGCTTTAATCTGGAAATCCTTTAAGCCTACTTCGTAATCCTTAATTAAACGATGCTCACAAGATTTTTTATTTATGTAGGTACTTTCGATGACTGCGATAAATAGAGTAGGATAATTGTTTTATTACAGGCAATGGGATAGTTTGCGGCGCTATTAGTAGATCAGGCGTGTGAAGTCGCATGGGAAGCTCGCTCTATAGTTTCAAACATACCAGCACGTGAACCTGAAAAATTCAGCTTTTCTTTAAGTTTTATTCTAATATTTTTGTATGTTTGTTCATAAACGGGCGGACGGTACACTTGATGCAAAAGTGGTTATCGTTGCAGCAACGATGAAATAACTGTGTACACGGTTTTTGAAGTTTATTCCATAGCTTGCATACTTAGGTATAATTAGAAAAGTAATAAAGCGGACCCTGGGCGTCGGAGTGAACGCTCCGAACGCAACCGGAATTTAACGCTTGGACGATGATGATGACGTAGGTATAATTGGAGCAAAATCTCAACGTGTTCTTGAAGTTCATGAACGGGTCGCGGCACGGATTCTGAGCGATCCGCGGAAGAGATCGCTTTGCGCATTGAGGGTAGCCAAAGTTATTTCATATATCGACATATTGATAACAATGATGATATTATGTGTTTCGTCTCTATTCAAGAAGGACTAAAACAAACAACAATATATTGTATTTGTAAATGATAATAATTTGCTTCACTCATTTAGAATGTTATCAATAAATGTCATCCGAGAGTTAATATATATTTGAAAAAAAAAAAAAAGTTTTGTAGCCATTTGACAAAAACGAAACTTTTACAAAATAATGATGTTCGTTCATCTACCTATGTATTTATCAGTCATATTCCTGAGAATATGGACTATACAGACGAAATTTGTCAGGAAAAAGGAAAGAAATTAGTATTAAGGGTGGCTTTTATATATGCATCCTTTAGACCCTATCCTCGGGAAATTTATAGGGTCTTTGACTGACGCTAGACAACTTTTTGTGGCAGCCAAGCAAATCACATTCCACTGAATAATTGTAACGTTCTAAACATAATTACTTAAAAAATGACTGTTGTTAATTTCAGTAAGTAATCGTTTCTAATATTAAATCAGATTTATAAACTCCTTTGCAAAAAAAGGGCGGTATTGATTTTTCTACATTATTATGCCAAACTACGTAACTGGCACTGGCACTTAGAGTTTGGTTATGAAAAATAATAATCCCTTTTTCAGTTACTTTTCGCGGGTTTCGCGGGTTTGTGGTTAAAAGGTTTTCAGGCAACTAATAGTAACTTTTTAACGAGAAGTTACTATTAGTTGCGTTATTTTAAGTAGAATAATTTATGTTTGTCGCACAATCCTGCCTTATTGTGACTTAAAATAGATATCTTAGTGTTTATTGTAATGGCAGAAAAAGTCATAAGAGCTAGTAAAATTATAGCACTGCTAGAAGAGGGTTGTAGCCAATATTACGTCTCACAGCAGTGAACTACGAATCGTTCAACCGTCCAAAGAACTTGGACTCGATACCAAGAGACAGGTTTCGTTCAGAGAAGGCAAGGTTCTGGGAGAAAATGTAGCACACAACCTCGAGACGACCGCTTTTTAGTGGCTCAGGTGCTGAGGAACCGCAAATGCAGTTACACAGACCTCAAAAGAAACCTTGAATTGGTACAGTCAGTCTTATAGAAAGGAGCGGCCAAGATAGTCAAATCGATAAGAATTGATCGAGATCGATCGAGAAGATCGAAAGTGATCATTAATATTGATACAACCAAGGTTGTCTAATAGTTCGAATAATCCTCCTTTTCCAAATATATCTGTACACCAACAACGTCACCACATTACACCTACCATCCCATTGAATTAAACGTACACATCACAAACAAACCATGACACACAAAGAGCCTACAAATTAATAACCCATGCACAGAAAGGAAAAACAACACACATGGCACTAGATAAGATAATATATATATAAGTATAGACATAAGGCCCACACTGCACATGCACTTCCTCATAACACCAGCATGTAACAGATACACTCTACATTAGTATAAGTTTAGTATTAAAAATAGAATAAATTAATATAATAATTTATTGGTAAGATACATACACTTCAATACAAAAATCACTAAATTAATGTCATACAAGAACAAAATTACCTATTAAGCGTGTTAAATTCTAAAAAAGAAACAAACTAGAAATTAAGTTGTAAAAAAGGGTACAGAACGCGAGTCCGTAGAGTTGTTAAAAAAAGAAAAAAAACCAACAACGTCATATACATGAGTTCATTCAAGCAATCACTAACAACGACAGCGGCAAAGGTGACTAAGCAGCCAAAGTATCGTAAAATAGGGTACACTCTAGAAAAATGAAATCTACTCTAAACGTGATTAGAGTCAAATCGAGATAATTTCATACTAAATCAAAGCTCAAATACAAAATAGAGACATAAATACAGACTGTGTCTTGTGATTTGCGAACATTGCGTCAAAGTTGATTTAGTGGTTTGGAAGTGAAAGGAAATCCTGGGACATTTCAAGAGTCCCCAAATAGTCATGTATGAATAATGACAAAGTATCAAACTATGCTGTAATAATAATAACACGGCCAGTTTTCATGCTATTTCTAGGTATAATTCCAAGGAAAATTTCGAAACTTTCTGGCACTAAGTAACGGAGTAAAAAAAACGAAAAAGCTAATTTTTAAACTTTTTAAGCGTTGAAATCTAAAATGTCTGTGGAATAGTGAAAACCTAATACAAATGAACATATATTAATGAAAAAAAAACATAACTTTTTTCAATTCTCCATCAATCAAACAATTTGATCCCAATATGGGTTTTTTAATAGTTTCAATGTACATACATACAAAACTATTTACAATATTGATTTAATTTTAATATTTCATTTGTTGTAATACACGAATTTTATCTGAATAATGAATAATTGAAGTTTCTTGGATATTATTTTAGTGTTTTTAAGTACGTCTTGAATCTAGCTAAACAAACACAAACACGTTTACCAGATAAATGTTTTGAAATATTATGGAAGAAAATGCCTCATCTTTTACTTACATAACCAGTATTTAGACAATCCGGTGTAAGAATTTTATGGTTCTCATCAAGATCATCCTCAGCTTCAACCACTTGCCACATTAGTCCCACATCAGACAGCACATTTATCGTACTATGAAAAAGACTGAAACAATGTGAAATATAAATTAAGACTAAGTTTTATACCAGTAACAGAGATGTGCATTATTGCAAATACAAATTACCTATTTTTTTTAATACATTTTCTACACGTATCTTGTATTTTGATAATACAAAATACGGGTGCGGTATACCTATACGGCACATTTATTTATTACTTGAGATATAAAATCAATTTTGGGTGGTTATAAAAAAATAACCACGAAGGCTAAGGGCGAGTGCATAGCGAAGCCTTATCCATCTAACCTATATTTAAAAAGTACGGATTTGTTCATAATAAATAAATGTGCCGTGTATCTATACCCCACCTCAAAATACTTTTCTTTAATTTTATACACTATAATACAATAGTATCAACTAGGGTAGTCGTAGGGTAATTCATGAACCTAGGCGGCTGGCCGCATTATATACCTCACTGAATACGAACAGTAATTCTTTAAGAGAGGTAAGTTTCAGTCTTCCGGTCGCCTGTGGTCTCGACCAACCTATTTAAATATTTAAAAAAAATCTGTGGACACTTGGCTCCCACGGATCCAACGTCTCCACTCCAAACGGCTCAAATATTTTATTAATATTAGAACTAAAAATTAAACTAAGCTTGTATTAAAATTTACTCTCAGCAAAGATTGTGCTTTAATTAACCCACCCTTCTTTCTCATGTAAAATTTTATTTTCATTTCTCATATTTTGAAAGTAAGCTTGGAGTTGCCTGATCACAGGGATGAAAACCATAATTTTCGTTCCTGGGGAAACGATTTTCCCTGCGGTCAGAAAATTTAAAAACTATGCGAACCATAGAATATACATGCGAGCTCATATCCTATTTTTTTTACAGCCTGTGTTAAACCCGGCATAATTGTAATAAAAAATATCCAAAAATTTGTAACATCATCTTATACTTTGTTAAATTACTTTTCACTAAATTATTAATAAATTTGAGCTAAATATTTACTATCATCAGTGAAAAAAAATACTGGCTGGTAGAATATCACAGAAAAATAATTTTACTTGACGTTTCACATGTGACGTATTAAACGAGTTCATCAGTATAGATATGGATTTAACGCCTGATTTCATTAGAGAAATAATTGGTAGTTTAATTAATCAGTGTTTATTTACTTTCCGCATATTCTAAATGAAAACCAGAGTGTTAACCTCGGGTAAAACCCTCTTTAGGCACTCGAACTATTAGCGCCCTCGCCACACCCGTGCGCCAAACCATCTTATACCTAAACAGTTCACTTTCACTTTCTTTACTATTACGGACTGCGTACTACAAGGAGACTGTAACAGCATTTTCGCTATGCTTATCCTAACCAAGAATATACACCCTGATGTTCATCCTGGCGTCCGTTGCTCGTGAAATGGGTTCTCCTGGAGATGATCTTCTAGCACAGGTGGACTTCGGCTAGCTTCTATAGGTCGACCCCACCAGTTATACCTCTCTGCCTTCCTCTTTCTTCACACTTTCAAATTGTGATGGCGCTCAGATCACCAACATGTCACTGCCTTTGTGGTACCATGGTGCGGTTGACTCGACGTCCCGTCTATTGCCATCATGGTTATACGCATACGGTGGCTGAAAATCGTCATTGGTACTTTTGCGCCTCCATCAGTTTTAGCGGGAGAGGCTAGTCTGCTCCTGCTCCCGCTCGGTCCCTCCTTTTAGGGACATAACCATCTCGTAGAACGAGGTACGTGTCGACTTTCGGTTATCGACAGAAACACGGCCAGAACCAAGGTATAAGTTTCTATGGCGACGGCGCCCAGCGTGTGTTTTCGTCGCCACTGTAGCAATGTTGGCACCTCTACTACTATTCTCGCACTATCGTTTATCCTTGGCGTTAATTTTGAACTGAGATTGCAACAAACATATTTTCAAAGAGTAAATATCTCTAGCCACCCCACCTTGCTTGATTTGATTGCATTGCTCCAGGGGGTCTTATTTTTTTTCTCATTTTATCCTCCTAGGAAAATGATAGATAGTTCAGTCAGTTCCGGTAGTCGTCACGTACAATGGATTTTTGCAGTTCTTGATTATAAAATGTCAACAATTCTTCAATCATTGTTTTATAAAAATGTTGTGTGACGATGTTGGTGTATGTTTCAATAGCAGTAGGAATAATAGTTTTCCAGTTGTCTCTAAATTTTGTAAACATCGGGATATCAGGGCTACTTGTGATATGGTGGATTTTTGTTTCAAATACACGTTTTAAAACCAGTTCGTAAACGTGATGGCGGCAAGCAGAGTAGTAATTCCCTGTGTAGTTTTTGTTCCAAAAGTACAAAAGCTCCTTTCAATCGCACTGTATTAGATGCAGTAGTGCCACAGCACATTATTTGTACTTTGTCCTCGAGGTTCCAGTCATAAAGTGCGGTTAAAATAGCTTTAGCTTGATCTTGACCGGAAGAGTTCTCCAGTTTGGGCACAGTTAAAAGTTGTTTCTTTTCTCCAAACGAAATAAGAATTGGCAGGCGTTCTTCTTTAGAACTTCTTACGTCCAGTCCGAGTAAAAAATTCCTGTCCCAGTGAACGGTCAACTTTTCAGGCAAATTATTCTGAAAGTCTGATTTTATAGCTTCCACTCTATCTTTTCTACTCTGTGTGCGAATGCGTTGAATAGACGATTTATTTATCGGGACATCATCACAGCTAAGATCTAGGGCTTCCACTACAGCCTGAAGTATATAAACAGAATCCCTTGTGCTTAATTGACATTTGTGATTAATTAATCTAAAACTGCAACTAACTTAAGAAGTGATGAAGTCTTTCCTTCCTTTTTTTAGAATTTGTTACAGAATTACCATTTGAGATGTCAATGGCAAGGGTTCCTCAAAGCATTCATCAGAGCTGGTAGGTCGATCAGTATTCTCTTGCGTTTCGAAAAAATCTTATGATCCCTGGTACACTTTTCATCATTTATTACTAACAAGTTGATTTTTCGTGAGTAGCTTCCTTTTGACTAGACGCCCAACTTTTTTCCTTACAGTACGTTGGTAAATGGTAGCTTAATAGGGGTAGCAAGGATAAAATATGTTGATTTGACGAATTTTAAAAATTTATTACTAACCGATTTTTTTTGTTAATTATCGAGATAATTATCTAAATAACGTGAAAAAATATTTGTCCTACAAAATATAAGGTTTTGTTAGGGAGTCCCCCCCCCCCCCCCCCTCTCTAACATGTATCATAAACAAAGTCATGAAAAATAATGACTAACCAGCTGATTTTTTTAAAATTGTTTAACTAACATTTGCATAGTTTACTACCCACATTGTCCTAAAAATTGCGTGGTAAGTTATTCCAGTCCTCCAGTTACATAGTTGAAATTCATGAAATTAAAAATAATATAATTTTGTACATTTTGCTATTGGAGCTGAGGCACACTTGTTACCTTTGTATTCCGGGGGTATAGATATGAAATAAAACCGGATCAAGGTTAACAAATATTTATTAAGATAAAGGAAAAATAATCAACAACAGGGTATATTTGGGTAAATGGAGGCGTCAGCTAGACCAATTTACCCGTGATGTAAAACAATTAAAATTTATTTATTCACATACAAGTTAAAAAAAATGATATTAACAAAGGACGGTACGAACTGTTTGAAAAAGGGTATAAATCAAAGAATGAAAATGTAATAAAACAAAGTATTGTAGGATATGATCCTTCTAGTTTAACACCAACAAAACAAAAATTACTACAACAAATAAAAAGAACGGTATTTATTTCCAATGTATGGTGTAATGCACATATGCGCAGTCCCACCGACAAAGTACCAGAAAATTATGGATGGACAATTATTGATAATGAATATCAATACTATTGGTTTTTTATATTTGATTTAAAAGGTACTCTACTGATTTTATTATTACTTATTTATCAATTATTCGGCGATTTATTAATAATTTCATGTTATTACAGAGACAGACGTCACCAATGAGCAAAGTGAGGAAGAAGAAAACGAAGATGAGATTGGAGCTGCTACCGATGATGAAGATTTATCAGATGAATCAGATGAAAATTAATGTTATATATATATAATGTATACTCAAAAATTACAAATCTTGTAGGTCTAAAAAAACATACCTTTTTTTGTAGGACATTGTTTTATTGGACGAAAAATATATTAACCTATCACGTGATACCTTTGTCCTACAGTTACTAATAAAAAAAGTCCTGCGATTTTGACAACTTTTGAGCGTCGGACCAAGATGACATACCATGCAATTTGTAGGACAATGTGGGTGGTTAACTATGCAAATGTTAGCTTAGCTAAACAATAAAAAAAAATCAGCTGGTTAGTAATTATTTTTCATGACCTTGTTTATAATACATGTTAGAGAGGGAGAACTCCCTAACAAAACCTTATATTTTGTAGGACAATTTTTTTTTACGTTATATAGATAATTATCTCGATAATTAACAAAAAAAAATAGGTTAGTAACAAATTTTTAAAATTCGTCAAATCAACATATTTTATCCTTGCTACCCCTATTAAGCTACCATTTACCAACGTTATTGTAAGAAAAAAGTTGGGCGTCTAGTCAAAAGGAAGCTACTTACGAAAAATCAACTTGTTAGTAATAAATGATGAAAAGTGTACCAGGGATCCTGTACTATCTTCTTTAGTTAGAGATGACGACAAACTCTCGGAACACATATGCTCGTGTCTTTTTTCTCTTCTTTTAATTTTCTCTGTCATGTTCTTTCTTTTATCGCGGTTAACTTTTTATGTACACCCGCTAAACATCCTGGACGCCCTGGTTCTCTTTGGTTTTGTAAAAATATTTCATCTTCTTCTATTTTTATCCACTTCACAGCATTTGCGTGTGCTATATCAAATAAACGATCTAAATGGTTTTGAAAGTCCTTTTCACGGCGCTTGTAAAAACTTGGGTTTTTTTTGTAACTCTCTCCAAGCACGGTGAAGATGCAAAAGTTTTTTTACACAGTTAGGCACAGCCCTGGTAGGAATTGAAGCTTTTTCCCAGAATGTAATCCATACAATCCCAGAATAATATATATATTTCGAACGACAAGATTTGCGCTTTCATTAACAGTCAATTTAAATTCGCGAATGTTAAAAAGAGGTCTGCAAGAACTTGACAATTAGACGGTAACTTTGCTCCAGTTATTTGATGGTCCACGTTACCAACTAAGAAAATACTGTTTTTATTGCTTCTTAATCCCGCTGCCATTTTTTTAACTTTAAAACAATATGTTAATCACGAGACTTGTTGAGAACAAATGACAAATACGGCGAGTACGCGCCGCTAGTTCCGCGTAACTTGTATGTATGAACATGTTTCGATGCAAGTCGGCACGGATTATCGTTCTCCAAATGAGGTAAAAAATAATTTTCGAGTATTTTAGGAACAAATGACTGATGATTTTAGGGACAAACTAAGACGTATGCGTGAAAAAAAAACTTTGAAAAATAAAGGATATATATATATATATATATATATATATATATATATATATATATATATATATATATATATATATATTCATACTTGTCCTGCGAATCAAGAAGAAGAAGAAGCAAGAACTAATATAATTTTCATAGTCTAAATGGCTAAAAAAAATTTTTTTTAAATAAACATGAATATAACTTATTCTTCTGAAATAAAAATGTATAATATTTTTCCGATTTGTGGCCCTTTTGTATAGAAGAAACAACGATATGTGGATATAGATAGTATTAAAAGAAAATTGTATATATATATATATATATATATATGAATAAAACTGGAAATCTATATCAAAAACAGTCACACACGATAAGTATATTTTTCAGCTCACCTATTAACTTCAGATAATGCTTCCGCTTCTTCACAAAATATTGATGGCGTACATCCTGGAAAAGTATAACTCAGTAAGTTTTGATTGTTTTTACGTCCTGGCAGCCAAGCGGCCCAGTTAACTGTTGAACAAGTTATTTTCACATCTCTCCATTCAACGGCGTCCGATGTTTGTTTGTTATTTATTTCAGCATCTTCCCGCTCCTCGTCATCCGAAATCACCAAAACATCCTCAAATAATTTTGACTTTTCATTAATATTTTCTTTTTCTTTACTCGTTCCTGCCTTTTCAAGCTTCTTCTCCGTTAGAAGTTTTACAACTTCCTCGGGTTTTAAAATAATTAGTCCCGATTTAACACCCATATTTGTTTTATCTCTTTCTCGTAAACTCTGTTGTAAGTCCTTATTTACTTGCGGAGCAATTTGAGCTACGGGCCTCGCAAGAGACGATTTCCCACTAATCACTTTTAAAGGTCGAATGTTTGATTTACTGAATGTTGCATCTAATATATTCCTAGAAAGTGGTCCACTGGGACATTTATTTATTAGTTGGATTCTATTTGAATTATTTTTATCAGAAATATTTTTTGTTCCTAATGTATTTAAAATACTGCTCGATGTGATTCTATACACAGCGTCAACTTTCCGTATCTTAATGGGTTTTACAACTTTTATTGCTTTAGGAGTAACACTGGGGCTTGCAATTTCCAAATTTTCATGATCGTCTTTATTATTTGTTTCTACACTTTTTTCTGTAATTTCAACATCAGTTTTATCTATTGCCTCAGTGCATTCAGCTTTCTTTTCGCTATAATTGCAGATAGCAATCATTTCTTCGAAACTTTTATCGGTTGACGGCATAAACGACATTGGACTGTCTATTACATTTGCATTGTCCATCTTATTAGTAGTAATCCAAACGCCTCTAGTACTTTTATGCTTTCCCATATCTAAAAATGTTTTAACAGTTTCTATGCCTAAAGGTTCGTCGGTCTCGTAAGGACCCACAAAAACACAAAATTCATTTGCATTAGGAATAGCATAGATACCAAATTGAGAACCAATACTTTTGTCAGTACGTTTTTGAGATGATATTCTGACTGTTTTATTAGACTGTCTCGCAACATGTATAGCACTTAAAATACTATCATATTTGACAAAAAAACCTTTTTCTTTAAAATGTATTTCAGTAAAATCATTTTCAATCCTCATAACGAACCATCTGGAACTTCCTTGCATGTTATTTTGTATTTCTTCATTAAAAGAATCAATACTAGTTGAATCAATATCTAATGATGTACTACTTCTTTCTTCGGCAACAGAAATGTTTGAATCAGCGTCACTAGAATTTGCAACCGAACCTATTAACTTCGATTTTGAAGTTTCACTGTAATTAAAAACATCTGGGTTTTCGGACAAATTTAAAGATACTTCGGCTTTTTTAGCAACTGATCCTACGAATTCCCAGCAAAAAGAAAGTCCACGTAGTATGCAGAAATTATCTGCAAGTTCTTGAGAACTAGTTAGTAACCTTTTTACAGTTTCAGGGAACTTATATAAATCGCAGGGACGTATATGATCAATATTAATGCAGTTTACAAAAGCAGGATGTCTTTGATTTACTGCCATAAATATACGGCATGGAACTGTTTTTGATACCAAAAACAGATTTTTCTTTTCTTTATATCTATCCAAAATAAAATTCCATGAATAGAATGCAAACTTTCCAAGTTTAGGTGGCTCTAACGTCCGTTCAGCAATTCCTAGCTGAATTTGTTGTTTATAAAGTTTGTAACTAGACTCTATCCATGGGATCAGTGTCGAATCCGCCAAAGGAATAATAGTGGGTTGTGTTAGTGGTTTATATACATTTATGGGTTCAGATTGTACTTGT
The DNA here is from genome assembly GCA_949752895.1 of Dendrolimus pini. Classification (NCBI taxonomy): domain Eukaryota; kingdom Metazoa; phylum Arthropoda; class Insecta; order Lepidoptera; family Lasiocampidae; genus Dendrolimus; species Dendrolimus pini. The sequence continues at coordinate 12,862,672 of OX457130.1, forward strand.
GGTTGTAAATGTGGTTCATATATATTTATAGGTTTAGCTTTTACACCTGGTTGTGTTTGCGGTTTATTTTCATTTGTAGGTTCAGATTTTACATGTGGTTCTAATTGAGGTTTATTTATATTCACAGGCTCAGATTGTACAGTCAATTGATCTTTGGTAGGCTGAGATGCTAAAGTTAAATTAGATACACGTTTTGATTTGCGTTTTCTACTTTTAATCATGTTTACTTTATTAATTAATTTGTCCTGTAATTTGCGATCATTTTTCTCCATTTCTATTATACGGCTATTAGTAATTTCATAATAAGCTTTATGATGCTTTCGACCGCAAAAAGGTTTCACTCTAGCACAAGAACAATAATAATCGTCAATATTTATGATAGGATTTATTAAGTTTTCAACAGATGTCCGTTTCTCTTGACGCGTCACTATTTTTGAAACATTATCAGGACACGTAACATTGCATTGTTCTTTTGTATCAATAACATTCAACGATTCATCTATGCTGTTATTCATATTTAAAACATTCGTTTCATAATTATATTTTTCGATAAATCTATTTTTACAAAAACATTTATATAAGTTGTGTATCATGCACCATGGTTCAACATTTCTAAAATTAAGTTTTCTTGTCACCACTGACAGCTCCTTATCGATTAAAATGTTTTGGCTGTTAGTCACGTTGTCACAACAATACTTAGACGTTTTCAAGGAACCGTGCCTTTTGTCACCCTTTAATAATATTCTCTTTTCGCCAGATACGATTACAGTTTGGTGAAATTTCTGTTCTTCTTTTGCCAATTTTAATTGTCTCTCTTTATTTAAATTTACGAGAGCGGGTAACATTTCTGAATTCTCATTTCCTACATTTTCAATATCATTATTATACTTAGAAAAATTGCATTTACAGCTAAACATGCATTTTATCAAACCACAATGTCGTTTTGAAGTATGGGAATATTGCAAGGATTCACAAACGCAACCCAGCTTACAAAAAGAGCTTTGACATTTGTCTGGCAATTGTATAACAGTTACATCAAGTCGGTCTAATTCTGTATACTTCTTTTTTGGTCTTTCTTTTTTAGTTAAGTTAGTCATATCGGAATCTTGGCAAATATTCTCTTTACATTCGTAAATCTCATTAAACAAAGTATCTTGAAGTAAACTTAATTCCACAGAGTCTAACATTTCATGAACAATCTGTTTCACTTCGGACACTATAATATCTTCAGTTGGCACACATATTTCAATATCACTGAGACTTATGTTGTTCTTTTTATAAGGCTTATCTGCGTCCCGCCGCATCAGTATACGATTTTGATCAAATTTATAATTTAATTCAAAGGTAATTTTCGAATGTGGGTCTTTCTGCATAACGTTGGACTTGATTTTGGTTCCTACAACTGACGTAGCAAACTCTGCCCATTTTTGCGAGATGTCTCCATTTACACCGCGCCAACTATTTAGAAAGTGTGTTAAATTCACATCTAACGATATTCCATACGTAGGCTGAATGTCGAGACATGGTTTGGGGAGATGAATTAATTCTATTTCACCGACATTATATTTTTGATGGGAGTCATCAAGGTATTTTTTTGTGCCTAAGGGACCAGGTTTAAATTTAACAAATAAAGAGTTCTTCAATAGGCCAATTTTTTTGTTTTTCTTTTTAAAAACTTTTTTTTTTAATCGTATTTTATCAATGTTACCTAAATCGTAATTGCAAATAAACTTTGTCCTTCCACCTTTACTCCCATTGACATGTATATATTGCCCGTTCCATAATATATATTGTTTGGAATATTTATGGCTATCAGGGTTGAGATTAATCAACATTTGCCAAGTGGTTCTTGATATAGGATTCTCTGCATTTAGAATATCTCTTGTAATGTTTTTGAATTGTTCGTTAGTAGCCGAACCATCTTTAATTTTTTTTAATAACATATTTTGCTGCTTTTCAAGTTCTTCGGGCAAATAAGTATAAACATCTTTCTCAAATGTATTTCTGATGTCTCGAACAGTCTTCACTTTGAGTCTTGATCTTTTTTTTGGTATGTAAAATTTGTCTATGTTGGGACGAAAAGGGCATAATGTTGTACCCGATTTATCATTCGGAGCTTCAATAGGAGTAGCCGGAGTAATATCCAAAAGATTATACAAGTCGCGGTTATTTAAATTACCACTTCTTGTTATTTTTGAAGCAAATATTTTATTCATTTGGTAGTCTTCCATTTTTAAACCTGAAATAAAATTGACGCTTGTGAATACAATGTTATAATTTTACAAATGTATTTTTGAAGTTATACTTCTTTAGGCGCGTTAGGGGAAAATGATGAGAGTAAATTTTTACGATGCGCGCGCACACCGTCACACTAAAAACCTACACCATGAAGTTAGCTATAGTCAACCGACACCCTGAAGTTAGCTATAGTCAACATTTTAATTTTGAAGTTAAACTTTTACGATGCGCGCGCACACTGTCACGAAAAACCGACACCCTGAAGTTAGCTATAGTCAACTGACATCTTGAAGTTAGCTATAGTCAACATTTTAGTTTTTCTATTGTTAGTGTCGTTTTTTCTACTAACGTAGAATAAGGCAACAGATAAAATTTTTGAAAAGATTTTTATCTTGATACGCCAAAGAAGTATAACTTCTAAATGTGTGTGTGTACATAAGTACACACACACATATTTATATATTGAATAGGTTTGCGTTTGACCACGATCACGTCCAATGCCAGACGATGATACGGTCGAAGATGGAGCACGCTTACCTAGATAGTACCTATTCACACGAGACTTGAAGATACCCGGATTGCACTTTTCGGGAAACACGGACTCTGGTACCTACTGCATTCCACAAGTGTATCAACATTAATGTTTTGTAATCAAGTATAGTGAACGACAATACAAATAATTACATATACTAAATATAATTTAAAACTTTATGGCCACTCTTTACCACTAGATGGCTGCACAGTACACTTTTGTTATAAGATATAACTTATTACAAACCCTGCAACTTATCTGGAGAGGCCATTAAGTTTGGGAAAGTTTGTATTATTATGTATTTAAGTGTTTTTGACGGATTTGAAATAGGGTTTTTGAACGTCGTAAACCACATTTGAAATCCTTTAACTTAAGAATTCGCGAGTATTTTAAAGGTGATTCAGTAGTTTTGGCGACGAGACCACTAAAGAAGGCTTAGTTACCTTGGACAGACCTCCTTCTCAGCCCACTGTAGTACAACTTAATGGTTTAGAAGAATATTTAGTCGCTCCTTTCAAAAAGGAGGCCCTATTGCCTAAAATTACTGACGAATTATGTGTTTGTAGTGAAACACTTACAAGCCAATAAATGGCGCTGTGCAATAATTGAGGTCGCAAACGTTTCCCGGAACGTACAAAGAATATATATATATTTCCAACAATAGGGTTAGATCGCACATCTGCAACACGACGTATCTCCATCCCTACCACCACGGCTAGCCACTCAGGCGACTTCGACAACCAAAACACAGCTGCTGTTCGCTGCTTCCTGTGGATGGCCACCACTAATAGCCAACACAGTCCAGCTATGTGACCCGCGCGAAGCTAATCGCCTACTCCAACCGTTTTTCCATACACAATGGAAACCGACACACGAGCCGAACCAGTGAGTCGAGAGAGCAATAGCTCTCCCGACTCACTGAGATAACCAACAAAGTTCTGACTCACTAGGAATGCATCCGATCTTACTCACAGTACTGCCAAATAACAAATGAATTGGTATACTACGAGGAGCACTGATAGCTGTGAACACCTCTCGACTTCATTCGTCTACCATCGACTTCCCGTCTCAGCGTGTGTAGTGGAACACTTACAAGCCAATAGATGGCGCAGTGCAATGATTGAGGTAACAAACGTTTTCCGAAACGTAAAAAAGAATGTAAATAAATTTTTGACAATAACAAATGGGTCGTATAATATTTTCTTAAGTTTTCGCGACTAGTATACGTAATAAAACTAAGTTTTTGTAACACACAACAAATGGGCCCTAGGCCTTCGAGAAATAACAATAGCCTCACTGGAAGATTTGCCTTTGAGACGGAGGAGCATTCCATCTCGCTCCTTACACTTGGTCGGGGCATCCCTTCATGTTCCTCGCATTTCTTTATTGACATCGTCAGTTCATCAAGTAAAATGTTAATATAAGTTAAAAACGCATAAATCTGATTCGAAGCACCATTTAATAAAGAAAAAGCTATATTTTGCAGCATTCATAGTAATAAATATCGTTATGGACATTTTTTATAAATGATCAGAGCTAACACGTTGTTTTGCCTGCATATACTTGGGATGTATGTTCCGTGAAAACAATCTTATTTTCCGAGGTAAAAGAAATCTATGTTGATCACCGTTATCAATATACTGCCAAATTAGTTATTATTTAATTTAATTTTACTCGTGCAAATGCAAAATGAATATTTCGTAGAAAGCTGAAATTATAAAAATCAGTTCAGTAGCACAGAAAGTGCCAGCGAATAGGTGTCATTGAGTTTATGTAGACATTTCGACAACGGTCGAATGTTTCAACTCCTTTTATGTTATCGCCATGCGGTGGACTGCCAGCGAATGATCATTCGTTTCGTTAGGCCGGTATGTAATTAGCGGCCTGAAAAAGGAGCCGGACTTAGTGACGAGCACCATAGTTAGCTACATGAGTTCTCTGTCAATGTTTATCATCATTATCAATGTCGCATCTTACATAACACATTAAACCCTTGGCTACATCTCCGTGACACAGTCACTAACACTAACATTGTCACAGGCGGAGCAGAGGCATTATACGTACAAAATAAGCACATAAATAGCACGTTTTGGAAAATCGAACACACATCGCGAAAAACATGTTTGATGTAATATTGAGCACGCGCTATAATAAATGTTAATAATTTTATTTTATACTTATTTCACATTCTCAGATTACTGCAAATAAACGTAACAAGTAACTAATATCTAATCTGTGCGTAACAATAATGGCTGAATTCGAAGCAAAAACAAACGGTGCCGTAGGGATTTTAATCTTAAGTAATCATTCATGTTTGCAAATATGTAACTGATAATAAGACATAAATACATACCTTTACAGATTTCCTAACAAAAACCTATATTATTTTGTTTTCCACGAAAGTAAGGACATGAGAATTATGCTGACATACTATTTTAGAATGTTTTGTAGAGTACGGCCGCCATTTTCTTAAATGGCTGCCTGTGTTTATATATACAATATACTCTTTGGTCTTATTCGTTCAGAAAAGTAACTATAACAATTTTACTGGAAACGAGAGTCAAAATTTATATAACACAAAATCACCTTACCGAGAGACTAATAAAAAAATGGCTTTTTTATTTAGTATCTTGGTAACATAGAGAATAGGTACAATATTGCAAGTCAATATCTAATGTTATTATTCGATTTTAATATATTGCTTGTCTCAACTGAGAACTGTGCAAGGAGAGTATTATAGGACGAAATATTGATTTGACAAAATTTCCGTATAACGTGTTAATAGTTGTATATTTAACGGATTAAAAGCATACAAATGTGAAATGACATATTCATAAAATTAAATCTAACATTATATCATTAGTAAATGAGTTTAATTTAATTATACAAAATTGTAAAAATGGTAATGGTATAGCTGAAATTTCACTTACCAAAACGATATAAACATGAGGTTATCAACGTGGCTTCCCGCTCTTTCAAATCAAAATGGCGGATAACTTGCCACCATGCCACCATATAACATGATATAATGTAACTTTATGCGCTTTAGTTACTTTTGCGAATCTAGGACATCTTGTGATATAATTCGAGATAATTATGAAATAAATATTCTCTTGAAATTTATCTGCATATATAACAGTAAATTTATAATCAAACACGTTGTAACAAAAAAAAATAGTTTAGCATTGTTTAGATAAAAATTACCACAGCTTATCACATGTTCACGTGGATGGCACAGATCTTTCCAGTATTTGAAAGTATTCTGTGCACAGATTGTTACAAAACTTGGTCTGTTGAGACATTCTTAATTATTTGCCATATTTCTCTCATGTTAAATCTACGTATGGTAGAAAATGAACATTGATGGATTTGGATAATAAATTCACGGCTCGTTTTTTAATATTAACTCGTTTGACAGAAAAAAACTTTATTTAGCTGAAAATAATATATGATGATATACATTGTAGTGGCACATTAACTTTCAGTCAATCTCGTAGCCGAAAATAATCGTCAAAATACTTGCGTGGCAGCATCGCATGCAACTGGCAGAGAGTGTTTAGTCTATTATATTCTGGCATGATTGTCTTGAAACGGAAACTTATTCTTTTCTGCTAGCAACATTTCTAATTAACCTGTGATTCTGGTACAGGCAAGAAACTTATGCTTCTTGGGTACAGGTCTTCGTATTAGTTCTTCTGTGATTGAAATACGTGAAAAGTGTAAAAAAATAATAAAACTTTTCTAAGTTCGGGAAGAAAAATAATTTATAAAGTTTACAAACGATATCTTGCAGAATATGAAGCAAGTATTCTTTCAAACCTCGACGTTGTCTGCCAAAAAACCACTGATATTGCAGGTATATTTAAGTTTATATTGTTCAGTTCAATAGTATATTACTTGATGCTTTGGTGGTTTTACGGACAGGTTTTCAAATTGGACAACATTGGTACATTAACAATCTGTCCGTAACACTTCAAGTTAAAATTTTGTTGCGATTAATTTTGTCACTTGTCAGTTGAAGATTTTCCACTTGTCGGTTGCGATTCATTTTTCCACTTATCCGTTGCCATTCGTTTTTCCACTTACCGTAAGCTTCTTGGGTACAGGTCTTCGTATTAGTTCTTCTGTGATTGAAATACGCGAAAAGTGTAAAAAAATAATAAAACTTTTCTAAGTTCGGGAAGAAAAATAATTTATAAAGTTTACAAACGATATCTTGCAGAATATGAAGCAAATATTCTTTCAAACCTCGACGTTGTCTGCCAAAGAACCACTGATATTGCAGGTATATTTAAGTTTATATTGTTAAGTTCAATAGTATATTACTCGATGCTTTGGTGGTTTTACGGGCAGGTTTTCAAATTGGACAACATTGGTACATTAACAATCTCCGTAACACTTCAAGTTAAAATTTTGTTGCGATTAATTTTGTCACTTGTCAGTTGAAGATTTTCCATTTGTCGGTTGCGATTCATTTTTCCACTTGTCCGTTGCGATTCGTTTTTCCACTTGTCCGTTGAAGTTTTTTTTTATTAATTAATAAAGAAATCGATATTTTAGATCTCTTGTATAAGATATAAGTATGTTAAAATTTTGTATAATTATCTTTGACCAGATCGGTTATGTTTATGCTTGGTTTTTTAGGATTAGTTTGTTCCCGGGCTACATCTGCGAGAATGTTATCATAATATGGAGTCGATTGACATAAATGTGCGATATGGTATATGGTATGATATGTATGGTATGGTATAAATTTGGTCGAATTATATTCTATGAGGATAGAAATTCATTATGATTGTCTGACACTATACAAAGCAGCTGATCGTGAATTACGAGATATCACTAAAAACGAATGGAAAATTCGTGCCAACTTACTCTGTACGAGTAATTGGTTGTAAATTTCGACGATGATAATAGCAGTACTTCTGAATCAGAGTCTGACGAAGTTGATGTTGTGGCCAGCTCTAACCAATACATGGTTGTAAAAGCAGTTAACGAAATGGAATATTTAGATGAAGATTTATTGAAATAAATGTTTCTGAATATTATCTTATAAAGAATACCAGTTCACTGGATAGCTATGACTAGTGTTAGAAGACATGTAAAGATATAATAGTTTTAACATCTATGCTAGCACTCTATACTTGCTTATGTCATGTTCTATTTGTATGGCTTTTCGCGCCTATGTTTTTATAATAAATAAAACTATACTAATTAAATTAAAGTGTATTTAATAACAAAACATGGTGTCAGAAGATGGCTGACACGGACTTTAAAGTTCTGCTTCAGCAGCAGAACAAAATGTTGAATATAATGCAGGAACAAATGGCTCTATTGCAAACTCAAGTGAAGAATATGGCGTCTGGCTCTGAAATTGTGAAAAGCACTGTTAGTGTGCCCTGGCCGCTGCCGTTAGAAGTAGACGCAGGAGATTCATTTGAAAATATGGAATTCTTTCAACTTCGTTGGCAAAATTACTGTATTGCAACGGGCATGTCCAAATGGGGCCCGGAAAAAGCCGAAATTAAAGCAGGGATCCTCCTAAATGCTATTGGCAATGCGGCAATGAAAAAATATTTAGATTTCAATTTAACAGAAAGTGACAAAAAGAGTGACGAAAATATTTTCAAAAAAATGCATGAAGCCATAGTCAAAAGATCCAATATCATTTACTCAAGATATTTATTCAATATGAGAAGTCAATTGTCTTCTGAGAACTTTGATGACTATCTGCTTAGTTTGAAGAAACTAATTAAGCCTTGCAATTATGGCAATGTAGAGCAAGAAATTTTAAGAGATCGTATAGTCGTTGGTATAAAAGACGGACAAGTAACTAAAGAGCTCTTACGCAAAGAAGACCTAAATCTTGATGATGCTATTTATATATGTCGAGCAGCTGAAAGAGCATCGGCTCAAGTAGCGGATATGCAAAAAGAAGAAATTGTGAACGAAATTAAATCAAAAAGTGTTGCCATGAATACTCCTAGAAAATGTAAATTTTGTGGCGGAACTCACATACTTAAAAAAAATATTTGTCCAGCATGGGGTAAACGCTGTGAAGAATGTGGTGGAAGAAATCATTTCAAAAAAGTATGCAAGAAGAAAAAGACTATAAATGAGATAGAGGAAGAAAACTCTGATGACAGTATGTTAGTATCTGAAGTGAGAGCTAACAAATCTTCAGGTCATATGGAGGCACCATTGTTATTCAAAATTAATAATAAGTGGCTTGAGATATTCTGCACTCTAGATACAGGTGCGCAAGTATGTGTTATGGGAGTGGAGTATTATAAGAATATTACAGGTGATAAAAACTTTACTAAGTTGAAGCCATCTTCTCATAAGTTGAAATGTTTCAATGGTTCATCTATTGCCAGTTATGGGGTAGCAACTTTTGAATGCTCAAAGAAAAATAAACTATACAAAGTAAATTTTCACATTGTAGATGTGAAACATGAACCTCTACTTTCAGAAAAAGCCTGTGTTGCCCTTGGTTTTATTAAATACTGTGGTGCAATGAAAGTAGAGTTGGATCAAACAGAAGTTTACAAGATTATGCAAAAATATAGTGATGTGTTTGAAGGTTATGGTAAACTTCCTGGAGCAGTCTCACTGGAGTTGGATGACTCTATCCCTGCTCGAATTCAACCAGCTCGTCGTATTCCAATATGTTTAAGAGAGAAACTGAAGCAGGAACTTATTAAACTCGAAGCTGATGGTATTATCATAAAAGAAACTCAACATACAGATTGGGTAAATAACATTTTAATTGTTAGTAGAGATTCTAAATTCAGAATATGCTTAGACCCCATTCCTTTGAATAAAGCCCTCAAGAGACCTAATTTTCAATTCACAACTCTTGATGAGATGTTACCAGAACTCAGTAAAGCTAAAGTGTTTTCTACAGTTGATGCAAAGAAAGGGTTTTGGCAGTGTAGCTTGACAGAGAACAGTAGCAAACTCACTACATTTTGGACACCGTTTGGTCGTTACAGATGGTTGCGCCTGCCTTTTGGACTAAGTCCATCTCCGGAGATATTTCAACAACAGCTAACCAGCCTTCTCAAGGATCTCAAAGGTATTGAAATTATTGCAGATGACATCCTGATTTATGGTGTTGGTGAAACTATTGAAGAAGCCACAATCGATCATAATATTAAGTTTGAAAAATTACTCCAAAGACTCCGCCAGGTAAATTGTAAATTGAATAAAGAGAAAGTTAATTTATTAAAAACTTCTGTGAAATTTTATGGTCATGTTTTAACAAATGAAGGCTTAAAAGTCGATGAATCTAAGGTAGATGCCATTAAAAATATGCCTACACCAAAATCAGATAAAGATGTTCTTAGGTTCCTTGGCATGGTTGGGTATCTCAGCAAGTTCATTCATAATCTCAGCTCACAAGCTGCTAACTTAAGGAGTTTGACCAGAAAAGATGTGGATTTTGTGTGGACTGATGTAGAAGAAAGAGAATTTCAACAATTAAAGAAATGTATAACCAAGTTACCTACTTTACAATATTTTGATGTAAATAAAGAAGTTGTAATTGAATGCGATGCCAGTGAGTATGGATTAGGTGCAGCTTTATATCAAGATAATCAGGTGATATGCTTTGCCTCTAGATGTTTAACTCCTACAGAAAAAAAATATGCTCAAATAGAAAAAGAAATGTTGGCAGTGGTCTTTGCATGCAAAAGGTTCAACCAGTATGTAGCGGGTCACTCGAGAACAATAGTTAAAACAGATCACAGACCATTGATCAATATTGTGAATAAACCTTTGATTGAAGCACCAAAAAGACTTCAAATGATGCTGTTAACCTTACAGAAATATAATGTCCAGCTGGAGTTCATTCAGGGAAAAGATAATCTTGTAGCTGACACTTTGTCAAGAGCGCCGGTGTTAGATGAACCTAGCAATACATATGATTTGGAAAATAAGATTAAAGAAAGAAAGGTTTATAAATTAATAAGTAAAATTAAAAATGTTAAGTATTTAAAGATATCAGATAAATTACTGGAAAAAATTAAAAGAGAGTCAGAAAAAGATGATAATGTCACTCAGCTAATCAAATACATAGTTAATGGTTTTCCAAGATATGTTACCGATATGTCAAAAGATCTAAGAACTTATTATAAATTTAAACATGAGCTCTCTACTTCAGATAATTTTGTATTTAGAAATAATCAGGTTTTGATACCAAAAAACTTGAGAAAAGAAATGCTCCAGAAAGTTCATATGAGTCACAATGGGACAGCAAGTACCCTACGCTTAGCAAGAGAGAATATGTTTTGGCCTGGAATGTCTGAAGACATAAAAGAATATGTTGAAAAATGTACCTTCTGTGCGGCATATTCTGTGTCTCAACAAAAACTTCCTTTAATTTGTCATGATATACCAAGATATCCATTCCAATATGTGTCTATGGATGTATTTTCTTTTAGAGATCTCAAATATCTAGTAACTGTAGATCATTATTCAGACTACTTTGAATTGGATAAATTATCAACACTGACAGCAAATGAAATAATTATTATTTGCAAGAAAAATTTTGCTAGGCATGGCATCCCTCAAAGAATATGTACAGATAATGCAACAAATTTTGTTAATGAGCATTTCAAGAAATTTTCAGAGGAATGGAATTTTGAGCATGTTACTTCATCGCCTCACTATCCTGAGTCGAATGGTAAAGCTGAATCTGCAGTAAAAATAGCTAAGAGGCTTCTTGTTCAAAGCATAGAAACTAAACAGGATTTATGGTACTGTTTATTACATCAAAGAAATGTGCCCATTGAAATGGATAAGACTAGCCCTGTCCAAAAGTTATTCTCTAGAAGAACTAGGACCGGGCTGCCATGCCTGTTAAGACATTTAAAACCTTCACTAGTTGCAAATGTGCCAGGCAAAATAAAAGAAAGGAAAGAGAAACTGAAACATAGACAGGATAAGAGAAGTTTGGAACTGTCCGATTTAAAAGTAGGCCAGCAGGTAATAATTCAATTGCAACCACATTTAAATAAGCGATGGAGTTTTGGATCAATCATAAAGAAATTGGATACAAGATCATATATTGTGAGAGTGGAAAACAAGGAGTATAGAAGAAATAGAATACATATTAAGCCTTTCAATGGAAACATAAAGGAGTCAGAAAATTCATATAAAGAAAATCATTATTCTAATCTGCACTTCACAGGTGTACAGGTTGAACAACAAGAAAATGTACAAGCTCCTTCTATAACCAGCTGTGATACTGATGCAAGCACACAAGTTTTGGCTGAGACATCTAATACTCACAGACGAAGTGAACGTGTCAGAAATATTCCAGAATATCTGAAAGATTATCATCTCTAAAGAAAGGGAGATGTTTCTGAATATTATCTTATAAAGAATACCAGTTCACTGGATAGCTATGACTAGTGTTAGAAGACATGTAAAGATATAATAGTTTTAACATCTATGCTAGCACTCTATACTTGCTTATGTCATGTTCTATTTGTATGGCTTTTCGCGCCTATGTTTTTATAATAAATAAAACTATACTAATTAAATTAAAGTGTATTTAATAACAAAACAATAAAGTTTAATTAGATAAGTATTATTTAATTTCTTTAATTTCCCAGAATTTAGAATGAAAAAAATGAACGTCAAGTAACATTAAAGTAAAGGTTTTTGGATAGTATTTTTGTCTTTGTATAACGTCGAGACATAAAGTAATTTTTTTGCCTTCTAGGAATGGTATATTATAATTCGCTTCTAGGAAAGCGAATTTATCTATGTCTAAAATCCATTAAAAGTAATATGGATATAACAAAGCTACGTTTCGCAGAAGTCATTTTTATAGTTTGCCAAGGATAACTAGTGGAATTTAAAACAAAAATCTTTTCGTTATATTTTGACGATATTTACCAAATAGTCGACATGGCGGGTTTTTAAGGGTTCGTTTAGTTTCTTTTAATAAAATAATTAATCTGTTAATTATCGCTCTTGCTTACAAAATTATAGTCATTATTATTAAAAAAAATATCAAAGGTTTTGTTGAAAAAGTGCAATGTCGTAAATTTGCTTCATTTACATATATTCTTTCCTGACCGTTGCACGATGTTTGACGCAGTACCTCCTCTGTGTGTGGCGACAGGTGTAATGCGTTATTTGTGATCTCACTGGGCCACAATCAATATCTTTGATATTATTGCAGGTGTGGCCCCCAGCATAATAATTGAAGTTGCTAGACTTGACAAAATTGCAAAATTGGTGCCTCTGATATTTTCTACTTTATTTTGCCACACAGTATTATTGCCTTCAAGCGCTATCGAGCTGCCCATACTATAAGTTCTGCACGAAACGGACGTGCGACAAAATGGCAGCAACAGCGGCCAGACGAGTTTTGTGGATATTTGCCCTACCAATTTTCCACGCGGTTTTCCTGTGCCCTACCACGGAAGTGTGCATAATGTTAACGACGGCACCACCTATAGAGACCTAATATTGTCGACTGTAACCAAACTATGGAGGGTAGATGTACCTGCCGTTCCACTAGGCGACCGCGGTCGTTATGGTCGTGGCGAAAACGTCACTATTGGGTGAGTCAAATAAACGCTCCACTTGAGTTTACTATTGTGACGCCGGCAAGCAAGTGGAACGGGAAGAATCGCAGTCGTGATCGTGGTCGTTGTGAGTCTTTAGTGGAACGTAGCTGTAAGGAGAACCATCTCATATGGGAGATTTGTCGCAATGTCCAGTTTTAGCTGAATAATAACATTTCAAAAAAGTAAACAATGCCACTGGTGTAGTTAAAAGTACATAGACCTTTATAATAGGGACGCGAAATATTGTTCTAAACGTACAATTGCTTATATAAATAGCATCCATTTTGAATCCACACAAATAAACATATATCTATCTCGTTCTTACTCAGCACTGTAACTCGTAGGAAAACAATATAACAGTATTTCAATGCGTACATAAAGTGAAACACATATATACGTATAAAAATACGTAAATACCTAATGAGGCCGAAAATCCGCCATGTTTAGCGCACAAAATGTCATTATCAGTCAGTTCAGCCGGTACTTGTCTTGTCAAAAAGTCGTGGTATGAATCAAAATAACTAATTATCTTTCAATATTTTGCGTGTGATTTAAAATAATTGAAGCCAAATGTAAATAATCACGTCGCAAATATGCCAGTGTGTAGTGTAATAGGGTGCGGCATAAGAAACACACCAAACGAGCCATCTTTAAGAGTCAGCAACACAATTAAAATAGATTATAATAGAGAGGTAAGTCTAAGAAAAACACGTACTCTTATTTTGATATCCAAAACAGCATAGCTAGCATGCTAACGTTTTATCGCCGACATAAAGCTTCCATCCCTTTCCAGAATATATGCAAGTGCAAGCGAGACGGCAACATACGAAACGACTATAAAATTTAGCATGCTAGAGATGGGCAGATGGCACTGTACTACGCCATATGTTTTGCGTGCACTGGACACTGAGATGTCAAATGACAACTTTATAAAATCAATGCAGCAACTTTTAAAAATCGTCATATCGTTTACTTGGCAAATTTGAAGCACGAACTTGTGTTAGATTTCACACATCTAAGTTAAAGTATCTTTGCACATAACAATATACTTACTTAATAAAACTACGTTTTATCGGTTTTAAGCGCGGTAATTTATATCAAATAAATTACCGCGCTTAAACCGTTAAAACGTAGTTTTATTGAATATATACTTACTTCCTATTAAAGTATAAATTCTTCAAATAATTAATACTCAAAATATTTAAAATAAAATGAACCAAGAACGTTTATCGATAAAACCTAATAACATTAAAATCTTCTGGACAGCACTAAAACCGCCATGTTTAGTGCCCAGATGACGTCACAGTGGCACGCATTTTTTGTTGACGTTTCATTTCCATAGGTTTCATACTTCAGTGTGAAGGTATGAAATTATGAATGTAGCAGTTGTACACGAATTGAAGTATACCGAATTAATATCTTTAATATTTGTTTTATCGACAAGTTTTATATATATAGGATTATCCATATATTCAATATACTCTATGGGATTATCTATGGACTAGTGTTATATATAATATATCCTCTGGAAATTTTGTGTGAAAACGTGAACAGTGATTTAATTTCGTGAACTTTGAATGACACGCTTAGTGATTTTTAACATTTAATTTTATAACACTAAAATACTACTCTAATAACTTTTGGCGCTCTCTTTAAATTTCACCCTGATGCTTATGTGGCGCTACCCTAATTTGATATATAATCAATGGACACTTCTTCATATACAAAGATGGTTCTCTTTATCTCTACCCTCCATAGACCAAACAAAATTGTAACAATATAACCTAACTTTATTTACAAGAAATACGTAGGTTTATACTTTATAGGTACTTTAAATTTTATTAAACAATATTAAACGTTAACTTCTGTTAATGGTATACACATCCCTTTTTAGGGTTCCGAAATCTCAAGATAAAAATAAGTCTGATAGTGTGTATTACAGCTACAGATACAAAAATTACAATTAGATAGATAAAGAATACTGCGACGCGACGACCTACAAAGGTGCACCGGTACAGGTAGGAGCTTTAATAAAAGCGGATATATGTACAGCCGTGAACATTGGCTGAAGACGGAAATAAGTATCGTGTGAGTAACACTCACATCAAATAAAAAATCTTATAAACGTGATTATCATATTAATCCGGTTTAATTAGGTTAAAAACATGTAAGTTATGATACTTAATAAAAACAGAAGCCTCATGGTTCTATTATCTATAACATATGGGACCCGGCTATTGGTGAAGATACGACCTATGAAGACTGTCTCGTATGGTTAGAATATCAGCGGTACCACCAGAGAGTATTGTCTCCTGCTAGATACTCATCAGTCCAGCAGGAGGTATCTATACAGGTACACGAGCCCGAGGTCCCTGATCCATCACTATCACACTCCTTCTGTTTCGTTGCAGTGATATACATTTCTGTTCCCATTACCCCACCTTACATTCCCTCTCAAAGACCCATCCTTTCTCAGATTTTATGTTGTGGATTGGAACATTCCATTAGGTTTCGGTTGCGAATTATTTGTAATGGATGCCATTCTTAGAATGGTCCAAGAATCGCTCCCCTGGCTGGGGTCAGCCTTGTCAGGGCTCTCCACTGCGCAACAGTCTTGAGTTCGGATTCCTTATTCCAGGAGGAGGCCAATTCGCGCCTCTCTGATCAGAGATTTTCAACGAAGCAATGGCAGTGGAGTTACTTGTTGGGCGAACAGTAGCTTCGTGGTTTGTCTGATGGGCTATGTTCAATGGATAGTGGCACCGTGTATCTGCCGTCCTTAATTAACGTCATGGACTCGGTAATATTTCATTCCAGCTATGCCTGACCATAGTTTTCCTGTACCCTTAACTTTCCTGTAGACGATGACACCCCGTTTTACGACGACGCTGACTCGCTCCCGGCTGTCATTTGCAGTCCGAAAGCGCACCACATACAGACCAGAAACACCCAGGCTACCCGAGACCTGACTCACTCGTCTTGAAAGGGATAAACACGGGGAGTTTTGGAGTGTATTCGGACAATCTTTTTTAAGATTGGTTTTGTGTCCAGCGCCACAATGTTAAAGCTTTTAACAATTCTTTTTTTGTGACCGTTTGTGCTACACCACCAGGGTACGAAAAGCCCGCGCGAGTTCATCCCACACACAGTGAAGTCCGTCAAAAAATCAAAGTAATATCAGCGGTGATTAAAGCGTTCGCAAATCCAACGAAACTCCATCCATAAACAAAAAATAGTTTTATTTTATATCTTGAGTTCAGCAGACAGGAGACGGTCCACCTGATGGAAAGCAGTTACCATCGCCTATGGACATTTACAACACCAAAGGTCCTACAAATGTGCTGCTGCTCTCTAAATGGAGACTGGAACCTGGCCGCTTATGCCGGAACACAACTCACGGTTTTTATGGTGGCATACTCTAGACCAGGGGTAGTAGACATCCAGTCAAGGAAATGTTCTACCACCTGGCGATTTATTGTTGATTATTGAAGCAATAATTTGTGAAGTATTTTCTTATATTTTCGCGAATGGTTTTAACAGTTTTAAGCGCGATTTTTAACTCTTTTTTATTTGAATCCGATGTTTTTAGAAGTGATGAAAAGTAATGCAAAACCAAAAATTTATTAATATGGCATTTAATCTAATATAGAGAGAGATGTGTGTGTGTAAAACATAGTGCTCAAAATTGTATATATACAACTTGTTTTTAAATACAAGCTTTTCAGATCCTGGATATCATGTAGCTAGAATGCTAGCCAAGACAAGTAAAACGAGCCCAAACACGACGGGTCTATCTTGTTTAGTACAAGAGTTCCTATGGCCACCTTTCGACTCCTATCATCAGATCAGCACAATGGTACCATATTATTGCATTGTCACTCGATATACATGTGCAAAATTTCAGCTCACTCGGAAACCGGGAAGTTGGTCAAATTTAACTTGTAAGATTCCACCCGAACTTACATACATACATACACCCATTGCAAGTTAAATAAAAGCTTGTAATAATATATATATACAATTTGGAGCAATTTTTTCACGATTTGGTATTCAGCCGAATATTCGTGGCATCTCTAGTTTGAAGATTCGACAAATAAATATAAGCAGAGCGTTTTGTTAGTTGTATATCTGACCTCGAGGGTTTGTGCTTTTTGCTTGCAGGTATCTAACGTAGTCGTAGGTTTATATGCCACCTCTTTTTTAGGTCATTGTTGTTCACTAATTAATAACAGGAGGTAAAAATAACACTTAAAAAAAATGACACTACGTATTTGTAAAATCATCTTTTGTAAAGCTCCTTGATCAAGTATAACCTATTATCCCCGCAAATTGCTAATGCGTTGGAACCTTGTCAAATTAACATTCACGTGACGTTATCAGGAACTCAATATGTATGCGTACTCGCCGGCCAGTGATGCTGACGGTACTGAGTGTTCGGCTACGGCAATTTGCGTGGATAATACACAAATTGAACGGTTATTGCACATATATTCAAGTACCAGTCGTTGCAGTCTGCAACCAATGTAGAAATGCGAGCGTCAGTAGCGTTTGTCAAAAATGCAAATAACCAGTATGAAAAACTGTCAGTACAGTACGAATATCATCCGGTTTCTATATCTTACCGACCGTTCATTTGCCCTACTATCGGTTAAAATTTGACAAACGCTCCATACAAGTAATGTCAAAATTTAACTGATAGTATGCCAAGTAAAAGATATAAGAACTGTTCATAAATGAAACAAATGCATCTGTCTTAATTTTATTAATCCAAAATGTATGATGTAGTATTCTAATTTCTTTCGCTTCTTGTATAATATTCTTCATATTCGCGTCATTTATGGCAATGAAGTCTGCTTATCTTCTGATTTTAGAATCGTTGGAGCGCCTAGTATTAAAATTTGAGTTAAGGATTCTTGCAAGTAATGTATGTCATCTTAACATATTGTAATTAAACTCTGGAATGTGCTAACTTGTATAGAGCCATCATACAAATATTGTACTTATCAAATAATAAACAATAATAAAAGCAATTATAGTAAAGTCATTAATAAATGAATTTCAACATAAGTGCCCTGAAAATAAATACTTTTAAGATGTCACGCTTTAGTTCACCTTTGAACACACATTGCTACATTTATTACGTGCTGGCAGTAAAGGAAAACATTGTGATGAAACATTCACATTGAAATAATGCATTGGTCTGAACCAGTACATACAGCAGTGGCACGTTATGGGCTATTGTTAATAATGACTAATGTTATTACATCCCGGTCACGTTTGGGTCATCTGATTCGTCATCTCTATTTGTAAGACTGTTATTGGCTGGCATTTCATCCATCATAATGTGAATCCAGCATGTTACTATTAGACATTAAGGTGTATTATATTTAAAAGGATATTGCTTGTCCCGTTGTTCTTCATGCGAACGGTCCCTGAATGGGGATTTGTCCTGGAATAAAGAAATTTATTAATAGTTACATTTACTTATTAAATTCATAAAGGAATTAATGTAACTGCATTTGTTAGGTTTAGATTAGATAGAAAACTATTTTACAGCAAAGCATATACAAACAAAAAGGAAAAGAAACATATTACAACAACAACAGTAGTATAACTATATATTTATAATATACTGGTTCGGTAGTGAGTATAATGCAACATACCTCTGATCTTTCAAATTTCTTGTTCATTGAAAGGTTATCTGGAAGAAATCGCTAATAGCGATAAGACCGCCTATTGTATTGTAAAATTTCATTTCTTTTATTAATTGTAATTTTCTTTTAAAACGCAATAAAGCAAATGCATTCATTCATAGTACAGTGGACGATCTTATCATTGAAAAGTGATCTCTGTCAGGCATCCCTAGGCTACGATTGATTGATATCAAATACCGATAGCAGAACAGTGTACAAATGTTCATACACAGTATATATATAAAATACAATAAATAGAATAAACATATTTTATAATAATACAAAATTACAATTATCTGAGTAATCAAATTATGATTGTACCCTTTTATGATATTTTTCATAATGATGATCCTCTTGCGAGCCATTTTGATGACTTCCAACCTTCATCACCACTGAAATGTAAATATAGTGTTTTAATACCATTCATTCACAAAACCTTGAAATCACATTTTGTCAGTTGTATCCAAAACCCTTAATATCATACTTAACTATTTTATCTGCTTATAAACACCGAAGCCCATATTAATTTTCATTTTCCGTTCGGTTCTATGGATTATATATTATAGTATATGTATTAACCAAACACTGTATTGGCAATTAAAGTAAACCATACGAGAACAAAATTAATTATTGCACATAAATCTTGCGATACAACCTGATGAATTCTATTTTTTCTCTGATATTTATTTATAATCTTGGAAATATTTACGTATTATCTAGAATTAATTAAATTTTTATCTTTCAAAACAGGCATTTATTTTTGTATAACTACATTATTGTAAATGGGCTTTTTGTAGAGCGCTAAATCGTGTGCACTACATGAGCAAAACGTGGCAGAGCAGTTACGATAATAATGGTAATTTAATGTCCGCTAACTCCTTAAGACTTAAACTACAAATTCCTAGACTCTCATACCATTTCTTTCTCACAACACCATGTCAAATGTAATAAACGTCAAATTAGAATGGACTGGATTGCGCAACTCAGGCAGTTAACTTTTATTAAAACAGATTTAAGTTTTGTGTAAGTTGTATCCTGTTATTTCTTATATAGCACCATCAAACTATTCTCAGAGAAAGCTACCGTCATTAATTGATTTGTGGTTTCGAATATCGTCTGAGAAGTGAATACCGCTTATGCGTTTTTTCGGGCGTATTGTTACAATTACTACTGCTATGTTGGAAAAAATCGTGGGAAACCTGCACGTGGTGATATCCGTTGTGTGAACACCTCCAAGCCGCCTAGAACTCGCGTAGCAGTTGTACCTACTGACGGTTCTCCTAATACATGAGGAAGCACGTCAGCAGCACGATGAGCTAGGCTACTATTACTAGTTTAAACATTTGCTACATACCTTTTTGTTCGTCACGACGCCGTTTCTGTTCTAACATACTCGTTTCTTCTGCTCTGTCCTAATAAAAAAATATTATATTAGAATACTAGTTTAACTTTACAATACACATGAACTTCACACGGGTTAAGGATACATTATTGCCATTTTGTGTTCATCTCACAATTACTAATAAAAAAAAGTGTATACAATATTTATGGAAATAAGATTAAAGCCGCCCGTATTTTAGAATAACATTAAGCGCAAACCGTCTTGTTAAGATTATTCGAACTAAATTAGATGCTCTCAAACGCACCCAAAAATGTATTCAATCCTAACTTAACAGATCTCGTTAATATCAATTCTATAGGACATATTTTTATAAGCTTCGTCGCCTAGATTTATTCTAAACTAGAGTTTACCACGCGGCTGCGCCGCGGGTTAACCTCTAGTCCGTGCTTCTTGTTTAAAGAGGTTACAACACAGGTTACATTGTATTAAATTTTTATGATACTGCTGACCACACCGACCACATAGACCACACCGACCACTTCGATCATAACGACCACACAAACCACAACGACTACACCGACCACACCAACCACATCGACCACACCAACCAAACCACAAAAATGGCAAATCACAAAATAAAAACATATCCTACTTTTTGGGATAACCTTTATATAAATCTATCCGGGATAATAAGTATCCCTTGTCCATCCTCGATATTAAAATTCCATATGTACCGAATTTCAGCCAAATCGGTCCAGTAGTTTTTGCGTGAAAACGGAACAGACAGACAGACAGTTACTTTCGCATTTATAATATTAATAAGGATTTTTCCCATAATTCAAAGTTATTTAAGTTAAAATTGGGGTTACGTTTTGCGACTCTGAAGCTTATCTCCCCTCCATACCCTTGTGCACATTTTTTTCACCCCACAGTTGCAATCATGATTGGTTCTCCTGATTTTTATATTTTTTGCGATTTAACTACGCCAGTTTGTAGTGGCATACAGAGTACACCTTTCCGCCAAATTGGTTGTGATATAGACGGATGGGCAGATAATGAAGTTCATTTAATTAATTCGTTCGGTTTAATTTTTGTCAATTGTCTATGGAACTCTAAAAATGTAAAGATGCTTACCCTCTTGCGACTCATCTTACGTTCTTTACGTTCATCGCCTCTTACTTTAGGCTTTCTCTTTTCCTTCTCCGGTGAACGTTCCTCCACATCTTTGCTACCCTGCTTATGCAGAAAAATTACATTAATCATAACTTAAAATTATATCAAACAATGAAATAAATCAAAAATTAAAAGAAAAACATCTTCACACTACATTACTGAGAGGCAAAAGGGACTTTGAATGAAGATTGTCTTCCTTTTTACAGGTGTTTCTGATTTTCTTCTTCATTCTTCAAACTTCAATATAGTATTCATCTATTAATAACTTATTTCCTGTATGTGTTTGCAAAATCTTCACTGCATTTGATATTTTAAATTCCATACTAAATTGGGATCTTATTTATCGATCATGAGACATATAAAATTTCTTACATTGAGTAGATTTGTTAAATAGATTTTTATTATTTTTCTGTAGTACTATTTCTTGATATAAATATTTGATGCTGGTTTGTTTTGATATTCTTCTTGAATCTTCTTATGTGATAAAATTAATGTGATAGTTTATGTTTTGTTCTTCATTTAATTAACTTTGATCATTATGGTATTTATTTTGATAAAATATGGTAGTCTTCTTAACACTTCAAATTTTTATCCTTTGTAATGCTGAAATTTTCCTCTTCGATAAGTTGTAATTTTTTTCAGTAGTTTGTATTCATTTGTTCCGAAAGAGTTTTGTTTCGGTGCAAATGTTGTGACAAGATGTCCGGTATTCCTCTAAATTGCAACAGTGGTAAACATTGTTGGCGTCGTCATACATAGAATTGTTAATTCGAAAACAGCTTTTGAACCTTCCAAAAACAATTTTTGTGTGGGTGGGTGGGTGGGAACTTGTGTTCTTTCATATCATTCACGCCGTCGACTGTCGAGATTTAATAATCGCAGGCAATATACAAAATCTGCAATGCACGATACCTTTGGAAAAATCATAATTGTAACTTGAGTGGAACTTGTACTCTTCCATAATGTGGTGCCTTAAACAATCATGACTAGAGTTTTTTTCTTTTCTGCCGCAGACACACGAAGTTCTTAATTCAAAGGACCTTTTGACCCCTTTTGAAAAATTATATTTATAACCTTACCATGTTTGAGCGGACTGGGCTGAATGGACTTACGACTCACACGACACAGATCCATTTTTACATGATTATTAAATTTAGTGTTGATCCACGTCTTGAAGTTGCTCCAAAAAATCTTCCAAGCTCCAACCTCTGTAGCCTTGTCTTCATTATTTGATTGTTTTCCATGTAATGTTGGTTTAAATTAGTAATCCTCCATTGATTATAATTTCTTCATAAAATTTTGATGAATTGTAATTTGTCATATTTCTGAGTCTTCTCTGTATAGAATTAGATCCAAATCTTCATTAGTCTCACGAATTTGTTTAATTTTTGGTGATTAGTTTAAATTTTATTTAATATCGATTTGCTAATATTAGATTATATTTGAAATTTAGTGATTGTATTGAACTTTTGATCACTGTTGAGAGTCTTATTGTTCGTTTTTAACACTGTATCGTTGACCGTGGTCCCGCGGCGGTGGGGGGTCGCGTCGGCCTCCGTCCAGCCCAACCGTCAGTCCGGCGCGAGGGGGTCGCGACCTCCTCTTACGACCACAGTACTCACCTTGCCGTTGCTGCTCGACTCTACTTTGCGACGCTTCACGTCTAGACAAACAGACAAACACACATCATACATTATATAAAATATAACATATAAATACTGCATAAATAAATAAATAAAATCTTTATTACATAGCCAAACATACAAGTAAGATGTACAAAAAAGACAGAATTGTCTGTGAAGTCAGGTGGTTGCCAAGACCCCGAAATACAAGAAAAGTTGTAACACAAGTTTGTTCTTAGTACAAACTTGTGTTACAACTTTTCTTGTATTTAAACATAACATTCTGAATCCTAAACTAATAAAACTGTAAAATATTAGGATTCAGATGAAACATTCACACTTTTACACCAGTCATTGATTCTATTTTAATTGGGTACTGCAGCTGAAAGAGCACCGATGCTCATGTTTGTGCTAGGCTTTATTACTTTGCCATTGACATTACTTGTATGTTATTTATCTTAAATTTTTACCAGTAGTGAGGCAAATGAATTGATGATAAGATATAGGAACCTGGCGTTAACTAACGAAGAAGAATACTAGGAGTGATAATAATCGCCCAGTGATAACTGGGCGATTATTACCGGCAAGTAATAACTTGCCGATTACTATTATTCCTGGAGTGTTTTTTAAAGATCTAAACAAGATCCTAAAATACAGGGTGCCGCGTGTCAATTCTTCTATCACATTTTAGAACACCATTAAACATTCTATTAATTCTACTAACAATTTGTTATTTAAAATATATTTTTATACCAAAACTAAGTGTGGGTTAATAAGTATTCTTTCAATTTTAAATTTAAAAACATGTTTGACTAAAACATACAGTATAGTGCCACCAACTTATCTGTAGAACGGCCAAAAGTGGAACTACTAACGCCATTTTGAAAACGTCATTTTGTTTTGTCAGTCGTTGTAGTCAGGTGTTCAATCGAGGGTTCTTCTTTTTCTGAATATTTGCAAGTATTTTGTGTGAAAATCATGCCGAAAGCAATCAAAAGTGGCGTACGAGAAATGGTTATCAAAATGAAATTATTCTTTGATGCAGAAAAGGAGCATGAAGACCCAATAATACCATTTGTTCATGTCCACCAACGCATTGCAGCCGCTACAGGTCAGTGTTACCAGATTATTACTTAATGAATCGCTATAATTGATATATTTTATTTATTTATTAAGTAACCACAGTATCACAATTTCATTTTAATTTGAATAATGAATAACTAGATATTGCCTGCTACTTCGTCTATGTGAAGTTCGGTTAACGTTTTCCCGAAGTAACTTTAATATTTTGGGATAACATTCCATAGGTTCAATTATGTCAAAAATATTATTATATATGATTTGTGAATCTAAACAGTGACGTTTAACATTACACGCCGACTTTCTGAAGTTTTATTTGTTTAATTACTATTGTATTTCTCTTTTAGGTATTGGTCTTTCAACAATTTATAAAATTGTACAAGAAGGCGAAACGGTTGCAGAAACGGGTACCAAAATAACCACCCCAGGAAAATCGAGACGAAGGACATGTGGCAAATTTGACGTGGACAGTTTTGATCAAGGGGTAATCAGGCGAAAAGTGCATGAATTTTATGCGTTTAAAAAGGAATTGCCTACTATAAATAAACTACTTACGGTACTGAGAGATGAAATAAATTTCAAAGGTGGCAGGGAAACACTTCGCAAATTGTTGCGAAAAATTGGCTTTCATTATCGAAAAACACAAAGCAAACGCAAGGAAATGGAGCGTATTGATATTTCGGCGTGGAGAGCTAAATATTTACAAGAATTAAAACAAAACTCATTATCAGCAAATCCTCGTCCAGTAGTATACTTATATGAGACGTATATACATTCATCACATACCACTAATAAATGCTGGCAAAGTCAAGAAACAGATGGAACTCTAAAACCTGTGTCTAAACGGCAACGTTTTATTATTGTTCATGCAGGTGGAATAATGGCGTTTGTCCAAAACGCAAATCATATATTTAAGTCAAATACAAAAAGCGGGGACTACCACGATGAAATGAACAACTCAAATTTTAAAAAGTGGTTAACTGACAAATTACTACCTAATCTTGAAGAACCATCCTTGATAATAGTGGACAACGCTCCCTATCACAGCATTTGAGTGAATAAAACACCAACTACAAACACAAACAAACCTGAAATTCAAAAATGGTTAACTGATAATCGCCTCGATTTCACGTCAGAATTAACCAAACCACAGTGTTGGAGATTATCAAACGAAATAAACCTAACCCTGTGTATGAAGTTGATTGTTTATTAGCACAACATGGCCACAAATGCTTACGATTACCAGCGTATCATTGTGATCTAAATTCCATTGAGATGGTATGGAGTTCAATGAAAAGGAAAGTAGCAGAAATAAACATAGAGCACAAAAATCAAAATATGCAAAAATTAATAACTGAAGCGTTCAATTCTATTGATGGCCCGGAATGGCAAAAATATTGTGCTCATGTGAATAAAATTGAAGAAGAATACAGACGAAAAGAAGTATATTTAGACCAGGACTTTTTAATCCATTTAGACAGTGCCTCTGACACAGATAGTGACAGTGATTCAGATTTCGAGGAAATTAGTGGAGTATATCCACTGGACCACACATATGGTATTAGTGCACATACTTGTGAAGTGAAACGAAAAATCCGGGTCTACTTTCAAAATAAATAAAGCTTGATTTAATATGTTATAATAAAAAATAAGAATTAAAAAAATTACTTGTTTGCTTTAATGATTCCAAGGCCAAATGGCTAAAAAACCCTTACAGTTTAGTCAGGACCTTTGTCTTTATCTTTCATGTACTTATATATTCTTTTATCTGTGATACCGAGCAAATCACGAACAGTAAAAAGGCATGTTTACAAATATTAAAAATGGCTGAAGTTGATTATTTTTATAATAGGTGGCAACCCTTTTCGATCGTAGCGCCATCGCTTCATTCTACAGATAAGTTGGTGGCACTATACTATTCTTTTATCGCATAGACTAAACTGACTATTTCTAAATATCAAACTTGAATGTACATAATTTCACAAAAGATTGAAATTTGTCAGATATTTTTTTTTTAAAATACTGATTTCCACAGATGTTACATACATAAAAGGATGATGGATTGATACTAGTTACTATAACAACTATCAAATTTAAAACCAACTTCGAAAAAACGAAATACAAACCTCGGTCTACGTCGTCGGGTGCACTACGATGCTCATGTGGGGGCGAAACTGCTTCTAAATAACGTTCCTCCTACATTAATCGAAAAACAAACAATTTTTATATGATCAACAAGTATTTCTTTGTTTAAATAATTAATAATAATAAATATTTATTATAGGGATTTATTGTTACTTTATGTTAATGTAGAAACAATGATAATTTCGGTCGAGATATGTAGAACGAATTTTAGCAAAGAAATGTAAGTGTGTAGAATGTGTCCTATATTACATTTTTGTTACTAATGTGCGTCAGTAAATCCAAATCAATTTTCGACTTAAAATAATTGATTTACTGTAAAACTGTTCCAACACGAATCGAGAGTGCCAGTCAGTGTAAACAAATTGAAACTGTCATTAGAAGTGTAAAACTGTTTGCGCTCACCCTATGTGAACGTTGTTCTCTTGGCGATTTATCTTTACTTCGTATCTCTTCTTTGACCCTATCCTTAACGGTTCTGGAAATAAAAAAATTATAATATAAAATTAAATATGCCATACTTTGAAGTTATTTAAAAAAAAACTTCAATAAACTATATAAAAAATATAAACGATGGAGAACATGATGATTTTTTTTAAATATCTCTTGTCGGTGTGTTCAAGATTCATGTAAACACGGTAATTCATTCATGTAATACTGGGCCGATTTAGATGCGGTTTTCACTGATCGACCGCAAATTCTTAGACTTACTATCTGCGCTATTTTTATCCCGATGCGTGTAAATTTTTACTGAGATTTTTTTTCAATTCGGCTTTTTTGAATGATACCATTTTCTTATTATCATGATGTTGCAACATTTAATAAAAAAAAATCATTAAAAAAAATTATACTCCGTCCAGGATTTTTTTAACAAACCAAAAGCCATTTTTAATATATTATCTAATATACCAAATTTATTATAAAATCAGTTTTATTCTATTATCAGCTCGGTGAAGGTCGATGTAGGTTCGGATCTTCTAATATAAGCGTTAAACAGATTATCACTTACGATCTCGATTCACGTTTCTCCTTATCACGGTCAACTTCTTCGCGGCGCTTGTCGCTATTTCGAGATTCTCGTTTGTCAACGTCTAAAAAGAAAGGAGAAAAATATTTCGAACAAAAGACCACTATAAGAACACGAGAGAAACTTAAACAATGGAATCTTTGAGATGTATCATAGGCCAGCCAGTTCGAATGTGACGCTACTATAGAACATGAGAGATGGGGGCCTCATAATAGCCCATTTACCTCTCCAACCCTAAAGGAGAGATTGGGAAGGACCAGAGCCTCCAGGTCTAGGAATATTTACCCCAGACGTTTTTGGTTATAGGTAAAAAAAATATTGGGGGTAGCTGTTAAATTCTGTCTCTGGGATATAAAAAAGCGAACCAAGCAAAGTAATATATATGTATTAATAATGACGGTCTAAATGTCATGTTACTTCTGGCATAATAAATTCACAAATCAGATTTTCAAAAATGAATCTGGGAACTCTGGATGAGGTCGGAACATTATACCATCCGATCTCTCAAATAGGAGGGTCAAAGCCCATCTGTGCGACGATTATCTGCTCACCGCCTTTTTCCCCCCACTGTTATGCGATAGCAGTCGCCCTCGAACGATGAGAGTACCATAAGCAAAGTCATAATTATTCTACTATCAATTCTAAAATCTATTTAGTTGCTACTTCATCGGGATCTAACACGGCGCAGAAAACAACCCAGCAACAATTCTTAAGTGTGTTCTGAATTAACAGGTATGATATCGATTTTAAAATAAATAACATGCAGATTTAGTATAACTTGTTCATAGTCATCACACAGCTCTTTTAAATAGTAGAGAACATGACAGTGAAATCAATACACAATCTTTTCATTTCGTATTAAGTTAATGAGGTCATCCATCATTCTTAAGAGTCAAATGCTTTTATGATATTTTAAGAAGTCAAAGTATTTTTATGAAGGAGATAAAGAAAACAGGCGTTCACCTTGAGGCTGGTCTTCTTGATGCTGCTGTGTTTCCTCCTTCAGGGGCGTCGCGCCCGAAGCCGTCCCAGCGCTAGCTCCCGCGCTCTTCTGCTTCTCCACCACCTGACACATGTCACACTATCACACCCGAAAGAGCAATACACACATACATACACAACTAATAATTCCTCCCGATGTACCTGCACAGTAAACCAATTTTTATACCGTGACTGTGTATGAAATCGTATAAGCGGGACAGAGCTAAGATTGCATAGCAAGCAACACTCTGCCTTTTGCCATTGCGAATAAAGTTCAATATATTTTATTTACATGGCGGTAACCGATCCGCCTTATTTGCGCAAACGAAAACTTGACAATCGGAATTATATTTTGTGTAATAATTACTGTATAGAACTTGTACGTATTTACATTTGAGGTGCTTATCTGCCCAAATTAAAATTACCTGAAGGGGATATTAAACGGTTCACTTCTGTCTTTCAATTTTGATGAAGGATCCACCCAGTGAGTGAAGTAAAAATGAATTTTGAATTATTCAATTTCTACCTCTTTCAACCGAATTTGAATAAATTCGGTTGAAATTGAATAATTTCAATTAAGCTTTATAGCAGCTTTAACCTGAATCCGTAAATATGACCCATTTCAGGTTAGTGTTCAGAGAATGTAAGCTAAATTCAGAACTAATTGAAATACGAGGGACACTGAAAGTTTTGCGAAAATAAAAATAAATGTTCTATAGGTAAATATTTTTTTATTAAACATTTTCAAAGTAGTCTTTACCAACCTCTATACAAAATTTAATTATGCGTCTGAACCTATTTTCGAAACACTTTCTCCAGTCCGCCGCAGGCACGTCGTTTACAGGTTGCTCCAACGCTAACAGCGCATCTTCCGGCGACAAAAATTGTATCCCTTTGAGCTGATTTTTTATTTTCGGGAATAAAAAGACGTCACACGGTGTTAGGTCAGAGCTGTAAGGAGGGTGCCTCAAGAGTTTAACCGGCGTGCTGTCCAGGAAGTCCCTCGTTTTGAGCGCGGTATGGGCGGGCGCGTTGTCGTGGTGGAGCAGTAGCCCGCGAAGCCCTGTGTTTGGTCGCTTGTTGCTCACAACAGAAAACTTCTGCCAAGCATTTGGTAGTATACCATTCCGCGTTGAGGCTTCTTTGGTTCCGTAAAGCAATTAACACCAATCATATTTATAAATCCTCATCACCTGTAATGATGTCGTAAACACGCCGAGGCGAGCCTGTTTCAAATTTGTTTATCATATCGTGGCACCCAGCGTGAAACTATCCTCCTCACACGAAGATGCACGTGTAGAACCTCGTGAAGGCTTCCCGATACAATCTGCAGTATGTGCTGAATCTCTTGATAGGTAACTCGCCAACTGTCTTAGATTAAATTTTTCACTACTAGCACGTTTTCTTCCGTAACAGCCGTCAAAGGGCGACCACTTCTTTCTTCATCCCCCAAAGATAGTTAGTCGACCGCGCTTGAATTTGTTATACCAATGATACACGGTTTCCTTAGAAGGGCCTTCATCCAAGAATGTCATTTGAAGTGTATTGTACAATTTGTCCGGTTTCAGACGGCACTTGAAATCGTACCGGCGCAGATCCATTTTTCAATGAAACACGATAATTTAAATAAGCTCCCAAACAATGTGGTCTGAAATTTTCAAATTTGACCGTACCTATTTTGAGTTAAAAATAATCATATTTTTAAAATTGATTACAACTGGCCAGTCTCTCATATATAAAAAACTTTTTTTGCAATACTTTCTGAGTGACCTGGTATTGTTAATGTAACGCGATGTTTTTTGCCTGTTTATAATAGAAGAAAATGATAATATTTATACATACCTGGTGAAAATCATTTTCTCGCATCATACTTGGACCTTTGTTGCGTAATTGCCCACTATAACCAGTAGCCAATACATAAAGATCTGGTCTCTGTGTTTTTTCTTCTTCCTTAACCTGTAAGATATTATCAATAATACTCACGGTTTACATGTCAATCGAGAATTAAAATAATTGATTGTTAAGTATATCTTTATTTGTTGAATATTTTAGTTGGTTTATAGCTGGTAAACAGTACACTATGTCATTGAAAAAGAAAAAAAACAGTTGACATAATATCTAATTGTATCGCAAAATATACCTTGTATTCAATTGCAAATAAGTTTAAACTTAGCAAATTTATTTTTCTGTTTTGCTTTTTTATCTAACATGTATATGAAGGTATTTCATTAACATTATTTTTATTGTATTTGGTGTATTAATATGCTAAACCTGAAGTCTTGACAAAAATTCAAAAATGTAATATCAATTTTGCAGTTAAAATAGGAATGAAATTATTTATATTTTCGTTCATTCCTCATTGTCATGTTTAATTTATAAATGATAGAATATCTATATTAGAAAGCTAGCCCGTTATATTATGTTGTAACTTACCTTATCCACTTTCCTTTCAATAATTTGCGCTAATTTGATCAAAACGGGGAAATGCGGCAACACTCGTATGAGGACAATGAGAGCGTTGCGTATTTGAACGTAATCACCCGAGTCCAAGCAAACAACCATTGCTTTGGTAATTTTGTAATGCCACTTATGGCACACGTGTCTGAAAATAAACGAAAACAAAGCTACATCTTAAGGTTTTCTAGATGTTTTTTTTTGCGTTTCCAGCACGCAAATTCAGTGATATGTAAAAATATTTATATAAATTACTACGGTACTCTCCATATTTTACAATTCAACACATTAACTTTTAAATATTAATTAAATAGCAATATAGTTTATCATTTTAATATCAAAATGGTTTTAGTTAAATATTTACATGAAAATAAATGTGTGTGCGTGCAATTCACACACAGTGGAAGTGGAACAAAGTGTGTCAAGGGGTGGCAGAGATTATAAATTATTAAATATAATGTATTCTATTTCATTCTATTGCAGGCTTAGTCTTATAGATTTGTATTTACTTTATTCTTTCTAGTGTTGTTTTTTCGTTTCATCGATTTTCAAATCACAATGATTCTAAAGAAGCTGTACTTCAAAAACTATTGATGGCATGATAAGATTTAGCCATTGCCCTTCACTATATTTTTATATTAACTTCAAATAACATTATTCATAGAACCTTTTTCCTCCAGAGAATTTTTGAATAAATATTATTATTGACATGAATTGTGCATATTAAAGTCAACTTCAAATAGGACAGTATGACAGAAATCACGTAAATAGAGCAATAAACATCATGAGAGAATTATTAAATAGTAACAAGAATAAATATATTTTTATATAATCAAAGTTAGTAGAAATCGAGATTGTTCTTTGTTTATATTAACAACTACGTATTGCACCTGTAGTTCTCGTATCCGACGTGGTCGTTGGCCTCCTTGAACTGGTTGGAGACGCGGTACTTGGTGACGAAGCCCGGGTAGTGCGCGCACTCGCGCTGGAACACGTCCCTGTCGGCGTGCCAGCGCATCGCCGTCGCCAGCACGCGGCACAGGAACGACCCGTAGCGGCCCGCCTCCGCCTCCGTGCACGACATCACCGAGTACGTTATGTCGCAGAACAGCTGCCAACGCATACGAACAACAAGTCTACAAGGTTCAAAACACTCAAGTCCCAAAAGTAAATTAAAGTAAGGTTCCAGTCTCCCTTAAGAGAGCAGCGGCGCGGTTGTAGCGCCTTTGGTGTTGCAAATGTCCATAGGCGATGGTAACCGCTTTCCACCGAGTGGGCTGTTTGCCTGTCTGCTGAACTCCTGGAATAAAAAAAGTCCATTTCAAGGACAAAGCAGTAAAGTCACTAATTAGTTAGTTTATATTTATAAAATTATTTAATATATTGCTATTAATATATTAGTAAATTAAATTATTGTGTAAGTATTGGTTTAGCAAGTACCGACTTTTGTTAAGACCGATATATAAATAGTCTTGATTTTGAGTAGCATTTTTGTGCAATATTGTATAATCTATTCTATGTCATTCCCATACATTTTGATTCTATTTGTTTAGCACTCACTAGTGCCATTTATCTACAGGAGCAGTCGTTTTCCGTGAAAGCATAACAGAGAGAGATAAGACAGAGTTTCCTTTGCATTTGTGATATTATAGGGGTAAAAGTTTTAACCCAATCATTTTAATCATTGTTGAGACAATGGACAAATAAGAGAAGTCGGACTACCAAGGGATTTATAATTTGCCCTGCTTTCAAGTAAGATATAAACTCTTAAATTTGAATTTATAAGGATAAAAACTATACAGGTATTTGGTATAAAGCGTGTATAATTACCCTGTCGTAGCACAAGAGCGTCGAGAAGTTGGGCGTCTTGAGCGAGTGCACGGCGTGCACGAACTCGGCGCAGTAGAGGGCGTCGGCGGCTGTGAAGACGCAGCGCGGGAACAGGCACAGGTGCATCAGCCGCGTGACCGTCTCGTTCTTGGCGGCCTTGGCCGCGCGCGCCGGGAACCAGCCCGCGCACTCGCGCGCCAGCCGCGCGCGCACGCGGCACACGTGCTCCTGCTGACGGCGGCGCTCCTCCTGCGCAACTCTCAAACGCTATCGTCTAACAAAACGTCGCACAGCCGCCTAACTCGTGTGCCAACGTACAAATACTTCATAACTTTGTACAAGTAAAAAGAGTCAAATAGCACATTGCTAATTGTGTAAAATCGCCGACATGTAACTTGACAAGGTTTTAGGGTAGTGGGGGAAATTCGCGCATGTAAAAATGTATGAAATGTACGTGTGCGAACTTCCCCCACTACGAAAAGCGTTGCCAACTTTCGTGTCGGTAACTATACTGTAATTAATATTATTTCAAAACTAAATTAAATAAGTAGTTTTTGGTGACAAATAAAATATTTTGTTATACTTAAAGTACATGTTAAAGTTTGTACACACATTACTTGGAAACAAATTATTTTCTATAAAAATTCTTATGTGTGGAACCCATGAAAGGAGTGGCTAGCATCATCAAATTCGTAAATAAAATAATATTTATTGAGTAATTATTATTTCAAATGGAAATATGGAATCATGTGAATTTATTTATTTATTTAATTTGTTTTGGGAAACATACAATAATTAATATTCCTAAATATAAAACACAAAATAAATACATATATCAATCAAGTTTTCACTATAAAATAATTTATATAATAAAAATTGGCTCAAACAGTTAATTACAAAAAAGAAAAAAAAAAGAAATATAATTATACGAAAATTACATAATTTAATTAGTAAATACTGATAATTAGATAAAACAGAAGAAAAGAAAAAATATGGAAACATCCAGCCAATCATACTACATACTACTAAATACTACTCTATACATATATTCTGAAATAAAAACCCACCATCCAATTAAGAGATAAAACAATTATATTAATTGCACATTCTCATGATAAGACAGCTAAGGCAATGTACCCAACTCAGTGTACGTAATGGGACAAACTAACCTGTAGCTTTTCAATAAGCGTGTTGAAGCGCTCCTGTTCCTTCTTTCCTTTAGTCCCTTGTGAATTGTCTTTGGTGGCGTTTGCGGCGGCAGTTTTTAAACGTTCGATCTCTCGTTCATAGCACTCCGTTGGAACTTTCAAATCGTACATAGATAGTGACCTGAGCAAAAACCGGAAAAATGCTAACACAAAAAATCGATTCATGGCCAGCTGGTATTACAAGCTGCAGTGGTTCAGTGGCTCAACTATCTATATATCTATTTCTATTGAATTAATGAATGCTGGCAGAGAACAGATCTCCACTTGCAATGATTTTGGAACACACTTTTTACTATCTATACTATCATTAGTCTCATTATACATGCAAGTCATTTTGATTAAAATGCTTTTTACCTCACAATTTTTTCAGAGAGATTTTGTTGTGGTGAGTACACAATTGTTTACTGACTTCCATTCTACCTTGACACTGCTATGATATGTACACATATTTTGACATTCTTGTTCCATCCATTCCATTGCATGCTCAAATCACCTTCATTTCATTATTAGCTCTACTTTGTCTTCAAACTGAATGAAACTTTATTGATATGAATAATTTTTACAAATGGTCTATAAACATAAAATACTCACCAGAAGGTAACATAGAATTCAGGAGAAATATCCTCCCATACTCTGCTAGGTAACATAGGAGTCACTGAGATAACAACTGGTTCCAGAGCTTCCTTGGAGGCCTGATTGTATCTCTCTATGCTTTTTTCTAATGACTCTGTTTTGCTATCAGTAGCTTTCTTTAAGCTCTCTACATGGGCAGCAATTTTCTGTGATAACACTGGCCGATGGAGGAAGAAAGCAACGTCGGCATCCACATGATAATCACGGAGTAACTCCTAAAATAGAACTATGATTATACACAAACAGAAAAATCGTGTTTTCAAATGTCATTAATGTCTATAAAATTAACTCTGCTTTATGAATTAGTAAAAGTCAAAAATTGGCCGATTTTATAGCCATGCAGAAAAGAGATTAATTTTATATACTTTATACTGATACTTTCACAACAGCCAGGAATAATAAAAATTCAGTGGAAGGAAAGACTACTTACTTGTAAAGGCGGCAACCGAGCTGCGTATTCGTCAGGCGCATGTGACGAGGCTAAGAAAGTTCCAAGTTGCACGAGAGCATCTTGGCATTGGTCTGCAAGTCTACCTACTACCTTTAGCTGGGAGCCTGATGGCTCTCCACTTGAAAGATTCTCTTCATCATCTATAAAAGGTAGTATCAGTAATGACAGCGCATTAAATATTAATAAGATCTTTTACATACTTCTATTACCCCATATTCTTACAAACTAACTGACAGAAATTTGGCCCGTCCTGTACACTGACACTCGTCAGATACCCAATACTACCGTGTATTAAAATTTTCTAACAAAAAGAAACTGACTTCAAGATCAACTAAAAATTCACTTTCAGTTCACTACGATTACAAAGAAACTGAGTCTATATAGTCTACATAACAGCTCAGCTAAACAGAGGCAAGTCGCAGCCTATCTGATTTGAAGTGATACAATGAGATGTTGTTTATGACAATGTAGGTATTAGTTAGTGAATCGAAAAACGCGATTGCAGCGCCATCTATTCTCTAAACCGTTTATTCTATAGAAACGACATTATTTATCCAAGTGTTGATTCGGTTCTTATATGTTTAGTCGTTTCTAAAAAAGATGCGATCTTAGCGCCGCCTTTTTTCGTTTATCCCACGGAAATGACATAATTTATCGAGATACAAAGTATCCTAAGTTACGATCCGGGGTATAAGTTAGCTGTGTATGGAGTTTCATTTAAATCCGCTCTGTAGTTTACATGTGATGCTCTACTAGTTAGACAGACAGACAAAAATCTAAATTATTGCATTTTCGGAATCTCGTAGTCCGAATTATCCCACCTGGTTTTTTTCACATTTTTGAACGCAATGTACAAACGCGAACCATTTACAGATTTATTAGAGTATGTAGGTAGATTACCTTTCCATACACAACAGTGTCGTTGCTGAGCAGATAGTATACATAGTGCGATGTCCAAATTGTTTCCAACAATAGCCTCTTTTAATCTAGCCGATGATCTTCTAGTGTTGCGCACTTGTGAAAAGTATCCCGCCTATAGAAAAATAAAAGTCAACTAAAAATAGAATATGTCCTCAGAAGATTTAGTCCATGCAGGAACAGAAAAAGAATACTAATTCCTATTGTAAAAGGCAACAAAACCTCTAATAGCCAGGTGGTAGGGAATTGCCTGTCTAGATGGCTATCACACCTAGTCTACAGTATGCATAACAACCTTAAATTCTGTTTTGGCATCAGAGAATAGGTTCCAGTCCCCCCTTCCAGGACAACAGCGCATAACACTCTTGGTGTTGCAAATGTTCACAGCCAGTGTTAATTAATCACTTTCCATCAGGTGGGCTGCCAGCCTGTCTGCTATATTCCAGCAGTAATTTTTTTATACAGTGAGGACATATATCAGAACTCCTAGTGCAATAATGTTGGAAGTAAATTTTTGGACATTATCATCAAATTAGCTTTAAATTCAGGTTGTGCTTGGAGAGTGGGCTTTGGAGCCTGGATCTGCTTTTGTTTGTGTTCTCTACTTTGCAGTCTTCTGCATCCTCGGTAGTAAAACCATTGACATGCATATCATCCATGTCTTGAGTCTGTTTTAACAGGACTTGTTAGATATGGCATACTTAGATCATAGAGACATTTGTTCTTCACATTTCAATTTCAATCAGTTTCCATAAAACATAGCCAAAATGGGCCACAGCCACTATATTTTCGATTAACTCCACTGATCTACTGCAGCATACTTTGCTGTGACATTTTGGCGTAATAAGGTACTGCTACTAGGTACATGCGTCTACAGTGTACGAGTGCATTTTAATTGTGTTCATTAAAATCTAAGTGATGTCTTTACCTCGCCTTTTAAAAGTTCACCTCCTGCCATCGCTTCCAGTTGATCAGGAGTCATCTCTTCAACAGTTTCAATTCCTGCCATTTTCTGTACTATTTCTTTTAAGATGAGAAGATCTTGGCTAAAACAATATAAATAATATAATGATGTAAACACCAATGTGCTTAACCATATTTATATGTTTACCCAACTTTGCTTGTAAGTCTATGTACCCACACGGAAAATAGTGTAAAGAGTAACAGCATTATATCGTACTATAGTTATAATCAATATATATATATATAATCAATATATATATATATAACATGTATAATTTTTAACATATATTTTTATTTTAGTACTTAATATAAAAATCAAAGTTTTCATTCAAACTAAGTTCCACTGGAGAACATTTAAAAAAAATAAGTTTTCTTCCCACTCTATGTTAGCCTCTGCGCAACGCATATTATGGAGAAGCGTCAAAAATCTCCCTGTCCCTCCCTCTCCCACCTGTGGCTGAATTTATTTTATCTGATATTTAATTTTTATCTGTCAGTTTGTGTTTATTTGAGTACGTAGAGTTAAATTAAATTTCCATACCTATAATTACTTTTAAAATATCATGACAGACACGATTCTAAATACAGTTTAAATAATAATTAATGCACTATTTCGCTTCTTTTTCACATACAACGTTATGACGTTTCAACTTTGTAGGTTCATGGGTGATTCCCCGCGTCCAACCGAGCGTGTCATTGACTGCAACCAGGTCTTCTTTAATAATATCATAGCTTTTAGGAAAGAATATTTCTGTTTCACCCGTTTCATTGATAACAAAAATGAGCGAGCGCTAATCAGTTAATTGTAGTCATATAGTGAAACATGGATGATCTAGCAATAATTAAAAAGAACCTGGTAGCAGCCAATGATGCCCATCGGACAATTGCCCAAACCATCTTAACATTCCTTTTTTAACTCTTGTTATTACATCTTCTTTCAATCCACAATGTTCCCTTATTACACTATTCAGTATCATATCAGTCACACTTACCTCACATATATTTCTCAAAGCTCACATTTCAACTGCATTTATTCTACTTTCATGCTTCTTCTGCCACACCCAACTTTCACTGCCGTACATTAGTGTTGGCACCAACACCCCTTAATGGACAGCCAAGCGTGCCTTTACAGACACAATTGAGTAAACTACTTTTACTAGATAGTCCATAGTCCTCGCGGCGTAAGCTCGGCTTTGCATTTGTGAGAGTCATTGCCAGCCACTAGTGGTATCAAAGGTGAAGCCCGGAAAACGTGCGACAGGGAGACGTGATGTGGCGTAAAGAATGCGCTGTTTATTGTGTATTTCATGTTATTCGCCCTTCACGATAACTTGACGCGCTGGGTTACCAACAAACAAAAATATTAACACCTAAAGCTCGAGTCAAAAACTTCTATATATAAAATCGCCTACAATTACTAGAAAATTCCAACAAACACTAAAATGTTTCATAACATGATATAAGTAATGTTAATTTTTAGAATTTCGTAACCATGCGCGTCAAGTTACCGTGAACGTGGAATACACTATATGTGTGCACTCACCTTTGAAAGTCTTTGAGCCGGTCGGCGACGAACTGCAACAAGGCGGTGAGCTCAATGTTGTGCTTCTTGAACGCTGCTCCGGCGAAAGCGGCTAGCGCTTGCAGCCAGGGGGGGTGCGCCGACGGCGGGCCCACCATCGGCCCGCGGCCTTTCGACAGCGCTTCCACCACGCAGTACCCGAGCACGTCCAACGACAGAGATGTTAGGTATTTCAGCGATTCCACCACCGGCCCTATCAGGTTGTCGTATGTTTGGATCTAACGTGTCAAAAAAGTAGCATCCTTTACGAATTATAGGTTAAGTGCTTTGGAGTATACATTAAATTAGCAATGATAAAATATATATCAAACATACACAACGGCTCTGTCATTTCATATTGATAATTATTTGTCAACAACTTAAACTTTGAGGCTCCCCTTTTAATTTAATTGGTTTACTGTAATAACTCATTAATTAACATCCCTGTTAATATTATAAATGCGAAAGTAACTGTCTGTCTGTCTGTCTGTTCCGTTTTCACGTAAAAACTACTGGACCGATTTGTCTGAAAATCGGTATATATGTAATTTCCATACCAAGGGATATTTTTCATCCCGGATAATGGAATAGATTTTGGGATAGATTTATATTTAGGTTATGCCAAAAGTGGGATAGGTTTTGATTGGTTTTGTGATTTGCCATTTTCATCATTTTGGTTATTATGTCCTTTTTGTATGGTTTGCTCTTTTTGTCCTTTTTGTTGTTTTTGCTTTTTTGACCTTTTTGCTGTCTCTGACCTTTTTGCTCTTTCTGTCCTTTTTGCTCTTTTTGACCATTTTGTTGTTTTTCTCTTTTTTGTCCTTATTGTTCTTTTTGTTAATTTTGCTCTTTTTACTATTTTGCTCTTTTGTTCTTTTTGTCCATTTTGATGTTTTGGCCATTTTGCTCTTTATGCTCTTTTGCTCTTATTGCTCTTCTTGTCTATTTTGCTCTTTATGCTCTTTTTGCTCCTTTTTGTCCATTTTGCTGTTTTTGCTCTTTTTGTCCATTTTGCTCTTTTGCTGTTTTTGCTCTTTTGTCTTTTTTTATCCATTTTACTCTTTTTGCTCCATTTGCTCTTTTTGTCTATTTTGCTCTTTATGCTCTTAATGTCCTTTTTGCTTTTTGTCCTTTTTGATCCTTTTGGCCTTTTTTTATCCATTTGGCCCTTTTTGTCCTTATTGACCTTTTTGGCCATTTTGCTCTTTTTGTCCATTTTGCTCTTTTTCTGTTTTTGCTCTTTTGTCCTTTTTTTCATTTTGCTCTTTTTGTCTATTTTGCTGTTTTTGCTCTTTTGTCTTTTTTGGCCATTTTGCTCTTTATGCTCATTTGCTCTTTTTGTCCATTTTGATATTTTTGCTCTTTTTCTGTTTTTGCTCTAATGTCCTTTTTTTTAATTTTGCTCTTTTTCTCTTTGTGCTCCTTTTTGTCCATTTTGCTGTTTTTGCTCTTTTTGTCCATTTTGCTCTTTATGCTCTTTTGCATAAAGATATAAAAATGTTGTACAATGTAACCTGTATTTAATGCCTGCTCTTTAAACAAGAAGCAGGAACTAGAGGTTAACCCGCGGCTCAGCCGCGGGGTAAACTCTAGTGATAAAATATATATCAAACATACACAACGGCTCTGTCATTTCATATTGATAATTATTTGTCAACAACTTAAACTTTGAGGCTCCCCTTTTAATTTATTTGGTTTACTGTAATAACTCATTAATTAACATCCCTATTAATATTATAAATGCGAAAGTAACTGTCTGTCTGTCTGTTCCGTTTTCACGTAAAAACTACTGGATCGATTTGGCTGAAACTCAGTATATATATATTTTCGATGCCCAGACTGAACATAGGATACTTTTTATCCCGAAAAAATGGGATAGTTAAATACCGAGAGTGGACAAGGGATACTTTTCATTTTGGCCCTTTCCGTAGTTTTGGCCCTTTTGGTCATTTTGGCTATTTTAGCCTTTTTACTCATTTTGACCATGTCGGTCACTTTGGCCTTTCCGATCATTTTGGCCATGTTGGTTATTTTGGCCTTTTTGGTCATTTTGGCCTTTTTGGTCATTTTGACCATGTCGGTCACTGTGGCCTTTTTGGTAATTTTGGCCATGTCGGTCATTTTGGCCTTTTTGGTCATTTTGGCCTTTTGGGTCATTTTGACCATGTCGGTCACTGTGGCCTTTTTGGTCATTTTTAACATTTTGATTATTTTGGCCTTTTTGGTAGTTTTTGCCTATACCGTCATTTTGGCCATGTCGGTCACTGTGGCCTTTTTGGTCGTTTTTGCCTATTCCGTCATTTTGGCCATGTCGGTCACTGTGGTCTTTTAGTTCATTTTGGCCATGTCGACCATTTTGATCATTTTGGCCTTTTTGGTCATTTTGGCCATTTTAGCCTTTTTGGTTATTTTGGCCATGTCGGTCATTTTGGCCAATTCGGTCATTTGGACCATTATGGTCATACTTTTTATCGCAAAAATAAAACCAAAATAGATGAAAGTTTGAGAGAGAGACTAATCGTTTCTCAAGTTTATAGATATAAAAATTCATAATCTATAGAAAAAAGTGCGATAGTAACCCGATCTGTCTGTCTGAATACCGAAAATGGACATAGATACTTTTCATCCCGGGAGATGGGATAGTTTGAGATATAAATTAAAAAAAAAGTAAATCTAATGAGGGCAATTAGCACCAATATAAAAATATAAAACAATTTAACCTGTTTTAACGCCGGCTGTTATACAAGAGGTACGCACTAGAGTTTGACCCGCGGGGTAAACTCTAGTACTACATAAACATATATAACAGTTAATGAGTTCTTGCAGTAAGCCAACTGATATAAAGTGTTTTCTAACTTTGACATTCATCCTACTTATTAGCTAGAATTAAAATAATAGTTTTCGAAAACTTGGTCAGAATTGAAACCTTTAAGGATTCTTTTAGGTTAACGTGTCCGAACCCTAATAATTTAGTAAAGCAAATTTTTTGATTTTATATTTGTTTAATTTAAAATCAGTATATGTATTAATTCATCTACTTGAGAATAATGAAATATATTAATAAAATACTGTTTGATAGCTTATTATAAAAGCATGTTTTCATGACTTCACCCTTTTTTTTTTGGCCAGGGGAAATCCGTTTGAGGACTAAGCCGCGACAGGCGCAGAAGCCTGGGGGGATGTTCGCTACCCGGTGAGAGTGTGGGATTCGCCAGATCGGGGGTGGCACTTAGCGTGCCCGGTTAGAACCGGAGCCACGCCATTGCCACACCCCAGTTAGGGATATCCACTAAAACCCCTGGGTGTTCCGTCCTGCGCCTTATGCCAGGGCTACGGTGCAGGAGGCTTCCCAATTCCGGGTGCCAGGGGACTAGTCCCCCGGCCACAACTAGGTCTGATCCATGCGTGGGGCGGTCTGAAAAACGCCCCACGGGAAGAGAGATGAGCGCGGGAACACTCGCGCTCTCATCTCGACGGCATGTGCGAGTGAGTGAGAACCCCTATACCCCTAGGGGCAGCTTCATGACTTCACCCACATTAACTCAAGCTCATTATCAGCAGGAAAATTTCCCATTTCCAAGGTTTAAAATAACATAATGTGCCCATTTTCAGTTTTTATACAATACCAAACATATATAACAGAACATGAAAACAAGAATGCTTCAGCTATGCATGAAACAAGGACATACCTGTAGTAGCATATAGTCAAATAGGAAAGTAGGCGCCGCATGAGACAACTTCCCAATTAGACGGCCTTGAGGCTTTATATTTTCTTTGGACACACGCTTCATGATGTGCTTAATCCTTTGCAAGGAGTTGCCGCGTACACGCATTAGTGTCGGTATTCGCTCACCAGCCTCATTCTTCCAACGAGAATATAAACAATATCTAAAACCAATTTATCTCTTTTAAACTCACTTCGGAATGCTTAGAAAATTGGCCATTGCTCCATATCAACGGTTAAAAGTTAATAGGGCGCATATAAGCAATAAACGACATATTGGTCGAAAATGAGTTATGAATGCCATCCTACTTAAAAAATTTCGCTCTTTCGAATGCGCTCACTCCCATGGCTCTACGATGACTTTCGTGTCGTTTATGCCCAAGCAAAAAACTGCGTTTTTGAAGTGTAACATTTAACCGACCGAATTTTGGGCCTTTTTTACTCTAAAGGCGCTTGTACCTCTGTAAAAATGGCATCACTTTTGGGTTATAGTCGGTAATACTTTTTTACTTTTTACTGCCGTAAAGTTCCAGGCGTATACTACTGTTTACCATTAGTACCTGTTTTGAAAGCTGGAACTAATGCCTCTTTACCATTGTCGTCAAAGA
Organism: Dendrolimus pini; assembly: GCA_949752895.1. Lineage (NCBI taxonomy): Eukaryota > Metazoa > Arthropoda > Insecta > Lepidoptera > Lasiocampidae > Dendrolimus > Dendrolimus pini. The sequence goes on from OX457130.1 coordinate 12,905,438, forward strand.
CATTAAGCGTCGGTTATACCCTACTACCATTTACAAGTTTACCATACATTTGTCATTTATACACAATTACTAAAATCTATTTTTATATTGCAATTTCGCTTATACCTTACTACCATTTTTAAATTTATAATACAGCTGTGGTATATATACAATTTCTTAAATGTAATTTGATATTGTAATGTCGGTTACACTCTACTACTATTTACTATTTTAATACAACTCTGTCACTTACGCCATATTACTTTACAATGATCATGCATTAATTGACGTTTACGCCAATTTGGTGGTATCACTTTGTGGTACTGAGTTTTGAAAATCTGTAATATCGTATTTTAGAAGTACCTTTTATAGTATTTTTATAATAATGATACCTACTTACTTAATACCTAGATACATTATCATTTCATTAAGTTACTACTTTATTTTTGTTACTATGTATAATATACTAGGTACTGATGATGGATAACACCTTTTGGATGTATGCAGTTACTAAAGTGTTATTTTAAAGGAGAATCATGTTAGTTGTGATCCTATTATTTTTAAGACGTGACGTTTAACCCACATTACCTTTTGCTCATATAATGCCCTATGTTGGATATTCCTGTTATCCTCTTGGTATAGAAATTTTGAAGTGCGGAAGTACCACATTACCTTTTTTTTCAACTCACAGTGTTACTAATGACAAACATCCTACTGATTTTCTTGCTAAACACTGTTTCTTATGCTCCATTACCTTTTGGCATAATAATGTGAATTATCACTTATACTTTTTACCCTTTTATGTTATTCTGCAGTCATGTAACTATTGCCCTATTACCTCTTGATATAAGGGTGTCAAATGTAGCTAAGTCTACTCTACGCTTCGTTTTTTTCTATGTAGATGTAACTTATGCCGAATTACTCCATAAAGAAAATAAGATCAATTGATTTAAGCGACATTAAACCACATAAAACAACGTGGAATCAAATAAATAAAACTACCATTTAATGCTTTTATTTTTCTTGATTCTAGAGCTGTTTCCATTTTCACGATATGACAAGAAATGAAAAAGTTATCTCCATTTTTCTGAAATTTTAAGCTTTAAATCTCCTGAACATATTAGTTTTTGTCGCTTATACCCTATTACCTTTTAACCGTCGATATGTATCTGTCAAGTGCAAATGAGTTCAAAAACCCCTTCATATTTAGATTGTGAATGCATATTGATTATCGAATAGGATATTAATTTTTCTTCTATTAGAAAGTATCAAAGGGAAGCATGATATATTTATAGCAAGGGGATATTCTGAACCCAGTGTGGAACAAAGGATTTTAGGGGCCCCAGATGGTACCTACTGGAGCATAACATATAAATACAAGTATATTTATGGCATATGAAACACAAGCATGCATAATATATTCTCCACAAATGAAACTTGGTTAGTGCTTCTTAGTAGTATGTGTATTTTTTGAAACTTTCTATTACCTGCACTGGTATGGATACAACTTGAGCAATGTGTAAATCTCTTCAGCCATACAGCAATTGCCTTCCATCAGGGTAAGAGATGGTAGTATGGCAGTGTCCAACACGGTCAACGCTTCATAATGAAGGGGGTCCTCTTTCAAAGAACGTGCCGTACGAAGGATACGAATGATCTAAAAATAGGATGGCATATTTAATTATACTGTCTAAAGTGACAGCTACATGTTGTGTGAGTGTGATAGCTTTGAGTCCTGAGCCGGTTGTGTGCTCGGTTATGGCTTATTGGCTGGTTCCTATATCTTACTTGCCTGCCTTACCATTGGTAATAATCTGACGTTACTTATGTGGAGCTTATGCCAAATTTTAACCAGTAATATGAATGAATTAAAACTCTTTATTGTTCACCATTAACTTAAATCTAGACAATTGATATGGATACATTTGCATTAGAACAATGGGCGGCCTTATCGCTTATAGCGATCTCTATAATATGGCAAATAAACTGTTAGTAACATATAGGAACCGGACATTAATAAGATATTGTGCTAATATTTTGGATATATCATGTTCCTACAACAACATCATAGGTCAGTGGGTGTGTTTAGAGTTGCTATATATTTCTAAAGTGTTTTCTGTTTCCATAAAAAAAATAGATTAATGTACGTATATGAATTCATTTTTCTATTTGTTTAATAGTAAACTTAAATTATAAAATAAATTTGTTTTGTTAAAAACGACTCTGATACTTTAGCCTCAATTTCTAAGAAGAAATAAAACTATCACTTAAAAAGATTAATTAAGTGATAGGTTTTCTAAAAAGTGTCTGTGCCTAGTAAACAAATATCTGTGGTCTGATATATTATATACTTACTTTATACATTAAAATAGGATCATTATGAAGTGAAGATCCAAGCAACATTAGAGCTGGTATCACTACGTCTTTCATATCATTGAAGTTCTTGCAACTTGTTGGTGCCAAAGGTGACTTTAGCAGTTGTATCGGTTTGCCAATGATTTTGGGAGCGACACGACAATGACTAAAAACACAATTATGACAATATTGCATGTTCACGAATGTTAACATAGTTGGCGGACTCTCAGAAAAAATACAATAATGACTACTAAGTTGATAATTTTTTTTAAATTTAGTTATGGATTTTTCATTTATTTCATAATGGGTATATACCATAATGAAATAAATCGTTAATAAAAGTAAAAAACGCCGCGGGGGCAAATTTTATGCAGAAACCCGGCTGTACCCTTTTATAGTACATCATAATTGACTAAAACATCACAGTGGTCCTCAGCTTATCAATATCATGGCTTCCCATGGTGATCATTTTCTCATCAACAGTTTTAATGAGGAAATGAAATATTATTAAGGGTTTACCTTAATAATATTTGATTTTGTAATTTTCTGGTTTTATTAAAAACCGAGACAAAAATTATATTCAGCGACTTTTACTAAGCAGCAAAATTATTAGTATTAAGATTTTTATAGATATTCATTTTTATCACTCCTAGGAATTTTTTCTACAGTGAGGTCTAAGACTAGTTGCTATTCCAAACTTAAAAATTCCTTGTGATATATGAGAGAATACTTACATTCTATACAATGGCTCAATAACAGCATGCAACATAGAGCACAGAGCAACCGCTGGACGGGCTGGCATAGTCGTAATAGGTAGACGCGCGAACAATGTTGAAAAATCACGCCATGCATTCACATTTAGTAATGCTTCGCAAAGAACTAGCTTCTGATTGCTCCAATATTCCTTTTAAAACAATAAGGACTATTAAAAGGATAGTATAATCGGCAGACAAACACATATATATCCCCAAATTAAGCAAGTTGTGTTATGGGTATATAACGGAAAATTCGCGTCTGAAATTTACCATGTCAGGAATTGAACCCGGAGCCTCTGTTTTGCATTGAGGTAAACCGGCAAAGGCTTAGCCCTCCACAAATAATGACTAAAATATTCTAAAAACAACAAAGATGGATCAAACAGATAATTAAAATAGTGCTAAATGGTCTAGCATATTAAAAAACTAGATATCAATGTTGGTAAGAGAAAAGAGAAGACAGAATATGTTTTATCTTCATAATCTCTTGACAGGATGAAAACACTAAGAAAACTCCACTTATGACAAAGACAATCAATACAAAAAATTAGATGGGATTGACATGTCTACTCCACGAATGAAGAATTTAAATAAGGCACAACATATCTTTTGGAGATTAATTAATATGTGTGAAGATTAGTTGAGCGTCAGAGCTGATATTGGGATGATGAGGATGTACAGGTAAATTAGCTTCGAGACTTTTTGTGTTTGTAGTAATGTACTGTTAGCACATAAATAAATAAACTAATACTTTTTGTATATTTTTTATATGCAGAGGTACTTCATATGAAACTCATAATATTAAATGATATTAATATTAAAACAAATTTTTAATACTAAATTTCCAGTTTAGAAGTCTTGTAAATATACACATACTACAAATGCAAAAATGTCTCGAAGGTAATTTACTTAATAAATATAATATCTGTATTCCTTACAGCAAATTGCTGTTATGCTATCAATGAATTTGTAGCAGGGAGAAGAAAATGTGACCATAAACAACATGTCTCATTCACTTAATTAATAAATTTGTCAAATATAAATGAAAAAGAATTAGTGACTAACTTGTGGATCAGCTTTCTCTTCAACAAATTCTACCGGAGCATTATTCTGTGGACCTTTTGTTGATACTATGTTGAGCTTGCGAATGTAGTCTTGCACTGCTTTAAGATCTTTTTCAGACTCTTTCGCCATAATCGTATCATCGGGACGAAGCTGTATTAAATTGGTAATTATTGATACTAAAAACAGTGCTAACTGTTGTTGATAAAATACTTATTATAATACCAGCCTATTTCTGGGGAAATGGACATAATAATTTAATTAAAATTACCAATGACTCTGTTAAGTTTGCTTTAGCCAAGTCATTTAATAATTTCTTTCTTGTAGATTTGAATAAGTTTTGCTATAAACACTTTAAATGGCTTATATTGATCTAGTAATTTCGTTAATACACTAACACAGGTATTTTTAAAAAAGTATTATTTTGGTATGTAAAATTAAAAAAAATAGTAATAATATATCAGAAACACTTGTACAAATGTGTAAGCAGGTTAACCCACTGGTAAACCATGTTTTCCTTTACCATCAGAATAGAATTCATAGCATTAACTACCATATAACATACAGATGTTATGTTCTTTACAATAACAACTGCTTTTCTTTTTGTAAATACAATACAGACATTTCCTAATGTTGCATGACCTTTATATTCAGCAAGAGGTAATTGTAACAATATACAATTTAGGCCAAGGATTTTTTCGAATCCATGTATTTCTATGAGTGGCGCCGTCTTAGGGGGGCCTGCGTCCAGCAGTGGATTGCGAATGGCTGATGACGACCAGGTATTTGAAACAAAACAGAAGGATTAACTATTGAGCCAACATAATATACATACCCAAGGGTATATGTCGTCTAGGAAGATAACTTGATGTTGCAAGAGCAAAGCTATGACAGTCATTAAAGCCGGTGGGTCTTTGTAGTTCTCTAAAATTTCCATGTTCCCAAGTTTAAAACCGAGAACTTCAGATATTACTTGAGGGTCACCCATGTACCCTTTTATTAGTGGTATAAAAAGTTCTTCTAAAAATGGACGCGCCTCAAAAGATTCTAATATAATATCGAGCACCCTATTAGGATCCAGATTAAAACAACCTGCAAATAAAAAAAACATTTATCAAATGCTTTCAAATTCTAATTCCCGATGACATGACTTATATTTTTAGTAAGATGCATGGAAATGAAAACATAGAAGATTTATGTTTATTTAAAAGAAACATAGTAAACCAAATCTAACGCAAATCTCACCAATAAGTGATTGAACTATTTCTAGTAAGCTTTTCCAGTCCATGTCATGATTTATTTCTTGATTTAGTTCTACAATTAACTTTGAATATCCTTCACTTTCTTCCCTGAACAAGTTAAATTTACGTTGTTTGTAACTGAAATAGTAAAATATAATAGTAATCATAAAATAGAGTATCATTTTGAAAAGTTATTTTTTTTAATTTCAGAAGTTCAGCAGATAGGCAGATGGCCCACTTGATGGAAAGGGGTTACCATCGCCTATGGATATTTGCAACACAAAAAGTGCTACAAATGCGCTGCTGCTCTCTTAAGGGAGACTAGAACTTGGTCACTAATGCTAGAACACAACTGTTGTTATGGTGACATACTTTAGACCTGGGGTGGTAGCCATCCAGTCGGGCAAATGCCCTCACACCTGACTGTCGGTTGTTTTGTCGCCTCTTACGACAGGCCGCCCGGCCGCAGGAAATTGTATACTCTCTATGTTCCTGCATGGATAACTATATAACTGTACTAGAGTTCACCCCGTAGGTCACAAACCTCTAGTGTGTGCCCCTTGTTTAAAGATTAGGCATTAATACAGGTTACATTGTACTAAATGTTAAATTTGCCTCCAGAAGATTCACTTCATTTTATATTTTTTGGGATAAAAAATACTCTATATTTATCCTCGGCACCGAAAATATATATACTGAGTTTCAGCAAATCGGTCCTGTAGTTTACCCGTGAATGTGGAACAGATAGTCAGTTACTTTCGCATTTGTAATATAAATAGGGATTTATTTGCAAAAACACATATTATTATTAAAATACTTACTACAACTTAGTCTTGATTTTAATAAATTTTGTATAAAAGTTTTTATTCTTAAGAGTCCCTACATCTTGTAAAGTATCTATTTCAAGTCTTTCTTTCAAAAGTTTATCTGAGATGAATGATTCTAATTCTCGAACAATGTAACAGAAATTAACACGTTCATCACTTTGTACATCTGAACAGGTCTCAGCATCCAATATACAAATTACATCTAATACTATTGATGGTATATCTGCATGCAACATCTGTAACATAAAATAATATTAACTAGTGGTCACCCATGCTCAAAATTCAACCATAATTAATGTCAAAGACTATACTTCTATAATCATAGATTTCGCCAAGGCTACACTGTTAATTTTACTTGAACAATAAACAAAAGAGTATGTATATGCATATGTGTGTCAAATGCATGTCAAAAAACATTACACACACTACATGTGTAATGTTTTTTTATTGATTTAAATCAATGTATTTTTATGCATAATTATTAATGTATTTTTATGCATAATTTTAAAAATTGATTTTTTTATTAGCCTTCATCGTTTCTTCTCTATATAAACTATAAGTGTGTGAAATTTCTTACTCCTACATCTGTGCAATTTTCATAAGAAGGGGCACAACATTTTTGCTTCATATATTAATAGATAGATAAGAATTTGCTATTTTCACATTAAACTGAATTTTAAGTAGTGGGGGGGGGGGGGAGGAATGGGAGGGAAGAGTACTTCTCTCTTCTGCAACCCCCATGTTTAGGGGACATGTAGTTTTCTATATGATTTTTTTGTAAACATAATTTTACTTATTTTTTTCACTTATTTAATTTATTTTAATTCAAAACCCGTTTACTAAACTAAAAAACAGTTTTAAAGTTTACATATTAGGCATAACTGTATTCCTAAACACAAATCAAAAACTTTTTTATAAAAAAGTGACACAACCTTGTTTATCAAATGTATTTTTGTTTTTCCCATTATTCATCCAAAACTTGTTGGTGGACCCTAATAATGCGTTTTGTAGCCCAAATAAGAGGTCTAATGTATATTCAACCGCCTTATGCGTTTCAATACCCCTAAACTTAATTTCCCTTAATTTCATGCCACTCAGTGCAAATGGGTTGGGTTTACATATATGTCCCCGGATGATTTCCTGGATGATTTTAATGGTTAATGTGTTTAGGAATATATTTAAGACTTATTTATAACAACTGAAATTGGTTTTGAGTGGAAAAAATACATATTCAATTAATTATCGAGGTTTGAAATTCACAACAATGATCTGGTAATTTTGTCGCCGAGACGTTTTTTTACGTTTTTTGACGGGATTTATCGAAATAAGAGACTGTATGTATCCGAAAATTTAAATATGTGGAGTTTTAAACAGTTGGTTAGGTTAGGTTTTGTGTAGACCAAAGCGCACGAGCCGAGCGAGCGAAGCGAGCGTGCCGCGGGAGCGGCCGGCGAGTGCCAGAACCGACTGGTAACCATTCACTATTTATTTTATATATTAGTGAAAAACAGAAGTGAGGTTAGATTGACAAAAACATTAATAACTCAGGAACTATACATTTCCGGCACATGGGAGTTGCAGAAGGGGTAAGTTTTCCTCCTTCGCCCTCCCCCCTTCCCCCTCATTACTTATGATTCCGGGGACATATATGTAAACCACACCCGTGCAAATGTTCAGCCAGCCCTCCCGACTTAGACTTCATGGTTGTTTTTTTTATACCCACCTAAAATTCACTTTACATCTGAATTAATAAATGCACCCTATAATTATACCACACCCAGATGATGTAATAAAAACATAATGAAACAACTTACACATATATCTTTGAGTACAGATAAAACTGAATCTTTCTTCAGGTTACCACAAAGGCCAGCCAGTAGTAGATCATATAAAATTTGCGATATGTCAGATAATTTTCCGGATTTTGAAAATAATGGTGACTTATCTTCATCTTTAATAGACTGTGTTACATGTTTTATACTGAAAGAAAAGTTATACTTATTATACACAAAAAAGAATTCGACGACTTTTAAGACTTCTATGAAGCATAGTTATAACAGCTGTAAAAGTAAATTAGTATAAGTGAGCGTAGGTATACGGATAACAGTATTGATTGTAAATGCTATTATATTATAAAAATCACAATGAACATCTCATATCAACGTGGTTATTTTAAATACAAACAAGTAAAAGATGTTCATCAACAACTTACAAAAGATCTTTTCCCGATTTCTCCCAAGATTTACAATAATCAGATAAAAACTTGGCAAATGATCCCATAATCAAATGTATTAATTTATTTAAGCCTTTATTACAAATAAACTTGTATTACGGTAATTACGCGTTCAAATTCATTGCAGCATCAGCGGCCATGATTGATTTATATTTTATCAGCGTTGCCAGATGACCATGACAATTAACCCCCAAATTTTCTTCAAAATCCCCAAAAATAAGCTTTTTTAGAAAAAAATCCCCAAAATAGTTTTTACTTACTTTAAAGGAGAAAAAAAAGCAAAACCACCGTCGTAGCGAAAACGTCACAAATGACGTCATCATTTTCCCTCACGGGGCGCTCACAACGACCCGTGTTAATAGGTGCGTTAAATAACCATTCCACTTGAGTGTCCGATTGTGACGCCAGCAAATAAGTGAAACGGGAAAAACCGCAGTTGTGAACGTGATCATTGTCAGTCTCTAACGGAAAGTAGCCTATGGGATACGACGCATACGAGTAGAGACGGCATAATAAATAAATAACGTAAATGAACCAACGAATGAATTGGATTATTAATATGAACTTGTAGCGGCCACCAGGCTGCCTAAGCGACATAACCGTGGCAAGCCGCCTTTACGTTGTTCGCCGCCTGCGTCGCCCTTACCGCGCCCCTCTTGTTCAGACAGCTAAACGCTGTACACAGTCTGCTTCGGTCAGCGCGCGAGTACAGTCTTGTCACGGTTATCTTAAATGCTCGAGAATGTTTACGCGCAGCTTTAGTGTTTTATACTGTACACTCTTCTTAATATAAAATGTGCTACACAAAACTAACTTTCATTCCACAAACCGGCAACCATCCACCACAAACTATTGAATTGAAGTATGATTCACTAGTAGAGTATAATTCTAAGATAAAGTAATAATACCGTATTGTGACTTAGATATAATAATTGAAGTGATGAGAATTGTGTTTGTAGATGAATTATTGATACTTAAAATATCTCTCCAAAATTTCTCAAAACAAAATATTTCCCCGAAAGTCCCCCCAAAGAATCTTTATCCCCAAATCTCCCCCCAGACGTCAAAAAACCCCGAATTTGCAGGGAATCCCCCCCATCTGGCAACACTGTATTTTATTTTCACCATACCATAGAGTAGAGTACATTAATATTTAATATAATATTATTTTATTTAGGTTTGTGGCCAGTAGCTAGGCTTTTAAGCCAGATTTTGGAGTACAATATTGTTTCATTATTTTCATAAGCATAAGTATGGCTTAGCTGAATTGTAAACTAACACCAATCACCAAGCAAAGGAGTTCTTGTGACAACTCGAAAGGCCACATTTGACTATACAGTTCACATTTCTCACAAAGCAAGAAATTATTACTCAAAAACTATCAATATCCTACAACTACTGTAATTTTCTATTATTTTATAAATTATAATAGAACAAATCCGAGACTTTTTATATTTCCCTGGTTTTTCTAACTTAAAAATCAACTGATATTAGGACATATACTATGAGAGTTCTTATATGTAATAAACATCTATAATAGAACAGAACAGATGTAGTTATGTATGCCTTTAGTAACATTACCAAGCCCGATTTTTTACTGGAATCGTCGGAATTCATTAGTCATTCAGTATTTTCATACTAAAAAATCTGTTGCCCTGTATAAATATTCTTTGAATTCAAAGCCTGGCAAAATAACTGAAATCTACGTTACCTGTCAAGCGTGGACGAAGTCGTGGGCAAATCCTAGTATAATATATATATATATATATATATAAAGGTATAAATACAGACCCTATTAAAACGAAGCAACAAAAATAATCTATCTTTTTCTATCGCATGAGACCGTAAGTGTAGTAGCGTTGTGTATTAAATTTTTATGTTAATGATCTGATATCAAGACCCACAGTTTATGGCCGGTGTCTATATCTTCAGATCATTCATTTCCTTGCTTATGTACATTTTGACATAAGCTCCATAAAAGTAATGTTCAATTTGGTTTAATTTTAACCAATATTAAGGCAAATAAACGGTTGATAAAATATAGGAACTGGCCATTAATCGATCACTGGCTAGGTACGTAAATCGGGGCGGACCCATGTGTAAAAAAGGTAATTAAGTGAGGTTATATGTCAGTTTTGACATCCGAAACATATTAACATTTAAGTTTGACAGGTCTAAAAGCAAAGAGTACATTGAATGTATTATAAATAAAGATCTAACTAAAAGGTAGAAATAAAAATATTCTAACAGTAAGAATTTGAGAAACGGAAAAAAGTTCAAAAGAAGTAGAAAAAATCCCAATAGTTTATATTGGGATTTTAATTTAGTTGATGATTTTCAGTGAGTTCATATTGGATATATTTTTTGAAATTTATAAATATCAAAAGAAGTAAAATCCTAAATGCCTACTTACGAGTTAGCTCTTATGATTCGTGCTATGCCGAAGCCAGAATTGAAAAGTACGTTGAAGCGTATTTCTCTCGTAATTTTCGATCGTGGAGGCATTATAAGGAACATTGAAAATTTGGGTCTCAGGCATATGCCTTATAAAACTAGTGCTCATGGAGTAGTTCATCGTGAAGCTAATTATTTCATGTTCAAATTAGATACTGGTACTCAGACAGTAGCAGACTTAAAAGAAGAATACAGCAGGGATGTAGATATCATCAGACAACGGGTATTCAAATCGCAAGATAATAATAACCACAACTGTGCTTTGGAAGAGGAGCTTTTACCTCCTGCATATAGGAAAGAAGTACAGAAAATGATTGAAGTTGGTAAAACTCAAGTTAATCGTTTTACTCACAAATTCAAATACAATTCTGGACTAGATTATTATCCTTTCCAGAAGTAATTCACTATTAAGTATAATGGATGTGTTATGAAAGTATTTCTTTTTGTAAATAGATGAGAGATGTAGGTAATAGCATTAAATAAAACTCCATAATTTAATTCTTGGTTTAATTTTAATAATTCCATTGCCTTAAGAATCTATTTTGATTTCATAAATTGAAAAAAACGTAATACTATTTTAATGTAGAGGAGTTCATCAACAAAAATATAGGGGAGAAGAGGTTCTCTAAGAATATATGCATATTATTTACATACCAAAAACTGAAGTTATTTTGCTATGAATGCAACTGGAATCTAATACATGGATAACAAATTGCCAATGTAATTTGTATCTAATACTACATTTTACATGCTAGTACTGGTTTTATTTATACTATGGTATTGGTTTTAATTTATGAGAGAAGATATTAATAACTTCTTCCAAATTGTTTTCCATTAATGCTTTGCGTAATCTTTGCTCATCGTCTTTCATGTTATGGCTATGTAGACAAATACAAAAATAGTCATTGTACCACTGCAATATGGTTTCTGTGAAACAAAACATTTTATTTTATAATATGGTTCAAACACATGTTGGCAGAATGTTTGCATACTATATAACACAAAATTGAATTAATGATTATTATATATATCACTAATTAAAAACTATTTTATAATTATGAAATTTACTTGTGGAGTGTAATTTAAAACCCCTTGAATGAAAGGTCATACATTATAGCAGGTTGTAGAGGGGCATTTTGGTGTGCAAGAAATGAAAACAAGATAATAAACTGTAAACAATATACTTCGTCATAATTCAAGTACATGGAAAATAGAGCAGTGCGCACAGGCATTGCTTACCGACATACTTAAACGACTAAATGACGGGGCGGCCGGCGATGCCTAAGAGGACGAGGAGAGGGGAGGGTGGCTGTACCATCGGTGCCAGACGCCCGGGAACCGTGAGGCTCAACTGGGATAATGTCGCGCGCTATAAGGTTTGGAAATTACACCATTCACTTATTATTTACAACTATGGTATAACTATATACAGTTGATCTTATAGATTTAGAATTTCATGAAAATATTTCCTTTTGCAGTTAATTCTTTAATTTAATTGATAAAGGTTTTTTTTCATTGTCTTTATTTAATATACCTAGTACTTTATCAAAGGCTTGTGGTTTTCCTGTGGCTCCAACACAAATTGAACAGTAGTTTATTTAAATTTGCGACTTTGTTCGCATGAATTTTTGTTTCATAAATGTATCCTATGTTACTTCTAATACCTCTAAGAATATGTGTACAAAGTTTCATGATGATCGGTTGAGTAGATTTCGCGTGAAAGTGTAACAAACAAACTTACATTCACATTTATAATATTAAATATAGATTGTATTAAATTTGATCTAGTCACTAGTCAGGCCTTAAATGTTGACCATCACAATATATTTAAGCTTTCCCATTTTCTAGGAAATAATATATTCTATGTTAATTCTCAGTTCTGGGACTACAAATACATCAGATTTTCACAAAAATGGTCCAGTAGTTTTGCCTTGAGAGTATCAGACAGAATTACTGTCACATTTATAATATAAATTATAGACGACAGATGTAGCTGCTTGTATATCCATCATATATGTTGTAAGTTCCTCCTGTCATACTAACTGGTAAGCTTACTCCTGCTTTCTAACCCCATCTAATTCTGTGTACTGCACATGCTCAAGTTGATTGTTGTATTTATACATACCCACAAGTTCTGTAAAATATGTTTGAATAGTATCATTGTTCACATGTTTACAAGCAAGCATATAGTCTTCGCATAATAGAGGTTCTTCACTGTCCAGTGATAGTAAATTGTAGTCTAAATCCAATGATCTGTAAAAGTTATTTAAATTGGTTCAGTACAATTTATTGTTCTCCAATAATGTATACTTCAAGTCCAACTATGTAGAATGGGTCACAAAGACCACCATGAGATATCAACACAGAAAAATATCAAATCATTAAGATCATAATCACAGAAAAATCGTTAAGATAAAAACAAATTTGGTAAATTATTGGCGCATAACAGAGTGCTGTAGAGATGACAAATATTGTTTCGTCATGGCTATGGAACCATCAAAAAAATCATTTTATTTAAAACCTCTCAAATCTTAGCCCATATCTCAATAAACTCTTCAACGGCCATGTAAGCCCATTAGTTTCTAAGAAAATACAAAGACGTCTTTCCAGTCGGTACTTTACAATTTTCCATGATTTGAGAGACGTTACATTATGAATTGACATACCTTATAGAGTTCTTAAGGATAATTGTTTTATGTTTTTGATACTCATCTGAAAGTTTATTTTTGATACTCTCAAAAGAATCCAAACAGTAATTATCTGGAATATCTGTAAATGATGAAAATAATGTAAACTAGTAAAGATAAGAGTGGAAACTTTTTAGTAATATTTTAACAGGTGACGAAACAGGAAATTTTTTCAAATTTTTGTATATATTTTTTGAAGCAACGTGGCGGTTTTCGCAACTCGACGACATGGCGCCTTTTTTGTGTGCGAGGGTGGATGGGTTACTCCATCCAGCCCAGGTCCTCCAGAAAATCAATCAGTTTACAGAGCTTTATTCATTAATAATTCAATAATCTTTTTCCATAAATATAAATTCACCTGTTTGGTCCCCTCTTTAAATAAATTTTGCAAATGTGATACATTTGTACACTATAGGTATCCAAACCTCTAGCAATTGTAGTTCCTAAGATAATCACATCAGTCATCGGAGTGAGACCAACAGGATTTTCTTTTACCAGTAGGTACTGGATCTAGTAAACTTATTAAAAGTACCAACCACAAGATATGTCCAGTCTGATTCTCTTTTCGACCGAACAGTTTGATAAGATGTTTCTGATAACAGCTATAGCCGATACATCATCACTTTTAAATATTGCTAAGCTGCGCCTGAAATAAATAGTCTTGTAGCTGTTTCTATTTTCGTATTTAAAATAATATTATTTATTTATTGTTTTACTTACTGATATTTACAAATTATAATGGTCCCCAAGAGAGTATGAGATCGGGCAAACGCTATATTTGTGGTCGGTCTCGGCAACTCCCCTGGCAATGCATCGGACAACCATGAAGTGATTTCGGCTACAGAAAAACTTCCTGTCACTTGTAATTGGCACCAAGATCTAAATTATGATAACATAGTTACTGTTACTGTTATGGTGTGCTCAACGTGTATTTTCTATGTTCTTTGCACTTCATTTATTCATTACAATGATGGAGAATTACCCAGACAGGAATTTGGTATATTGTACGGATCCTATAAACGTTTTTCTTGGAAGTGGGAATTAGGAATCGAACCCAGAAAGACGTCTTTGTAAGGTCATTACCGTACAAGGTACTTAATCATCTTGACTAGTTAAAAAAAATGTATATAGATAGATTATTTTATTACCATCTTTAAAATTCGTTGAGGGCACAGGTGGTTAGAGGGCTGTAGCCCTGTAAAGAATGTCAATGAATTCAGTGGTGATGGATGCATCAAGACTTATAGTCATTAGTCTTGTGGAGCTGAATGACATCTAATGGGACTAATTAGAATTAGTTCCATTTGTAATCTTAATATTATAGCTTTAAGGTGCCATTCCAACCTCGGCTGCAGGCTGCGGATGTAAGGCTGCGGATGCAGGTAGCACGCGCATGACACGCAGCCGCTGCCTGCATTCGCAGCCGGGAGTGATTCCGAGGCTGGCTGCACGTGCTGCGGCAGGCAGCAGGTGGCGCCCAGTCGCTTCCAATATTTCAGAATATCGGACGTGATGAATAGTCGTGAGAATAGTTTGATGTTATATCTTTTATTACAAGAGGAAGAGGATGATGATGACATGTTGTCATTGTTAACTAGCCAGAGAAGAGTAACCACACGTCCTTATATAAAATATAGACCCACTGATGGAAGTTATTCAATACTAATTAAGAAACACTTGAAGTATGATGACGATCAGTTAGGAATTATTGTCGATTTAATAAGGTTGGAGTGACGTAACTACGCGCGGATCAGCTTGCAGCCGCAGCCGCGTTCGGAAGGTTTTTCACAGAAATCTATACCACTACGTAGAAAACCAGTCGTGCAGCCACAGCCGGCTTCGTGCAGCCGCCGCATGTGCTGCCTGCACCCGCAGCCTGCAGCCGAGGTTCGAATGGCACCTTTAGTGTCATTTAGCTATTTTTATTATTATGTGGTAGGATTTTTAATATTAAATTGGAAGTTTTTTAAATCGTTGCGCTACACGACTATTATTACCTCCATTCAATAAAATTTATTCTTAAGTCACACCTCGATTTGTTGTCAGTGTCCGCGTCCAGTTCTTCATGTTGTGAGTAAAAGGGTAACGTTGGTAGTTTAAGAGTAATCAACCGAGCAACTCTCGGAGCGCCTGCTGGTAGTACGTAAACGAACACGTGTTTTGATTCAGATCTGGACGTAAGCGACTTATTCGAAATGTCACGCATTCGAACCCATACTCGCATCATTCCGGCTTGGCAACGGACTGTTGCTAACATATCTGACGCATTGTCCTGGAAAATAATATAAATCTTCATTCATTAGTAGGTAGGTACCTCTACCTAGGAAACTGTATCTGCCTTAAGTTAATGGGTTTGGTAGCACAATAATTACAGACGCATAATATAGGCATTAATTAATGATTAAAATAAATACTGTAGTCAGTTTTCAAAAATTTTATATCTGTACCTGTGAAGAACAAGTGCTCAAAACTGCAGCGCTATCAGTCAACATGTCTAGTTTCTTGTTACAATAGATAAATAACATGTCCAAAGGTACTGCGGAAGTTATTTGCAACTCTTGCCACCCTTCTTTTGTTGCCCCTGATATCTAAAATTTTGATTATATGGATGGAATTATAAATTAATTAAATTATTTACACTTTCAACAACTCGTACATTTGAAAACATTAATTTAATAGCTAGGTGCCGAAGTGTCATGAAGCGATAAGTAGAAGTCATTTGTATTATTTAAATAGCTCCTAAAAGGGTGAAAACTATAACTTATAGGTAGCGTTAATTCCATGGATACATACATAGGTATCAAAATAATATTTTTTACCTCATGTTGAATATTTAACAGTGGCGGTGTGGACAGTCCCGCGTATAGTGATCGTGTGTTACGTTGGTATTTCTCACGTTCATTCAGAGTCTGTTTTTCTAAACGTGCGATTTCTTGTCTGTTATCACATAAAATAATTAAACTAAAATTCGCTAAATATATTGGAAAGAATTTTTCAGAAATAAATCTGAGTGATGTTATAAAAATAAAACAATAAACACTGTCAATCATCACCGGAGGATGAAGGAACAAAACGGTACTTACTCAAGCTTAGCTCGCCGAGCAGCTAAATTATCATTTGACGCTCTTGTAATATTAGCGACTCCGGAAATCATGCGACTGTGTCGTAGAGCAAATACTCTACCAGAAAATGTAGCAGCTATTAATTCAACCTCTTCTATGCCGCCCACACATCCACCGCTAATGGATGTCACAGGCTCACCACATAACTACAAATATATTAATTATGGCAAGACAGTTGCTAATTATAAAAACCGCATTCCAACAAACAATAACACATACATATGTGAACATCAGTCTTGGTTTTTCGGTAAGATTCTCCAAATCAACTAAATATAGTTGTATAGAACCGTCATAGCGTCCGACTGCCAAGTGGGCACCACCGTTGTTATAGAACCATCCAAAGCACACTACTGAACCTAAGCCTCTACCTTCAATTAAACATTTGCTTGACAACACTGAGCTGAAACAAAGAAATAAATCGTTTCATCAAAATGTTATGCTCGCACCAACATTATACAGCAACCGAAGGCTTTGCGATAGACGGGTCGAGTAAATAAAAATATTATTTATTTGCCCAACCTTTTGCATATTATCTGGCAATGTAGTTGGTATAATATACAAAACTAAACCATGTATTATTTTTTAGCAAAGTCAGGCAATTCAAATAACTTTCATTTAGATGATTTTGGTTAATCTAAAAAAACCATACATTTTTATCAGACTAGCTTCCAACATCAGCAACCAAATATCTTTTAGGAGTGAGAGTAAAGAAAGATAAACAATGTTTATTTAAAATGAATGTGATAGAACTACTTACTATTCGAAAGATAAAACACCTATGGAGCCATCCGAGGCGCCGTAGAATGCGAAAATATCAGCTGTATGTAAAGTTGGTAATACACCGAGTCGCGTAGGACCCGAAGGAATAGACGCTCGGGCAACTAGCTGACCGTTCTCTAAAATAATCGCCCCTTTGTTTGCAATTAGTACGACTAGGCGAACTCGAGCGTTCTACAAGCATTAAAATATACCCGAATAAAGGTTTCATCCTCGTAAAAATCTTAACTTTATTGATCTATAAGGAATAAATATATAATAATTAATTACATTACTTCACTTTAAGCGATAAGGCCGCCCTTTGTTAACATTATCTATCTTTAAAGAACGTAGTTTTAATTTTGGTGAACAAAAGTGTTTTCATTCATAAATTCATTCTCACATTTTGCTAATATCAAAGTATTGAGGTGGAAGAAATAGGAAAATATTTCAAAAAAACTCAATCAGGCAGTGCATCAACGTTGCCGTACAACGTGAAAATGCGGCCAGTATTTTGGTAATGGTAACGCTCCGAGCCAATTGCGATCTGGATTATTTTTTTAATATCTTTAATAAAAAAAAATGGTTTCTAGTAGTTAGGAGTTGGTAGTAGGTAGTAGTTCATCTTTTTATATATTGCTGTAAATATTGTTGTCTTCATATTTAGCGCCAAAGCCCGATTACCTATTTAATTATTTATCTAATAAATATGCAATTTAATATTTGAAACAAAAACCAGCTGTAATGCATAAATCAACGCTGCTAATATTACGTAGTGAATCTAAATAAATTAAAGTATTTACATTTCGTGCAGCAAAAGTAGCAATATCGAGCACCCTATCTTCGCAGACATAAGAGTGGTACTCGCGTAAATCACGGTAGTAAGTAACGGTCCGTCCACTGCATAGTATCAAGTCTGAACCAACGACATTCCTGAAATCAAATGCCCTTTGTTTAAAATTAACGAGAAGAGTAGTACCAATGGTATGTAAACAATTGCATGCTGTTAGGTTGATAGACATATTTACATGGCTGTAATAGTTTCAGTTAGTGAAGTTTCAATACTCAAAAACACTTTTCCTTTCCTTGTATAGCCTTTAACTTCATTCCCCGATGCTGTGAAGATTTTGTCTGATTGTGTACCTGTAATAATCACCAGGATCCCAATATTGGTACTAGGTATGGTAGGAGATGGCTATTTACGAGTATTCAACCGCATAGACTACTATTCCATGTACCATAAACACTTCACTCATTTGATATTCATAATTTTATAACGCCTAAACTACTTAGGTAATCAATTTCGATATAAAAGCGATCTATTTTATGTTCATCTCTTTTATAGAAAATAGGTAATCGAAAGTAGTTATTTAGTGCCCCTTGGCACAAGGATAGTTCTAGTGCGGAAACTAATGTGAATTCGTATTATACCTATACCTACGCGATTGTAAATCTTTGCGATGCTATGCTAATTTGCAACGGCACGCGGCCAATATGATTCGAACAGACATACCACTTGCCGCCGCCAACTGTACCGAAGTAATAGGTTTTCCTGGCAAGGTTTTAAATTGAACTACTGGTTCTTCGTCTTTAATGCCAAAGCATTGCAATACTCCATTTTTGTCTCCAATAACAATCTAAAAAAAAATTATATGTAGTAATATAAGCTAGTACACTGAAGAAAACTATAAATAATTGATATATCGATAATACAGTACAAGAAAATTTTACTTATTCATATTGTATTCTACCCATAGTTGTAGATCTTTTTATTACCTACAACTTTACTGTTTAATTTTTTTCCATAGGACTTGTAGTTTTGCCGGAAATCGAGATAAACCATTCTTCAGTAAAGGTGAAGAAACTCACCCCCGTCCACTTCCCGATGTTAGATCGCTCGTAAATTATTTTTCCGTTTATTTTTGTTATATTCTCTTCTTTTTCACTAATATGATTTTTTTCCTTTTTTACCATTTTGAAAGGGATTAGCTGGTCTATATATCACATTACGGGAATCTTCACTGTGCGTGAATTGCCCCGTGCCAGTTCATGAAGTACCTACGTCACGCTAAATTTTACCATTTTGGACCCCTCCTCCTACAAATAATATCTACCACTCTTTTTTGTTAGCCATTAGCTCAAACTGCTAACGTTACGTTTTCTTAGACCCTTATTACATCACGCGATAAACCCTGTCTGCAAACATACCTTATGAGGGCACTCACTATTTTTTCAAATAATTTATGTTTTTTTTACCTTTTGTTCTGTTTTTTGGCCAGAAGCTGGTAAAATCTTTAACGTATCTGGATACGTTACTCCACACACGGTGTAATCTATTCGAGATAAATTGTAATCCATGTTTAATTTTATTTTAATAAGATCCGGAATCTTCTCAGTAACAAATACTTATGAGCAGTTATAACTTAAGAAACAAACAACTACTATTTACTGATACACAAGTGCTCAATATGAGTATATTGCCATAGTAACGGAAAGTAGTCAACAAGGCAAGTACATCAGTGCAGAGTTTAGGACGATTAATTCATAATCAATAAATATAATAAAATTGTAGAGGTCAAATTTCTGTACAATGAAAAAAAATGATAAAAACCGAGTCAGGGGGATGTAAGAAGTGGAATAGAACTAATTTAGATTTTTTCAATTTTTTTTGTTTCTCTGTTTGTCTGTCTGTTTGTACCGGCTAATCTCCGAAACGACTGGACCGATTTACATGAAATTTTGTATGGTGATAGCTTATATCCCTGGTCAACATATAGGATACTTTTGATCCCGAAAAATTTAAGAGTTCTCGTGAGATAATTAAAAACCTTTAATTTCTAAAACAGCTTATAACAGACTGAATGTAATTTCTCTGCAACGTAATATATAGAAGTAGAGATTTTGACAGGGTGTGGTGTCGGTGAGAGTGTTTTATCTTATATATATTAATGTATAAAGCTGATAAGTTTGTTTCTTTGTTTGTTTGCTTGAAAACGCTAATCTCAGGAATTACTGGTCTGATTTGATTTTTTTTTCGGTATTAGATAGCCCATTTATCGAGGAAGTTTATAGGCTATATACAATCACCCTAAGAGCAATAGGAGCGGAGCACCAATGAATTAATGTGTGTTTAAGTGGGTTCCCGGATGGTTTAGATTCGCAATTAGAACCGGAAGGTGGCGCTGAAATCGGGTTCGAGAATCCTCCTAATCACCTGGACCGATTATGGTGATTTTGTTTTTGTTTCATGAAACAAAGTCTTTTGGGAATTCAGAAAATATGGCGGTACGAAGTTCGCCGGGTCAGCTAGTAATCAATAAATCAACAATTACAATCAATTAATTTTAAGTAATACTTATGTCAAACTGAATATCTATTTGCTTTCAAATAACGAAACAGATATAAATGGCAAGTTCATGTCTTGTAATTCATAGCTTATGGCAAGAATTACAATCAATTAATTTTAAGTAATACTTATGTCAAACTGAATATCTATTTGCTTTCAAGTAACGAAACAGATATAAATGGCAAGTTCATGTCTTGTAATTCATAGCTTTGCAGAGCAATAGAATCCAGGCTATGCCTGATGCGCGTAATCAATATACCGCTGTCGCGATACCTACTTAACATGCCGAGCTTTTGTGGGTAGCCCGACTGGTACCATTACTGCTGGCCTACATAGTTTAAGTATAGTCTAATAGATTTGCAAATGTCTATTAGACGACGGTAATCACTTTCTATCAGGTAGGCTGTGACCATGTTGTACTAGAAGTAGAGTAGACCTAGTATTGCTAAAGCAATAAAAAACAATTAACTATATAAATAATTTAAATGAATAAGGCCTAGCGTTCACCACGATTTTTGTTTTTGCTACACGACTTTAAAATCACGCATTTAACAAAATTTAGCAGAAAATTAACTGCGCGCACTGCGACTGCGTATGAATTATTCATTTTCAACATGGTTTTCGTGCAAGTTGCCTTGCTTCTTCGGAAAACTAGGAAGAATAATTTTACTGTCGCGGAGCGCGCATAATTGCGCACAAATCACAATTTTAAAAAATCGCAGTGTTTCTGTCTCGTATATTTTATGGGCGCACAGACATAACAACCTATTTGTAACATTTTTGCGACAATATTATCACGTGAAAATAAAACCCGGACCACGCTAGGCCTAACGAGGCCTGCGGCACCTTAATCTATGGGTCTTCATGGCCCTTATAAAGAAAAAAGAAATAGGTCTACGTTATATACTTCTAGACCAGCTTAAACCGTATTTTTATTTAAGTAATTCGCAGTTATTATTCTTAGTATTTTTAACTTTAGTTTTTTAAACAGGATCTTCAAATTATCTCAAATTTTCCATATTATTTTATAGAAAATTGTAAGGGTATTTGCGACGACTTATGAAGTTTGAAAGTACTTGTAATCTCGTAGATAAAATAAAATGTGATGTTACAGCAGCAATTGCAAACTTGTTAGGGGTGAATTCATGAGAGTGACAAAAAAGTAAACTATTATAACTGAAATTTTTATTGTAACTTGAACACAAAATTATCTACCTTTTTAACATTTTCATAGTAATCATTAAAACTCAGAAAAATCAAATTAAAGAAAATTGAAAATTAAAGAAAGTCAAAATAGCAAATTCAAAAGTAAGTAGAATAATACATGTAAGTCTATTATTTTTCTTCTTCCCTGGTCTAAAGTAGTTTACTTTAGACCAGGAAAGAAGAAAAATAATAGTATAATAAATATAATTAGTTAATTATTTTCTAATATCCCTTGGTTTGGTTTTCCTTTTCGAATCGAACGCTTATTTTTAAAGAACACGCGTTTGCGCGTCGATGACTGGACTTCAGCGTTGGGCTGTTCTCTCCTCAATTTCGCCAGCATCGCTTTCTGCAGACAAGAAGGTGGACACTAATAATCACACTCAGACATACATAATATTATATACTAACAGTACCTACAGTTCTCTTATTCCGACAGAAGAAATTTAATTACGAGCGTAAATAAATTCATCGAGATAGGCTACGCATTAGTGATGATTTCTTTACACGGCTGTAACTATTTTCCATTATGTGGGCCATCATTTATCTGTTTACCTTTTATCGTTATAGGTACCTTAGTGCATCATAATATTATTGTGGCGACCAAGGGTAGAACTTTCTGGCAGCGTAAGCTGGTTTTAAAAGACTTTTAAAAGGTAGAAGAAAATACAAAGACATATACATTTTAGAAAGGGATTAATGATGAACAAAAGGATAACAAAATTAAGTCCAAAATTCTGGAATAGAAGGTTCAGAAAAGAAAAGACAAAGATAGACAGATGTTTAGAAATTGATAGACCATTAATAAAAGAATAACGAAAAGAACATCGAACTAATGGATTCCAGAAGATTCTTCCGGATATATAAGCAGCGTAAGGCGCGCCTACCGAGTAGTTCAGTTGAAGACAGCAAACCGATAGGTAAGTGAATTACGAGAGAGTTGAGAGAAGAGTTAAGTTGAAGACATTGACGACTTTAGTGGGAAGTTTATTAGAGAGTTAGTAGTGAGTTTAGTGGGCAGTTCAGAAAAGATAAAGTTTAAGAGGAAAGAGATCTAGAAGCGAGCTACGCGCGGTAAATTCGAGGGTGAGCACTGCAGTTCTGAAGAACCGTTGGGTACATGAGCGAAGTGGCTCGAGGAACTGGAGGTGAACGCCCAGCCGATGGTGAGCGGTGCAATGGTAGAAAGAAGTCGAAGGCACCATTCTAAACATAACAGTTCCTCGAAACAATCAATCGTTATACAGTCGGTAGAATATGCAGAGACGCGAAATCTCTTCGAAGGCCAAGCGTATCTAGACCGTCTGAGAGTATGGTTTCATGAACAATGCGAACGGCTCAATTTTAATACAGTCCAGGGGGTTCAGCTTGTAGCGGGTGCCCCAGCCCAAAGGTGTGAGCAGCCCATATGCGGCTTCACCTCGGCTTTATAAAGCATAAGGCGTTGCCGCGGTGTGAAGTACTGCTTGGATTGGTTTAGCAAGAGCACTTTGGACGAGCCCGATTGGGAATAGGTAGTGGCACCACCGGAGATACCAGACCATGACCAGAGGTTCCCAATGGAGCACTGATCGAGATCTGGTAATTCTCCGGGTGTGTGGTTAGCAGAAGATCCAACAAAGATGGCTCGTTATCCACACTATCAATTATACGGGTACAACCCGTGACCACCTAAGTGAATCCATAGGCGAGAGCAAAATCGTAGGTAGAGTCCCTGGCAAATCAGTTCTCCGGGAAGCCCTCAGCGTGATGCGCATTAGATTCCCCAATTATAAATTAAAGAAAAATAATAAAAAACCTATGTAATAAAAATATAATATGCAAAACTTTGAAATAGATAATAGTTAATACTCAAGAACATGACGAAGGAATCAACAAACATACAATACAAACTTTCATAGTCACATGCATTTTATTATTGCAACATTGTAAAACGTGAGTTCAATCACACAGCGACTTGTTAGACCTAGTCAGTGATTTAGCTGAAGTTGAGTTCTCAATACAAGGCTCCACTTACCTCTCCACGTGTACGTAGGGGCTCAATTATAGGGTCGCCGCGTTCCAACGCCTCATAACAGCGGTCGATGTCTTCCGGCTACGAAAGTGTAACACAGATTTATGATAATGATATTTACATTATATATAGATACATAGCATTTGCCTGCGGCTTCTCTTGCGTTAATATTATCCTTCGAGAACCTTGTTTTTTTCCGGGATAAAAAGTAGCCTACCATCTAGTGCGTTCAGCCGATCTGACGTGATTGAGTAACAAGGCCCTTCTAAATTTTAGCATTTATAATGTTGAAGTATAGATATATAAGATAACATATTCTTACAAGTTAGGCCACCTGCATACCTGTATAGACAAAGCACATTTATTACCTGCCGCGGCGTTTGAGCTAATAACATTGAAACTGTTTTCTATCTTCTTTTGTTTACTTTGTGTTTAAAATTTGTAATTAGAAAACAGCCTACTGTATATTGTACTCGTTTATGGCCGTTCGCAGGCATAATCACACAGGTGTGCGATTAGGTTTTCTGGGAATTTGCGTCGACGCTTACCGGGCAGACATATTGCATCGGTGCATTATAAAGAAATGGCCCAATGGAGAGATCGTCAATCTGGCGAGAACCACGATCGAGGCGGGACTTGTGTATATTCGATAACCTATGTAGTGACGGACTTTGTGCGTATTATTGAATGCGCATTACGTTTGAACTGATTGTGTTCAGTTATATTTGTACCTGTGTTATACATGTTTGTATAGTTCTAATAAGTTCTATAATAATTCCAACGGCATTCTTAATTCGCGTCTCGCACTCGTAACAATATATACACGCGGCATTACCACCTTTACTAAAAACTTTATAATAGTTATGTAGTCTGCGTCATACGATTTATGGCCTTTAGGGATACCTGCATAACACAATTAAATTCTTTTTTAATTATAAAGCGTCAATTGCATAATCATTTGTTGGTAACTAAATGGACTATAAAGTTCAACCCAAACTCTGCACAAATAGGGTATACTAGCGGCCCCGGCTGACGTTGTCTTGCCCTGCAAAAATAAAAATCACAAACACACATAAAAATCATCAAAATCGGTCCAGGAAATTAGGAAGATCTTAGAACCCGATTACAGCATCCACCTACCGGTTTCAATTGTGAATCTAATATAAACCATCCGGACCCACTCATACACACAAAAACAAAATCGGTCCAGGATATTAGGAGGATCCTAAAACAAGATTCCAGCGGCACCTACAATTTCTAATTGTGAAACGAAACCATCCGGGGTGCCACTCAAACACAAAAATAAAATCGGTCCAGGAAATTAGGAGAATCCTAGAAAATCCCGAAAAGGGGGATAATTACGATTGAGTTACATGTACAACATACCTACTGAGAAGTTATTAAAAAAAAATTCGAACTTTTTGATGATGAAAGCCTGAGCGGGACGAGCGTGCCGTGGACTCTTAGGTTATGTATATGCTGCAGCGCTAAAATGACGTCTAACCATACTATTAAATCATACAGCGGTAAATCGTATTATAGTGTAACAAGATGTCACCTGTATAGATTACTAGTTTACCCCGCGGCTGTGCCGTGATCTTAGTACATGAAGGCATTTTTTTAATACTTAGTTCATTTTCACTTAAACACATACCTAAGTATCTACTACTGCCCGGCCCAGACTAAACGAGTCATTGTCCATGGACTATAATGAGTAATGAAATAAGCTAGTTACGGATGACTTCTCTCTAGTACGTAATACATAATAATTACAGAGGGATCCTGGTATCGCTCTAAAACACGGTCCTAAAACTAATGGTGACAGTAGGTAGGTAACTCACGTCATAGGATCTTGAATTGTATTCTTCGCTTGCGTCACTCAAAAAGAAGTCGTATAAACCCCGGTTTTCTTTTGTTTTTTTTACTTCTTTCGTGTTGACGATTTTCGGCGTGGCCTCTTCGCGGTCTGGCACTTCGCGGCGCGAACCATCCTTTAACTCCTTGTCTATGTTATGAAAGGTGTTCTGCAGTCCTGTTAGTTTGCTTTGAAGCCGTTCCTGCAAAACAACAAGGACACCGTCGCAGCTCAAGTTATGAGCGTTCAGTACAATATTCTGGTCGTCTGGAAGTACGCCTGTTTGAGGTTATCGTGGCGTACAATATCTCTCTCTCAACTCTAAATCTTTATACGCACAAAAAAACTCATTGGTAAGTGAAAGGAGCCATGGAAAACTTACTTTATCCGAAGCAAGCGTACTTCCGAATTTAGCAGCTTCTTCGAGCGCATTAGTCTTGTCCTGAAAATTAAAATTAAATATATATGTATTGTCATGTATTATTTTTCCATGGTATTATATATTATCGTATAGTATATGTCTACTACATATACACTATACGATAATATATATTAATTAGGCCGTTTCCGCTATTCTAAGGAAAGGCGATATAGAAATTCCAGCTTTAGGTACATCTAGGAAAACTAGAATATCTTGTTGTTGTTTTCAATTCAGTATATTCGACTGTGTGTTGTTTTATTTTTTGTACGTTTGTTATGCGATTTCCCCGACAGCTGTGGACCCATTTAAAAAATAAATCGAAATATTATACTCCTGAGGTGGTCTCGTTGTCACCAAGACAGGATGTGATGAGTAGATCTTAGGGAAATCGAGAACAACCCTCCCATATTATAGGCACCTACAACGTGTTTCATATATTATTTTTTTCTAAAGCTATTCAAATATTTGCCCAACTAAATAGTAGAAAATTATCAAAAACCAATATCGACTTCAAGTTACTCAAAAGCAAAATATAAGTATTTTCTAAAACACCTTGAACTTAAGTACTTTATAAGTTTTACTTGGACCGACTTCAAGATGTTCTATAAAATCTTTATTTTTTGCTAAACTAAAAAAAAGTTACTTTTAAAGTCGTTTTTTCATTCCTATTTTTAATTCATTGTAAAATTTTATCAACCCCCTGATATTGATTTATTATAGTCATTTATAGTACATTAGATCCACTATGCGCCAAATCTACGGCCCACCTAGAATTCTTCATAGTTATTAGTTTCCATGGGTAACATAACATCTCTGGTGTTGTGAATGTCATAGGCGACCGTAACCATTTTCCAAAAGACAGGTCGTAAGCTTGTTTGCTGTATTCTAACTACCAAAAAAACCTAAATAAATTAATATTGCGACCGGCTGCACCTTATCTAGCACATATGAGTGGCCCTTATAAAAAAGATAAAACAAAATAGAAACAGATCGAACAGAAAGAATATCTTGCGGACCGTTCATTTGCCTCATCATGCCTATCGGTTTAAATTTAACATAAGCTCCATATAAGTAATATCAAAATTCAACCAATAACAAAGCAAGTGAATGAATAGTAGTGAGAATGTTGCGGCGTTGGTGATTGATGAAGAGTGTGGGGACGTAAATTGTTGGAGCTGCACCTTAAGCGCAACCTCGAGCTCCGTGATGCGCAGCTGCAGCGCCCGCTCGTGGTCGGCGGCCGCGTGCGCGGCGGCGTGCGCGACGCGCAACGCCTCCTCAACGCAAACCCTCGCCTCCGCCGCGAGCTTCGCCTCTCTCAATAGCCGTGCGATGTCCTCGGCCTTGCAATTCAATTCGGCGTCCTTCTGCGAGATTAGCGTCTCCAAATTACGCAACTGCTTCTCACCGGACTCTCTGCAAACATATAGTTCCTTGATTTAGTTCAGTCGGAGACCCAGTACGGCGCCAGTCTTGATAGCCGACCTCATTTCGTTTAGTGCTTTGTGCGCTTCGTCCATCTCGGACGCCGCCTTCTGGTTAGCAATCGTCAATTCTTCGATTTTCTTCTCACATTGCTCGAGGTTCTGCTGACTTTCAGCTAGTGTTCTTTTATTTTCTGTTTCTAATTCACCCATTTGGCGAGTCAAATAGTCTATTTCAGACTCGTTATTTTTCAATAACTGAAAAAGGAAATAAATAATAGTTTTTTAAAGTCATAATGCTAGTGAAAGTAATATCTTCAAAAATTCTTATCACCGTATCTTGTTCGATAAGTTTCGTCTCTGCGACCTCTGCTCGTTCTAGTACAGCCGCGTGGCCGAGCTCCAGTTCGTGTAAGGCGGCCTCAAGCTGGGCGACGCGCGTTTCGGTCGCTCCTCGCAGCGCGTGCTCCTCGTCTATATTTCGCTGGGCCTCGCCGCGCCTACAACACAATTTTCCATATTTACTGATCAGCCTCTAGAAAATACGTCACTTATTTGAAGATCGGTATGGCTCACTCTCTCTCCAATTGCTCCATCGCGTTTAACAACTTCGAATTTGTTGCCTCATATTCAACTTGGTTCTTTTCAATTCTATTACGAAGATCGGCGGCATTCTGGGATTCCTAAAAAAATAAGATTTATTATATTTAATTCAAATAAGTGAAATCATATTAGGTATAACGTGCAAGAATGGTAAGTGGACTCCCCTGTTTTAAGATGGCGGCGAGACGGTCGCGGTCAGCGTATGCAGCGACGAGTGCGGCTTCAACTTTCTTTGTCTGTTGATCGGCCTCATGTGCTTGCCTTTCATATGACTCGGCAAGCGCCCTCACCTCTCGGGCCTCTTTCTCGGCTCTTGCCTCACGTTCCTCGCTCCTCTCCACTGGAGAAAAACCAACGTGTATCAATCAAACCTGCCTACCATGTGTATATTTTATGGTAGCAGGCCATATCATACCGAATGACACAACGCCCAGAGAAGCATTCGGTACAGCAGGATGTATAATAATATTTATTTTGGAAAAAAATATAGCATTATAGATTTATAGCTATAATTTCGGAATTCAAGATCTAATATCAATGAAATTTACATAGAATCAATCTGAAACTATAATGAATCGAACTCAAAAAGAACGACAAAAATCGGTTCAGAAACAAAAAAGTTATGGCTAAAAAACCGCAAAAAAAAATCATATTTCAGCCTGATTTCAAGGGTGTCTGCTATATCTTCGGAACCCAAAATCAGCTAGCATATGAAAAATTATTATATTTTGTAAATTTGTTGTTGTTCTTCAATGTTTTTACTTGGCACCAACTTCTAGGTGTTATAGAAAGAAGTCGGTTAAATATTTATTTTTTGATTATTAGTGTGAAGTCGGTTTTGTTTTTGTTATTATGTACTATGTGTTTCGAAGATAGTAGGTATGCCTAAGTTACAAATAAGCGAATGAAAAGCAATACGTTTCGGTTTCTGTAGACATTACCTAATATTGGGTATTGGATGTATTGCATGCCCGTAAATAAGGGGTTTAGCAAGGAGCACTTGTGATGTATCCACGTCAAGAGAGTTGTCGGTACTCACGGTTATTTGTAAGAGTGAGGATCTTGAGATTTGCCCGATTATGCGCCGCTTTGAAATCTTCATTCATTTGTCGAACCTCTTGAGCGGCTTTCGCGTACATGTCTGCTAACACTACTTGGTCATCTCTAGTGCGGCCCACCGTCGCCGTCAATCGTTCGATGTACTCTTCCAGAGTATTACATAGTTCGCGGGTGGCGATTACTCTGTACGCAAAAACAAAAAAAAGGACAAGTGCCTGACGTTACGAGCGTCGCCCACATTCGATGTCTTCCCCCACACGTGTTTTCGATCAACGAGACACTACAAAAAATAGCATTTAATTATTATGTTTCATTTTAAGTTCGTCTTTAGTCAGCTTTTGTATATATTGCAGTCATTTTTCTCGGAAACTACTAGGTGTATATGGATGAAAGACAAGAGAAGATATAGTCTAAATATTGCTGTATTACATACATTTATATGAGAATTGATACTTCTTAATGTATTAATAATTACACAGTTCATGTCCATTAGTCAGATCTTGAAAACTATGACGATGTTTTTAATAACTTTTAAGTAAAGTCAATCGGTTTGCGCCCCCTGGATCCCTATGCACGGGTGCCACGCACTCCTCGCAGCCCCGGGAAAAGACGGCCCTGATCATACGCCACCATACATTAACATAGTCACCAAAGTGTAATTTACATTTATAAACTCTACAGTTTTTTAGACAGTTGACTTTTTTACTGGGCAGTTGTCAAGACTTTATGGACTTAGTTTCTTTGTTATTACTTTAAGTATTCTATTCTATTCTAATCGGCGATTTGGCTCCAACGCTACTGGGGCTGAGTAAAAAACTGCTCAAGATTTGACAGGCGACGTAACCGCGGTTGCAAACTGCTTAGAAATAAATATCTTAATAAGAATGGCTTTGAATAATATTTGTAGCGTACTAGTTGTTAAATAAGGTGTATTTTACATTAAAATTAAATACTTACTTTAGGTTTTCGTAGTCAAATGATAGTAACAGTGGACATTTGTCACCTCTGCGAAAACCTTAATTGTGCGTGAACTGACACTCACTTGGCTGTTTTTCGCGTTTCATAGCAAAGCGACTAAGCCAGTGTGCGTACATAGTAACCAGGTCAGCGCACGACCAGTGAGGACTTTAAAGTAATATTGTTAACTATAATAACTTATTTATTTAATATTTTCTTAAGTCTTACTTTTTATTTGTTATTATTTTTATTTGTTGAGGTGCGCAACCACCTATAATTATACTAAAATATGTTTAAATATAAATTAAACAAATGTTTAGAGTTAAATACAATTAATATACAATATGTTTATTAGTTAAATACAATATGTTTATATCCCAAGCACAATATTTATGTGAGATAGTAAAGAAAAACATGTTTCACTTATATAATAAAACTACGTTTTTACGGTTTTAAGCGCGGTTAATCCAGTAACCGTAGTTTTATTATGTATACAGGTTGTGAAACTTAATAAAATATTATGTTTTACTTATGGTTGAAAATGTTCCTCCTCATCACTAAATAACAAAAAACAAAAACTGTCATGGTAACACGTGCAGTTAAGAGAGAAGTGGACATATTGATTTTGTGCTTTATTACGAAAGCTTTTCGCGCTTTAGCTTGTCTTTTTTACTTGATTTACATAAATGGTCGAAAATCAGGGATGGTCTAAGTACCCTAGTTACCCTATGTACGTTCCTAAGTTCGTCGCCGCTGTGGTACCTTTCAATGCATGTGATTTTATCAGATTATAGAAATTTAGAAACAGAATGAATACTTAATGTAAATGTCACGTATATAATATTATTAAGGAAGTGCAATAAAATAAGTATTTTTACCGAATTTCATACTTTTTTAATAAAGTGTCATTTTTTACGGGGCTGCATTCTGATATGCCTTTTTTACTGCGTTTACTTAAAGTACAGAGTAGTCTATCGATTTTGCCCGACGATGCTAGGTACTATACTCACTTGTTGTGAGTTTCCGGGCGACGCCGGAGTTCATCCTGGTACTGGGCCGACACGGCCTCGTATTGCATTTGCAACTCAACCAGGTTCTGCTGCAATCGGTCCCGTTGAGCCTCCACTTGTTGTAGCTTTTCTTGCTGGTCCCAGTAGGCTGTATCCTGTGCTACCTAAACGACATATTTAATAC
Source organism: Dendrolimus pini (assembly GCA_949752895.1). Lineage (NCBI taxonomy): Eukaryota > Metazoa > Arthropoda > Insecta > Lepidoptera > Lasiocampidae > Dendrolimus > Dendrolimus pini. The sequence goes on from OX457130.1 coordinate 12,936,988, forward strand.
GTAAACGACTTTGATTTTTTATGAAAGTATATCGTTATTTGTTTAAATTCTATAACAAACTGCTGAAATTATTCACGCGGCTTAATTTCTTTTTTATTGCAGGAGATCAGCAGACAGGTAGACGGCCCACTTGATTGAAGGCGGTTACCATCGCCTATAGACATTTGCAACACCCAAGGGGTTACAAGTGCGCTGCTGCTCTCTTAAGGGAAGACTGGAACCTGGTCACTAATGCCGGAACATAACTCAAGGTCGTTTTGGCGACATACTTTAGACCAGGGGTTGTAGCCATCCAGTCGGGCAAATGCCCTACCACCTGGCTGTGGGTTGTTTTGCCGCATCTTACGACAGGCCGCCCGGCCTCAGGAAATTGTATTTTTTCTCGGTTCCTGCACGGATAAACGGATTTCATTTATGTAAACTTCGGATTCGTTTACTTAGTAAAAACTATTATTCCATTTTCCTGTATTAAGTTATTTAGTTGATATACACCACCTTAAACATCACGAGTATTTAATCGTATCTACTTTAGATCGTGTTGCAGGAAAGAGCAATCAAATATCCACATAAAATCAAATCCATATAAATGATTACTATGGTATGTATGTGTGTCTACTTAAAAAGCAATCGGGATCACGCGAAAACTATCCGATTTCTAGGTTTTAAAATCTATAATATTATAAAATTCTAAGATTGCCGTTTCTGTACATTGAAGCTATTAAAAAAATAAGACTACTGGAATAATCTATATTAACGATATAGAACAGCTAATTCTTAGACTTAAAATCTGCGCTACTTTTTATATCGGGAATCCCGCGGCAATTTTTCTGGTAATTATGTAAAATGGCAATAATGATAAAAAAGAGTTCCAATCCGATTTTTTCACTGATCGATAGCAAAAATTATATAATAAAATGATACGACACTTTGTGTCCCGGAAATCCTGCGGGATTTATCCCGAGTATAGTACAAATTAGTTAGATTGCATAAATATTAGCTGACGTCGACACGATTTCACTAGAACGTAGCTAAGCCCTTTTTCACGTGATACGATACTTTTAATTCCAGGAATCCCGCGGGAATTTTCCCGGGAGTGTTTTAAAGTGGATATTATACGTAAAAATTAGAGAATTCAGATGTGATTGATACTAAAACTGTATAATCTAGGACTTTTTATATTCCCGGGATTTCCTAACTTCAGAACAATGTGATATCAGGACTTGCTTGATATGACACTTTATCAGACATCTTTAGTAGATTTAGATATGTATGCTTTGAGTAACATTATCTATCCCGGGCTTATACGGGAATCTTCAGAATTCATGTATTTTCATTATACTTACTAAAAAATCCGTTGCCCTTCTGAAAATACCCTTTGAATTTAAATGCTTGCAAAATAACATCTACGTAAATCGCAGGAAAATCCTAGTTATTCTATATTATTATTTCTTAGTATTAATGATAATCAATTTATTTATAAGGCGTTAAGAATTTAATAAACAAAAATTTTCTTTTTTTATTTCGATGCTGCATAGAATAAACCCGCAATCTCCAAAGTTAAATTTTACAGGAAAAATGTTGATTTTACTCAAAGTACGTAAAGTACAATAATGGTTTTTCCGTCAAACGAAAGTAAATTGTTTACCTGACTAACTATATGATAGTAATCTGTCTTTTAAGGTATTTAGTATGTTGTTTCCGTAACCAGATAACTGGTTACGGTTTTGTTCTAGGGAAAATACACACACCTGTGAAATCGCTTACATGATAAGTATTTTTGAGTTATTGCTTTCTTATTCCGTAAATTAAAACCTGAACATTAGCCAACGCAATAAACTAATAATATTTTTTACATAATGAGCAAAACATGATCATGATTCAATTGATTATTTTAAGTAGCTTAGCGATGAGGTGTAATTTGTTCTTTGTGGTGTTTCGGAATCATTATAAAATAAAATATAAATACATACATATAAATAGAAAAGTGAGGCATTGTCAATTATAATAACTTTAAAAATTAAAAACTAAAAATAATCTAAGTTCTAAATATTACAAGCTATTATAGAAAATATAATAGTATAATAAATATAATAGAAGATACACGCCTCGCGCCAATCGTGCACCACGATTATCATACCTTGAGTTTTATAACATTTTGAGTCTCCCGTGAAACCTTTTCTCGCAACTTCTCAGCATCTGCGGTCATCTTTTTCCTATTCGCAATTCTGTTTATGTCAGAGATATCCATATTTAAAATCTTTTTGAAAATATTTATTTAATCTTGAAATTTAGTTTTGCAGAATGGCGGGAAAGAAAATTTGTTTATGGTAATCACTTGTTGTTGTTTATTTATTAGCCACATAGGCAGGCAAAGGAATCTTAGTCCATACAGCCAATTCTGATGGTGATAGGTCTTCGTATAGTAGCGCAGTTGTATTGCAGGCTACAACCGACGCTATTCAATGGAGTTCTTGTGAAAACTCGAAAGGCCACATCTGACTACACAGTTCACATTTCTCACAAAAACACATAATTTCTACTCAAAAACTATCAATATCCTGCAACTATTGTTCATTTTAGAGTAATTATACACATTTTTAGAAAATAAAACTGCACAGCACAACGTCTCCTTTCAGTTCCCGCCAAAAACTCCGTAATCACTTGGTGAGGAAGTTTTTTTTGTACCAGAAAGAAATCTTCTGTTTTTTACTTAACTTATGGATATGAATACAAAATGCCTTTGTCCAAAAGTATTTCTTTACAAAGTTATTATTACGAAAGAAGGAGTGTTTTTTACCCTGATGAGTTAGTTTAAAAAAATAGAAAGGGAAAAGGAAGGAAAAGGGACTGAGTGACGCGTGCTGAGTTATTTATCCTCTTATTTTTCTTTTTTTGATGCGCAGGGGGAATACATTTCATAACATACTGTATCCCTCTCGGCTGTGTGGGGTGGGACCGGACCGTGGCGATATACACCGTGCAGCATATGCGAAGACTCTGGGCGGAACCAACTACTCCGCTAAACCTAAACCTGCGTCCCATACCCAGCGCTTGTGTGGAATAACATGAGATGACGAGCGAAGCTACACCCATTGTTCAACCACGAAATAAGCTTAGGCCACCCCGGGATGCAGAGTGACCCACTTTACCAACAGAAATTGGACCCGTTGCATCCTCACGATGCGGGGATCCCTGCGATGGAATCATGGGAGGAGATTTTGCGTATATCTGTGTCTCCGGAGTGTCTCTCTCTAAATTTCTCAGCGGCTTCCTTGCGGGACATTACTGCCTCGCAAAAGGAAGAACCGCTAACCAGTGATAGTTGCTATCGAGAATGGCCTCAACCAGTCTCCTCTGCGAATGGATCGGCCCTACAATGGCCTCGAGCTCGAACCCTTGAGGTTGCCATGCATTCACGCAGTGTCTAGCGCGTCACCCCCAGGGGGTGCCACCCTGGACTCGTCTCCGTTCAGGAAGCGGTACAAGGGGATGCGTCCCCGGGGCCCCGAGCGGCCACTGTCACATTCCCCCTTCACTCCGTGACAGTGGTGTCCCACCTATCCACTCCAAGTCCTTGTATTCCTTCCCCTTCCTCCCAAACCTTCTTCCCAAACACCCCTTCCTTCCGACGACGACCGCCAGCGTCGAGCTCTGCTCTGCCCAGCGCGGTTCTGCTAATCTTGGTCGGTAGAGTTGGAAAACCCTGTGGCCGGCGTTGATACGGTGGAAGCGACTCGACCGCAGCTGATGCGATGTTGTCTGCACCATATAAAAATGTACCCAAGGATGAAGACTCTGGCCAGTGTTCATCCTAGAAGGTCAGTGGAGGACTATTGTAGGAAATGAGAACAAAAAGTACTGGGCTATTGGGGTGAACAGTTAATGGTGCTAGGTCTGGTCTGGGAGTATGAGGACTATGGCGTCTGCATGTCGCAATTTTCGGGGAACATGGAAAAATGGGCATACAGCGACTCGCCACTCCCTGTATGGGCTCCAAAAATGCTATAGAAGACAGGGACAAAATGGATGTGAGAGAACGACAAAAATAGTATCCTATAATATCTCTACTTGACCTTCATTGACTGACTTAAAGGCCCAGTTGCCAAGCCATAAACATAAAAAAAGACATTCATTGACATGGACATTACTATAGTAGGACTATACTATAGTCTATACTAATATTTCATTTAGCGATGCGCAAACTAAATCACCAATGAGATCAGTGATTTATAAATCTTTTTCCTTGAAAGATTTAAATCTTTAAATCACTCTTTTAAATCTTCAACTCTTTTAAATCTTTGGTTTCGAATTACATTATTCATTCAGTTGACCGGTTTTAAGCTTAAAATTAACGCCAGAGAGTCTAATTTACTGTGTATCATCATTGTATTCATTAGAGTGCGCATGTTATCTCATTTCAATTCACAATATCCTGTATCTACTGTCTCAAACTACATCCAAGTATCTGATTTGTTAGTTTTCATCATTCCATGTGACTAAAATCAATCTTAACGTAGTGAGTTAAAGATGTATTTCTAAAATCAAAGATTTAAAGAGTGATTTCGAATTTTGAAAGATTATACATCTTTTAAATCAATCACTCCTGAGTTACACATCTTTAATTTCATTTGCATTTGCAATTTAAATTCAAATATTCCATATTTTCTAATCATAACCCATACAAACTTCGTCTTAGAATGGATATTAATAAAGAAAACGTCGTACAAGCCGTCGTTATTATGGATACTTTTAACAATAACTTTCATCCTATAACTAATAATAAACCTATGGTAAGTTACACCAATTCCCGGATGTTTGTTTCTACTATTTTAGAGTTGATCTTTATTTACTTTTCTAAGCTTTTGGTGTCCCCAAAACCATCTCAACTTATGAAGTTTCCTATATCTAAATAACAAATTTACTATATTTCATAATAATTGAATCATTTTTACAGCCATAAAGAAGGAACCAACAGTCATTTGTATTCTTTGATTTGTATATTACTTTGGTTTAATTTTCACAGGGATTGCTTGCTGTAGCAGGTGTGCATCTAATTGACTTTGTTCTTGATTCATTAGCCTTGGGTGGAGTTGGAGAAACAATCTTATTTTGTTGTAAAGATGGGGTAAAAATTAAAGAACATATTAAGTAAGTAGACCAATGACCATAGCATTAGAAATCGGTTGATGCACTATTCTAGTTAAAGTGTAACGGATTATTTCATGTATTATAAATTTATTGGCGAAAACATTATAAATAAATAAAATATACGTACAGAAAATTTTCTCAAGTGACAAACATAAAAACAAAAGAAATAATATCACAAATTTAAATTATGAAAATAAACATTCTAAAAAGTTACAACATAAAGTAAAGCATATTGGAAATAGTTTCTCATATTCAATTAAAAGGGTAAAATTTAGAATCAAGTATCAAGGCAGTGTGTAAGGGTGTACGGGAGAAATTCCTTAACATTTCTAGCTTCTTGTTATGCAGTTTTTTATTTATTTAAGAAAAGCAGTGGTCTTGGGTGGGTTTTGTTAAAAGTATTATACTAATCCTAATTTAAGGAAGTATAGGTAATGCTTAGAATATCAGATTTCTCACCAAAATCATAAAAAATGGTTCAAAGCAGGTTTTTTATGGAAGGTTATAAAAAAATTACCACAAATTCTAAAGCAGGAGCTTTGCTTTGATCCTCTTTTAATCTTTTAACCCATGTGGACAGAATTCTGATCTACTATCCATGTATGTGTTCATAATTCCAATTTATACAAAAACCCATTGAAACTGAATGCTGCAAATGATATCAAGTCAATATAGTATTTTGAAAATCACTAAATTTAAAGGTTAGAAACAATCAAAAGGTTTAGAATAATGTTTCATTTTATGAATTACCAAGTGTTTTCATACTATTTTTGTAGTTTACTAAAATTAAAATATTTCTGCTCAACTTCAATAGCTAAAATTGCATTGGGAAGCATAAAATGGATCTTCTTAAACCTTCTGTATTCATAGGTTCCTGAAATTCATGGTACTTGATTCTAAACCCTACCCCAAAGGTATTTCACATGCTGAACATTTCTGCACAGGAATTGTTTGGAAACGAAATCACTTTGGACACTTACAATGGATGTCCAGGTAATGATGTCAGATACTTGTCAAACTATGGGAGATGTAATGAGGGAGTTAGATGCTGCTGCAATTATAAGAGGAAACTTCATTTTGGCAAATGTTAATAGCATTACTAACATAAACTTTGCTGCATTATTGGATCAGCACAAGTAAGAATACTTATAAATATAAACATAAAATTGTTTGTATTGTTTTGGATTTTTTTAACCGACTTCGAAAAAGGAGGAGGTTCTCAATTCGTCGGGATCTTTTTTTTTTGTTGCTTTTTTTTATGTATGTTCGCCGATTACTCTGAGATTTATTATTCGATTTACGTGATTCCTTTTTTGTTCGACGCGGAATAGCTGCCATGTGGTCCCCTAAAAATTTGACATAGTTTGGCCCAGTAGTTTTCATTTTACGAACATTTTTTTGTTCCCGGTTCTTGAGACCTATATTTTTTAAGAAGCGCGGCACCATTCGTAGGACCACCCCATACATAGCTAGACACTAAAAAGTAACAAATAAAAAATAAAAACTTCGTTTAAAAAAACTGACTTCAAAAACTAAAAAACTAAAGTGTATAAAATAACTTATTTCTAAAGCTATTATTATTAATATATATTATCTAAAACATCTTGAAGTCGGTGCAAAATAAAACATAAAAATTACTATATTTTGAAAAATAGTAACCACCGACTTTAAGATGTTTTAGATAATATATATTAATAATAATAGCTTTAAAAATAAGTTATTTTATACATTTTAGTTTTTGAAGCCGGTTTTTTTCAACGAAGTTTTTATTTTTTATATGGTTTACTTTAGGCCATACTTTGTGGAAATTTAAATATAGACTACTAGAATGGTTACCTTTCCCTACCCAACTACATAAGAAGTTAAGTGGGAACCAAAGTAGCCTATAAATTTCAACTCTTATTGATTAAAGTATAGACTGTAATTAGTTTTCAATAAACAAACACATTAAAACCGTTCAATAAATGAATACACACATTAACATCATCTAGGGGTAATTTTGTATTAAGTTCTTAAATTTCAAAAATACTGACATGTTTCAAAATCTTTTAAAGAAAACTCATTTTGTAGGCCTTTTTAAATACTTCCAAATTAAGATTAGAAAAAATAAATTAAAAACAAAACATTTGCGCGGCATAACTATAGAGAAAGGTAGGTTCTTAGGTTTCAATTTACCTAACACAGTTTTTGGTAATTTTTTGTGACAAATTAAAGTTTTGCAACGAGTTAACGGGTAATTTAGAATTTTTAACGCGGCCTTAGCAAATCTTGCTGTGGGCTATTTGTCCCAGGTAATTCTTCAAACCCTTCATTGTAGCATATCCATGCATGCTCAATGTGGACTAGGTTCTAGTGTAGACATGAACCCGTCTAAGATCAATATGTTATGCAAACAGCTGGTCACCACTCACGCTATGTGCGGACAGGTGTTGGTACTAAGACCTAGGCCGCGTACAGACGAGCAGCACTTTGCTGTCAACAGAAACAACTCCAGGTGCCGCCATTACACAATGGGTCGGAAACCCAAATCGACGGCCAAAAGTCTGAAAAGTTTTCAATTCGTCTGAAAGTCTGTACTCGGGGGTTTTCGGGGTCGCTGATTACGAACCTGAAGTCAAAATTCCGAAAAACAAAATGGCGGATCCAGTACGGCAAAAAATTTAACGAAAAAAGTATTGAATCGAAAAAAGTTACATATTCAGCCTTACTCACTATTACTCATTCCACAATATTATAAATGACTATAATAATGTGAAATGCTATGGAAAAAATCTATTTGGGCCTCACTGGGCCCACGACGTGAGTATACCCCTGAAGAGATAATTTGAAACCATACAACTTTTATCTGAATCACTTCTCCATATTTTGTGTTTTAATTGTTCGATATCGAGAAAAATGCTTTTTTTTATCAAAAACCTTGTACCAATAGCGGTGGCGCAATAATGCGCAATTTTTTTTGCTGTTTCCATTAAACAATAGAATAATCCACAATCTCGAATAAGTCCGGCCGCTTTACAACGCTTTACAATTCAACTTTTCTCTAAGAGTTTACAATTTTCAGTAGCAATTCTACGTTAATTTTCTGAAAAATTATTCGTTAACTGATATCACATACATCATTATTACGAATTTTTCATTACATGATGATATTCTACTTACTTTCCCCTTTCGAATCCATTTTGAAAATCGTCAATCGGTTTATTTTTCTGTAGCTGGCGACGTTTTCAAGAGCGCACTGAAAATTAGGTACACAGAACGACGCATCTAGTTCAAGCGAAGGTCACTTTCGAACTGGGACACAATAGCAGGTATAAAGGATCATGCCCTCTCAAGTCTGGAATTCGAACCTTGGACTATTACTATACCTAACCCACCACTGCAGATCCGAATTCGATACTTTATTTTTAGACTTTTGGCCGTCGATTTGGGTTTCCGCCCCACTGTGCATTGGTCGGCGTTTGCTGTCCACGTGTCGACGGGAAACGCCGACAGCTGCAGTTGCCTCTGTTGACAGCAAAGTGCTGCTCGTCTGTACGCGGCCTAATTTGATTCAAAGCATGAAAATCTGTTGCAGGGCCGATTTTAACGCAATTGGTGGTTTTACTGACTACTAATTCCACACATAATTGCAAATTCTGAAGTCTAGTCTGATATGGGCTTTGTAAAATTATATACTTGTAGTATGTTGTTTTTAACTAATTTTGAGTACATTGAGAAAATCCGAAATATCCCTAGACAATCTTGTGTGTATTGCAGTATTTAACCGTGTTGTGTGACATGACTTTTTGAATTATAGGCAAACATGTAAGAAGTACAAAGGTGCCGCAATGACTCTTGTGTACAAAAAACTTTCTTGGGAGCATCCACTGATTAGCTCTGATAAACCTATTTTCCTTGCTGCTGATGCCAATACTAAAAAAGTTTTAATTCATCAGAAATATAGACCAAAATCTGCTGAGAAGACAATATCTATTCCTCTAGTGAGTGATTTTTAAATATATTTACTTTCTATGTTGTTAACAAATGGTAAGTGGTTACAATGGCCAATGGACAACCTATGTGGTCATCTACCTTATGGTGACTAGATACTCCTTGCTGATTGCTCCTTTAGTAAACCACAGGAGGATGAACATTCCGTAGCCTGCCTGATATGGCAAGGAGAGTAAATGCAATTCCAGTGATGGGGAGAAGTGTTGCGATAGAATGGTGAAGGTGGTGCCAGCTCAAACAGTTTTCATAGTTAAAGTCCTCATAGGCAGACAATATAACACTTACAGCTTCAGAACAACAACAATTATTTAAGGAACTGGTACTGAAATGCACCAACTCAGAGATGACTACTCTTTGTGGTGTCAGACTATAAAATAGGGCTTTATAAAATAGAAGCATGTGCTCCAAAATGAAGTTTTACTTAACTCAACTGAACATCCCAAGCTTATTATGGGCAATCTTTATTTACTTGCTAAATGATTCCGAAATAGCACCTTTCGAATGTTGATTGCCAACATGCTGTTAGTGCATGAGATCTTGAGAAAATTGGCCTAACTGGCACTAACAAAAACGGGGCTTTCTTAACAATTAAGTCGTGTTTTTAAACAAATGAATGAGGTTTCGTCTATGTAGACGAAATCTTTTTTTACATTGCATGAGTTCAGCAGACCGGTAGATGACCCACCCACCTGATGGTAAGCGGTTACTGTCGGATTTGGATATTTTTAACATCAAAGACTACCAATTGGTTGCCTCTCTGTAAAGGGAGACTTCAACTTGTTATGGCGGCATGCTATAAACCGGGGCGGTAGCCATCCAGCCGCGTAAATATCCTACCACCTGGCTGTGGGTAGTTTTGTCGCCTCTTACGACAGGCCACCTGGCCGCAGGAACATATTATTCTTTCTCTACACAGATAAAAACCTCATGCTTTTGTTTAAAAAGATGACTCAACACATATTTTGGAATAAGATAGACTCATGGTTTCATATTAGTTACGGAACATATTTCATTTTCAGCACTGTGTGCTAATTATAATATTAAGATTTGTTTTGCTTTTTGAAGGTCATATTACATACAGTTATATAGAATCCAACCAAAATGGGGTGATAAAATAAATTTCACCCATATCTTGTTTTCAATGTAAATTAGTAGTTTAAATAATACAATGTTATTCACATACAATAATATCTTTGATGATTTATTTCAGGAAATAACACTTAATCATTCAGAGGTCAAATTGCATCATAATTTAATTGATGCTAACATAGCTCTCTGTTCACCTACAGTGCCTCCGCTCTTCTCCGATAATTTTGACTTTCAAACACGGGATGATTTTATACACGGTATACTTATCAATGAGGAGATTTTGGCTAGCTCCCTTTACTATACACTGTTGAAACCTAATCAGTATGCAGCTACTATTACTAATTGGAAAACTTATCAAACTATATGGTAATGTACCTATTTTAATGTAGTATTGTGAATATTTAAAACGATTGGTCTGGCAATGAGCATGATTTATTAAAATGTATATTTTTATAAGAAATTGCAAAATAAATTTAAACATTATTTCACATAAAAGGAGTATAATTATACTTATAGAAAGGTACTTCAAGAATACACAGGGCCTCGATTTTATAAATAACTAGTTAGTAGCTCTATGTTACTTACACAAAAACTTAATTCGGTATTTTACATATAATAATAACAAAGAAATTAAGTCCAAAACAGAGGAAAGTCAAAGCCAAACTGATTTGAAGTAATACAACGAATGGCATGTTGTTTATAACGACATAGGTATTTGTTAGTGAATTCAAATACGCGATTGCACCGCCAGATGGCGGATTTTGCTAATCCGTCCATTCTAAGGAAACGACGTCATTTATCGGAATAAAGTGTATTCTAAGTAGTGTTAGCTCGGGTTATAAGCCAGTACTATATCGAGTTTCATTCATATACATTAATTTTATTTATTTAGAATAAGAAACAGATATACTAAAGTTAATAAGAAAAAAAAATACATTATCCACAAACTAAAAGAAGGTAGTACACTGCATGAAAGTTAATATAAGACATATACAAAGACTTACACACACATGTGCCTGATCCTTAATGGCATTAATGACGTATTTTTTAAAAGCACCAAAGGAAAGTGCAAAGATGTCAATGTTTTCAAAGTATGTATTGTAGTTATTGACAAGTTGGTACATAGGGGCACGAAGTCCTGCGTTAGTACGACAGAAAGTCTTTAAAAAAGCCGCCCAACTTTGACCGTGCGTCTAAGCACTGTCCTTGGGACACAATAACATATAGCATTAGTAAGAGCTGAGGCAATCAGTCTATATATTTGTGACAATGTTTATAAAGCAACATAGCACCCAGATAAAGACGTCTATTAGCTCAGTAGTTTCCAAAAAAGATGCGATTGCAGCGCCATCTTTTTCACACAATTTCGTCTATACCACAGAAAAGATATAATAGGGATATAAGCTGGCTCTATACCAAGTTTCATTTAGATCCGTTCAGTAGTTTTTACTTGATGCTCGAACAGACAGGCAGACAGACAGACAAAAATTCTAAAAAATACATTTTCGGAGTCTCCTGGTCCGAACTATCCCCCATGATTTATTTCACATTTTTAAACGCATTATAGTATATTTAGGAATCAGAAGCGGAAAATAACAATAAAAAGTAAAATCGTAAATAATTTAGCGATCAGGAGTGGAAAATGATAATAAAAAGTAGAGAAAGGGGATCGTAAATAACTGTTTAAGTTTTAGAGCAAAACTGATAGTTTGATAATGAACAAACAATGGAAAAATGCGTCCCAATACCACGGGGCGCTCCGTTTTGTACGAGTACTCCAAGCGTAGTGAAAGGAGCCGGGGCGATGTCGCTGCCGCCGTACTTTAAAAAATAGTCAACTACCGCCATTATGGCTTATTGTGTATATTTCAATTTTTATTTATATTTATAGCAGAGATATAATGCACATGTGGGTGCACCCGTTGTCCATCGAAACTGGCTCATTTGAGCAAAGTAACTACATTTTATTGGGGAATCATAATTCGCGACACAAGAGTGCTATATTAAATAGGTAAGTTTTGATTAATGGCGATATACAGAAAGTTTAGTTTAGTATTAATTTAATGATTTAGCATTTATAAATGCGAAGTTTTTAACAGAATAAAACGAATTTTCATTAGTTAATATCATTAAAATTCCACTTCATAATGCAATGCTAATATTTGGAACAACTTCGGTTTCCACAACTCAATGCGGCGTAGCGTATTTTGCGTGAAAAGCCGACTTTAATAGTGTTACAAAGCAGAATCTAAAAAATATATAGTAATTCTGAATGGCTATAATTTTTTTCTTTAATAATAATTATCGGCAGCCAACCATACATATTGTATATACCCAAATTAAGCAAGTTACGCTTGTGTTACGGGTAATATTTATTTATTTATTTAATTTTAGGAAGGCTTACAGACTAATACATATCAATATAGTAAAAAGAAAAGTATACTTATAAAAAACAAATGCTGATAACAAGCCTCCACCTATTGGTAACAAAACGTACAACACGATTCCTATTGATAATATAGTTACTAAGTTTCTGTCTTTCTAAAAAATTCTTGAGCCAGTATTCGCTTGACCGAATTTATACTAGTGCAGTATAAGTCTAGGTTCAATTTTACTACTATTTTGTTGAAACAATTTGAGCTTCGTAGAATAAAGGCGTTTTGTCTATAGTTAGTGGTCACTAAAGGTGTATGAAGTAAACCTCTCTGTCTAAGACCAAGCTGATTAGCCCGTAAATATATTTTTGAAATTAAGTCTGGGCAATCAATATCGCCTCTAGCAAACTTCATCAAAAAAGTTATATCATTTATATTGCGTCTAACATTTAAAGGTAAAAAATGATATTTTTTGCAGCGCTCGTTATAGCATTTGGATGATTGCTGTGCCCGGTAATCTAGATATCTTAGGAACTTTTTTGAATTTGTTCAATTCTATTTATATATATATTATATTGTGGATTCCAAACTTGTGATGCGTATTCAAGATGACTGCGGACAAATGAACAGTACAACGAACGTCGTATACAACGAACTAATGCGATCCCAGACTCCCAAACCACATAAATAACGAGGGAAACTCGTTTCCGAAATTCACCATACCAGGAATTGACCCCGGAGCCTCTGCGTCGCAGTAAGGTAGACCGGCAAAGTTTTGGCCCGCTCAACCACAGAGGCCGTCCTTTTTAAGAATAATATCTGCTTTTATAAATTTTCAATGAGCTTTCTAACTTTTTATTTGCATCTGTAAGAATGGCCGAGCCGTCTAAGGCGCAAGACTCTAGATTCGCTCTGCCATTGCATACGAGTTCCAGTTGTTCTTTATCCGTCCGAGCTGAAGGCGAATGCTCAAGCAAGCCCTCAGCACGGACAAGGGACGTTCGAGGATCGGCCAAGGGTTTTAGTGGGTATCCCAAAATGGCGTGGCAGTAGCATTCCTGTAGGGATACTAGTGCCATCTCGGTGAGGCGAATATCACACACCGACCGCGATTTCCACCCCTTGCGCGGCTGATGTACTTCAATCGGTTTTCTTCTGGTGAAAAAAACGATGTGCCTAAATTTTTCACATAAAATGAATTAGTAAAATGCGTAAATGGTAATTATTAGTAATATTTTTAGATCATCAAAAATGTTGGAAGATGTTTTAATTGGGGCTGGCACTTGCGTAAATGACAATACAACATTAACAAAGTCAGTTATTGGGAAAAATTGTGTTATTGGCAATCATGTGACTATAGAAAACAGCCACATTATGAACAATGTTGTTATTAAGAATTACTGTAAAATTGTGAACAGTTTTATTGATGACAACTCTGTTATTGGAGATAATTCTACATTGGAAGGTGTTATTCTCGGTGCCAATGTCTCTGTAGAAGCCAATAGTCAATTAAATGGAAATGTCATTGAGAATTCAGATCATGATACAGGTAATATACTTCTTCCAATTCATTTGAATAGTTATAAATCCAAAATTGTGATATAATTGGACAAGAAAAAGTTATTTAATTAAGATTTCAAAATTCCTGGGGTTGGTGTTCTCCCTTCGGTAAATATAGAGGATGTATTTTGTGTACTAGGTCTATTAGACTATTGGTTACAAACATCTTTGTTGGCATACAAACAACCAACCATTTGCAGCTAATATGTCATCGTACATGGCACTGTAATTGCTACAAATGAGACTAGATGGTCTCTAGGTGAACAGGTCTATTCCAAGATAAAATAGATATCTGTCCGTCTTGCTCAGTATTCTCCATAGATTAACTATGTACTCAAAATATTCCAAAAACAAAAAAAAAACAAGATGAAATAATGTAAGATAGGAATATTTTTTCTAACATTTCCCATATTAAAAGATTGAAATTAACGAAAGAAACCATTTTTCGTTAATTTCAATGAATGGCTAACTTTATAATTATGTTTATTCTCTAAAATCTTAGTTCAAGACTGCTATATGGTGCCTTAATGTTTTTATATAGTTTTAATGGATGTTGTATGTATATTAATAATGACTATCTTAATACACTTGTAGACAAAAAATTGCTCAAGTCAACATCCGAAAACAGTACAGAGTGGGAAAACGAATCATCGGGATATGGCGATGATGAATTTATTGGATTCGAAAAGAACTGGAGTGACAGTGAATCTTACTACTCTTCTGCTAGTAGTGCCGAGTCGTCTTTGCCAAATTCACCAGTACCTGATGATACTAATAGTAAGTTTATATACACTACAAAGTTTTATAAAGTGTACAATTTAAATTGGATTAAACTCGACCCTGGAAAACATAAGTGAAAAAAAATGTTTTCTTCAGTATATGTTTATCTGCTGCTGTAAAAGTAGTTATACCAAAATTCAGTGCTCTGAGAAGGAACAACAAATAAACTTAAATGTTATCAAACTTATACCTGGACTAGTACTGACTTAGGTTAATAAGGGGATAAACAAACATACACTTAAATTTTAACCCGGAGGTGTACAAGAATCAGCTATAGTTTAAACATCGAAGAAAACACTATCACATTAACGTAGTTAAATATGTTAATATAAAGCAGTAACAATTCAGTGCTTTAAAAGATTATTACAAAAACTGCCTTTTTCAGTTTTCCTTCAAGAGGTAGTGGACAGCTTAGCAAGAGGATATGATGAGAAATTAAAATGTGACTATTTAATATTGGAAATAAATTCATCAAGATATGCCTACAACATGCAGTTGCATGAAGTAAATTTCTTTGTGGTGAAAGCTTTGCTTAGTATACCTGTTTTATCAGAAACTAACAATGTACTCGGCACTGTGAAAGATATCTTGAAATATTTCCGGCCCGTGCTAGCCAATTATATTAAAACGAAAACATCAATAATGGATTGCCTAAAAGCTGTTGAAGTAAGTATTATGTTCTATCTATAATATTATAAAATTATAAACATGCCGTGTTTGTAAAATGAAGTTTAAAAAAAAACAACTGGAATAGATTAATATATAAACGATGGAGAACATGATGCAAATTTTTTAATTATTGTGGGTTTGTCCGGGATATACGTAACAACTACTGGGCCCAAAATCTATGCCTCCGACCAACAATAACGACAGCTAATTATTATATACCTAGTCCAGCCGTAAGTACTGTTACACATGAAAATGTATGTTTTTCGTTGTATCCACTCTCTTTAATTGTAAAGATTGATTTAGGTTAGGGCATGTCCTGTATATGAAGATAAGCACCGAGCTTCAGGTCTTGTTTTATAATAGGCGACAGAGTCCTTCATTTCTTGCGATAAGATGTTTTGCTTCCTAATGGGATTTCGACGAATTCTGGCTTTGACAGCATTAACAGCCTTTGTAGTTCTAACAGCACGCGGCCGCCCCGATCTTTTCTGATCTTGGACAGAAGAAGTGTTGTTGTATCTGTAGATAGTACGATATACGAACATACGGCTGATACCAAGCTTTTGAAGTGTCTGGAATATTCCATATTGTAATTTGATAATGAGCACGAAAAAATATGTGAAATGAAGCAAAATCGAAAGAAGTTTTTAAAATAACAAATTCAAAATAACTAAAAAGTTGAAAAAAAAAAGTTTTTATGTAACAGTATTTAAGGCCAGACTAGTGATATTGTTATTGATAAATAAAACAACCCAGTGTCCTTGGCTCTCGGGTGAGTACGTATTTTCTAGGCAAATTTGTTCCATCTTCGACCTCAACCTCAAATGCGAACCTATTAATCATAATTAAAAAAACCTGCACATCTATAATAACTTCAGAAATGTATGAATGGCTATTATTTTGCTTATACTTTAAAGGTATCACAGGGAATTATTATATTTCCAGGACAGTTGCATAAAGTTTGCATACTTAGAAGGCAAATGTGGTCAAATTGTGCACTTGCTATATGAAGCTGATGTGGTTGATGAAGATTCCTTACTGGAATGGTATGATGACCTGATGGAAAGCGAAAGTGTTGTACTAAAACAACCTACTTTAGTAAAATTCTTTGAATGGCTACAGCAAGCAAGTGAAGAGAGTGAAGAATCTGATTGAGATGTTTATTGTATATTATTATGTAAATAAAATTATGACAGAAGAATGCTATTATTATAAGAAGAATATTAATATCATAGTATTCTTTTTCCATGATAAAATAATATATTGATACAATTAAACTTGTGTTTCATTTAAATGGAGCTAACAAAACTGAAACTTACATGAATAAAGTCATATTTCTATTTATTTCACCTGGCAACACAATAATTTTACAGGATTAAAATGTTCCGGTTCCCCTGTCTCAAGATTATTGTATTGTTACGTGCGAGCAAGCGGGGATAAGCACTTGGAATTGGAAGAAAACATCAGTTTTTTTCCCTACTAAATGCTTATATTTACTTACTTCAGCCATACATGATTCTTCTCTGCAAGGTTGCCCCTTCACGCAAGCTAAAAATGCTCTGCCCCGACTAAGAGATGTCACACTTACAGTACCGTCACCCGATATCGTGTAGATCACCTGCTACTGCAGTGTTCACCTCACTAAACTCCACACCAAACTCATCACTGTCCTCTACTAAACTATTTTTCCAACTCTCGTATCGCACTTGTCGCTTTGCTGTCTCCAACTCCCTGGTAGGCGCGCCTTACGCCACTTATAATCCTGAAGGATTTTCAAGAACCCACAATTTTGATCTTCATTTCTTTTGTTCATCATATATCCCTTTCTAAAATGTATCTGTCCTTGTCTTTTTGAATCTTCTACATTTTTCAGAAACTTCTTAAACGCCGCACTATTAATTAGGTGAATTTTTCAAGTGGGCCTTCCGAGCCAAACCTTAAACGAAGTTAGCTTCGTCGTTCTAAATAGCGAAAAACACTCAAAGGAGGCTTGAGGCCGATTTTGACTAAAACCAAAGTAATGTCATTCAATTTTTGCCCAACCGATTTTGAAAAAATAAATACATCTGTACTATTATACCAAATCATAGTGTATCTTGTAAGGATCAGTATCTCCACAGAGTACATTGAATATATGGAGAGTATCTGTTAAGGAATGTCAAAAGAAAACCAAGGGAAGAGTTGTTTTAAAAAAAATATTCTATTTTCCGTATATTAATTATACATCAAATTGCACTTAGTGATTTGACCACACCTCATTTGAATGCAATCAATATTTACGCATTGACGTATTAAAAAATTACATGTTCATATTTCCATACCGCAAAAACTGAGGTAAGGTTTAATGAACATATCAAAAACAACCATTTCCCTTACCATATGACATTCAAAAGGTGGTTCAATTCCTGACAAGAGGGAATTGATTTTTCAAAAATCTAATAATACCACTTAATTAGTTTTTGTCCAAATCAGCTTCGGGACTCCTATCAGTGTTTTTCGCTCTCTCAGTTTATTAGGATTTGGTCCTGAAGGCTTTCTTGAAAAATTTATCTGTATACTATACAACTTATACCAAATTTTATGGAACCAATTTATAAACACTGCTTGGAAATTAATGTAAGTTTGTATTATAGTTTCAATAAATTCTTGAACTGAAATTATCATTATAAATATTGGAAACTAAGCCTGTGCTATGCTTGCTACATTTTAAATTTATATTTCCTCTTATAGTATCTCTTCATGTTCAATACTAAAAGTGCAAATGTATGAAACACTATTTTGGTAATAGCTCATTCCCAAACCCTTGAGTGAAGTACAAACAAATTTTAGTTTTAAAGATTATTTATTTAGAGAGTATTTAAGATATTTTCCAAAATAGCTGTTTTTTTTAATCTAGTAACATTTTCTTATCTAATAGTTGCATATTGTTGAAATTGCACGGTTGAGAAATTCCTGAACTTATTGATATCAAAGGATGTTGGTTCACAAGGTGAGTGCACTTTGATCTGCCTCATGTGTGTGTCCCTGCCATTTTGGTGATTGCTTAAAACTGCTATTTGTATCATGTAGGTTCTTATAGGTCTATCATGGATGTCCTTGATTGATATCATTTCCCAGCCTGTAATCAGTTTTTGTAAAGTTGCAACACTTATTTATATACTACAGTTCTATACTATATTCATGTATAACACAACTTTACAATAAGGTGATTCTATAAATGACTATTGTTAAGAGAAGGCAGGGGCTCAATAATGGAAGACGGGAAACCGGGATATGTGGTGCAAACTTGGGAGGTCTACGTCGCTGGACGTATCCAGCCCCTGTCCACTGCAGGGTGGACAGGGGCTGGCTGAAGAAGTAAAGAAAACATAAATATTGATACATTATTATAAGGAATACCAGATATTGTGAAGTGGGGAAGAAGATTAGGAATCAGGAAAGGTTTTCAGTTTCTGAAGGGTAGTTTTCAAATGCAACTAGGATTTAACACTAACTTTAAGACAGCTTGAAAAATAAAAATATATTTACCACTTGGTTCAATTAGTTCTATTACTTCAATTTCCTGCAAATCATTGAAATGTGTTCCAGCTCTTATAGATATTTTGCTTGGTGTATAACTTTCATCAAGTTTGTAATCAGTATAAATATAGATATGCGAGACCATTGTCTTCCTTTGAAACTGAATGTTGACTAGATGTGGAAGTTGTCCATCAGACTGCCAATAAGTATCCATACAGTCATCCCTTAACTGATCAATGCCAAAGCCTAAAACAATATATAAGTAAAAATAATTCTTTGTGGGACTAGACCTTAACAAGCAATGTGTAGGTTTTGTTTAGAATTGTTTGTAAATGTGAAATATCAAATATTTTAGGGGAGCATTATAATATGGTAAGTACCTATGATATGTTATAGTACAGGTCTTGAAAAAGCTACACCAAGTAAACAAAAACAGTAGGAAAACAAGCCCCAGTAGACTCTTCAAAAAGATTAAATGCTAGAATTATGTGGTGCAGTATAGTTATAGGGCGCATGTATTTATTATAAGTAAATTATGAGTGGCTATAAAAAAAATCCCAAAAACGACGAAGGCTAAGGCCTTCTAATAAAAAAAGTTCGGATCTGTTCATAATAAATAAATGTCCTGTATAACTATACCGCACCCAATAAATACGCCATATAACTATACCCCATCCGAATTGTGATTAGATCCCTAAATATATCTAGGTATATTATTTCATGCACCTGGTTTACAAGACGACAGACTCCAAATAGCATGATTACCGACTTCTCGGACAGTTCCTGACCTTTCACTTACAAGTGGATCCTTTTCTGTACTCATTTTATGTATTTATGACAGTTAATTATTGTCCAATATTAGGCAATATTTATGGGTATAAAAGCTGCAAAATAAAAGTTAATCCCTATCCTCCACTATAATAAAAATTTGTACTGTATTAAAATTTGCAAAAATCAACAAACAAAACAAACACTGACTGCAACGTTTTTGTGCTTTTTCGCCATATGCAGTGTTGCCAGATGACCATGTCAATAAACCCCAAATTTTTATCAAAAATCCCCAAATATAAGCTTTTTGAGAAAAAAACCCCCAAAACAGTTTTTACTTATTTTAAAGGAGAAATAAAAAAGCAAAACTACCGTCGTAGCGTAAACGTCACTAATGACGTCATCATTTTCGCTCACGGGGGGGGGGGGGGTAACAACGACCCGTGTCAATAGGTGGGTTAAATAACCGTTCCACTTGAGTTTAGGATTGTGATGCCAGCAAATAAGTGGAACGGGAAAAACCGCGGTTGTGAACGTAGTCGTTGTGAGTCTAACGGAAAGTAGCCTATAAGATACGACGCATACGAGTAGAGACGGCATAATAAATAAAATTAATGATGTAAATGAACGAACGAATGAATTGAATTATTAAAATGAACTATTCAATTGAAGTATGATTTACTAGTAGAGTATAATTCTAAGATAAAGTAATAATACCGTATTATAACTTAGATATAATAATTGTAGTGATGATAATTGTGTTTGTAGATGAATTATTAATACTTAAAATATCGCCAAATATTTCTGACAACAAAATATTTCCCCCCGAATGTCCCCCCAAAGAATCTTTACCCCCAAATCTCCCCCCAGACGTCAAAAAATCCCCGAATTTGCAGGAAATCCCCCCTATCTGCTAACACTGGCCATATGTTCAATATACTCTTTGGTCCTTTTTGTTCAATATCAATATCAAATATCAATTCACATTGATTTATAGATTTTTTATGTTTATGGTTTTGTAACTAGGCCTTTAAGCCAGGCCCGGTTGTATTGTAGACTTAGACCATTAAACCGATGCCAATCAAGGGAGTTTTTATGAAAACTCGAAAGGTCACATTTGGCTATACAAATACAGTTTTACATTTCTCACAAAAACTACTACACAAAAACTATCAATATCCTACAACTATTGTTCATTTTAAAAACAGTTGTATAAAATTTTCGTCCTAAGTATAAGTTAGACTTAGTAAATAAACCACGGAGAAATTAGCTTAGCAATTTTAAAACTTTTTCAATTTTCATTAATTTTAGTGAAATCAAAAACGTCCTTGTTGTTAATGAAATCTGTATTACTGTTTACAATGGTCCTGGATAAGTAATCCGCGTGCTCATTTCCATGTAGACCAATGTGAGAAGGAGTCCACTTATATATAGTTTTAATATTATTTTCAAAAATATTAAATCATGTCCTTTTGATTTCATAAATTATATAATTAACACTATTGCTCAGTTTACAATTATATAGTAAAGTAAGTAAATCGCCTACAAATGCTCATAGAGTCCGAGATAATCAACCAATGTGAAGAAATTTCTTTATGTTGTTATACACACTGGAGTGCAAATAGAACTGCTAAACATTCAGCTGTGAAAATACTAATAGCCGCTGGCAGTTTAATTCCATGTCCAATTTTCATATGAGGTATGTAAAAAGCACAAAATAGACATTGTTTCCCTTCTTCGAATATTGATTAATCTGTTCAAGTACACATCTAATTTGTGTATTACAACATATGACTGTGGGTACGTTGCAGGAGAGACTCTCAACGAACACGTTCACTTTTGTGATTTTTCCCGTTCCACTTGCTTGCAGGCGTTAAACTCACAAACTCTAATGGAACGGAATATGGAGCGTTGATGTCATTAACGATGAAATTCACAAGTTTAATTGGTTGATTTGAAAATCGCGCCTTTTTCAACGTCAATCGGTAGAGAGAATTAATGCTCTGAGGTCAACCCCCACTTCGACACAGCTCTTGACGTGGGTCCTTGCGAGCGCTGTGTGATCAAAAATAATAACGTCATTAGTGACCTTTTTACTATGACCATAATGACCGTGGTTGCCATGTTGGCAGACGGAGCTTTTTGGGCGTTGTCGGATACTGAAGGAACACGCCCTATATGATCTGTGCTTTTAATTTCACATTGATTTACTCCATGGAAGTAATAAGTACTACGTACAAGTACTTATTACTTCCATGATTTACTCTGACTTAAAGGCCTAATTGCCAAGTCATAAACATAAAAGAGATTTTACTTTTTTTTTAATATATGGTTTTAACGCCATTATATTGATTTTACCAATGTTTTTTTTCCTCTCTCAGCTGTGGGCGTAGGACCGGACCGCGGCGATAAGTGCCGTGCAGCTTATGTGAGGACTCTGGACTCTGGGCGTGTGTGAAGAGTCTTTACACACGCTGCGCGGGACCAACTATTCCGCTAAACCTAAGCCTGCGTCCGATACCTGGCGCTTGTGGGGAAGAACATGAGATGACGAGCGAAGTTATATAGATAGTTCAATCGCGCAACAAGGTTAGGGTCACCCCGGGATAGAGGCTGACCAACTTCATCGACAGAGTTAGCCCCGTCGCATCTCCACGATGTGCGGACCCCTGCGATGGAACCATGGGACGAGATTTTGCGCATACCTATGTCTCCGGAGGCCAATCTGACGACGGTGTTCGGGGAGCGCGTGCGCAGCTCTCTCCCTTCATCTCTCAGCGGCTTCCTTGCAGGAAATTACTGCCTCGCAAAAGCAAGATACCGCTGACCAGTGATCGTTGCTGTGGAGCATGGCCTCAACTAGTCCCCTCAGCGAATTGATCGGCCTTACGACGGCCTCGAACTCGAACCTCTGAGGTTGCCATGCAGCGCATTCGACCAGCGTGTGAAACACAGTGTCAAGCGCGCCACATTCGCGGCACTGAGGCGAATGCAGACACCTCACAATCCGATGCAGATATTTTTCGAAGCACCCGTGCCCGGTAAGTATCTGCGTCATCCTAAGGGTCAGAATCCCGCGTATCCGCGCGACTCATCCCAGTAGGTAGGGACGAACCGACTCTACTGTATCAGTGGCGGCCTCAGGAGATTTAAAATCTCTCTGCCAAGTTTGGATCCTTGTCGCGGTTTCCCGCGTCCTGATCGCCACCGATATTCATTAGTCAGATGAAAACTATTCATCCTTCAACAATATTAGTTGATGAAAAATTGTCATTCAATTCTTTACTGCTTTAAATAATTTAATGTTTATAGAAGTTTTTTATGTTACCTAATTACGCCAAAACCAATAGAATTCTTAGTCAAAATTAAAAAAGTACAACAATCTACTCTATTTTGCAACCAATAGTTGGTTGTAATTAAATGGTCCAAGTATGTGTAGCCATAAAATGCGTAAAAAAAGTAGTTCCCGCCATAAGTTAAACAATTAAATTAAAAGTGAGTACTGTTCGTCGTTATATTGATTATCATATTTAACTATATATAAGTAAATCAACGTCTAGTGTAAGATTGCCGGTAGAGGATTCAGGCTCTATGATACTAACTTGGGTAAGCCTACGTCCCAGTTCAAATAAGGGCCGCGTTTGGCCTGTCTACCTTTGTTTCAAAACTACAACCAGTCCTGAGTTAAGACATCTGTAATTATTTAGCTAATACTATAAACTAACTATAGACAGTGCAAAGCTTTAGATTTAAAGACTTATTCCTCAATTGGCTATTTTATAATTTGGTTTTGTAGTTTTTTACACATGGGAATGGGTTGACAAATTGCTATCGTAATTAGTGGTCAAATTGCGGGTGGCTTAATTTGACGATAGCATGTATTGCTTTCGATCTAATGGCACACGCGGGAACCGTCCCCTAGGAAGCTCCCAGAGGTCCACCAAATGTTAAGTTCAGTTCCGCTTTATGACCACAACTAACTTTATCTTTGAATATTTATGCAAAGTATGCAATAAAATATCTAATTTTCCTGTAGACTACAATTTTCCATTATATGTATAACGGAAAACGGGCATACCTCACATATATATGTAAGGTATGCCCACAATAAAAGAATAACTTGTTTGACTTGTTAATATAGGTACAAAGTGTGTGTTTATTTGCCGATTTTAAAAATAAACAAAAACTAACAGAGAAAATTCTAAAAGACCTTCATAACGCCCTTAATTTTAGGTCTACAAACATCTAGGTGGTTAGGTTGCAGCGTTCATTCGCGACGACCTGGCAGTTCTTGGTTACTAATGTAGTGGCCAAGAATTCTACTTGACCCGAGGCGTTGGGTGTTTCTCTTTGACTTTACCCAGTAACGGCAACTTTTCCAATATTAGCTCTTGGAGCATAGTGGGGGCTTCAGGGCCGGTCCGCCCTGGGCGGCGCTTTTTAGGGAGCGGAAAAATGTCAAAATAAATAATAAAAAAAATATTTGGACCTTTCATATTTTTATCGCCACTACAAATTCAAACCGATTGAAAAGAGCACGGAAATTTTCATTACTTATTCTATGACGAAATCAGGGAATCCCTTTTCTTTGAATGATATTTTGTAGCGACTGCTGGCAACACAAAAGAAAAAGAATTTTGAAAATCGGTTCAGTAGATCCAGAGATTAACTCCTACAACGTCACAAACATACAAACTTTACCTTTTTATAATATTAGTATTGATATATTATGCCTTAGATTGAAATATCTAAATAAAAGGGCGGCAAGATTGTCTTCCGCCCCGGGCGGCCGTCGCCCACGCTACGCCACTGACCTAATCAATGTGTATGAATTCTTGTCCCAGGTTCTATATCCTTCATTTCCTTCATAACCAATAATAATTCTTTTTTGAGCATTGTGGTGCAGCTTCTAGCGTTTGGCTTTATGAATGTGGGCATAGCACGTGCAACCTACGATTCTGAGGTGTTTGATCGTTGGTTTCTTCTGTATCATATCTCGTGAGGACATTTTCCTGGCACGCTTGTAGGTTCAGTAAGATTTAAAACCTAGACTGTCGCATAAACAGTCTCTGCCCATAATCCATCATTTTTTTTTTGTGTGCATGCATAGAAGCCCTCGCGGCGTATACCACTATCTTATTCTCATGCTCGACACTACCTGCTTGTTCTGGAGTGTGAGGCATTGCAAATCTTTGCTAACTGCCATTATCAGTTATGATATTTTTTAATTTAGTACTGACGAATATTCCATGAATACCAATCCACCATTAACACTTAACATTTATTTTACGACGTGATAATCTATAATATAATAAAATTCTAAAGGTGACGTGTCTGTATATTGAAGCTGTTAAAAAATAACTGGAATGGAATATATAAACGACGGAATATATAAACGACGGAAAACACGATGCAATTTTTTTTAGATTTCTTGTTTTTTGTCTATTTATCGGTTTGCCTGTTTGTTCGGGATTCCCGTAAAACTACTGATATCGATAAACAATAAAACGTAGCGCTGTTAAGTTTATACTTATCTGCACTACTTTTTATTTCAGGCCGAAATGGCCAGACTGTAAAAAAAATCGAAATCCAATGCGGTGTTTTCTATATATTATATAATAATTGTGAGATTTTAATAATCTCTTCGTCTTGGCCGCCGCGATTTGCCACGTAGTGCGTTTTTAGACTAAATAATATCATTCAATAGCTAAAATAGAATATGGATTAAAAATTATATAACAGAAAATGATAAACACGAACCAGCATATCACTTCATGGCAATGTCTGTAGTAGCCATTAAATCAACAGACCCTTAGCTTGGCTGCTCCTCCAGACTTCGTGACGTATCGTGATTTTATTACAGTATATATTAACTGTGTAGTATAATAAGTCCTGTAAGCTGTAAAATAGAAAATGTTAATAAAATCAGCCCATAAGAGTTCTCCTCCTAAAGTCGAGGTCTTCTCATATTTAAGGGAATCTGCCATGCTTGCCTAAAGCAGATCAGCAAGTTTCATACATCGGTGATCACGATGTGAGGTTTTACTACGACGCTGCCTTCATTGTCAGCGTAAGAGTTCTCCTGCGAAAGTCGAGGTCTTCTCATATTTAAGGGAATCTGTCATGCTTGCCTAAAGCAGATCAGCAAGTTTCATACATCGGTGATCACGATGTGAGGTTTTACTACGACGCTGCCTTCATTGTCAGCGTGTGGTACCTAATTGTAAAATGTAAAAATATACACATGTTTAAGTTGTGTACATTCCCCTCTATGCTTTGCTTAAGATTCGTCATAAAACACGCCATAAACACAGTGTAACTGTTCTGGTTTCTAACTTAATATCGTAGTTATCAATAGATAACCAACATAATAATGGGTTATACAACAACATATTTGCTCATTGTATAGTCATTCATGATGTTCAGTTAAATGATTTTGTTTTCTACTGTTAGGTGAGAACTGAGTTATAGGAAACATAACACATTATAATCAATAATCGCAATTTTCTGATATTAAAAGATTTCTGGTAGTTATGAAGAAGGTTTGCAGCTTTAATTCAAAAAAATATAAGTTGACCTCTCAGAATTTATTTTGACATTTGCCGTCATCAGTGAGCTTTTTTGATATAGAAATTATGTTTTTGATATTTTAAAATCTAGGCAGACAGTCGTCCTAAACGTATTGCCTTTTTTTAAAGAAATCATGGTGATAGGCAAGAAGCAATTAGCACAGTTATCGGGATTTACCGGCACCATATTGTGTTATGGTGTAGCTACTTTTATCGGGATGGTGTACCTCACAGATTGGAGGGTGATCGTAGACTACATCCCATTTTATAATACAAAATTTAGTAACGAAAAGAAACCTGAATAATGTAATATAATACATATCATACAAATTGACTATGCCACTGAAATAGTAAAAAACCGATCATAATAGCAATGGCTAGTTATACAAATTAACGAATGGCACGGCTTGGCACGCGTCCAAAATAATGCTTTAGAAGACTGAGAATAATGGAATTAAAATAATGACTGGTTTACAAGATCAGGTGTGCTCGGATTTGTATTAATATAATGTGTCAACTGGCTTGGGCGCAGCCGGCGCACGCGCAGCTGCCGTAGGCCCTCCCTGTACCTCCCGGTGACGTGCGCCCTCTGAACAAACAAAACCTCTTGCATATTTATACTTTTGTGTTTGTGCATTTAGTCAGACAATAAAATGAAATACCTGAACATTCTGGTTTAAAAAATTTGATTGTCTATTTTATTCAAATATGTAATGTATCCGATTATCTGTATACTACAAAGTTACAAAGCGTTTAGCAGCTAGATTAACAAAAATATCAATCAATAAACGTCCCACTGCTCGGCACAGGACTCCATATTAGGTACATGAGGTAAAGATATTTTGCTGGGAGTTGTTGCGCTGCTCATTCTCATTTAAAAGTAACTAAAATTGCTTTGGGAGCGTTGGTAGACTATGATTTTCAATTAGTAATCTGTAAGATTCCATTTTGAAATAAATGTGTAGATATATTCATTTTGATATTATCGAAGAACGGAGTTCGTATTTGCTCAAGGCGGCTTAGCGGAATTAATACATTGGTAGTCGATGTTCAGGTTTCTTGCGTATTCTGAATATCTCAATCGCCTATCACATAGATTCGTTTGATTCGGTGAACATAATTATGTATGTGACGTATTTTTCATTCTAAACTGTATGGAGGCGAAGTCATTACTTTGCATGCAAACGAACCCTGTAAATTAGGCGGACTGAGATGAATGATGCAAACTTGATGAGGTCAGCAATTAACTCCGACTGGCTGAAGAAGAAGGAAGCAATGTGCTAACAAACTTTGAATAAATCAGTGCTTTTCAAGCTTTTTGAATACGCGACTCTTTTACAGGTTGAAAATTTTTAGTGACCCCCTTGGGTCATAGACGCACAAAAAGTTGGTAATTTAAAAGACTATGTTTACGTTTTCTCTCTATTTTGTTATTCATATTCATTATTAGGGTCTTATACTCTGCAAAAAGCTGCTGAGCTTAGAAAGTACCTAACTATGAGGTAGAAATTTTAATTGCCTTTTCCCTTATGCCGGCGATCCCCAGAGCAAGGCTCTGCGACCCTAGGGGTAGCGACCCACACATTTGAAAAACACTGGAATAGATCAAAACGCTACAAATAAGTGTATGTCCGAATCGAACTCTCATATTGAGGATCATATAAAAATCTTCTCTAAATTAAGTCTTTCTTTGCAATATCTATAGTATTATAAAAATGCCGTTTCTGTACATCGAGCTATTAAAAAAATCACATTTATTGTATGTTTGTTCCGGATTCACATAAAAACTAATGGGCTGACTTCAATGATCGATAATAAATGCTTGGACTTAAATTCTACGATACTTTTTATCCCGGGAATCCCATGCTAATTTTCTTGGGAATGATTGAAAGTGGCCTGACTGATATTTTTTTTTATTCCAGTGCGGTTTTTTCGCTGATCGATAACAATTTTGATGGAATAAAAATGTGTGATTTTTATCCCGGGAATCCCTCGACAGTTCTCCCGGTAGGGCTTTGTAGTTTTTTGGGTGCATAAAAATTAGCTTATTTCGTAACAGTTTTCACTAAAACGATAGTTTACATTCTTTTGTAAATGCTGAGGAGTACCGCAGCATTTACAAAAGAGCCGGTAGGAATACCTTGTATTGTGTCCAGGAAACCCCGAGGCATTTTGCCGGGAAATAGTTGAAATTAGTTACATTACATAAATATTAATTGATTTCGATACGGTATCACTAGAATGATAGCTTAAGTCCTTTTTCAAGTGATGCAATACATATTTCATGTTCCGAGAATCGCGCCGTAATTTTCCCGGGAGTGTTTTAAAGTGGGTAGTGTACATAAAAATTAGCTGATTCAGATCGGATTGATACTAGACCATTATGTGTACTTCTTTTGCGCGCGTGTACGTGTGCGGTGTAAATAATTTTAATATGTAGTTATTAATTTGAAAGTGTGCAATTGTAAACGATACATTATTCCTTCTGTAATTTTGATTAGAATATAACCAAATCTTAAATTGGTTATGTTTTTCTTTCATATCAATATATTCTGATCATTAAAAGCACACGATGGAACCTAAAGCACGCTTATTACGTCCTGACAAACTCGACCAATCTGTCCGACGGCTGATGTAAATTACCAGCATTGGAAGGTAACTCTTTCAAACTATATTGACGAAAATGCTTCCAAACTTTCTAAACATGTCAAATTATAAGTAGTAATCAATAATATATCTGCTAAATTATATGCAGATATACGGGGTACTAAATATTACTCCTCCGCAATAAAAATGTTGGTTAAACTCTATTTAAGGCCAAAGAATGAAGTCACAGAACAGAAACAGAAACATGGACAAACTGTCGTTGAGTATACGTTGCAACAACTGGTACACAACTGCAGCTTTAGTGCATTTCATGCGAAATAGCATAAAAAAGAATATATAAGAGATGCTCTACCAGCTGGTCTGTTTTCTCAAGAAATTCAACAGCGGTTAATAGAAAACCTTCGAATAACTTTAGAGGAAGGAACAAATCAAGCGGTGTCCCTTGAAATGGTGAAAAATTACTCCACAGATTTTAGTACTAAACCTTCATTGGAGTTCCATTACATAGACAATGAAATGGAAAAATCCACAAACTTAGCTGCGTCTAAATCTCGCACACCATGTTTTTTTTTGCGGTGGCAATGTTAATCAAAGTGTTAAATGTACAGCTTTCGATTACTTTGTCAAAACTGTGGCAAGAAAGCTTATTTTGCTAAGGTCTGTATGAGTGAGAGCTGTGTAATCGAGTCTACGAGCAACTCTATGGCCGAAATAGGACGTCAAAAACTTGGAGCTATTCTAGCTCCTGCTAATTTACGGAAAGCTACAATTTCCGTATTCATTAATAATTATTAAGCTAATACTCTCATTGATAGCGGGAGCTCTACTAGCTTTATTGATTGATTTTGCTAATTTGTTACACTTGAAATGCTATCCTTATAAATCAAATGTAACATTCGCTATTAAAAATAACATGTCTTCCGTAAACGGAGTATAGCTGTGTAAATCTCCAAATAGACAAACACAATTATAACAAAAAATCGCTATTCGTAGTGGACTTTCTTTGCGCACATATTATTATTGGATTTGACAGCTTAGGTTGTCACTCAGCTCTTGAATTTAACTTCGGGTTCATATGCAACGTTATGGCGGCGCCGGTACCTGAAGTTTCGTTATTCACTAATCTCACAAGTGGCATAAATAGTCTAGTCGAGAAGTTTATTTTCTGCGAATAATAGTTACCAGTCTCTTAAAAATATGGTTGGTGGCTCATTCGATCCGGAATAGCATCTAGAAAAAGCAGTTTTTTGAATTTTTTCTCCCAATAAATATTACAATTATTATTAACAAAAAAGTGAAAAAAAATAGCCGTTCAGCTTTTTGGGAAAATCTCAAAAAGTATGAGAGATATCTAAAATATTATAAAAGTTTCTGAAAGAGCAGGAAATTTTAGTACAAAACTTCTCGACTCCCGAAATCGCAGCACCAATATTTATAATTTTTATCTAACATTGAAAATCGGGTTCCGCGCGGCAGTTTCAACATGCGCGCGCCGCTACTTTAATGAACGCAAGTTTGAAATAAAAAAAAATTGCAATAAAATATTAATTTAAAATTTTGAAAAAAATCAGGTATTATCTTAAAACTTCAAAGAAAATGATCGCGCGAGAGTAAAAGTTTTATCATCATTATTTATAAATTTATTGAATTGTTAAGTAACCATTTTTTCGTGGGTCTCTGTTGTTATAAAAGGCAATATAAAAGTTGACAAAAAATTTCAATAAATTTTTCCTCTCGTGGAGCCCTTCTTATCAACTTACTCGACAAGATTGCGTGAGAAAATTTTATAAATTTGTTTATTTCATTAATTATTAATTTTTAAATGAACAAAATAATTTTGTAAAAATATTTAATTAAGCCATTTGTTTATAAACAGTTTATAAACAGTTTATAAACAAATGGCATGAAAAAATTTAAATGAAAATTATATGATGCCTAACATCGAGATGAAAGCAGCAATTGGTTATAATAAAAAAAAACAACATTGTTATTCAAGTTTGTAATTATTTCGTTCAATTAATAATTAATGAAATAAACAAATTTATAAAAAAATTCTCACGCAATCTTGTCGAGTAAGTTGATAAGAAGGGCTCCACGAGAGGAAAAATTTATTGAAAATTTTTGTCAACTTTTATATTGCCTTTTATAACAACAGAGACCCACGAAAAAATGGTTAATTAACAATTCAATAAATTTATAAATAATGATGATAAAACTTTTACTCTCGTGGGATCATTTTCTTTGAAGTTTTAAGATAATACCTGAATTTTTTCAAATTTTTAAATTAATATTTAATTGTAATTTTTTTTAATTTAAAACTTGCGTTCATTAAAGTAGCGGCGTGCGCATGTCGAATCTGCCGTGCGGAACCCGATTTTCAACGTTAGATAAAAAATATACATATTGGTGCTACGATTTCGGGAGTCGAGAAGTTTTTTACTAAAATTTCCTGCTTTTTCAGAAACATTTATAATATTTTAGATATCTCTCATACTTTTTGAGATTTTTCCAAAAAGCTGAACGGCTATTTTTTTTTCACTTTTTTGTTAATAACAATTGTAATATTTATTGGGATAAAAAATCCAAAAAACTGCTTTTTCTAGATGCTATTCCAGATCGAATGAGCCATCAACCATATTTTTAAGAGACTGGTAACTATTATTCGCAGAAAATAAACTTCTCAACTAGACTAAAATCCATCTATTGCATTTAAATCTAGAAAACACTCTGAGTTTGATGCTCTCGTACGTTCATTCGAGAAGAAATTGACAAACTTCTAAGAGGTGGTGGAGTCATTGAACTGATCCATAGAATACACGAAAATAGCGATAAATATTACCAAAATAATTAACTATTAGTTTATTGTTATAAACAACATGTATTTCATTGTATTACTTCAAATCAGGTTGGCTTCCACTCAGCTCTATGTTGTGCTGGGTAGTTGTGTAGACTATATGGACATAGTTTATTTTTTATTATGTAAAAAATGAAATGAAATTTTTATTTAAGTAAAATAAAGCTAATATAGCCGCGAGGCAAACTAGTGTTTTATAAAGTATTTTAGTAATCTTTATATTTTACGAATAAGCATGTCTTGTTATTTTAGTCTTCTTTTAGTTTTTCGTGCAATCGTTTTTGAAAAAGATTTTCTTATTTCTTTCTTTTTTTTAAATAATTTGCAGTTATTTTTCATAGTTTTATTATTGTGTCACAAATAAAATACCTAAGAGTGATAAAATATCGTGATTAATCATGGTTATTTCTCCAATATTAACATAAGCATGGCCAAATGGATTGTCTAAATGTGTTTTTTTGCTTAGGTATTAAACAGTTGTTCAATAACGAACGTTACGAATCGTATATGCTGGTTCAACTAGTTTTACGGACGTTTTCAATAAGCTATTTATCCGTCATTTAAGTTACTAAAGATAAACAAATCTATCCTTTTGTCCTTACTAGCTTTTCAATAACCTATCCACGGATAGCATTTCCTATCGAAACCAGAATAGGTATTCATTATCTCCAAATAAATATTTTGAAAAACGCGTACTATAAATTAGGCCCGGTTGTTTTTATTGTAGGGGCTGAAGGGACCCATGCTTGTTATAGGACTGCGGAGGGGAATGAGGTGAGGAGTAGACTGCGTTCCAATACAGCCCGTGCTCACCTACCGGCCCTACGGTCTACGCCACGGTGTTTATGACACTTATCTGTTGGCCGCTCGCCAAGCGGCTGTGCAGTGCAGTGCCTATCACGTGACCGGAAAATTGTAAACAAATAGTACGAGAACTTTTCACATAACTTTTGGTTGTCAAACAGTGTTGTACCCTGTTGTACGATTATTATTTTTGCTTAGTGTTGTCAATTAGTGATACAAAATGGATTTGTCTTGTGGAGAGAATATGCAGAATTCAGGAAATAGTGGGAGTGGAAGAGCCATAGACACGTGTATAGCTGGAGCAGACCGTGCGTTAGATCGCGACCCACGTCTGCTGCTCAACCTCCTTACTCTTGAGAGATCTCATGCCTTACACACGGACTATTTTCAAAATGTACAAATAGACATCCAGCCCTTCATGCGGAAAGTGGTCACGACTTGGATGTTAGAGGTGAGCTGTTAACTATAATATTACTGTTGATTCGATAAAGATATTAAATCTTTATCGGGTTAATAAAAAAATTGACGAATGTTGATAATGGTCGTATATATTTTTTTTACATGAGGGTATCTTGTAATAACAGGCTGATTGATTAGCAGGGTAAATTACCTTTTTAATGCCATTGTCATAATAGTCAACAGTTTATTTATATATATTTTTATTGTATTATTATCTAGATATGTGTAAATAATTACTTTTTTAAAATAATTGTTTGTTTATGTTGCTTAATTTAACACGTTTTATACTACCTTTTATCTAAATTTAAATCATGTGTACCGGGCTCGAATTGATACTGATATATGATTATGAGATTTATTTCTTTTTAGAAAATATTATTTAAACATTAGACCGCATTAAAAATTCTGAATTATGTAATAATTATTACCAACAGGAAAAAGGACAATATTCTAAAATCCGTAGAAATTGCGCAGGAATTCGCATTTGTCGGGTGCGTTAATAACCACAACTATTATAACCGATGATGACTTGGGTTTGATCATTTTAATTTGGGGGATATGTGCGATTTCTAGATTATTATCACTGTCACTCAACGAATGAACCAAAATTAAACATATCTTTACCAGAATTAAAATGTCGCATTACTTAGTTGGTATCTTATACTAGAGAAAGTTGTTATTTACCTTAAATACATATTATTCATGTTTAATACTCGACTAGGCGGCAGATAACCATGGCAGACAACGTATGAGATGTAAGGGAAGTTATATGTTAGGTATGAGAGTGAATCAAAAAGTTCTTAAAATCAATATTAAAAAATGCATTTTTTTAATTTTTTACATAATCTCCCAATGCTCATCTCATCATCTCTTCAATGCAATGCATTTAGAATAACGTGTTTCAAACTTCCTTATTCTTTGCCAGAAAAAATGTTTTCCTTGAGTATTCGAAAAACCCCTCTTCGGCCGCCATAACCGCGTTATTATCGTGAAATTTAGTTCCACGAATTTCCTCTTTTAATTTTGCGAATAAGTGAAAGTCATTTGGGGATAAATCCGGAGAATATGGCGGGTGGTCAAGGAGATTGAAGTCAGCACAGCGGATAGCGTTGAGCGCAACTGTCGATCGATGAGCGGGAGCATTATCATGAAGAAACAACACGCCCAACGACACTTTTCCACGACGTTTTACTTTAATCGCTTCCAGCACTTTCGGAATTAAATTTGCAGAAATATCTAAACGTAGCTTTTTGTCTTCGTCGGTTAACATCTTGCCGATACTTTTTTGAACTCCAGTGAATCAATTAAAATGGATTGGATGCTACCAAAAGATATCTTTAGGATCTCAGCTATTTATTTTATAGTTATTTTCTGTCTTCCCAAACCAGATTCTCAACTTTTTGACTTTTTCTTCCGTAACGGAGGTTGAAGGCCACCCAGAACGTGCGTTATCTTTACAGCTTGATCGAACTCATTTAAATTCAGCCATCCAGTACTCAAGCGTAGAATATGGTACAGCATCATCCCCTAACGTCTGCTGAATCACCGATTTTTTTTCTTTCGTAAACATTTTTTCAAGCTGAGATATTTTCTTACCGCACGTAACTCACTTTTATCCATAATGTTGCGTTTTAAGCAACTCTGCTCAAAACAATTTATAGCGTCCGAACGAACTAATAAAAACAAGTAACAGTTGGCATAAATATGATGTGATTGACACTCTTTAATTTGAATATCGAACTTCTCCCAAAACGATTTTATATATGTGCACTTCTAAGAACTTTTTGATTCACCTATAATACACGTTAGATCTAATACTATCCAACATAATTAATTAATTTAATATTTACGTGTAATATAATCTAATACAATCTGGGTACTCAATTGTTTATATAGAGGACACACCCACACGTAAATAAATAAATTAAAAAGTACAATATAAACTTGACTAATCTTATGCTGGTGTGCACCGACATTTAACCAGCGGTTAAAATAAAATAATCACTGTTTATGCATACATTTTCAGCGATTATTTTATTTTAACCATCGGTTAAAAGTCGGTGCACACCAGCCTAAATATACCAGACTCTTCTGAATCAGTTTATAAGAGACAATTCTAGCCTGATGTAATTGTTCTTAAATCTAAGTAAAATAATATGTTTCAGATTCGACGCACGACTAGAGTTTACTCTTAAGTACGATTGTATTTCAGTATGCAGTGATGGATTTTATTTTAAATCTTATTTCACACTACACTAAAGTTCAAAAATGTATAATGATTACAAGGGCGGTTATAAGATGTTCTAATTTTAAAACACCTTATCTTGCACTGACAAATAATTTAGATCTTATCTCATTGCATTAAAATTCGAAATGGTATAACTAAAAAAATTAACGCTTTTGAGTTGAGGCTTGTATTGCTTCTTTCCTCATAAAATCTTCATAACGGGAGCCTTATATTAAAATAGATTCGTAGGGAGTAAACTCAAGTACGTATGACGTTTCTCACATTTATCGTAAATAGAGATGTGTGCTTACATGTCCCGCGTTACGCACTTACGAAACGTACCAAACTATGACCCCACCGCTTTAATATGACGTAACTCTGTGGGAGCATCACCCAAAGAATATTTCTGTACGAGGTCGGCAATATCAAATATAATCTTAAATTCGATGACTCAATGGCATTACGCTCCTGTGGAAAAATTAATTAAGAACTTCTTACATTACATTACATCCAAAGAGACGCGTCTACGTGAACAAAAATTTAGGTGATAAATCATTTCTATCCATTCAAACCAGAGACAAATCCTCTATTCGTTACGTACCTAGTTAAAAATTTAATGTCAACAAATGAATTTAGTTAAAAATATTTCGAGTAAGTATACCTAATTGGATGCCGTAAATATAACAAACGAAAAATTATAAACCATTTTAATAAATATGCGCCGAAATAATTAGTAAAAGTTTTTGTAATTAAATAAAAATAAACTTGAAAATAAAATTCTTATAAACTTTTCATGAGTACGTTAATCCATACGCACACGCGTGATTGCATATATGTGGGTCTATAGTTAATTTAAGTAGTGTAGGTACATCATTAGAAAACTGAATATATAATTATTTATTTAATTAATTAAACTAAATATAAAGATAAATAAATAAATAAATTATTTATTATTCACAACATTTCAATGAAAAGCAAACTATTATATATGTTGGTATAATTAATTCTTGAATTAGTTTAAGTATTGATGTACTTGATTTCTCCGTCAATTATTATGAACCGATTTTCAAAAATTTTCTTTTAATCGAAAGGGGATACTCCTTTGCCAATTTGTTTTGAATATTTGCAAATTTATTGTTTTTTTTTATGTTTGGTGTGCAATAAAGTGTTATCTATCTAACTATTAAAAAGATTACATGACGAATTCGAAAAAAACGAATTTAAAACATTTTTTTTGTAATTATTATTGTTTTACAAATATGTATATAAGGTGCTGTTGTGTCAGTGAACTTATTAACGCAAACCAAACTTTATCTTTTGTCCCAGGTTTGTGAAGAGCAGCAATGTGAGGAACAGGTGTTTCCCCTGGCAGTGAGCTACATGGACCGGTTTTTGGCACAACGAGCTATTTCGCGGCAGCAACTACAGCTGCTTGCCGTCACTGCATTACTGCTGGCATCCAAATTCCGCCAATGTCACCCACTCTCAGTGGACTTGCTCTGCGCGTATACGGATAATTCAGTCTATCCGCATGAAGTCAGGGTTAGCTTGTTTGTATATCTTTTATAAATCTATTACGTCGTTAATAAATTGCTCTTTTTTGCTACCATAAATAATAACAGCAGCTTATAAATGTTTCATAGCACGGCTCTGACTTCCCAGTTTCAAGTGAACAGATGGTATACCCGGCAAGTTGTGGAGAGGTGGATATCACAAACTTGTTAATTGGTGTACAGGTTTCCTTACGATGTTTAGCTTTATCACCTATTCACTGCTACGATGAAATCTGGCAGTATTAGTAGTAGAGCGCGTAAGATCTGGTATATTTGAAACGTCACCTCCGATGGATATTTTAAATGTTAATATATCTAAAAGTCCACATAATCTTAAAGCTTTTACTAAGTACACTTCGACTAAATATAGATATCGGGTTTTGTTTCCTGCTACAAATATTGCCGTCATCGGTCACCGATCCTCGAAGTAAAAGGTCAAGTGTTCACGCCAACGCAGGTAGCATACATCCTGTGGTGACCACAACTTATTTAAACATGTCCTGATTTAATTGTATATGAATTGATTAACCGAGTCAAATGTCACTCTTCCACCCTAAAGATTCACTGCTTCCTTACGACACATGCTGGCTTCCGGCAATTACTCCTTCCTCGAGACGTTCATGAGGGCAACCGAGACAATTTCGTTGCCCTTTTGTAAGTTACTGCCTGTGACGAAGTGTGTCACAGAATTGGTTACTCACATGCTTCCGACGGATATGTGGGACAGGAGACAGTATGGTGTCAAATAGATATAATTAAGTCTGATTTAAGAGTAGCGCTATTGTTACTATAGAAGTATTACTATACATTATACTAAATAAAGCAGAGGGAGACTGTAGTTTGAAATGAGAAAGCTTTATCTTATTTCTATAAGCTGATTTCCTCCTTTGCACAATATTGTAATAAAAAATAAGAATTATGTTTTTGTAGATGAGTGAGTAAATGCATGTGCGTGTGCATGTATCCATATCGTTATGTAAAATTTTGGGTAATTAAAGACTATCTAGTGGTAATTTGTACCTATAACTAAAATTATTTGACTATAACTCATGGTAAAAACTGCACTTGTACTGAACAATTACGCTTTTTATTGTTCTGATACAGTCTAAATGTATAAAAGGTTATATAGTGCAGGAGTTTCTACTAAATGTTATAAAATATATTCCCACACACTGTGGCAATGATGATAACAAAATTGTAATAATTGTTATAGCACCCTCATGGGCAGGTGTGATCTACGCTTTCGGGTCAATTGTAATTGCGCTATGTGCACATAATCATTGACTTTGTCACGTTATTCACACGCCTCGACTATTATTATAGCTATATTTAATTTGTAGGAAAAATATTTTGATTCAAATATACCAATAAGTAACAAACTAATATTATGAATTGATTAGGTACTTACTCTTTATAAGAAAGAAATTACATTTTTCGGTATATATTAAAAAGCGTGAGAAACAACGCATCATTCCTTCATAGCAAGCACCATGTGGTATCGTATACACGAATACTTGGTGTTTCCTTGCTATTAATTCGGCCGATGATCGCGATACGTATGCACTACGCATTCCTAATTATGTGTCATATGGTGAGGTGTTTTGTTCATATTCCCATGACCCTCCTTCAAATTACTTCTCATAATATAATATTCATTTATTCGACAATGCTTCGGTCTATCTTAATTTAATTTTATTGGAGGAATTCAGCAGACAGGCAGACGGCCCACTTGATGGAAAGCGGTTACCATCGCCTATGGACATTTGCAACATGAAAGGTGCTACAAATGCGCTGCTGCTCTCTTAAGGGAGACTGGAACCTGGTCACTAATGCCGAAACACAACTCAAGGTAATTATGGTGACATACTTTAGACCATTGGTGGTAGCCATCCAGTCGGGCAAATGGCCTACCACTGCTCGCGGAAAGTTGTAATTTATCTCTAACTGTCCCAGTTACTGAAACTACCAAGTTTCTTGATAATTGGTTCATTCAACTACGTTACACACTTCGTAAATTGGATGCTGATAAGCAATAATGTGTCAACCCACAAAAAGTCAAATTCAAAGGTTTTGATATATTTTTATAATGCATCACGTATTTAACATTCTACAAAAGTGTTTCAAGTCATCTAAAACATAAAAGTACGTAAAAAATGGATTTATATCATAAAACAAATCGTAAATCACGTATACAATATTTATCAATAATCCTTTAGGTTCCTTAACATCGTCGAAATTCAAAATAGTGGCATTTGTCTTCACGAAAAATATGTTATGAGGCTTGACACAGTGTTGCTAAATGTCAGTCAGCGTTTTCGCGCCGCACCAAACAACGAGCTCTTTTTAAATAATGAAAATCTAAAGTTATATCTTAATCTTAAGTACTAAATTACTTGAATAAACCCATGTTTTAGTGAACTATAAGCAATCCATTTTGGTTGGTATTGTTATATTAAGATTTTCATGAGTAATTCCTTTATAGGTGATGTTGCCGGTTTGAATTAGACAAAGGATCATAAATTAAATAATTGTGTAGGTATATGTCAACTTAAAAGTTCTTTTTATGCTAAAATAATATAATTTGGTCGGATTAGATTGATTTACTATAACTTTTGGTCACAAATAAATACGATAAATCAAATAACTCATTATTGCTAAACACAACACAGTACGAAATGTCGTACTATACAGCATATCACATTGTTGCTAAACAATGAAAGGGCATTTAACGAAGCTTACAGTACAGTTTAAAGTGCTTGACATATTATTACTGAATGTTGGTTAGCTTTTTATGAGAGATAGTTTATATGTTAAGTATCTTGATATTGTATTGAAAAACCCTTTCTTATTCGTAGATCTGATAATCCCAATCAAGAAGTGTATTTCTATTTTGTTTATATCATCAGATGCAATCAACCTTTTATTCTTGTCTATTGATGAAAGCAGACTGCTGTTTGTAAACGATGAACTAAATAATAATAAGGACCAAACCGAAATAGTTACAGATTTTTACAGAGAACAAATTTCCAAAGTCAATGAAGAAGATAAAAATGAACCACTTGAGATATTAGCTGATAAAAATTATGAAAATTGTACAAATGCAATTGATGATAAGAATATGAGTGAAAATATTTCTAGTCCTATTGAAGAAAGTCACCCTCGCCCAACTATTGATGAAGAACATGTAGGAGCCACTGTTAATTTTATAAATTCTACTAATGAGAACAATTGTATCAACACTGAAGACCCTGATTATATACCCGAAATCAACGACGATGATTCTGAACAGCCGTCATCATCATACAATTGCAGACCTAAAAAAGGACGCAAGACAAAATTTGTCGAGCAGAACAGCAGCATAAGAAAAAAGAAAGCAAATAACAATGATGATTACTATAGTGCGAAAGGAAAAAAAGGTTTGTGCGAAGGAGTTTAACAGTAGCGATGTCCATTGAAGTACAAAGAAAATATCTATAGATCAACGTAAAAAGGAATTTGAAAAATTCCGGAGTTCTTCTTCTTATGAAGCTAGGTGCGCGATATTACAGGGTAGCGTTATTGAAATGAAAAAAAGATCCTATTCTATACATTCCAAGCGAGCTTGTAGTAGAAAATAAAAATGTAGTACTCTAGTCTTTAAAAAAGCTTTTTTAATTACTCTTGGCATTAGTCAATCAAGAATTGATGTAGCCATTAACAGATTTAGAGAGCAGGCGCCTATTGATGATAAAAGGGGTGTTAAATCTGGAGGCAGAAATGCTTTCGATGAAGAATAATTGCTGCAAATAAAGCAATTTATAGAAAGTTTACCCAAGTACCTCATTTCTGTAGACATAGCATATCAGCTACATTTATGGCTCCAAATTTGAACTTTTCCATCATTGATCATCTTTACAAAGAAAAATATGAGGATTATGTAAGTTTTTCTAGATTTACGCTTTCTTTCTACAAAGACTTTAATCTTAGATTTAAAAAGCCACAAAAAGATACGTGCTTACGTTGTGACTTATACAAAGCAAACAAAACCATTGCCACCTGTGAACAATTATCTTCATTAGAAACAGAACATAAAGCTCATTTGGATCATGCCTACAAATTAAGAGACAAAATGAAAAAGGTCTTGCTGCTGCTAAAATAAATGATTCAATAGAAACGCTGGCTTTTGACCTAGAAAAGACCCACTGTTTACCACGATTACCGACAAGTGTAGTTTATTATAAGCGCCAACTGAACCTTCATAACTTAGGCATACATTGCGGATCTGACGGAAAGGGATAATTTCATATTTGGTTAGAGCACAAAGCAGGACGTGGCACCAGAGGTGGAATCTTGTTTAAAAAACATTATTAGCGCGCATTTAAAACCTGACGTAACTCAGCTGATACTTTGGGCTGAATCATGTGGCGGACAAAATAGAAGCATCAAAATGATGCTGATGATTTTACATAGCCATGCAACCCTACAAAAAATAACTATTAGATTCCTTCAGCCGGGACATACTTATCTTCCGAATAACTCGGAATTGGGAAACGTAGAATGTGCTTTGAAATCACAGATACGTTTATATACTGCAGAAGATTATATTTCTGCTATGCAGAATTACCGCCGCAACAACAAGTTACTAGGCTTTAAAAAGATGATTTTAAATCTTAACACCTTTACAAAATATCATTACAAATCGAAAATGTGATGAAAATAAACAAAAGATATCTTGGCTTTCAACTTTTGAAATAGAATAACACCGTGATGAACCATTAAAACTTTTCATGAAATCAAAACTTGAGGAGGAACCTCAGGTGATTGATATATCAGTAGGTGGAAAAGGTCGGAAACAGAAGTCGAATTTCGCTATAGACCTTCCTATCCTATATCCGACTGGTCGTGGTTACTTAAAACAATTTGCCAAACTATATAAGTGATAACATGCATTTATCAATATTCATTTATGCTCCTCAACATGCATTCATTGTCATTAAATCCTGGTAATGGCATTTAGCAAAACAGTGTTATGTTCCTTAATTTAATGTTTCGAATAGTACAGTGTGTTCCATATTTTGCAATATGCAATTACCTCATTTTTTTGGAAGAATATACTACCTTGTTGTCTTTTTGTAATAGTAATATATTTCTAATCCATTATTCTTTTTATTAAACAAAGAAAAGAATAGTAGGCACATATTTTTTCAAGCAAACTTTTTAAAAATTGGTTTAAAATCTTAAGACGCCATTTTCTCAAAACTATGTTTATGAGGGTTAACACATTATTGCTTATCACCATCCAATTATTCTACGAAAATATTATCTTTTCCTGAAAATAAAAAAAAACGATTCGATGTTCATCCCTTTTAAAGTTTGATATGTATAATTCAAATGTATACCGTTCGATATTAAATTACTAGTCTGTGAAGAAAGAATAAACAATGAAAGTATGCATAAGAAACGTAATCATATAATATTTGACCGACTTCTTTCTACAGCATATTGAAGTAGGTGCGAAGTAAAACATAAAAATTACTATATTTAGCAAAGTTGTTGTTGTTTTTTATGTTTACTTGGCACCGGCTTGAATATATTGTTGAAAAAAATAAAAACTTCGTTTAAAAAAACAGACTTCAAAAACTAAAAAGCTAAAATGTATAAAATAACTTATTTCTAAAGCTATTATTATTAATATATCTTATCTAAAACATCTTAAACTCGGTGCTTAGTAATTTTCAAAATATTATAGTAATTTTTATGATTTACTTTGCACCAACTTCAAGATATTTTAGATAATATAAATTAATAATAATAGCTTTAGAAATAAGTTATTTTATACATTTTAGTTTTTTAGTTTTTGAAGTCGGTTTTTTTAAACGAAGTTTTTATTTTTTATTTGTTACTTTTTAGTGTCTAGCTATGTATGGGTGGACTAACGAATGGTGCCGCGCTTCTTAAAAAATATAGGTCCCAAGAAACGAGAACAAAAAAATGTTCGTAAAATGAAAACTACTGGGCCAAACTATGTAAAATTTTTAGGGGACCAATTGGAAGCTATTCCGCGTCGAACAAAAAAAGAATCACGTAAATCTGATCACATATAAATCACGGAGTAATCGGCGAACATACATAAAAAAAAGCAAAAAAAAAAAGATCCCGACGAATTGAGAACCTCCTTCTTTTTTCGAAGTCGTTTAAAAATGAAGACTTATAATAAATAGCTTTGAGACGTATATATATGTGGAAGTCTGGTAGTAGATTAAGTGGCGGATGACATCAAATTTTTGAGGTGACAGAGGGCGCATGCCAGATTATATATAGGGTATAGAAGAAAAGTGGTTTCATTTGATTTATAGGTATAGAAAATAGGTAAGTTAGTTCTAAGGTAATAGGTACGCATTTTACCGCTAACTGAAGGTGTGGTTGAGAAATCAGATTTTATAGAATAGGATCCGGTGAATTTTTCATAGGTACTATTAAAAATAAAGTCATGAGGTGAAATATACTCGTACTTATCATAGGGGACAATGTATGTCCTCTTATAGGTTTATTGAACTTGTAGGGAGCGACGATTACTTTAATTTAGACAAAGCCATTCACCCTT
Organism: Dendrolimus pini; assembly: GCA_949752895.1. Classification (NCBI taxonomy): domain Eukaryota; kingdom Metazoa; phylum Arthropoda; class Insecta; order Lepidoptera; family Lasiocampidae; genus Dendrolimus; species Dendrolimus pini. The sequence goes on from OX457130.1 coordinate 12,980,542, forward strand.
TGTGTATTGTAATCTATGTGATGTTTATAAGAATAATTTTACTTTTAGAAGCAGATAAGCGTGCCATATCTTATTAGTTTTTAGGGTTTGGAGCCATGATAACTAAGACGAAAACTTTATGAAATCGTCATGTTTGGTCATATGTCTATGTATGTCATAGTATATTTTCAAATGACTCGATCTATGCGAGTACGTGAAAGACGAGACGGTGTATCCTATATGCCGCTACACAATGGTAAAGAACGGTAGAATTCTTCTTTCCTAATACTATGTCTTTGTCCTACTGAGTATGCACTGTTTGCTACAACTCCATGAATTCTTCGAAAAGTAATTCTGAAACATACTTCTGTATAAAACGTATAAAAAAAGAGCTTGAGCTATAAATAGAATAAAACATATAAAGAAAAACAATTTTTAGCTAGACGTGTTGCTGGGGAGTTTTTTGCCGCTTCTTCTCCATAACAGTAATAACATGGCGCGAAACGGTGTACAAAGGATAGGATATAAATTTAAATTTCAACTTACACTCGTATGTATGACCTTCAAAAATTGTTCTCAAGTGGAACTTATTTATTATAAGTCGTGGGCATCCTCGTTTTCAATTAAAAAATTTGGATTTGAGTTTCAATAGAGTGAAATAGCGATAGACTTAAAAATTTGAGGTGGCCTTCGTACATTATTAACTGTTTTTCAGAATTTGGCACTATTTTCAGGATTTTGGAACCTACTATCTCGCCACCTATTGATTTTATTGAAAAAGAAAAAGTCAGTAAGAAACATCATTATAATTTTGCAAAATTTGACTGACGATTCCTCACATTTGTATACCTACTGAAAATGAATAAATGAAAAAACTTTTAAATCATTAGTTGTAGATGTATGGGCCCTATTACTTTTTTACGATTTCATTACATAATTTTGTAGCGCTAAAAAGACGAAACACATCTCCCTGTCGTATCTCATCCATTTAGACTGAGAAATAAATTTCGTGAAATACATTTCTGAGAAAAAAAATACGACACATATCAGTTACTAGCTGACCCGGCAAACTTCGTACCGCCTCATATTTACTCACCTTTTAAACCTTCCCTAGTCTTTACAAATAATTCAAAACCAAAATTAGCCAAATCAGTCCCGCCGTTATCGAGTTTTAGCGAGACTAACGAACAGCGATTTTTATAGCTAGCTGTCCCGACAGACGTCGTCCTACCCGAAAAAATAGGGATTGATCGTAGAGGGTTGAAAATTTAGGTTTGTGTGTATTTTTTAATGCTGTATCATAAAAAAATAAAAACAAAAAAAAATCACAAAAAATAAAAATAAGGGTGGACTACCCTTAACATTTAGGGGGATGAAAAATAGATGTTGTCCGATTATCAGACCTACCCAATATGTACACAAAATTTCATGAGAATCGGTCAAGCCGTTTCGGAGGAGTATGGTAATTGACATTGTGACACGAGAATTTTATATATAAGACTAGCTGTACCCGGCAGACATTGTCCTGCCTTTAAAAAATAAAAATCTAGAACCCGATTCCAGCGTCATCTACCGGGACCAAATGTTAATCTAAACTATTCTCAAATCCACTTGAACAAACAAATTTTTTTATCAAAATCAGGCCCAGCGTTTAGGAGGAGTATCGCGGCGCCACCTACTGGGTCCAATCGCTTATTTAACCATTCCGGAAAAAAGTTCAACACATACAACAACAAAAAGAACACCTAAATTCTGGTACCCGATTGCAGCGCCATCTACCTAGTTCAAATTAAAATCTAAATCATGCCAGTAGAAAATTGTAAAAATACTAATATCATATTTACTTATTATGAATACTAATATCGCTATTAAAAAATAGGGGTTGATCGTAGAGGGTTGAAAATTTAGGTTTGTATGTATTTTTTAATGCTGTATCATAAAAAAATAAAAATGAAAAAAATTATCAAAAAATTTAAAATATATATTTAGGAGTGGACTACCCTTAACATTTTGGGGCGATGAAAAATAGATGTTGGCCGATTCTCAGACCTACCCAATATGCATACAAAATTTCATGAGAATCGGTCAAGCCGTTTCGGAGGAGTTTGGTAACTAACACTGTGACACGAGAATTTTATATATAAGATTACGTAAGTGTACTGTTTCTACCAAAATGGTTATGGAACTCTAAAAAAGTGACTATTTTAAAGAAATATCAGCTTTTTGTGTAGAGTCGGTTAAGAATTAATTTAATAGTTGCTTGAATCCTGTCCCGTGTCTTTTTTGCGACGACCTTCTTTAATTGATTCGCTACTTTTTGCGGTTTCCGTCGGTGCCTTCGAGTATGACGGTTACGATTGAACTATTAAGAATGCAAAGAATAGACCCCTATTAGAATACATCCTTAAATACCTGTTTTAAAATTTGCTACGACAAGAACGTACCTATATATTGACGTTCACACGGGGTTACTTGGCTTGGGGACGGGGCGATACAAAAGTCTGTAAATAACAAGGGATGTCTGATCCTCATTCCTCCTTTTATAAATTACTAGCTGTGACCGCGACTTCGTCCGCGCGGAATTTGTTTTCATAACCCCCCGATTTTGAAACATTGTTCATTGGTGCTCCGCTCCTAGTGATCTTCTTCCTCGATAAATGGCCTATCTAACACTGAAAGAATTATCAGTAGATCCTAAGATTAGCGCGTTCAATCAAACAAACAAACAAGCTCTGCAGCTTTATATATTAGTATAAGATGTCTGACGTATATATTTGTTTTGTTACAGCAATGGGAAGTAATGCTTCTTCAGCGGCTCAATTGGCAACTTTCCATCGCGACAGCGTTCGATTTCATAGAGCCGTTCTTGGCAAGAGTGCCATGGGGCCGAGTGAATCCGCTGGTTCGGACACACGCGCTTACCCTTACTTCAGTCTGTTATACAGGTAAGACCTATGGATTAGTGAATTTAATGTTAGTATAATTTATATAATGCCTAATACAAATGACTGATTTTCCAAATATACATAATTTTTGAGAAAACCTCATCATAAATATGGTAACTGTTTATTATAACCACGACGTATATTTTTATGTGATTGTTCAGAAAATCTAAGCTTTTGAATTAATAATATAGATAATCTCTATTGATTTTTAGACAAAAATTAAAAATATAAGCGAAAACTATAGCAATTATGTTCTGATATCGGCCGACGTCTATATAATAAAACTACGTGTTAACGGTTTCAAGCGCGGTAATTTATTTGTTTTTGGTTAATCCGACGTCTATACTTCAAATTTTGTACAAAAACTCTTTATTGTGTATTTATCTATAGAGGGACCCCCATGCGTGAATTCAACTCGCACAAGGCCATTTGTTTTTTTAAATAACTGTACAGTCACGAAACCTCCCTTTGTTGGAATTTGTAGTGTGAGTGATCAACAGGACATGATTGTAAAAGCATTTAGGGTGGTGCGAGGGTAGTGGACGCGTGTTTCGGAACGCGCACATGCCGTTTGCGCACTGATATCGCGCACACCTTGCGCACGCGCACCCCTCACGCACTGACCCCAGCACTCCTATTGTATTACCGATTCTATAGTCAAACGTAAAGCTAACCTTTAATTTATGATTAATCCGTTAACTAGTTACCCAGTGGACATAAAAATGATTGGTCAACCTCCTGAAACATGTAGCAGAAGCATAAAATTAAAATTTCTATTCACGTAAACCAGTACAATTAATGCATAAATTTTAAATTCTTAGTTTGGTAGAAAGAAGCACGTGCGGAGTACATTTTTAATAAGGGTGCTTATTTTATGTCCCTGACATAAAATTAAATTCACAGAAGCAAAGGTGTCATAAGATTCACCGCTTCTGCTTTTCCTTTGGTTTCATTTAAACTGCTTTAGCGTTGGATTACAGTAACTTTCAAAATCTTGATTTTTATTCGGGTTGCATCATAACCTTACTTGATTTGATTTTTCTTCCGATACGTTAAATAATCCCTTTAAGAAACTGAGTAGATCAATATAAATTATATTAAGTAATGTTATTCAGTTTTAGACATAATGCGAGCTTCAACATAAAATTGCGTATGTTATAATAGTTTTTAGAAAAAAGGAGCTTGTAGTAAGTGGTTCCTAAGACTTAATGGATTATCTTATGGGTCTGTAGTTTTACAGACTGTATCAATTAATAAAGTACGCTGTATAGTGGCTATACGTAATAAAAAAACACCAATAAACAAACAGGTTCTGATGGCATTACTGCATTCCTTGTGAAATTATACTAATATGAGAAATCGTATTATTCTTATCCTTTTCCGCCGGTGTACTTCTAATTATTAAATTATTTTTTTATTATGCACTTTAATGCTAAAATAAAAATTAAATGTTAAAATACGATCGCAAAATGATTGTCATTTTAGAAATTACAACTCTTTGTAAGATAGGCAACATTTACCTTAATCGCATGAATCTTATTTTATTATTGAACTACGTTGCTGGCCGTTACTACGTCAAATCAAATCAAATCAAATCAAATCATCATTTATTGCATAAAACATGGTACATAAAAAAGATGGTAGGATTATTTCATTGTTTCACATGTTTTTGCCTCTAGGGCGTGCAAAATGTTGTACATATTATATTTATAATTATCATTTGTTCTGTTATTACTAATACATTAATAAAAACAAATCACAATAAAAGAAACAAACAAATCATTCATAATAATAATAAATTAACCATAACCTTTAAAAAACCTTTAAATTTCGTCACTCTTTAAAATAAATAAATGTCATAAAAAAATTAAAATTTATCCATTAGTCTATATAATAATAAATTGTATACTACCTCAGTAAATCAAAATCTATCATTAAAATAATCATTAACACTGTAATACGATTTGTCAATTAGAAATGTCTTTAATCTATACTTAAAATTATTGGTGTTTCGAATGTCAATTATGCATTTTGGCAGGTGACTATAGAGCCTAGGAGCCATACACAACACGCTACTACTTAGCAGAGTTGTTCGACTCTTAGGACATATTGTTTTATGTGCTTGGCGTTCGCTTTTAAAAGTATTGAATAAATTTATATTGCATAGAAGGAAAATTATGATCTCGTATATATAAAGCGAAGTAACTGTCAAAATTTTTAAACTTTTAAAGTATGGTTTACAGCTCTCCCTGTTATTTAATCGACAAATTGCTCTAATACATCGTTTTTGTGCCTTGAATACAGTTACTCTTTCACTACTATTACCCCAGAATATAATACCGTAACGAAGGAGTGATGCAACATACCCATGGTAGGCTGTAACTACTGTGCTTTTGCTAGCAGTTTTCGATAGCATGTGTAAGGCATAAGAACATCTATTAATTTTCAGACACAACTTTTCACAATGGGATTTCCAATTTAAACTGCAGTCAATATTTAATCCTAGAAAGTTTGTGGTCGTTACATTTTCAATATTGTGTCCATGGCAGTTGATTTTTATGTCGTCTAACAAATTAATTCTATTTTTAAAAGTCATAATTTTAGTTTTATCTAAATTGATTTTCAAATTATTCTCTGTTAGCCATTCTATTGTATTATTTAAAGTAGTATTTATTACTTTTTCTACACATTCGTTATCTTTACCAGTAAAAATTATCGTGCTATCGTCTGCAAACAAAATTGTGGGATAATCTATAGTTCTAGGAAGATCATTTATATAAATAATAAATAGTAACGGACCGAGGACGCTCCCCTGAGGAACACCATAAGATACTGTTTTATAGTTAGATATATATGTTAATTCTTTTTTAAATTTAGGACACATTTTTTGTACCTGTGTTACTTGTTTACGATTTGTAAGATACGATTGGATAAGATTATATATGTTACCTCTAACTCCATAGGCATGTAGTTTGTTTAATAGCAGAGCATGATCTACAAAATCAAATGCTTTAGATAAGTCCATAAAGAGCGCGCAAACTGGTGTTTTATTATCAACACTTGTCAATACCTTGTTAACCAAATCGTATATTGCAACATTTATTGTTTTATTTTTCCGGAAACCTATTTGTTCATTGGCAAAGAGGTTGTTGACTTCAAAAAAGTTATAAATACTCTCATATATTACTTTTTCAAAAATTTTTGAAAATATCGGTACTAATGCTATTGGACGATAACAACTCATGTCATGTTTATTATCTTTTTTAAACAGTGGCTTGATAACAGTAACTTTAAGCTTCTCAGGAAAGATTCCATGGAGTATGCATGTATTTATAATATGGCTTAACACGTATGACAGTTTATTGCCTACTTGTTTTATTATTCGTGTAGATATACCATCATAACCGGTACTATTGGTGTTCCTTAGTGACATTATGATTTTGTTAATATCTTGTGGTATGGTTGGATTCATAAAAATGGATTTGCTTTCTCTTGAAATATTATCAATTTTATGAATATTTACAGTAAGCTTTGTGATTTGGTCAATATAGAAGTTGTTAAATGATTCAGCAATTATTTGTGGGTCATTTATCAATTTTCCATTAATGTCTAATACAGTATCTTCCTTTGGTCTATTATTGCTTTTACCTTTTATAACAGACCAAGTGGCCTTACTTTTATTGTGTGCCGTTTTTATGTAATTGTCATTTTGAGATTTTTGAGTTAATTTAATAATGTTTTTAAGTCTGAATGACAAGGTTTTAAAATTGTGTTTATTTATACTACTTCTGTTTTTTCGGTATAGCCAAAGTAATTCCCGTTTTCTTTTACAACATTTTTTAATACCATTTGTAAGCCATCTTGGTTTTTGTTCTAATGACATTTTTATTTTTATATAAGGAAAGCATAGATTATAGAACAGAAGAAAAATGTCATGAAAATGATTAAATGCAACATTAGGATCATCTTCCATTAAACTATCACTAAAGCTTAAAGATTCTATATACTGACAAAACTTATTGATGTTTTCTTGACAGTAGTCACGACGTTCAATATACCAAAATCTAATAGATGATGTCAATTTCACTGGACAGGTAAGTAATTGAGCTGTGTGATCCGATAAAGCAAAATCTAAAACTGTGCCTTTACTTTTTGAAATGTTAAATAGAAAGTTATCTATACATGTCCCACTTTTTATCCTTGTTGGCTCATTAATAGCAAATTTTAAATTAAAAGATGATACTAGTTGTCTAAACTCTTTAGTTATTTTGTTATTATTTAAAATATTTATATTAAAATCACCGCAAATTATCACTTTCTTTTTACCAAGACATATCTTAGTTAAAATATTACTTAGGTTACAGAAAAAAAGATTAATATCATCCATACTTACTCTTGGGGGCCTGTAAACGCATACTACTAAAAGTTTGTGTTCAATGATTTCTATTCCCGAGCATTCTATAATACCTTCAATACAATATTTTTTTATATTATCTATAGCCTTATATCTAAGCGTATTACGGATAAGAACACAAGAGCCACCATGTCGGTTTCTGCGCGAGTAAAATGAGCCAAGCGAAAAATTTATAATATTTAAAAGCTTTGTATCTTCATTGGTCATATTGTGCTCTGTGAAACACAATACATCGATGGTAGATCCTTTCAATTTTAAAGAGTTTAAATGAATTGTCATTAAATCCGACTTAGACAGTAAACCACATATGTTTTGATGTAGTATGTTTATTTTATTATCGAAAAAATTTTTGTGTCGTTAGTGGCGACACTGGTGTGTTTTCGAATGAAGTTCTTATATTTAAGAAATCATCTTGGTTCGTTTGCGTACTTTTATCTGTATTTATACATTGAATTATTTTACTGTCGTTAATTAATTTTTGGTAATTGTTAAATTTTAATCTGTAATCAATTCTCAGAATTTCTTGTAATAAAGTTTGACATTTATACAAATTAAAAGATTTGTTGTTATAATAATGTCCAAAATAATCAATGTCTAAAAATGTTGCATTAGTGAACATAGAGCAAATAAATCGCAAATGATAGTTTAATTTAAATTCTTGTAAGTGTTTGCTATAGGGAACCTTTAATAAAATCACATTCTTGTTAATATTATTAGTTAAAAAATTTCCAACATGTAGTTGTATTTTATTAGGCTCTTTGTCGTTCATACCTCCTAAGACTATAACAAACTCGTTACTATTTAAAGTTGATATTTCAAGTCTTTCAGCTTGCAGGACCTCCTGTAAGTTCGCCCCGGGCTTCCAAAAACATTTAACTGTATATTCTTCACCCACTATTCTTTGCAACATCTTCTGCATATTTCTTCCTTGGTCATCCGCAATGATAATGATCCTCCTTTTTAAATGGCTAGTAGTATCAGAATGTAAAACGGTGTTGCAATAACTTAAACACTTCTCTCGAGGTAATTTATTTATGGCCTCTTTTTCGTAGCTTTTCATGTTGCAATCTGATTTTGGTGTTGCTGGATTTTCGTCGTGTGTATGCTGAAATGTTGCTGGAGATTGACCGTTTTTCTTACACACTTTACTATTTCCTTGTTCTGAGGTGGTCGGGGTCTTTAATGGAGTTGATAAAATTTTTGATCGAACTAATATATTTTTTCTCCCAGATATAGGCGTTAAAGTTGTGTTGTTCATTTTATTATACATGTCTAATTTTTTTTTATATTTTTCAATGTCACCCCGTAATTTTAAATTTTCCATGTTTAAATTATCTATTTCTTGATGTGCGCTAAGTAGATTTGTATTTAATTCATTGTTATCGTCGATCAGAATTCGAATTCTTTCATTTAGATCAATTATTATTTGGCTTTGATTGAGAGATGTGTTCGGTAAACTCATCATTGTTGTTTCAAATAAAGAAGAGTCATTAGATAAGTCATTTAGAGATATACTTCGTTTTTTCTTCCGCAGTGTAATATTTTCCTTATCCATAATTATTAATATATACGTTTAACCACTATGTACTTAGTTAAAACAACAGTGTTTTAAATAATTACACACAATACCTATCTATGCCTTTGAGGAATGTGACATGTAAAAAAAAAATCGGAACTAAAAAAGAACATTTAAAAAGAAACATGTCTGAAGACCTTTATGTTTTATCATTATAATTAATGTAATTGGGATACGATACTAATAATTATTTACACGAAGTGCCATTTGTACGGTATGTATTTTTTTTGCTAGGTATATCAGTAAACATTTCAATCAGCTGATTATTAAACGTGTCTCAAAACGTTTGTAACAGAGTCGTTATTAAACGTTAACTTAATTAAATCAATATTATGTAGTTTTATTGCGTGTTTAAACTATAATCAACGTTTGCTATGGCCCACAGCAACCTCGTGTTCGGTCCATGAAGGAGGGTTGTCGCGCATGCTCGCTCACGGATTAAAAAAAAACTAGAATATACCCTCATAATAATAATTTATTCAAAGAACTCGAAGGCAATGGCTAACTGCTGACCTTTATACGTAAAGATGGTAGACTGATTAAATAGATTAGCTCGAATCATATTCCTAATGAGGATAAGTAACGGTTATATTAATTTTATTCTACGATTAAAATTAACAACTCATGTTTTAAAATATAAACAAGATAATACCTAATGTTATATTAATGTTCATATCTAGTTTGAAAATGCATATTTAGTTTCAAACTGTAATTTTAATGACAAATACAATCAAAAGCTAAAATAGATTAAAGAGGTATTAAAGTAGAACAAACTAAATAAGTGCTTACTTTAGAGTCTAATTAGTATCACATCTGGTTGTTTATTTTTTATTATTATTACTATAACAATCGAACTTGCCCCTATCCCGATAAGAGTTATTTATAGTTGACAGTCCGTAGCTCTTAATTTCTTTCTCATCTCCAACCATTGGTTTTGTGTTTCATTTACTGTAATCTTTATTATTGATATATCAATAAGTATATTTTATAGAGTGAGTCTAAAAATGTTCCCTCGTCACCGGTTATGTGTCTGATTGTGATTATGAAATATATTTTGTAAAGATTTCAATAAAAACTGCTAAATATACGATCTAATTATTCATAAATAACTGTTTTTTGATTTTGTAGGTTTCGTTTCGATATCTAGCAGGTCTCAGAAAGTATTAACTCCAAGGGCTCGCGCGAAGTGATAGCCACGGCTAACTGTGAACAAGCAGATTATCACAGCATTGGCTGGATTGAAGTTTCATTATTTTCTATGTAGATATTTTACGAAGTCGAAGATTACGCGGTAATAACTGTAGTGAAGTCTGCATGTAAGGGATGTAAGGTATTTTTGATACTCCTGTTTCTATGAAACATGGGTGTTTCCCGCATGAGACGTAATATTTTTTACATTAAACATGTTATCTGTACATATAATAAAGTTTGCAATTTGTTATATTAGGAGTTGAAAAGTTTAACATTTGGGCATTTGTAAACAACGTTGGTGTTGGTTGCCGGAAATAGTATAATTGCCGGTAACCGATCGTGCATTACCAGAGGTGTGAAAGGGTTAATAACACTACTTGACCCTTGCTTCCTCCGTCTTAATTTGTTAGGGATTAGCTTACAAGCTTCTGTTTCGCTAATCGAAGGGTTGTTCTATTTCCAGTAATCATATTTTATATCAGCCTCTGCATAATAACAGTTATAAATAAAACTGCATTCGTGTATTTAGCTTCAAGTAAATTAGAACGTGTCAGAGTTTTGAATAAATTTAAGTTTTAGTAAATTAGTAGCTTTCATAGCAACAAATGATAAGTAATGGAATAAATACATTCTAATTTCAATGCTTAAACAGGTCATATGCCGGTCTCGATAAGTTATGAGAGTAGTCGGTGCGGCAAGGGACCGACCGCGACAGCTGACTGTAGGACAATGCGCGAAGACCGACAAGACGTCCCGCGGCCATTGTACCGCTCCAAAATCCCGAAGTGAACCCTGCTACAAAAGCCCTAAAGAAACCGTCTGGGCGCGCACCTGGCGTTACACGACCCTATCTAACCCGAAACTTAGCTATACGAATCTTCTCATATCACAATATCCTACAAGCAAAAGATGCAAAGCTGCGCTTCCGCTTAAAGCAACGGAAAAAATTAATTATCTAGCTAGTTTTAAATTCCCTAATATTTTATTTACCTTTGCGATTTACTTACAAAACAAAACCGCTATTATATTTTATAGAAAGGGTAAATACATTTAAATACAGGGAAGTTATAAAATTATGTATATGAGCATCACTATTTAAAAAAATATATCGAGTAACATTAACGCGTCCAAATAAAACAAAATGTGCATGAAAATTTTATTTTAACTCGTTTCAAGTGATTAGACTTTAACTATTCGCAACCCCTGCATTTTTGCATTTTGTTTGTATTAGATCGGGATTCACCATTGGGGTGGGTCTGACAGGTTTCCCGAACGGAACTTAACGGTCCTCGATGACAGTTGACTATTCGTCATTATTTGTGGTAATTAGTTGAAAGACGTGAGGGTGCAAGTCTTGGATAGGCAGCGGTTTCGTGGATCCTTCCTCAGGCCAGCAGATGTCGGGGCTGCAACTGTCGAACAACCTGTTGCGCAACGGCATGTGACGCTTCGCTGCCCATTTTGTCTGATCGTGCTGATATGCGCCCTGCTTTCGGGCATTTCAATGAGTTAACAGTTGGCCAAAATCATATAATGTCACATTGAAACGCAAGTTACCGTGATTTATTTTTAATATTCGACTTTATTATACAAAATGTTCAGAGGAAATGAAATTGTAGGGCTGTTCAGTATACTTGAACAATGGGGCAACGCTCAGCTCAAATAAAAATATTTATGAAGTTGATGTGTGGGTTGTAGATTTACAATAAGACTTGTAACATACACTACATACACTAGAAAGCATATACATAGAAACCTGAGAAAATTGTACGCTGTAATTTAAAAAAAGCATATTTATATTTAAACATCACATAGTGAAGTATCTTATGAAAAGTATGATTTTGAAACATACTCTAAAAACATGGGGTGGAAATATTTATAAATCGTAGAATAGGGTTGGATTTACAAATATTACTTTTATTTCCTAGTATATTTCCTAGTAATGAAATAAAACTATCGATTTTAGGCTGTAAATAGAGGGTCATAAGAACTAATGTATATAATGTAATGTGGGTAATGAATTGCTAAGTTTAATTAGAATAACTATGAAGTATCAGCTGCTAATTTACTATCAATAGACACTTCGGCATTTGCGAAATTTTATTGTGGTTAAGAATAGCACGCGAGGTGTTTAATAAGAGCGATACGATGCGAGGAAGGGCGGTCGTAGGTGGGCAGTGACCCTAAGTAAGTACCGTGCTTGTGCTTTGTGGAGGTGCAAGCGGAAGGGTCGCGCCAGGTGGCCTCACATCTGCCGTCTTGGCTTGCGTCGTCGACCTACACCTAAAGTTACTTAACTTATATAAAATATAGCAATTGTTTCGCTTCAATACCTTCACCGTTAGATAGGAGACAGCGTATAAAAAAATAAAATAATTTGCTGTAATTACGATACGCGCGTCCGAAATGTTCATTTATGTAAAAACCTTGCGTTAACATCAGAGAATAATTAAAATATGATTCGAACAAAATACAAACAATGACGTTTAAACTTAGAAGCTTTAAACTTAGAAGCCCCTAATTCCGTTGAACAGTAGACGCCACAAATTATTCTAAAATCAGTCTAAAATTATGGTTTTTTAAGTTTTCTTTTTCATATTGAAATAGACAGTCGGATCCAAATACATAAGTTTCGACAAAATCGATGTCAGTAACATTTAACAAACAAAGTGGAATTAATCATCAGGACAACACATAATTCCTAATAATCTTCTTGTAAGATCTTTTTTTTTATCGCTAGAGTACAGCAGACAGGCACCACCAACGCGCTGCCGGCCTCGAAGAAATCTTATGACACCCTTTTAAAAAAAACCCATGTCGAAGCGCTGTGGGAAAATCACGACTGGGCGCTCATTCCAAATCCCCACGGTGCGCAAGAGGAACGTTCTAGAGAACCGTTGCGTACAAGAGCGAAGCGGCTCAAGGAAGTGGGGATGAACGCCCAGCCGATGGCGTGCGGTGCGGTGGTAAAAAGAAGACGAAGGCACCATTCTAAACAGATCGTCGACAATGCGAACGGCTCGAAGTTGGATACTGTCCAGGGGATTTAGCTGGTAAGCGGGTGCCCCGGCCCACAAGTGTGAGCAGTACTCCATATGCGGCCGCACCTGGGCTTTGTAAAGCACAAGGCGTTGCCGCGGAGTGAAGTACTGCTTGGACCGGTTTAGCACTCCCAGCTTCTTGGAGGCAAGTTTTGCCTTGCCTTCAAGGTGGCCCCTGAACTGTACATCGTTTGCAATGTCGACACCAAGGATCCAAATACTCTTCGAGGTGGTAAGGGGTGTTCCTTGGAACTGAAGCGCATGTACGAATGGGGTTTTCTTGGCTGATAATACGCAGACCTGTGTCTTTGTGGGATTGAATTGGACAAGGTTTTGTCTTCCCCACTCAGCGACTCTCTTTAAGGAGTTCTCTACCTTAGACACAAGTCTAACCCGACTTTCCTCCACAAATGATCGAGGGACGTTTGCACGTCCAGAGTAATGCGCGTCGCCAGTGCTGTCATCCGCATAACAATGAATGCTGTCAATGGACAACATATCATTGATATGCAAAATGAACAGCGTCGGCGACAGCACACAACCCTGGGGCTGGGGCACACCAGCATTGATGGGCTTGATGCTAGAGCAACAACCGTCGACAACGACTTGTATGCTGCGCCCATCAAGGAAGCTGAATAGCCAGGTGCAAAGTCCCTCGGGGTATCCCGTAAGATGGTAGCTTCGATAGAAGAGCCCTATGCCAGACCCGATCGAAGGCCTTAGCAATATCAAGGCTGACAACCAGAGCTTCCCCTTTGCTTTCAATGGCTTCAGCCCAACTGTGGGTGAGGTACACCAGAAGATCCCCAGCGGAGCGACCATGGCGGAAGCCATATTGCCGGTCATTTAGAAGCTGGGAATCTTCAAGGTACCCTAAGAGATCTTACCTACACTGGCTTTGATAACTTTCATTTGAGACCTATTTATGTATTTTGATATTTCGAGTCGAACAATAAAAGTCCCTCGTCGATCGTCGCAAAATTGCAGCTGCGCCCTTAGCTAGACGACTTAAGATGTAAATTACCATTATTTTGAACTCATTGTCCCGTGTTAGGAGTACACAAAGACGCAGACGGGGACGATATGCACAAATCTGGCAGCTGTTCGCTTTTCCTTCCTTATTCTCATCTCGATAACAATAAGCTCGAATGAGCATTGTGCAAAATGTTACTTAGATTTTTTTGTCCCTGTTTCTCAGCTTTGGTTACGAACGTGTCAGGATTTTGAACAAATTTAAGTTTTATTTGGACAATAGAGCTGATAAAATATTGACATTCGAAATCTAGTTAATTCGTTAACGTGTTAGTATCTTAAAAGTATATAAATATGGGAATCTCAAGGTCGTTCAGATGCAAGGTGTTCAAACCACCTGTCCGTAGTAATTATCTCGCAACAGATGCATCTACCTGCGGCCGAGATACATGTTTACCAATAGGTGCATTTTACGACATGCTCATAATAACTACCTATAAACAATTTTTTTATTTTGTTTAGGGATAGACGTAACTATGTACTGTAATAAAAATATATTTTAATATAGTAAATACTTTAAATTATTCATCATTTTAAGCTACCATAATATTTAATAATATTAATTGCTTTTTTAATTAATCGTCGTCTCGATCGTGGATCGTTAAGCTTTCTGAGTAGTTTCGTGAACATTTACTTTGTTGTTAAACTTTGTAAGCTACAGACTTAAATAAAAGAATTAACCGTCACACACACCTAATCAAAGAATACTTTATTTCTTAGGAAACATAGATAATAATAATATGTGGTTTCATTGAATTATTTATTAATTTACATTCTATAACGTATGCTATGTATATGTTATACTTAAATTATACTTTGTTTTGTCCTCAGAAACTGAGTTCCTTCTGGTTCCCCCTTCATTGGTAGCGGCAGCGTGTATAACAGCGGCTGCTCGTGGTCTGCGCGTGCGGATGTCGGTGAACGATCTGTGCGCGCTGACGCGAACGCCCGCTGCCGCCGCCGAGCTGGTGGCAAGGCACGTGGAACGTGTCCTAGCAAGGGAAACCCAACCCTTGGAGCCAAGAAGTAGACATTCATGCCCTACCAAACAGACAACAGCAGATCAAACTCATTTACCTAATACACCTACGGATATACAAGATGTGCGTTTTTGATTTTTTAGCTTAGTCCAGAAGTTATTGTATTGTTCTTTATTTCAAAGATCTATTTAACTACGAGAAAAAGTGTATACTTGTCATGAAATAGAACAAAAATATAGGTGCCTAAATAAATAAGCCATTCAATCTTACCGATAAAAAATGCCAATGCTTCTTTATATTTTTTTAGCACGCACCTGGGAGCAAGTATTCAACGTGATCAAACAGTTCAAACCTTTAATTTGGTGAGATCTTTTAAAATGTATAATCATCAAAATACAAAACAGTGTTTGTAAAAATGATCTCAATTTTTTTAAGTACTGTGTAGTAGTTTAAGTAGATTAATGTTATTTATTGAATATAGAAGTTTAATGTGCTGTGTTTCTGCGGAAAATTAATAACAGTAATAAAACTGCTGCCTTGATCTCTCGTGAATCCAAATCATTTTAAAACTGATGCCAAACCACATAATTTTTTGCTCCTTACTTTTGCAAAGAATTATTAAAAAAGTGGTTGTGTGCGAGCCGTCTTGCATATAGAGAGATATTAAGTCTAATTAGGCCTGACTCCTAATATAAATTAAACCTTTCTCTTTAATATTTAATGTACTCCTAGCTGTGGGTAGGTTACAGCACGTACTATGAGGTAGGTAGGTACAGGCATATTGATTTGATTTTATGAATTATTATCAAGTTTTCATAAAATTAAAATAACCATACCTATTCATTCAAAGTTTGTATATTGTGACAATATTAATATTTTGGTGTCCTACCTACCTACACGTGGCACAAAGCGGTGTGAAACTCAAACATATTATGTCAAGACGTGTCTTTGTGTTAAAAACAATTTTGTTTTGCGTTTAAAATATCAAAGTGAATACTTCTTCCATTAAAAAAATTGCACTTCGGAGTCAAAAGGACAAGAAGGGACGATCATTCTTGCACATTTGCTTATAGTTCAAAAAATAAAACAACATTAAAAATATGTCTCGAAGTGGAATTTAATTTTATGATACCTATTTCACTCGAGGACGTGCTCAAGTTTTAAATTTCTACTTTTTCTGTCGGGGCCGATTTAGATATACACAAAATGTTCAAATAGGTATTGTGTTATAAATTTTTATATCTCTTAGAGTTTTTGAGCTGTTAGTAACTGAGACAATCAGACAGTAGGTATGTACACCGGAATCTGAAAAAAGAGTAACATCTTTTATAATAAGTATAAGTGCCCTGAAAACAGAAACATTATTACAGCTATTTTATTGTATGTTCCACGAAGAAATGATATTTTCGTTTCAGTTGGCAAAGATTTGTGGTGCAGCCCACAAATAAAATCACCTTCGAATAATTATACGTTGTGAATATAATATAGTGTATGTGTGTCAGTGTCCGTGTTTTTGCTAATGTTAAGATCTCATTTTCGTAGTTAAATTCTAATCTGTGCTTTGTATTGTACAAATGTGTTTACTTTATAACGTGAAAGGAGAAGACTAGAAGTGACAGCCCCACTAGTTTAATATGTTGCCTTATTTGTTAGTTCCAATTTGATCGCTACATTTCATTAGTATTGATTTATGTAATTTTAAATACGTAAAATCACTGGAAACTTATTGTTTCAGTTAAGATTCTTCCGATACACTGTCTGTATATTTACTTCATATTTTTGACTAAATATTAAATAAATGAAAAAAAAGCGTGAAGTGAATAACTCGTAGTGACCTCTGGTCAACACTAGAAATGCAGAATTGTGAAGCTATTTCATGTTCGGGCTTCACTTGCGGCAATATTATAGTTATTGAATCTGGCAAAATACGTCTTATTTATATCGTTAAAAATAACGTCGTTAACGAATACTACATTAGTTTATATACACAAGTTATCTGTCAATATTTGACGTCATTCTCGATAAATAACAATATCCCAATATAATCTTATCGCTTTATCGACGTGAAACGGTCAATAACTATAACATTGTCGCAGATGAAGCAATAGCATCAAAGTTACGTTTTTAACTCGGCGACAATCATTCCTAGTACTCTTCTTTCATACTTTTTACAATTTTCGAGTTGATATGTTGGAATAATATTGTAATTTTTTATAGGGTAAATGTTACGTTTTATTAAATTCTAGTCACGCGTTTTACATTCCTGTTTTGGACCAAACTTGATGTTTAAGGTAGATTACAAAATACCTTGTGGTATTGAGGGTAGTTTTATAAGTTTCTATATTTATTTAGTTGTAATAATACTCATTCCTAGCGTAGCTTTTTATGTAGTAAAAATTCAATTTAATATTTTGTAAGTATTTTATAACCTGTATTTATTGCAGAATGGAATCGATTGAGAGTTTTTTTTGAAGAATTAAATATTCTTCATAATTAAAATATATACATAAAGTGATAAGGAATATCTTTTCAATACAGAAATAAAATCTCTTTCAGTTTTAATTCGAAGTAATATATTTTACGTACAAAAGCCCCATTAATTAAATTATTTTTATAGTTCTTTTTGTTTTTGTACAGTGTCATTTATATTCTGATTTTGATGAACATTTAACAAATTTGTGTCACCGATGATACTATTTGTAAAAAAAGAACTAAAGTTAGGCATTAATTTCAATATGCTGCGTCCATAATTGTATCATTTGGTTATTCACTACTCCGTTGTACTGTATCGTGTCTTAAAATATGGAAAAAAACTGTCCATACCTTAATGTAAGTAGTTCCAAATGATCACGATTCCTTTTTCGTTTGTTGGCACAATGCAACAAGTACTTTATCGACCAAGATGGTGCAAATATGACGAAGCCTTTATATGATAAGATTTATTCCCAAAGTGAATATCAACTTATGCTAGATGTTATTTTGATACTCGTAGAAATGTATGAAATGTTCAAAAATTAAAGAAAAATACGCACAGTAAAGTGTTTTTATATCAACTATCCTATTCTTATTCTGGTCACATTAAACTTTTTGATAGAAAATAACGCTTATTAAATCAAAATGACCGAACTCGATTATTTACGCTTCTAAATTAGACTCTAAGGGCCGCTTGCATAAGGTTGCTTAAATTTATTTAAAAAACACAAAACGTATTTAACATCCTTAAATACAATTAGCGTCTTGCACAACGCAAAATTTGCCGCTAAATATGTTTAAAGAATTGTCAATACGTTTTGTGTAAAACGTATTTAGGAAGTTTAATATGATCAACTAATTTTATTTAAAGGCGATAGTTATGCAAGCAGGCCGGCGATAAGAGTTCCTTTTCACCAGATATGTATATGAAACGTTGCTATGGATGCGTTTGCTATCAACTAATCATATTCATTGGTCCACATAAAACTGTACAATATGGAAATAATCAATTTCTGCAATAAATGAATTTTTATTATTATTATAGCATAGTACTGGTGCAAACGCGTGATTGCACCAGTTGCATTGCACGCGTTGATGCGTGCTATGGGAGTATGAATCGTCGCGCGTGGTGTGGCTATTTGCAGAGCACATCTAGACATGATAGCATCAGTAACGGACACATTGTTTCGTAGCATAACTGCATAACACATTTCTGGTGCAAAGGTACCCTAAGCCATGTATGCTGGAAGCAGAACACTGTGCAACATCTGATTTTAGAGATGATAATCTTTTCGAATTCACGTACGCACTGCACTAAAGGGCCGCACGATCTTTTAGTTTTATTTATCGATTAGGGTCATTCGCACATATTTCTAAAGAGATCAAAAAATCCCGCGGATTAGCGTGCATTCAACGGAATACGCACGTCTGCGCGCGATTAACAGTGCGAACCCAAGCCCCTATTGCGCGAACCAACGCGTTCTTCTTCAACTTTCGATATAAATAAAATCAAAGCAAGATCGATGTCAACCATTTTATACGAATTTTATCACACGCAGTCAATTGGGAACTTATGTCCAACGCGCGCGAAGAATACACGCGCATTCGTGTAACTTCCCATTTTGAAGAATTTGACGCTTCGGTGCGCTTCGACTCTGCGCTAGCTTGAATGGACCCTTATAATCTTAAATGATGCCGTGTGCATGAGCATTATTACGGAAAAAGAACTATTCCAGAATAAATGCCTAAAAGTCAATAGGTATTCTACGATATTTCGTGATTTCAATGTGGCAACTTTACATCGATTATTTGGCTTTGCCGGATTAAAAAAGATCTCTATGTGTTTCCCAGAAAAAGCTACAAGTTTTGTCAAATTTCATGAAAATCCATTCACATGCCAGAATATGAAATGGCAATAAATGTATTTTTTTTGTTACAAATTAATTATAAGTTAAGTAAGTATAAGGAAATGGAAGTAACAGTGGTGGATTTACACTAGGGGCAGTCGGGGCTAGTGCCCAGGGCGACTTTTCTAGGGCGGCAAAATTTGGAAAGTGAGAAATAAAATTCTATACAATATATAATTAACTAATTCTTTTTAATAAACATTTTATCTTTCAAGAAATATAATTTAAGTATTATGTATCAAATAAAAATTTTGTATATATTATAATATATAAATTTAAGTAAAAACTATTCAAATAGTTTAATTTATTTATTTTCATAAAGGTTTGAAAAAATTAAAGTTGATATTTTTATTTTCTGGAATTGATAAATTTATGTAGTTTTTTTGAAGAATTTAAAATATTTTCAAATTATGTATGTCTTTTTGATAACAAAAACTTTATTTGAATAATGAATTTTTCTATATTTGGAGAATTATCCAATAATATATAATATGTTATTATAAATATAATATATATTAATAATATATATTTATTTATTATGTATTGTATATAATATATAATACATAATAAATTTCCTGTAATCAATTTAAGTTATTCTAATTCTTAAAAAATAAGATATCAAAACTATTAAAATAAAATTTAAGTCATAGGGCGGCATTTTCTTCAGTGCTGGGGCACAAATTTAAATCCGGCCCTGGGAAGTAAGTATAGGTACAATAAAATCTTTAACACTGTAGATATGTTTGAAACAAGGTAATGTTACCCCGACTGAAAGGTGCTTTTACTTTAATAATAGTTTATTGAAGAAGATTATAAGCTTTGTAACATGAAGCTGTAATCTCAGAGAACAAAACCCGGACTATGAAAGTAAGAGAATTAACGCGTGTTAATTTGATATGAATTGTACAGTAGCGCCCCTGTAGGAACCAATGTAAATTAAAGTAGGTTTATAAAGAGCTATAAAGAGAGGATAGAACCGTAACTCTGTTCTATGAAATGAAATTATTCTCTCTCTCTACACTATGTGTAGAAACGTACACTTTAATCGAAAGAAATTATTATATAAAATACAATTTTCGCTTTCGGATCAAACTTGAGAAACATTGTCATGCAAGTCTATCGCAGCAATATATAGGAATACCTATAAAAGAACAAGAGTTAAAGTAAAGGAACAACTTTTAATATACCTATGATGATAGAAATAGTTTTAATTATTCCTTAAACAATAAAATTAATGGGCTATGACTTTATACTTTACCTTTTACTTGTACAAACTTATGAAATATATGAGGCTGTGACAGGACAATAAAAAGTTTCTCAATTGATTTGACTGTCCACTTTCGGATCATAGAATTTGAAAAAGCGACATCTATATGTATACTACAATACTTCGAAAGCATGCTGAGAAAATGATGACGTTACGGAGCTAGGGTAGAATTTAAGAATTACTGTGTATGGCGTTCGGTAGGGGACAACTTGTTTTCAGTATAATACAAGAGATGGCAGCAAAGTTCTTCTTGAGTATTATATATTTTTACGAATTCGATTCGATTATACACATACATAAAGGAAAATACGTACAATAACATTTTGTTTACGTGTTCTTTGTAGATAATATTTAGCAGATATTAATGCATTTTATCAGTATTCAGAAAGTATCGTGTATTTGAGTTTTCTGATCATATTTGTGTTTTCAACGAGTAAGATCGCCTTGACACTCATATTGTAACATGTATCTGTATTACTGTGCATACAATATAAGTAAAAATAAAAGAGATGACAGCAAAGTAGGTACTCCCTACCTGCTTTGTAGTTCTGGGTTATTAAATTTATAAAAAAATGTGATTATTTCAAGATATTTTAAATTTTGAACAGAATTTATTTAATAAGGCTTTCTTTTTTTCAATTCCACGTCATAACTTGCTACACACAAAATCGTCCTTTCAGCGTTTTGCCAGTTGATAAAAAGTATTTCAGTTCATTTCACTGTTGACTAGCCTATATTATACCTGAAATGAATATTGTTGCCTAGAATGTTTTTTCTCTATCGGTTTTTGTAGTATGGATTATAACTAAAAAAGGAGAATTTAAGTCGAGAATAAATATTAAAGCTGTTTTACATTAATCCAGATTTGGGGAGCGGACTGACTTCAAAATGTTCAATCAGGAATATTGAAGTCAGTCAGACTTGGTAGTGTTATACTGACTTCAAATCAATTTGAACGATGCCAGTATCAAGTCAGTACTGGCTTCCTACGTATTTAAAGTCAGTAGTTGGATTAAAGAAAAATTAGCTTTTATATCTACGTTATATCAACGAAGTCAGGGCACAACGGTTTCATATTTAGTGATGTATAGATAAAACATTTCATTTTACACTCAAAAGTCTGATACGACACCGTGTGGTAGGTAAACAGTGTCGCTTAGAAGCGCAAAGGCCCGAGACGTCGGGGGGAGTGAGGTCGGCAAACCCAGGCGTTTGCACGAAAAACCCAGGCGCTCGGGGCGTTCCGGGGCAAACATACCGTCCTCCGTCTCCGGGGAGCCGCTCATTAGTTGTTCAAACACGCCGGCGGCCACTTTGACAAGCAGCGCGGCAGGACCTGCCTCCGGCCGAACGACGGCCGAGCCCCGTCTTCCCCTTCACTGAGCTAACGCTCACTATAAAGAGACATTGGGGCGGCGCGTTGCAGATAGTCAATAAGAGCGGTTTGTTATATTTACGCAAACACTGTTGAAGCATAGCGACGTCTTTGCCTCTATCAAATGCCTATTGATATAATAACTGAAATATTTTTTGCTCAAATTTATTTAAAGCATTAAATGACCTTCAGAATGCCTACCTTACATACATCCCGGGATATTATTATCCATATATCCATAGTAGGTACCTAATGTATATAAATTGCGAAAGTGTCTGGATGTTCATTTGTGCCTTTTTCATAGTTTTGGGAATGTACCTGTCAAGTCTCATGAAATTCAATATAAGCATAATTATATTTAAATACAATACAAAATATCTTTATTAAGCCTTATGAAAAACAAAGTACAAAAATGAATTAATGATGAATAAAACACATTTTGGATGCTAAAAACACTATACAAGATCTTAAGTTGACTCTGACTCTCAAACTAGGTATATTTTACCTGTAATATGAGTCAATCAGAGGTACCTCACGCCAATTGCCAGTTAAAATTTCAGATCACCATGTAATGTGTATGTTGGTCATGTTCATGTACATATAATGATGTGTGTGTGCGTGTGTGTGTCTGTAGAGGAGGAGATAAGAATATACTTTTGATACAGGGGATGAGAGCTTGGAAATTTATGGGATGGATTATTGGGAGGATTTAATTCACGAAAATGTCAGTATTCCATAGCCTACACGGGTGTCTTTAACCAACTTTACACGAGCAAAGCTGAATTGTTTGTCATTCGATAGCGGAGATGAGTATATATATAATAGTTATTATTCCGGAATTTTGAGAGATTTGTATGATATTTTCTTAAGTTTTCACGACTTGTATACATAATAAAACTACGTTATGACTTGAAAAGACGAAGCGGCGCAAGAATCTCTTCAGCAAACATGCTTAACTCTAATAATTGTATATAATATTACATTAGAGCTAGAAGAGTTTCTTGCGCCGCTGATCTCATGCAATAAAAAAAGTCGGGTAATGGTTCATCAACCTGAAATAGCGATTGAAATTCTCGGTTTACCAGTAATTATTTAGACAAGTTAAATAAATTGAAAAGTAACTTTTTAACAACAATTTAATGTTAAAATAAAACTATTCTCCTTCAATTTAATCTTAATTTAAGCTTATTGAGTACATACATACGGCGTTTAAAAATTGTGTGCATAAATGGTTAAATATTCATTTTAGTACACACTGCGATTCACTAATTCATAATTAGGAATAACAGTAGTGATGGGTGTCACTGGAAAGGATCTTCGGTATCCCTAATGGAGGCGCGATGGCAGTGTTTGCAATCATAGCAATGGTTGAACAGTCATCAATCACGGGCTCAGGTGTGCCTTGGGCGTCTCTCCCCGCGCTCCGTCCCATGCCTCTGTCTGAAGGCTGCAAAAAGTCAAAAGGCCTTGTATGAGATCGTCAATTATTTAGTATTACATACGTATATTGCATTATAGTGCACACTGTGTAAGTATACATACGTAACCGTAATTTATACACTAAAATATATACGGTTTGTACACCGGGGGATAGATTAAATGATAGATAATAGATTTAAAGATAAGATATTTAATAATTACTAGATATATATAATAATAAATTGATGATATGAGTACACGAACGCGAGCCGCGGAGTGGATGCGTGTACTGATTTAGTGTGATGGTTACATCGTGTGTTCGCGTAAGTGCTGACTGTGCTATTTGTACGATTATAACCGTACACACTGATGTAATGTCATTTTTAACTATTTGGATAAACTTTTTTATTAAAATCACTTTACCTGGAATCCATTTTTTTTTGTAAATATGTACCTATATATCTATTTATAAAATGTAATAAAAATGGGTGTAAAGCATTTATGTGTAAAAATATATAAGACATTTATTTTTTACAAATATAAGTATAAATTAAGGTAGATAATTATTTTGAAGAAAGGTCATGTAAAAAGTACTTTAAATAGGCGTTTATGTATGAAGAGATTAATGGAAGGTGATGCAGCGAAAAGTGTTTGTCAGGATCGCAGCAGGTGGACATCCAGCGTATCTGGCTACCCCTACCCCAATGGGTAACAGGCGCGGCAACATGTATGTAATTAATACATAATGAGAAAGTGTCTTTCTTTGGGTATTTATTTATTCCATCTTGACGATATTGGTAGTGATCTGATCATCGTGTAATTTGGTAGCTAAAGGGACTTTAATTGCAGGGATGTACCTACATAGGATCCAGGACCCAACCATTAATGCTTTATGTCCGGTTCCTGTATCTACAATTAATTCAATTGTTAAGACAAGTGAAGGGTAAGTGAATAAAAAGTAATATATGGTAATAACCGCCCATATATCATTCGTTCAGGGCTCAGATTTTTTGTTTATTATCTAAGTTCAAATTTAGTAGTTACAATTGTTCGTTAATTAAAAATAGCAGAGGAGCGGTCGTCGGTGCGATGCAGCTCCCGGCATGTGGCCCGGCGGAGGGCGCAAATTGAATTAGCCGGGGCGAAGTGGAGCCTAGCGCACGCACGCCGCCCATAACCGACGCATTATCAGATTAGAAGCCGCGCTTGCTGCGACTTGTGACACTTGCCGCCACTGAAAAATACATGCAATATTTTTTCTGCGTCAATTATCTGTATTTTGATTTTGTTTACTTAAAATCTCATTGGTATAAGTGGAATTGAGGATGGGTGCAGTGAAAACCCCTGATCATCAAAACTGTTTCTTCTTCGTAGTAATAGTAGAATTCGTCACAAAGGCAGGCAACAGAATCTTTCGTTTTCGTTCATTGAGTCCATTCTGGTGTATATAAGTCTCCGTATAAGTAGCCTTTGAATTGTAGACTACAACTGACACCATTCGAGGGAGTTATTATGAAAACTCAAAAGGCCAAGTTATGACTCAAAACCTATGTATCCAACAATTCCTGTTGTAATCTCGAGTAGATACATGTTGACGACGACAACATGTATGATAGAAACTCGCCGACCCGTCTACATAGGTGTAATTTGCTAAGCCTTGTAGATAACATGTATACGACCGTTGAACGCGAGAGAGAGACGGTCGGACAGAGATGTAAATAGTCATATAATATTTCGTATAATCATACATTGTTTTATTTGTTTAACTCAATTTAATTAATCAGTTTTAGAGCGTGATATTATAGTATAAATAAGTATTGTCATAATAGCCTTAAGCTTGCTGGAAAATAAATGTTTTAATGTTTTGCATTTCATTAGGACTCAAATAGATGCTGGTAAATGAGACCGGGCTACGGGAGTGCAGAACGCCGCCTGTAACCCGGGACTCGAAATGAATAAGGGAACCGGGTTCCAGGCGGGCAGCACGCCGCCTGGAGCCCGGGACCCAAAAGGATTTCGGAAACCGGGCTTCGGGAATGCAGAACTCAACCGGAGCCCGGAATCCGTGAGGTATGCCTGCACTACTGCCTACTCCATAGCGAGTAGGCCATAAGTGTGCAGGCAGAGGTCCGCGCGCAACGACGCATGGTTATGCATATTGAGGTAATCGACCGCGCGCTCGGCGCTTTATATTTATACTCGTGAATCGGGGGGCGAAGAATGTGCCCATAACAATGTCCCGCGTTTCGAAACTATGGGTCACATGTATGTAAGAACCCACAGGATAGGCTAGGATCTATGGTATTGTGAATATTGTAATAGCGATAAGGTAAAATAAGGCTTATGTAAAGTGAAATTAAACAAATAAACGAAAGGGGGTGTTACAACGAAGTGGGGGGTTGGCGGAGGCGGCATTGTATAAATATGGGGCGCCTTGCAAAGCCGTTTCGTAACCGTCCGATCAGCCTACTGAGCGCACTCAGCAAGCTTTACGAGAGGGTCATCCTCTCTAGACTGAGAGATTTTGCCATCAGCAAACATCTACTACCCGACGAGCAGTTTGGCTTCCGTGCCAGACACTCATGCGTGCAATAGGTGCACCGCATCACGGAGCACATACTATCTCACTTTGCCCATCGCCCCCGCTCTATAGGAACAGCTGCCCTGTTTCTAGACGTAGCTAAGGCCTTCGACAAGGTCTGGCACAACGGCTTGATTTACAAGCTGTACCAGTTCGGTGTGCCAGATAGACTCGTGCTCATCTTGCGAGACTTCCTCCTAGGTCGTAGCTTCCGTTTTCGAGTGGAGGGAACGCGCTCGTCTCCTCATCCACTCACAGCCGGTGTACCACAGGGCTCGGCCCTGTCCCCACTACTCTTCACGTTGTTTACCAGCGACATCCCAAAAACTCCAGATGTGGAGCTGGCCCTCTTCGCGGATGACACCGCACATCTATACATCAGATAAAAACAGACAAATGGCCTGCGTCCGGCTGCAGGTAGCTGTCACAGAGCTAGGCAAATGGTTTCGTAAATGGAGGATAGGGGTGAACCCGGAGAAGAGCGCAGCAATGTTCTTTTCCCCGGGCACGCTTCGCTCCCCCAAATGCGCTTCCCTTCGCCTAAAAGCCATCTCGCTCTATGATCAAGAAATTCCCTGGGCAAAGCACACCAAATACCTGGGTGTCACCCTAGATCAGAACTTGCGCTTCAACGAGCATATCACTATAGTCCGAAATAGAGCGCGATTTGTGATGGGTCGTCTAGCACCCATGATAGATTACCGAAGCAAAATGTCCCTCAGACACAAGCTTACTCTATATAAAACATGCATCCGCCCGATCATGACATACACGTGTGGTATTCGGCCATGCCAAGCCTACCCATTTAAAGAAACTGCAAATCGTGCAGAATAAATTCATGCGCAGAGCCGTCGGTGCTCCCCTCTATATGCGTAACGTCGACCTCCACCGCGATCTGGAGCTTCCCTCTATCAAAAACTACATTACGTCGCTCTCGCGTAAGTATTTCGATCTCGCGCCGCACCATCGAAATCCGCTCATCGTGTCCGCGTCCGATTACAAGCCTCGGCGAAAGGCTCTCGTGCGACGACCGCGTAATGTCCTTACGGACAAGGTCGACGCTATCACAAAACGGCTGGCCCGGATCAGCCCGCCCGCGGTTAGGACGGTAGGCTGGCAAGCACCGACAGACAGACATAGACGGCGGCGTCTCAGACAACGCCAATCACGATCTCTCCATGTCCTTGAGAGGGACGCAAGGAGACATAGCCCCCCCACAGGATAGACTAGGCGTGTTGTTGGGAAGTTTCTTTCGCCGTTTCTTCTCTCCCAGCCATAACACGTTGCGAAACGGCAGTAAGATAGCGTAGGCCGCCGCGAATCGCCGATCCCGACCCGCCGGGATCCTTCTTCTCGGGCTTTATATTACCCGTCGTCCGTTCTCAATTAGTTCATTGTGTCGCCCATTGGCGGGCATCATCAGATTCATCCCCCTCTCATGGCAACAGTCCAGCCGAGGTAAAACTCCCTAGGGAGCTCCCTCAAGCAAGTTGCCCACGGGCCCCAAAAACCCCGGTAAAGTTGTGAGGTCTTCGGACCAACAACATAAAGTTTTTTTTTTTTTTTTTTCCTATGAACAAGATATTTAAAAATAAATACCTTATTAATATTACCATCTAATCTAAAAAGATTAATAAGTAATTTAAATATAACCTAAATTAACTAAAAGTATTCATACTAAGAAACTGTCCATTAACACCTTTCTTATTGTCTCTATTAAGGCGAAGACACTTTGTTCATGTGTTCTTTATTAATAGCTAGCACATTATACTACACTTTTGTTTTGTTTATACCACTAGTTCAAATGGTTTTGTCCTTTTGAGCCTTCTCGTTATGTCCGTGTTGTCGAGGAGCTGGATCGCCTCGACATTCACGTGATGATGAAGCCGATACTCGTGGGCTTCCGCGTACTTCCTAATAATGTTGTTGACAAACTCCACTTTCAGGTATAAAGTCAAGTAAAAAAAAAAAGCCGTTTCGTAGTTCGTGACAAGCAGTAGTTCGCGCCAAGCAGCAACCAACAAAGAAGCTCCCTCCCGCCGACCACGCTGCCGTTGGAAGCCGCCCATAGCACATAAATATTTCGTCGTTTCATTTCGGCATCCTTCGCGCACCCGAACCAGCGACCAAACCAGCAAACCTCCAACAGTCCACTGCATCATCAACAGTACAGATAAAAATCCTGTTTCTTCTTTGCTTGTAATACGATAGTTTATATTCAAATAAACTGATCTAATTTTTATCATGTTAAAAAACCCCCAAGCCGCCCAAATTTTTTACTATAATAATGGTTAAAAATGAACAATATCCTAAAGTTAAGTATTGAGTAATATTTTCTTTATTATTATATTGATACAGCTGAAAATCATACAAAATATCATCCCTTTACGTTTTCCCAAAAAACTCTAAAGAAAATTTTTCTTTAAAATAATAATTGGTATGGTCATTTTTTTTTCATTTTACCACGCATTAAATAAAATGATAGGCTATCTACATCTGTACCACAATAACAAAAATGTATATCCGTACCACGATATAAATGTGAAAGTTTAGTGTTTGTATATTTGTAAGTTTTTTGTTTCTCCATTAGGGCTTTTAGTTCAAGATCCCAGTCACCCCAGACTTACGTTATTTTAGGAAAGATGAAATTTTAGGATCCATAGTTTAACACAAACTTAGAAAGGAATGGATACTCGCTAAGCTGAAAGCAGGGCCGTTTTAAGTAACAGGCATCAAAGGTGGAAAAACCATGCTAACTTACGTCAAAGTAGCAAGGCTAGATTTTACATATATAATTTTATTTTAAAGTGTCTGTCAAAAGTTATAGCCCACAGGAAGTGGCTGGCAACTGTATATCTTTGTTTATGAAAATATCTTACATTGACGTCAGTTAGCATGTTTTTCTTTCAACTTTGATACCTTATACCGTTCAGCTTAGCGAGTATCCATTCTTTTCTAAGTTTAAGTTACACTGTCGATCCTAAAACTTTTATCTTTCTTAAAATCACGTATGTCTGGGGTGACTGGAATCACTCTATTTGAAAATTACAAGTTTAAAAAAATCTGTATAAACTATATCACTGTTGGCACCTCCGCAATGATGGGTTACCTTGCCAATTTATTTAAGATATTAAGAAGTTTTAATATTCTTTATTTTGTGATTATACAATAGTATTATTATTATCAGTGTGTCTACAAAAAAAAAATAGGGATTTCTTAATGTTAGTAACGTGTCTCCACATCCCTGTTTTTAAATAGAAAAATTTATACCGGTTCGATATTCGTATACAAATGTTAAAAAAGTACAAGAAAAGGGACACATTAATCGGTGCTAAAAGTGAAAAACTACGCGGCAGTTGTTGTCTGATTGCAGGTTGTTAAGTGATCACATATTTTACCGCGGAGGCTTCTTGTTTTTCGTCTCGGGAGGCTGACTGCTCACCAATAAATAAAATAACATTTATGTGACAATAACATTTGTAGTACGACTAAGGAGTTTGCACGTATTGAGTATATAGACGTGGACACAGATGGAATGAATTAAAACATATTTATCTGCCTTTGCAACGGCCTATGTATGTCAGGTGTTTCTCTTATGGATGAAATCAGAAGTAAGAATATCTGCAAGAAAAGATAATTAATACAGTGAGATAAATTGAAAAACACATTGAAACGCACTTAAAAAAAATATGTTACATGTATAGTAAGTTATACTTTGTATAACTTTGTATAATTGTATGGAACTCACCGTGAAATTTTGTTTGTAGGTTACATTTATATAATGTTAGCAACATTCAAAGACAAAAGTTGAACGGATGTACATGATTTTTATACGGATTCTATTTTTTTTCTAAAGTGCCATCAGCACGTTAAAAATGAATCTTTCGTACTTCTTTAACTTGTATGCAATAATACTGCGGTGAGCGGTGGCGGAACGATCTAGTTAAATTGGTTTAAGGAGTTTCAGAAAATGTTGGAGACTCCAGAAGAAAAAGACAAGAACGGATACGAAGAAGATCTTAATTATGAATTCCAGAAGATTCTTCAGGGTATATATAAGGAACGTAAGGCGAACCTGTCAGGGGGAGAGTTGGAATAGAAGTTTAATACAAGATAGTGCCAAGTTCAGAGAGTTGGAAGAAGAGTTTAGTAGAAGACAATATTGAGTTTACTGAAGGAGGAATTCAGCATAGTTTAGAAGGAGATCCAGAAGCGAGCTTCGTGCGGCAAATTCGGAGGTGAGCATATCGCAGCAGTAGGAGGTGGTCTACGCAATATCGGCGATGGTTTTGTGAGTGAGACATCCTATCGACGGGACAGTGCGTCGTTAGTTGTACGTGTAGAGTCTAACCTGCGGAGAAGAATTACGTACGGCTGTGTAAGTTATTAAAAGCATTTAGTTTAAACAAACTGGTGTTTCTTTCCAGTCCCAAGTACGTACTCGCACGTAACAATACCATAACATTTTGGAGAATTTTAAGGTAGAAAAACCCCCTTAGTTTTAAGTATTTTAGAACCCATTAAACCTAATTCGTAGTAGTAATAAATAAACTAGACTGTGAGAGTGAATGTCGCGGCGATGTTGATTCGCATGCGGCTGGCTCCCGCGGGACACCGCCGAAGCTTGTAATTTCAATATTGCGAATATTATACGCGTCATTTTCCCAACATATCTACCCTTCCCTTTTAGTGCATTTAATTCCCACTAGGATACTTTATTCACAATACTGAACCTATTGGGTGCTATATGAATTATATGAAATATTTTTTAATTAACGATACGTACTCTTTACAGTGTGAACCATATTTTGGATTCTGATTGTAATTCAAATCGGTACTACAATTTTGTAATATTATCTTATTATATTTGAATGCCTTCACTGTGTCAAATATGGTTTTTATAAACATCAATTAAATTATTTTCATTTAAGCTGTTGGAAAACGAAAATTTTAAATCATACAGTAGTTTCATTATTTGAGTGACTAATTTGTATAGATACATATTATCATCATAAAAATTTAATTGAGATTTTATTTGAAGTTTTAAATTTATGTATTAAAGTTTCCGAAAAATAGGTAAATATATGGTTCAAAATATATAATAATTTGGTTATCTTTTAATTTTCGACCACTAAATGAATTGTAGATACGCTAGATACTATAAATGTGCCAAATTTCATATCTTCCGCCATATTAGTTTTTAAGATAATCGTCTGTGACATAGACAATCACCAGAAAAACCAAAAGATATAAAATAAGCACTTACAATACCTTTCGCTATCGGTAGTGTATCTATCATCTATGATCGGAATCCTGAAAATTGTGTAATGAAATTTTAGGGCGGGGCGAGTTACATTTCTGTATTTATTTTGAATATTAAATTGTGGCATGCATATTATGGTATTTATATGACGTCGGTCTGCAATCTAGTAATTTTATAACACTTTCTTTGCATTATTGGTAAGTAAGGTCGAAGGTACATCGGAGCCACATGTAGTTATACGAGCACAGCTTTGATTTTAATTTTCCTCCGTTAAAATAATTCGATGGTAGATTTAATTTCAAATGTCGTTAGGGTTTTTTTGTCGGAAGTATATTTTGTATACCATTTGACTTCGTTTTTAGTCTAACAACCTACCTTTTAAAACTTTGGTAACACCATACAAGATAATTCTATTATTCTTCCATAGTAACACTGAATTAGTTAGAACATCTATCATTTTGTGTGACAAAATAGTATTTTTTTTAGTCGAATAAACTTTATTCAAATTCATTTGTCCAGTCAAGCTAGTTAGCTAGTTACGTAAAAATGATATCCTGTGGGCTAGGGCATATTTTATAAAAATAATTGATCTTTTCGACATCGTAACTAAAATCTTTTTGAAAAAAATAATATGTATACCTAAGGGACATTGTTTTAGAAACTAATGTGTTTAACGAAATCTCAATAGGATAAAAAGTCTTCTTCACTTAATCCTCACGTGGATATACAAATGTATCGACGAAGTGTCCACACTAAGTAGCATTAGTCGATATATAAACATAATTATACAGTTAGATTTTGTTTTGGATATAGTTTCTTAGGTATCAGCAAATATTGTAAAATTTATAATTATTATTGTTCCAATTGTGCTACTTTATCAAAGATTTGTAATTGTGTTTGTTATTGTTCAAAACTGATTAAAATTACCTTCTAAGGAAAAATATAGTAAATTTGTATACATTTCTATATTTAATACTACCTATCTATAGTTGAGGACGAAATCCGGAAGCAAGTGCCTGAAATGAAAGTCTAATTTATAAATTGTCTGAATATAAGTAAATAATACACTTACAAACGAATTTAGCAGAAAATAAACTTTAATCTTATATTATTACTATATAAAATGGGTTTAAATAAAATTATAAATGTGCAAAAACTATTGTTCTTTACTTTCTTTAAAAATCCAAAATTTTGTTACCGTAAAACTTTTTGAATTGTGTACGCAACTAAGTAAGGAGATCAAACTTTATAAACCCAAAGGGTTACGCGAGGGCGTCAACTTTACAGGTAAAAGTGATTTAACGACAGGGATAACGAATATATAAATACCAACACTCATTAAGTCTGTACCTACCTGGATCGTTAACTTTTTTATTTTCCTCAATGACAAAGGAACTGTCGACGAAAAGAAAAGTAGACAAGTGTCATGGCACGCACCCCCGGCGGGAGCGGAGGGGGGTGCGCGCGGTGTGCGGAGGGGGCCCGAGCACCAATGGGGCGCCTTTCGCGGGTGGCGAGGGAGGCCATTGGCCGGCGTTGGGGGTGCGGACCCGCCCCCGCCGCAAGGCGAACCCTTATTCAATTAGGCTTATCATTCGATTTCGAGTGGGGCAAGCGCGCGGACCTCCGCACCGGCGGAAAACTATCGTTGCAGCCCGATACCATCTGTAATCGCCATAATTCGATATCTGAGGTTCATCCAATTATGTGGCTGTGAGCCTTCGCGCGGTACTTTCGAACACCAGACGCACGCGCCACGCGCGGCGCGCTGCGCTATCACACGCGTTTTTTACATTGTTTAGGGAAAATTTAAAACCGCTACGGTTCGAGCACATGTTTAGGTTCGTGTCGGTTAGATAGCTGGTCCGTGCGGCATGGAGTACGGCTACTTGAGCGGGGCCGGCGGCGGTTTCGATGGAGGCTGCCTGGGTTCCGGCGGCGGCGAGCTGTCGTGGGGCGAGCTGGCCTCCTGTGGGCAGATGTCGCAGGCTGCGTACCGGTACCAAGGAATGAGGTACCAGCCCCCGCCGCCGCAATGCGCACGGCCACAGGACGCTGCCATGAGGAACCACCATATATTCCCACCATCCATGAATTTACAACGTAAGTCTGTTTATTTAATAATAATCCCGACGCTAACAATCCAATATTAGGCTAAAGTAATAAATAAAAAAAAATCATAAAGGCTTTAAAGCGATGATTGGGCGTCGCAAACCAGGATATATAAGACTATAAACAAGTAATTGAGGAACTCGACCATCGTGCTCAGTAAAGTAGATCGAGGATGGCAAACCCTGGCACAAGCCTGGATTAATAATAGCTACCAGCTAGAATTATATTACGATACGTAATGAATCTTGTTAATCAGAGCCTCGTACCTATAAATAAATAAAATGTAGAAAAATCATGTGGAGATTGGCAATTTAAGTACCTACAAATATCTAAAATAAAAATTCGTTTCATCATCGAGGTTTTAGTATTTGTTTAATTGTTAAAAATATTCAATTTCAATAGTCTTTTGTAACCTTATTCATCAGGTTTAAATAGAAGGCATGTTCATTATGACCCTAAACAGTAGATGATACTATAAACAGTGTTTGAATTGTGTGTCAGTCTATGCAGATACAGTGAAGAGTTTTGTAGATGCATTTATATATCAATGTGTAGATGTAATAAAGATAATTCGGCTATAGAACTCCAAAGGATTTTGTTCCTACCAATTTTCGTTGAAAGTATTTATTGACTTGTTCATTTTTCCACTAGAGAGAGAGTGGAACTATAGAGTTCAAAAGTTAGGGGGATTAACAGATGTTTTAGGACTTTAAAAACAAATATAAATATTGACTTAAATAAAAATTCAATATAGGACATGTTACGATTTCTAAGTCCAGTCTAATCCCAAATAATGTTTCTTCATTGTCAATTCCTTTCATGTATACCTAGACCAATATCTCTATTTTTGTTTTTATTCGCGATGTCTCCACAGCATTATACAGCCGCATATATGTCAAATACACCTCATCATCCTAATTTAGTTAGTGCGGAGCAAATTATTTCCTAAAATATGGCTGTGACACACAGATAGGCGGACGGACGGATATGACGAAATTATAAAGGCTTCGATTCTTATTTTAAATTGTCTATAAAAAAATTAAGTTTGCTTATGTTAAGCCAAAAACGTAAGTGCATAAATATAAACCATAGAGCGTATTTAAAGCATTGCTGTTTTAGTACGCTATATGTGTCTCTCTTATTCTGTTTGTTATTTACTGCCGTATTGGTATCCGTGTCCCTCCAGTCTTGTAAAAGATTCCACTTACATGTTGTTGAATAGTTAGAGACAAATAATATATTACTTGATATTCAATCCGGATTCAAGAAGGGATAGATAGATTCAAGATGACACAAAAACTGCATTATGCGATGCGGTGTTCCGATATTAGTGGCTAGGTTCCAGTCTCCCTCTATTGGTAGCCCCTTTGGTCTTACAAATGTCCATAGGCGTGGTAACAGCTTTCCATCATGTCAGCGGTCTACCTGTCTTCTGAATTTATGCAATAAAAGTACATGTTTTAGGGCTTTTGATGCAATAAATGCAGCGTATAGGCTTACAACCGCTTAGACTACGTTCGTAGCATGGAATAAGGGATGATAATCGACCAGGAGGAAACGCAATTCTGAAAATCTTCTAAATTCTACATAGTTAGATGAGGCCACAGGTTATTCTTTTGACGTTTTATTATTTAAAATATATGTTTACACCAAACAGTTGAATATTAAGATTTTAATTGTTTTACTAATTTGGTCTTAATTATATGTTTTAAATAATATAACAAGTGTGTCAAAATTTTCTACCTCATATTTAAAAAGTTACAAAGGGAATACAATTTTCACGACTTTAGAATCTAATATTGAGTAAAGCTGAGTGACTTTAAATAAAGTCCTTAAAAAATCCTCGTTTTTCAGGATTTACAATACCTATCCCACGCGATTATCTCTAGTGAAAAAATTAGCTTCTCTGAAAAATTGCCTACATACACTGATAGTCGGATTTAACGATTTCATAAGAGTTTTTACCCAAATGGTTACGGAACCCTCAAAATTTAAAATAAATTTAAACTTCATTAAAGAAAAGAAATTCACTTTCATTAATCATTTGTATTATTAGGGTTTTGTAGCGATTTAAGAAAAATGGAAACCCTATTATTATGTAATAATGATTTCCGGCTGTCTGTTTGTATATTATGTCCTTTTTTTTGGAAAATACTATATTTACATTGGTGCCATTTTGCAATAAAGTGTGTCTTTAGCACTATAAAGTTATGTAGTGAAATCACATAAATAATCTTGGCGTAGCCGCATTACATGTGAACAAGGGTAAAATATCTTTTTCAGTGTACATACTACATAGTAGTGTGGGATATATTTAGTCATATTTTGAAAAAGCACAAAAATGTTTACTACTATTTTTTATGAAATCAATAGCTGGCGTGGAGAGACATTAGGGCCTTGTATCCACCTATGAAATTGCAGTTTCTTATCATAAACAAAAATCTGTTTTTAATATGAATTCTTAATCAAACCGTGTACAATGTTATTAATGTTCTTCTGTCATTTTAGAGCAATTTCATTGATTCCTTTGCTAAAAAATGTTGGTAAACAAGCAACAAACAAACAAATTATTAGATAGTGATTTTGACTGATTCATTGGAACTAATGTCTCCCAACTAAACGTTATCTAAACTCCAAAAAAGTGGAAATCAGACTACTAGACTAGATTAGAAATTATGGCTCACCGCAGAAGTAAATTTCGCAGCAATGAATTTGAGTAAGTTCTGTGGAATTCTGAGAAGGTTGAAGATTATCTAGGCGCAACGTCTCTAATTTTGGTCGTTAGTTGTGCCCGGCATAGGCAAGCGTCATTCTAAAGGAGTATAGTGCGCTAGAGCAATTGAACAGTCCGTTTTTGACTGTCAAATTTTATTTCTGTTTCATTATTGCTTATTTAAAGTACACGTCTGTAGTTATTTCATAGCATAATTTCAACTTGATGTGGTATAGGCCCATCCAACATTCACCTATACCTTATTTATATTCAACTTTCGCTTAGGACAAGTTTTGGCTGGATCGCTCGGTCTTACCAAAACGTTCCCGATTATCATGCAGGATTTGTTTCTAATGCAACACAGGTTGTACAAATCAGAATCCTCTCATTATGATGTCGATTGAGCAATGCAATGCGGCACTCAGCAAGTATTTGCTGATAGGCGTCACTTAATTCATTTGTTGACCTCTTGAGTTTTTTAGACTTTCCCATTGGAAATTAATGACTTAAGACTACTTTTTCATTAACATCGAAAGCTGCTGTTATCTCTGACCTAGTTTGTGACTGATTCAGTTCTATCGTTTTCAATTCTTCAATATCAAAGTAGATTTGCGGACATTCATAAAGCTTATTCCCTAAATCAAATTTTCCGTTACCACTAAAAAAAAATACGGTGCGTTTAGCAGTATTGAGACCGAACACATGGTTTATTCTTCGAGTTGCATCTGTAGCATTAATACTATAGTAGAACTCATTCGAAAATGAGGCGATAATTATTTTTTTCCATAGTCACGAACAGAATGATCTCCGAACAAAACCAAATGACCTAAAACTAAAGGACTAATTAAGTGATTTTCAAAGTGTTTCTAGTAAGAATTTGCAGTAAATTTGCAGTAAGTATAATATACCAAAAGTGAGACATTCGAGTTCGAAGATTTAGGTAAGGGCCAATATTAGCTCCCAAAGCCATGAAAATTATTTCCGTCCCATTGTAACTTTTGAAAATGGGAAATTTTCAATAAATTCAAGGTAGTATAGAGTGTAAAAAATACTATCAATGAAAATTGTTATGAATAATACTCGGTGAGTAATTTTTGAATTATGAGGCATTTTTGAGTAAAAGCTTTTTGTAGTTCCGTAGCCAAATAAGACAAACAAGGGACATTTAGCAACTCTGCAGAATTCGCCGTTGTGTGTGGTATGCTCAACACTTACCCAAGTTATTTAGTTGAGGCTTTCCCCGCGGTTAAGCCGCGTGAAAATCCCTAGGAAGTAATTAGCTCTATGTTACTCACATAAAACTGTTACTGGAATGAGCTACCTGTTACTATTAGACAAGCTACATCACTAACAATATTTAAGAACATGACAAAAAAGCAACTACCTGCAACCTAGTGATGTTTAATATTTTTACGTATATTTATTATATGTATGTACATACATATATGTATGTATATATTTGTGTATGTAATATCAATAGGTGTATTTATATATGTCTATTAAGTATAATTCTTACTTATATAATATTTTATATTCTTATATGTTTGTAAGGAATAAAAGACATGTAAGTAACTGCATATCCTCTAATATTTGTGTATACCACCTTTGACCAATATAATATATTTTATTCCTATCACAGGTTGTCTGGAAGAGATCGCTTCTTAGCGATAAGACCGCCCATTGTGCACATTTAGAATATTTTTAGGCTATAAGTTTTTCTGTGTTTTCTGTAATGGTGTACAATAAAGTGTTATCTATTTATCTATCTATAAAACTGAATTAGGTGTTTTATATATATTAGACTTAAAACTTTACTGTTTCTTGTTAAATTCACTACAATAACAAAGAAACAAAGTCCTATTTAGGCTACACAACTGCCCAGCAGAACATACAGATGAGTCGAAGCCAACCTGATTTGAAGTAATTTGGAGTAATATCATTGTATTCATTGAACGACGGACGTGTTGTTTATGGCTACGCAGTTATTATTAACGAATTGAAAAACACTATTGCATCGCCATCTACTTTGATACTCTGTCTATTCCAGGTAAACGACGCCTTTTATCGGGATATAACGATAAAATATATATATCCTAATAATGTTGATTCGGGTTATTAACCAGTATTATATCGAGTTTTATTCATATGTGTTCAGTAGTTTCTAAAAAAAGAGGCGATCGCAGCGCCAACATTTTGGATATTTTCGGCTATCCTACAGAAACGATTTATCGGGATAAAAAGTATCCTAAGTTACGCCACGTGATACAAGTTTGCTCCATTTCGAATTTAATTTAAATCCGTTCAGTAGTTTTTACGTGATGCTCTAATTAACAGACAGACAGAAAAACAGATTGACAGACAACATTACATTTTTAAACGCATCGAACTATTTACAAATTACTATAGTATAGATAGATAGATTAATATAGTATAGAAAAATAGATAGATTATTATAGTATAGATAGATAGATAATATTTACAGTAGATATCATGCATTAAAATGAGCTGATTCCAGTATTTTTTTATCTGGACGATAGTTTACGATTTTTTAAAATACTCCGTTACTTTTGCTTCTAAACAATCCCGGAAATTTCCTGAGAATTGATTCTCCGATTAAAAATAACGTGAAAATTGGCGGTGTCGCTTTTATTAAAACACGGTTTGGTACTACATGTCATTTTTATACCTGGCTATTTCGGGACTTTTCGAAATTTTCCTGTATTTCCTAACTTCGAAACCACTAGACGAAGTTAGACGTTTTTTTCTCAATTCGGTATGTGATTTTTTTCAAAATCACTCCAGTGTTGGAATTTAAAAATTGATAAAAAATCATTGATTTTCTTTGGTTTTGTCCAACGTGGATAAAAGCGTGGGTAAATAATCATAATTAATAGTTTTGGCAACTAAACACTATATTGTATTTATAGCTATAATATATCTCTGTATATAGTGGTTCTTATGGCGAATGAGCTGTATGAAACAAATAGACTAACCCTGGAGTGGGACCAGAAAGGACTCTTTTTATCTTTTCGTAACGACTCTAATACTAGTAAGTATAATGATATATCAATATTTAAAATAAACTTGTTTAGAAATTTTTAAAGTTTTCTCTTATTTGGTCCTAAAAATTATCTCTGCTAATGAAACGTCAAAAAGTAAGAGAATTTAATGGTAGGTTACTAGGTCTTAACAAACGGTCATTTGCCTTATTACTGGTTATAATGATGCATAAGCATCATACAAATAATGTCAAATTTCTACCAATGGCAAGGCTAGTGAAGTAATGGTGAGATAGAGGAACCGGCCCTAAGAGTTAATATTTTTTTACTGGGTGATTGTTATTTTTAGCATTCTTACTATAAAATGTTAGAAGTAATTGACAACACAGAGAGTAGCGTTTTACCTTATTTGTTTTGGATTTTTAAAGGTGTTAATATACTCGTATGTATGTAGAATGTGTTTTCTTTAATAAGAATTTATTAAAATGAACGAATCGGTTTAGCCAAAAATGTTAAGAGACGTTTTTGTAGAGCGTTTGATTTCCCATAAGAATATTTATCGATTTTTTCGGGGCACTGATTTTGGCGTGAATTATAAATTTCTGTCTCGGAGACAATTTCGTTTAAGTCAATGGTTTGGGAGTTTTGAGACAAAAACCCGCTCAGTAAAAAAATCTAAGTTTGCGATGACAGACCTTTTAATATTAATATTAGGGATACAAATTCTATCAATGATCCCTTTTTTGCAGCAGGTAGCAGCCCGTAATTAAGTTTAATTTCTGTAAGAAGTTTTGACCATAAAATTGTATCCCCTAAAATCTGCCTCTCCAGCTCCCAGCCTACACAGCCTACTGGGGTAAATTTGCCAATGACCTCTGTATAAATCTTGTGGTAAAAGCCTTTCATGGGCACAATTCATGAAGATGAAAAAAAACAACAAATATAAAAAAGATAAAACATTTCTGATAGGTATCACAAAGTAATTGATACCGCAAACTTTGTACGCCAAAAGAAGAAAAGGTGAAAAACCATTCTTAAGTTTATCTTTATTGCTTTTACTCGAGTAATACCAAAGTGAAACCGTTTTCATTTGGCGAACAAGTTTAGTGGCGGGATGGGATGAGACGAGGACTCCGACGACGGTCACGAGTCACGAAACAAAGAGTAACTGGAGTGTGTTGGGGCGGGACGGGGTTGAGGGGGATGGGAGACGAGGGCGAGCGGGGGGTCGCTCGCCTCGTGAGCGATTGCGCCCCTAATTGGCAGCGGCGTCCGCGAGATTCTTGAGGGGAGGACAACGGAGCTCAAGCGAGCCTGCTCGCGTCTTGCGGCTCTTGCCTCACTCGCTCCGAGGAGCCGTGGACCCTCAGTGCCGCTTCCCCGCACGGCACACCCTTCCGTCGCCCGCGCAACGCAATAACTCAACCGGGGCGGCAACTCGCACGTAATCTTCAGTAAGTCCGGATTATACCCGTTAATCACGCGGATATTAATTACAAGTTTGCGTATTAATTGTAGTACAATTACAAGAATAACAAGGTTAAAATTAAGATTTCTGTTCTAATATAGCTATCTAGTCTTTCTCCGCTTATATGCAATTAGGATATAAAATTGGAAATTCAATACTAAGGTTGGATTTGATATAATTACGTTTAACATGACAACTACGTTTTAAAGTGTTGTGGTAAATACTTAAACATTCTACCTCTTCTTCGCTCATAAGTTCTTAAAATAGTATGCTCCTTCTTCACAATATTCATTATCTTTTTAACGGTTTTATTTGAAACTTATTCTGAAAACCTTGTAGTATTTTAATATCGGCCCATAAGCGCCCTATATCTGTGATCGAGCCTCCTTATTTTTAAAGGAATGAACGTGAGTCATGCTTGTCACATTTGTCCACAACGAATTGGCGGATTTGACGCACTGGTTACCTTGATGTGCACGTTTCATTATGACGTTTTCCTTCACCGTCAGAATGAGCTAATTGTTACAAAAATACCTCTATTGATTGATAAGTACTTATTGCATCTTTCAAGACTAGGGTTCGAATCCACGTTTTTCGTATATCATGCGAGTGAGTTAGTTTAACTAATACAGGGCATACAACCTTGAATTATGTAATATAAAAAGGTCAAAATGAAGATGCTGAGCTTCATTCATTATTGAACTACGTATAATAATAAAACACTCAAAACACCGAATAAAGAATCTCCATAAATATATTCATAGAAGTAAACATTTTTGTTTATTCGTCTCATGTAAAGCTCGCAAGGATAACAGTGAGGGAAACTGGATATCGCAATTCCTATTCTCATGTCGGCTTTGTATGCAAGTGGACGGGTTAATTCGATTTGGTGCCAGGACGGAGGGCAATATTTTATAGCATCATGTGATCTATTCTGTCCCAGTGTAGTATAGTATAGTAGAGTGGGCCATAAAAAAGGCAATATCTCACAGTTGAGCTGCGTCGGGAGACGCGATCGTAACTTCTACAACGTTACTGCGGCACATTCGACTAACAGAGCCGACTTTTATTTTTAGAAAAAATATATTGTATGTGTGACTTTGATAAAATATGATCATATCTATTCATAACGTAGTGATCGAAGTTAGCGAAGTTCAAGAATTGAATAGAAATTACAGGCTGATACTAGGAATTTACATATTCACGTCATAAAGATGCGAAGAGAAAACTGTTCTTAACTTAATAACGTTGGTACTACAACCACTACAAGAACTTAGTAAGTTTTAGTATTTTATAAAATACCTAGTGAGATATTTATGATGAGCCTATATACCTACAAGACTTATATTACAACTACCTTCTGCCCGCGACTTCGTCCGCGTGGAATAGTTAAAAAAAACTAAGTTATTGGTCTTAGCGTGATAATATGTAGCCTTCCTCGATAAATGGTTGGTAGTTCCTGATATTAGCGCGTTCAAGCAAACAAATAAACTCTTCAGCTTTATATATTAGCATAAGTTTCAACTTAAAAATTACCTATTATTTTTGAGGGAAATTTTGGATTTGCTTATATTAAAATGCTTCTCAGGTTATTAATCAAATAAGGCTAGGTTTCTATATTTAAAACATATTTTTGAATAAATTCTGGTATTCATCTTTCATGGTTCCACAAGTAATAATTTACTTTACTTTGCTCTTTAAGGGCGTATTGTTTTGCATGTACATCAAAGAATATTATTTAACTGTTACAAAGAAAAGAATTGTATATAGTTTTAAAAACTAGTGCAAAGACTTACTGTTAATGTTTTTATTTATTTAATTGGGGTACTGAAAAAGTATCGCGACAAAAGCTATCCTATTCTTTGGGATTCAAATTACCCTGTTCTATGATCGCTTCCGTTACCAAGAGTACATGATAAGAATTTCTTGACAATCGCTTCATTTCTTAGGCCGCGAAGACGGAATGACACACTTATAAACATGCTAAACGTTTAGTAGACGCTTCACGCGACCCAAATGCTGGTGTCTATTTTGTCAAAGATGAAGCGTTGCTATAGATCGTGGCAACGCTGCCAGCGTTTTGGGAACGTGCCCGGCTAGTGACAGCGGTTTGGGACCAACATTTTATCTTTAATCTTTAGTTTTTAATATATTATAGTTTGTAATTTGTATTATATTTTTTAAGTAACAATTAGAGCTTTCAAAATTATTATAACAGTAAAAAATATATTAGTAATATAATAAAATAATAATAATTGTGATCTGGCAGGAGTTGGCAATGAAATTACCCGCTGGGTTCAATGGCGTAAATGTTTCCATTTTACTGCCTCCATTACGCAAATTTACCTACATGTTTATTTGCAATAAAAAATATATTGCTGTTCTACATCACTAAGAGTATGTTTGCATATATTTTATAACTGTTCCCAACGACTTAGTCTTATTTCTTGAGCAGAATATTTGAATTTTTTTACGTGTTAAAATTTCACACAGACGTAACGATCTGAGTTTATATGGCCATCACTAGACTAAAACTGTAGAAAGCATTATATAACATTCCTATTTTAAGCCGATTCCTCACTTCAGAGAATATTGCTCTTCTAGAACTTTTAAAGCTTATTTGATGCCAGCGTAGCTCATTGCGTTTCAGCGAGCCAGGCAAAGGCTTAGCCCACTCAATCATATTATTATGCCGTCAAGTCTAGAGTCAGGGTCTAATAATGTTTTTACTATTTCTACTTTGTGCACGTGTTCTTTGTTAATATTTACCACATTTCACTAGACTTTGTTATGATAAATAAAATAGGTAATGATGACAAACACAATTTACTTATTTATTAATAAAGGTAATAATCAAAGTCATAAATTATCAGCATATACCGCTACTCTTTCAACGTATATTTCCTAAATATAACGGTCCTAAAGCTTCAAAACAGGCGCGAAATCAAAAGGAAGTGTTGTATCTCAGTTGTGGGACAGGCTTCATTAATCTAAGCTGAAAGTACCCCTTCTGTTGCTGGTTGCGAGGGCGGCCGCGCGGGGCGGCGAGGCGGCGGCTGAGGCGCAATATGCCGCGATGACGCGCCGACAACGCGTGCATTATGGATGCCGAGAAACTTTTCGCGTGACGCGAGAAAAATGAACCACAGCTGACCTGGACGGATGGCGAAATAATTCATTTTAGTTGCCCTCGAAGAGGGCGCTGCAGTTTTATAAAGCAGAGTTTATATTGTACGAACTAAATTTGAAAAATATTTATTTTAATGTTTTTTACGAATTAACAAGCAAGTTGCGTTTGTGTTTTGGGTATTATAAGCTTTACAAAATTTGTCTTTCTCGATATCGAAACCAGAATCTCTGTTTCAGACAATTAGCCGGGCTAAAGCTTAGATCACTAAACTGCAGAGGTCGAGGGTAGAGAAAAAAGGTATAAAGGTAATCCTAAGCAATTAACACGTTCAACAAACATTGTATCTTGTTTAATTCCGTCCTCGTACTGCGAAATTACTAAATAGGTATATGATATTGTAAATTGCGCAAATTCCTAGGGGAAGTTCGGGCAGCCCCAGACACTTGAATTTATTGCGAATATAAAACAAATAATCAAAATTTCTGTCTTTGTTTTATACTTAAAACAAAATTTGAAACTTCTTTAAATATTTTAATAAAACCTTAGTCCTATCGCATTTTTTAACAAAATATAATGAGAATAATTTAGTCTTGTTTTTTAGCGTCACAAAAAACGGCGTGTAGCCCCGAAAATAGTAATAAATGATGGCCCAACCGCTCTTTGGCCTTACTAACATCACAATTATAATAAAAGTACATCTATATAAGCACAATCTTTGTGAGCCGACTTTTGCAATCCTGGCACGGAATCCTTACTTGCCTTCCATTACAAATTTAACTGTTTCTTTCATTGTATTTTTATTTAA
Organism: Dendrolimus pini; assembly: GCA_949752895.1. Lineage (NCBI taxonomy): Eukaryota > Metazoa > Arthropoda > Insecta > Lepidoptera > Lasiocampidae > Dendrolimus > Dendrolimus pini. The sequence goes on from OX457130.1 coordinate 13,025,211, forward strand.
CTTTCCTCCCTCACTAATTCTTCCTTTAAATTTCGGTATAATTCAAGTATATCTAGAAGAATAGTAACAATATTTTAATGTACTTTCCATAAATAAGTAAAATAATAATGCAGTTGTCGTTTGTTAAAATAATAATGCGAAATAAAATGTAAAAACGTAAAATCACGTCCGGGGGTACCCGACATTATTCTGTCCGGGGATACCTGATCGTTATCATGCAACATTTTTAAACATAGGTCTTAAACTGTACAACAATTGTAACAAATATGATTAGAACCTTAACATATACAAAATTTCCGAAAAAAATTAACAATACATAAGAATGTACACTATACTTGATAACCTTTCTCCTACCATAGGAGTAGGTAAATATAGAAAAATCGTTAAGTGAAATCTGAATATTATACTGTTATAAGGTGTCTATCATATATTAAATTTACTGTGTAAACCAGACAGTTTACTAAGGTTATAATTAACAAGATACAAGAAATTCACAGCTTGGTCAATCCGCCTGAAACTCCCTTGAGAAAATATGTTTCAGTCAAGTCAGTAACGCCCTTCAAGTAGTCTCGCTGTCTAGTAATTAAGAGCCTCGGTGTGCACAGAGGGGGTGTCGGAGGCTTACAGCAGAGGGGGTGGGGTCTGAGTCACGGATCATATCACCTGTGAATTTAATCGCGCTGTGACGATTAATTAACGCCACGTGCTTTGAGCGTATGTAATCTAAGCAGATAAATGTATAGTTTTAAAATCAGACACCACTAATAATATATTGAACTGGCAATAGAGATGTTCGTTTGTTTCTTCTTTATTATCTATAAATAAACGAATATACACGAATTATGGTGTTTATGTAACTTTTGACACAAGGAATAAACATAATATAGTACTTTTAACACGAAAAATAGGATGGATTGGTTGGGATATGTATTCGAAATTTATTTGAGCGAAGCCGTGCGGAAAGCTCTAGTTTTTACCTATATCAGTGTATGACTACGACTTGCTTAAGCCTGGTATTTTGGGATATGCAGACGACAGCATTGTTGTAGAGAACTATACATTGAATGCGCGAGCTAGTAGTGCCCAGGTTCAGTCACTGAGGGAGGCAATGATCCATAGCCTGAACTTGACCTTGAAGGCAGTTTCCGTTTAGGGTAAATCTATCCTAGTCAATGCCTCCAAAACCCAGGGGCGTCTCTTCGCTGCCAAAAGCAGTCCTTTCAACTTTACTCCTACTTCCCGAGGTGTATCCATACCGATAGCTGACAGTCTTCAGCTTCTTGGGATCTCCTTAAGACAAAATCGAAATTTTGGCTTCTATACAGAGTCTGTTGCTCAGCTGGCTGGCAAAAAGCCAGGGGTTTTGCCAGAGGCGAGGCAGTATTTTACAGAACTTCAGTTGCTGAATCTTTACCAAGTACAAGTACGGTCGTGCATGGAATACTGCTCTCATCTTTGGGACAGCTCAGCCAAATACTAACTGGAGACACTCGAGTCAATAGAGAAGAGCTAAGGCTAAGCGAGTCTAAAGCTGATAGACAATAATCGACTATTCGAAGAGAAGCTTCAGAGCCTGAATCATCGAAGTGAAGTCGCTAGTTTGTCGGTATTCTATAGAATACACTTCGGCGAGTGTGACACGGAATTGTATGAATTAATTCCTCTCTCACCATTTTATCACTGGACAAGCAGACGTACGAGCTCACGCCACTGATATATGGTGGAAATACCAACAAGATGGACGAATCGCTAAGCTTCCACATTTATCATAGCGCTGAAGAGTGGAACTCTTTACCGTCGTCTGTTTTTCCTGAATACGTGTCATCAAGTCTCGCGATTGCTTTAAGCGATTTGTAATTTTGAAATTGTATATTTGGTGAGCAATACAAAAAACGAACTTACAAACTAAAACTATACCTAATTATGCGCAAAGGGCGGTCTTATCACTGAAAACCTATCTTTTCCGGATAACCCCAGGAATGAATTGAGATGATAATGGTGATGGTGGTATACGCAAACTATATATAGTACGGCTTTGTTTTAGTTATAAACTACACAAATGTTATGATATATACAGATATTAAATAAATACATACTTAATATATATTGTTAAATATAAAGCGAAGGCTGATTTGTTAGTACCCCTTAAGTGAAAGAAAATACAAAATACCGGCCAAGGGTATATAGTTAGTTTGTTCGAGCGAAACCGACTACATCGTGTATCATGAAATTTTGTTTATTTTTACATACCAGAAATTGGAGCTTTCCCGGGGTCTGGAACTCACGACATATATTTGGTTTCACCATAAAGTTCAAAAGTACTGTATTACTTTTATTATATGATATGAATAAAGAAAAGTAAACAAATAAAAGTAATGTGAAATACATACGTATATATAATCTGCTCTCTAAAGGCTTTCGGTGGGTTCCGTCCGCACCCCGCTCAATAAAACATAACGTCTGCAATAACAATGAGAGGCCGCTCGCCTGACCCACGAACTGCAAACTCAAATTAAACATCTTATGAACAGAAACATCTTGGCGGGATCCTCTTCATTAGGTTCCGCAATTTGCAAGGGTGGCGGGGGTGCGCGGGGTAGTTACACAGCTGGAACACAGAGTGGTAACAGAAGGTATGCTTTTAAACAGATATCATATTATACGTTTTTCGTATATTCTTTATTATTGCTGGAAAATTGAAAAAAACTTTGTACGTAATAAAAATACTTATATTTCAGTTAATATAATTATTGCGTAAAATTCTTACAATCCAGTGTGAGTAAAATTATACTGTACATTATTTTAAACACGAAATGCATCTAATTTTATTAATACTTCGTACTTTAATAGAAATATATTCGCACTGTACGTTTTACTTTGAGTCCAATAAATAGTACACAAATAAAACGTAAAGTGCGAAAATATTATTGCATACTGAGAAATTGTAATAAAATAGTTAAAGATGTATTTATGTGTACATGTTTGATGACACCATACTTAAGGTTAGATCTAATTAATAGCCTGATATAGAACCAGGCACCTTTTCGTACATACTCGTAGGAACGAAAAGTTGCATGTGGGTTGAGTTTCAACTGAACAATATTAACAAAAAGGTTTAATTATTATTAAAATCGATGCTTATTGCGATTAACATTATCGTGCATACAGACTTATCTCTATTAAACTTTGTAAAAAGTATAAGAACTATACATTATGTATACTTATATATGAGACTTTATTTACTTAGTGGTAAGATTTTAATATTCTCAAACTTGATAGTAATCAAAGGATTACTTAAGATAAATTCAATCGGGTTTATTTAGTCAATAATTAAGTTTAACCAATTATACTAAAATAAATTATAATTGTCTAAGAATGCATCCCTTGGCATATAATTACTATCTATTTAAGGTTGCATTCAAATCGTTTTTGGCCATAATCTTTAATATATAATCTATGCCACCGAATAACTTTTCGAGTAATTATTAAACTTAAAGTTATTTTCATTGCCAAAAGCTGGCAATCAGATAAACGGCCTACCTGATGGAAAGTGGTCACCGCTGCCCATAGAGATTTGCAACACTAAAGGTGCTACTGATATGCGGCTGGCCTTGAAAAATTAAAATGAAGGGCGTTAAAAATTTTTTAACGCCCTTCCTTAATGACCACATGTCGTAGCACAGAAAAAAAACCTCGACGGGAAGGAACTTTCAACTAGTTATTGCACGCGGAATAAACGTTCTAGAGAACCGCTGCGTAGTAGGAAGTGAACCTTCTACATATTACCTATCCTGTGGTTGGAATCCCCTGATACCCCGCCCCCCTGCCCCGGCAGCCTCTATTAATAATGCAAATGAGACCGCAGCTCGGCCAAGAAGCGAGTCTCGATTAATTCCGGTTCATTTGAGGTAATTGTCGCTGCGCGCGTGCGGTCTGTGGTCCGCAGCGGCCTAACGCACGCCCCAATGTGCCACTGCCCACTAATTCTACTTGTAAATTGTTCTCCTTAACGACTGTAACTTATAGTCATTTAAAATAATTCATAAGGCCTTACTGATGTTTTATGCGTTTGAAGTTGACCGTAATTTATCAAAATAGGCATATCATAATTGTCAACGCGGCAGCCCAGTAATAGGTGCTGAACGCGTATCCAAAATGGCGGTGGTAGGAATGCTGGTATGGATGAGAAAGGAGACTAACCTGCGTGCCTCTGGGCTGCACTAACTACGCGTGCTGATCACCAAGTTGTGAGCCTTGCAGCTAATCTTCTGGCTTGTCTCCTTCTTGCGGCCTTCGATAAAATGTACACACGCGGCGCGGTATAACTGCATATGCAAGTTGTAGCGGAAAGGAGGTGCGGGTTGTCGTATGAGACGCGACAGCAACCTACGTTTGACGAGGGTCAACAGCAGACTGACTCGTAAAGACGAGCAGTATTAGTCGCAGCGGTAAGTACGACAAGGATAGTCGTATGGAAGGGAAGATGGCGGCTGGGAAAAGGTGATTGGATAACGCGGTTAGGAAAGCGGGTAGTTGTGAAAATAATTGGATGGGGCAGGATTTTAAATAAGCGGCGCGAACATGCCCCCGGCCTAAAAACCAATGGTTTTTAAAACACTCAGAAATGGGAGAGGTTAATTAATAAAAAGGTTGAAATAAGCGGTATAAGAAGCGGGAGTAGACCGAGGGGGGGGGGAGAGGTGTGACTACTGAGTAGGTAGCACACAAAGCCGGACGACTGGTCGTTTGTACACGCCAGTAGCCGTTTTTACAGAGGCAACCCTACAAATGCCGTCTTTGCCAGGATAGGTGGCAACTACGACTCCAAGGGGCCATGAAAGCGGGGGAATATTGTCCGTAACGATAAGGACTATTGAGCCTATAGTAATAGGATTTACAGGTGTATTCCATTTTCCACGTGATTGCAATAAATGTAAGTATTCTAATTTCCATCGCTTAGAAAATGACTGAACCATTTGATCCAGCAAAGTGAACCGTTTAAGTAGATGCGCGGGTTCGTTATCGACGTTACAGGCAGGCAAATGTTTAAGCGGAACAGACATTAAAAAATGCGCGGGAGTTAAAGCAGTGGGTTCAGAAGGATCCTCACTCAATAATGTTAGCGGGCGGGAATTAATGACACATTCGATTTGTGTCAGAACAGTTAACATTTCTTCATAGGTTAACAGTTGTGTCCCAATGACACGATGGAGATGCGTTTTAAATGCTTTCACATAAATTTCATAGTGGCCTCCGAAGTGAGGACTTCGTGGTGGATTCAATTTCCAAAGAACGCGGTTTGCTGATAATTCATCCGAGAGAGACGTATTAAATTCGTCGGAACTTACGAGCGTGTATACTTCCGACAATGCATTTTTGGCACCAACAAAGTTCGTTGCATTGTCAGAATACATAACTGACACGGCACCGCGGCGAGCAAGAAACCGTTTGAAAGCGGATAAGAAAGAATTGGTGCTTAGATCAGTGGTAAGTTCTTTTTGAAACGATATCTCGAAATGACCGTGTGTAAAAGCATTAGCCGGAAGTAAACGCGAGAGAAGAGATCTAACAACGGGTTAGAAATCTCGTTATTTGTAAGAGTAGCGGGAAGAGAAATAATATTTTCCGACACAGGTAAGTCTATCTATCTACTATCACCGTTGGCTAATTAACAATCAGTCGGATCCATTGCACCACAACGGATGGTTTTGTAACTGAGCGGGAGTCAAGCCTCGTGATAAACAGTCACTGGGATTGTATGACCCTGGGATATGAAAGAAGTTAATAGCGGGTATAGCGGCTACAACTTTAGTTATTCGAGTTGCCACAAATGTTTTAAACTTATGAGGAGACGCGGGTATCCATTGCAAGGCAACCATAGAATCCGTAAAACAAAATATTTTATCAATAGGATGCCGTTTTTCATATGTGTTAATTACTCGACGAACTAACTTGGCCATAATTAAGCATGCGCATAATTCTAAGCGAGCAATGGATATAGTTTTTAGCGGCGCCACTTTTGATTTGGCGCAAATAAGGCGCGTTACTGGTGGAGAACTTGGGTTTGTCTGGACTCGAATATATCGATACCTCTGGGCTCAAAGGGCGTAAAGCACATTTTGGGGCATATGGAGTTAATAATACCATCGTATTCAGTTTTTCATTCTCTATCGATTGGTATATACGAAGTTGCCAAATTCGCAAAAAAATGTTCTTTACGCCCCATCTTTTTGGGCTGCTAAACCAAAATGAAACAGGAAATCGGGCTGTAAATTACATTACTGCGCAAGTTAAAAATGTCCTAGGTTGTATAGGAATCCAATTATGAGTATTAAGGCGTATAACGCATTAATGCTCATTATTGTTCTTTACAACCATTTAGCATAATCAGCAACTGTACCATACTACCTCAAAACTATTGTAAATGCATAAAGTATTTTGCTGATTTTAGGGTGTAAAGCACATTGTGTTTGACAACTGTTCACTGATAACAACTTCACGCCCTAAATATTAAAAAGAGAACGATTTAAATGTACCTTACTACCTAAAAAAATAATTAAACATAATTTTTTGTTCGTCTCATTTGTTCTTTACTTCCTTACACTAAAGTTTACTTTGTCTTTTACTATGTAATACAACATTTTTAGCCCTTATTTTCATGTAGTTATGGTATCTATTTAAAAAGATGTCTGTCTGTTTTTGTTTTTAGTATTAAAATAATAAAAAACGACTAATTTCGATTTAATTTCTTCGAATTCGAATTGATAATAATTTAATTAATATCAGTTTTACGAGTAGGTATCCAGTGTGTTTAAGTTTTTAGACTGTGGTTTACAATAGTAAATAATTTTACATTATTGTCTTTTACCATTTAATATTTTTAGATTGCTCATACAGTTTCAAGTAATAGTTTTTATAATTATTATTCAGGTTAGATAATATTTAATCTGCGACAAAAAAAAGACGTGTTAGGTACTTATATGTTTTATAACTCAATGGTTTTACGTGTGTATGTGTACTACCTATTTACCTATCAGTCTGTGGCATCACAGTTCTTGAACAGATGAATCGATTTTGGTTTAGTTTTTGTATTTGTTTGTAAACACCTGTTCAAGAGAGTTTTTTCTATGTTTGAAGAAAATCAGTCCAGCCGTTTAAAATTATGGGGGGGGGGGGGGGGGGTGTGAAGGTGGGGATAAACAACCCAAAACAGGAAATACACTCGAGTGGGGTATCAAATGAAAGCGCATAATTTATATATTAGTTCAGCCGGAAGGCAACTTGAATTTCAATCGAATATTATTTTGAATCGTTTTTGTACTTATTTCAATTTCAGAACACACACAATATCTCTTCAAGAATTATTATTGAAAGATAATAAATATATAAGGTTGGGGAAAAAGTTTCTTCGCATTTTATATAAAAATTCAAAAGGTTTTTTTATAAAGTTTATTTACATTTGCCTAAAGTATGTAGGTGCCATTTTGTTGGATAACTTTTTGCCATCTTGTAAGTAGGGACGTGATCCCATTGCTATAAAAAAATTTGGGGCTTCTGATCAAAAAACTGCGACAAGTGGTTTTGGCAGTCCTCTCGTGATGTTAACCTGACACTGCCTAAGGAACTGCAAAGACCGAAACAGGTGAATATCTGAAGGTGCAAGGCCAGGACTATACGGCGGATACATTAACACCTCCGAGCCAAACTCTCGTAATTTTTGCTGAGTGGTTAAAGATGTGTGAGGTCAAGCGTTTTCATGGTGAAAAACCACACCCCTTCTGTTGATTAATTCTGGCCGCTTTCTCTCAAATTTTTGCTTTAATCTCATCAGTTGTTCGCAGTACAGTTCAGAATCGATGGTCCTGCCTGGCGGTAACAGCTCATAATGAATAATGCCCTTCCAATCCCACCATACATACAGCACAACCTTGTTGCGAGTTAACCCGGGGTTCGCCACAGTCTGTGAAGCCTGACCGGCCTTAAACCACGATCTTTTTCGCACGTTCTTGTCGTACGTGATCCAATTTTCATCACATTCAGTCAATTATCAGCGTCTTCAAAAATGGTTCGGTTTTATTACGTCGTAATAAAGAATCACAAATGAGTACACGGTTAATTAGGTTTCTGTCAGTGAGCTCATGAGGCACCCAAATATCGAGCTTTTGTGTACCCAGCTTTTTTCAAATGCGCCAAAACCGTTTTGTGGTCAATTCCCAGTGCTCTAGCTACATCATAAATACTAATACGCCGATCTTGCTCCACTTTTTAAAAAATGGCATCAATTTTGTCCGTAACAGGGCGACCAGAGCGACGTGCCTCCTTGATGTCAAAATTTCCGGATTGAAAACGCTTAAAGCAAATTTGCGCCACTCTCACAGATACTGCATTTAGTCCATAAACATCACAAATTTATTTTGCGGCTTGTGTTGCATTTTTACCTTTTTTATAGTAAAATTTTAAAATGAATTGAATATCTCATTACATTCACTCATTTTAACAATAAGAAAAACAAATGAAAATCACACATTTTCCTAATTTGAATTTGTCTTCTTTAAAATTAAAACTTTTTAATGATACCAAAACCAGCCAGATACAAATGGTATAGCCAAAGAGATCTAATTACCAGTTCATACATACTATATGCGAAAAGACTTTTTCCTCAACCTATCTCAGATCGAGAATCAACGGAACCAATTGCTTCCGGTATGTTAAATGATGTTAGTAATCCTCTCGATCCAAATAATCTAAGTAAAATAGCGATATTATTGAAGATAGTGAAGAAGAAAATTTTATGAAATGCTGTAAGCCAAGGATGTTTATTACTTCTAGTGCTGATGATGAAGTTAAAACTTCCACATTCTCTCGATGGGGTACCCCCCACCCCGTTTAACCCTTTTTATTATGAAAGTTGTACAATTTTAAATGCAAACTTTGTGATTTACAACACAATTAAACATTGCTATTATCATTTACTACCTAATATTATACAACTTTTTTACCCTAGGTTATATTTACTGCCAAAGTTAATAACGTTAGCTGTTTTTAAATGGGTTTAAAGGACATTTTGTAGTTTTTTTTAGGTAGTAAAGCAAAACTATTTTGGAAACTATTATATTTAGGCTTCATTTAATAATATTTACTTAAAATATAGGAAAATGTAAGTATTTTTCTCATAGATTGTTTTTATATAATCATTGAGACAAAAAAGTTGTAGCTAATTTGGTTTTATTTTTTAAGTTTTTTGGCTCTCCTGAACAGTAGCTGTTTTGTGCTATACGCCCTTTGAGCCCAGAGGTATCGATATACGACAGAACCATACGCTCTTTCACTAGCATCAGAGAAAGCCACAATACATATTTTAGAATTTTCAAAAACTCCTAAATGTCGTGGGTAGCGTAAATGTTGTATACATGGCAACTCCCTTATATAATTTTGCCAAATATTTATAATATCTGACGGCGGTTGCTCATCCCAATCGAGCTTTAAAACGTGAATTCTTTGCAAAATTAATTTTGCGTATAAAATGACTGGTGCTATTAAACCAAGAACGTCATATTGGCGGGCTATTAATGACAGAATATTACGTTTAGTGACAGGACGATCTTCGATATGAACTGTGAACATAAACTCATCACTACTAGGTGACCACTGCAAACCTAAAACCTTTAGGTTTGTTTGTGAATGAGTGTTGACATCTTGAAAAGGTATATTGGCGGAATGACGATCAGCAACAGAGAGAGATTCGATGAGCCTAGGCTCATTGCTAGCCCATTTTACAAGCTCAAAGCCCCCGGCCTTGAGCAAGTTACGGAGATCATCGCGTAGCTGCAGGCAATCTGACAATCGCGGCATAGAGTAACAGACATCATCCATATATGTATTATTTTCTATAATGTCTGCCGCAAGAGGATAGCGGTCGCGCTCGTCAGTACACAACTGACGTAGCACTCTCATAGCGAGAAATGGGCTACTACGTAAACCGAAACAAACGCGATTAAATTGATAACAATCAATGGGTGACGCAGGGTCGAAACGATATAGAAATTTCTGGTATTTACGATCTCCATCGTTGACAAGAACTTGCAAATACATTTGTTTAACGTCAGAATTAAATGCTATATTATATAGGCGGAAGTCTAACAGTATCACAAAAAGATCGTTTTGTAAGTTATCCCCTACATATAAAATGTCATTTAAAGAAAGCCCTGAACTAGTTTTAGCGCTGGCATCCATGACCATGCGCCATTTAGTTGTAATTTTATCTAATCGGGCAATAGCGTGGTGCGGAATAAAATAACCCGTAAGATGGTCAGCATTATCAATTAAAGAAATGTAACCCTTTTGAATATATTCTTTAATTATTGCGTCGTATTCCACGCGTAATTGCGCCGACGCGGTAAGCTTGCGTTCGAGATACGAGTAACGTTTTTTCGCGGTTGTAAAAGAGTCTCCAAGAGCGGTAGCGGGTTCGCGGGAAAACGGCAATGCCACGGAATAACGCCCTGTGGTGTCACGGGAATAATTTTTTACAAATAATTTTTCATTTTCAAAAGCGGCGGGACTTAAAGTTGGAGCACAATGCACTTCTTCGAGTTGCCAGAATTTCTGAAGCACTCGATCTAAAGGCGGTTCCTCTGTAACCGAGCAAAGTGATATATGTGCGGGAGAACTATTAAAAGAAGTATGACACGGGTCATGCTGAGCGGCAGCGACGGGGGCGTTTCCAATGATGACGTAACCAAATATTGTTTCAAAAGCGGTAGGTGTACCAGGTGGACCCGAGAAGCGGCCTGAAAGTAATATGTCAGCAAACAAAGGTGCCCCAATGAGTAAGTCTATCTCCGAAGGCGATGAAAAGTTATCATCAGCCAACGGTAGACCGTTAATGAACGAAAGATGTGAAGTATCGACTTCAACAGAAGGTAGGTTGTCCGTAATGCGGTCAATTATAAGGGCGTCTAAAGAAATAAAATTACTATTAAATCGCGAAACTATTGTCATACAAGTTTGTCCCATAATTCTATTTTTCGTAGACCCTATTCCCTTTACAACATTGTTTGAAACTTTGTTGTAATTAAGGTTTAGTTTATTAAAACATTTCGCGGTTAAAAAGTTACTTTGAGACGCGGAATCTACTAATGCGCGTAATATATGCCGCTTATTATTAGAGTCCATCGCGTATACTTGTACCGTGCCGAGTAAACAAGTTGTATTATTTTGCGTTATAGATATAGGTTGCGTATTGCATAGTGATACATTTTGTTGCGTGGACAAACAAGCGCGGGTCTCATCTACTCCTATAGGGCGAGGGAGGCGCGCGGGAGCGGTAAGGTGCGGCGGCGGAGCTGTAGCAGCATGCGCAAATGGTGGATGCGCCGGCGCATGAGCGCGCGATGGCGGAGTGGCAACAGCGCGGGCGCTCGGCGGCGAGCGGTCCCGGCGGCGCGGGCGGTCATCTTGAGGCGACGGCGGTTTACGGCACAGCATTGAATGATGTTTACATTCACAATAGCGACATTTAAATTTGGACTTACATGACATATTGTTGTGGCTTACACTTAAACAATTAGTACACCCTCTTGAGTTTTTTATAAAATTAAATCTTTCATCAATTGAAAGTTTTTCAAACGCGGGACAACGATATAAATTAAAATGACTAGATTGTTTGCAAAGCGGGCAATGCGTCGTATAGGACGTTACAAAAGAATGCGTCGTTTTAGGTTTATAGTTGGCACTACTACGGGACTGAGTAGATGACGTCGTGCGTTCCAATACCTTACTTTGTTCACGGATAAATTTAATAAGGTCATTGTAGGTAGGCATGGATTCTCCCCTATTATGCATTTCAAACGATCTTGCGGTATTTAAATCAATTTTCTTCAACGCTAATTGCAAAATAATAAAGTCCGACAAGTCATTTAATTTTAAAGATTTCAAACTCGATACTGCGGTACAAAATTGATCAAGAAATATGTCAAGATTTTTACAAGAGGCGGTATTAAAACTTTTAAATTCAAACATTTGATCCAAGTATGCGGCGGCCAAACTGCGCTTATCATCATATTTGTCGACCAATGTTTGCCATATTATGTTGTAATTGTCACTGTTTGGTACGATTCCGGTACAAACTGAAAGTGCCCGGCCCGACAGCTTATTTATTAAATATTGTACGCGTTCATGATCAGTGAGATCGGGATTTTCATGTATTGTCCTTTTAAAGGACTCGTAAAATATTGGCCATTTAATAGGGTTGCCATCAAACCCCATGAGCTCGAGTTCGGGTAAACGTATTGACTTACGTTGAGAATTAGCGTTAGAAATCATGGTTTCTGGTGGTTTTGAAACGGAATGAATCTTATCATGGATAAATTTACAGCGGCAGTACATATCTTCAAACGAATTGAGACTTTGGTAATTGACCTTATACTTGGGATCCAAGGTCAACTCCACAACATTTAATTGATCTACTATGTCATTGAAATCTGAATGAAGGCGTTCGATGGACATCATTCCGTATAGAAATAATTCTCTCTCGGAATCATTATCTGCGACATTTAACGAGCGGTTATAAAGTTCTTGCATGCGAGAAAATATGACGTCACGTCTTGCAGTTAACGTCAATCGCTGTATTTGAAATTTATCGAGAGATTGCGCATCTTCGAATACTTCTTTTCGCTTAGAAGTCATATTTTATGAATTAAAGTTTAAAATATTAGAAACTTTAAGAAAAGCCGAAGTTAATGCCTGCAACACGAATATATGAAACAATAGCGGTCCGCGGCCGGTCAAATAACCGAATGAATGAACGAGACGTTAATTTTAAATATCACTTTTAAATTTAAAATTATAGTAATTTAGAAATGTACTTATTTAACGCAATCAAGGGAAGCGGAATACGTATTATGTATATTTATTGCGAAATAAAGACGTTGATAAAAGGTGATAAGATACGTAAAATATTACGTGACAAAATAAAGTTGTAGAAAATGAGGGTCAGAAAGCGGTAGAAAAGGGAACCAAAGAATGATCCGGCTCGAAGGACCAAAAAAAATGTCAACGCGGCAGCCCAGTAATAGGTGCTGAACGCGTATCCAAAATGGCGGTGGTAGGAATGCTGGTATGGATGAGAAAGGAGACTAACCTGCGTGCCTCTGGGCTGCACTAACTACGCGTGCTGATCACCAAGTTGTGAGCCTTGCAGCTAATCTTCTGGCTTGTCTCCTTCTTGCGGCCTTCGATAAAATGTACACACGCGGCGCGGTATAACTGCATATGCAAGTTGTAGCGGAAAGGAGGTGCGGGTTGTCGTATGAGACGCGACAGCAACCTACGTTTGACGAGGGTCAACAGCAGACTGACTCGTAAAGACGAGCAGTATTAGTCGCAGCGGTAAGTACGACAAGGATAGTCGTATGGAAGGGAAGATGGCGGCTGGGAAAAGGTGATTGGATAACGCGGTTAGGAAAGCGGGTAGTTGTGAAAATAATTGGATGGGGCAGGATTTTAAATAAGCGGCGCGAACAATAATATTACATGCAATACAAGCTACAGCTCAATACTAAGTTGAAAAATTAAATCACCTAATATATAAATATATATTATTTTAATAATGATACAAATGGGCCCTATATCGCTTATCATTATCCAATTACGAAATCGTCGCTATTAATTTTTATAACATTGTTTTTTGTTCGATATACAAATTTAAAGTATATTTTGCAATAAGGAAAGCGTAGATACACTTAGTAATTACGTGTTTAATTACTAATTTGTTTAAAATATTGTTTTATATTTTATTATACTCACTAAGATCGCAGTTACTGCTATCTTTTATTTTAAATATTGGATTAATTATGACAGGCAAATAGTTACTAGTCAAAGATATAATTAATGAAATAAAAGTAATCCGATAGCCTTCAGTAACGGGGTGCTACGGCGTAGCGCTGAAGCTACGATCGATACGCATGCTACGCGACAGCCTAGCGCTACGAGTTTTTCCACCGCACTCTGTTTTCATGCTAGGTTATTAAAATTTTGCTAGTCAATATAGTTTTGCTGAAAAAATGTACTCGTATTTCATAACTTGTCATTAAATTAATTTTGATATGCAATTCCTAAAAATATGCGCCTATAAGTAGCTATTAATACAATATTTGTAAATGTTTTTATTATGCTTCATTTCTATAGACCCAGTAATTTTTTAGAACATTTTCTGTGATGTAGATAGACAGACGAACATGACGCTTTCATGAGACTTGTGTTTTTTGCCAACGTGACTACGGAATCCAAAAAGAAACCCTAAAAATACTGCTATATTGGAGAATTACAATTACGTGTTTTTTATGGATGTTCTTAAACGAATAAAATGAAAAGTGATTGTTATACCTACAAAATCTGTTTGTAAGCCAATTCAAAGAGGGTGCCACACCGTATAGGAGGGGAGACAAAGATGGCTGCCAAAGCCTGTATCTCACTGCTTATTGCTTACTAATATATAGTACATACCTAATACATTCAAAGAATATTACGTATGTACTACAATGAATTTAAAAATATTTTAAAATTATTTGTACCTATATTAACATATACTCGTATTTCATTTATATTTTAAGTTCTGGCGGAGAACCAATGATTTGTATCTCAATCTTATTATAAGAAGACGAAGTCTATCCGTGCAGGAACGGAGAAAGAATACATTTTCCTGCAGCCGGGAGGCCTGGCGTAAGAAGCGACAAAACAACCCACAACCAGATGGTAGGGTATTTGCCCGACTGGATGGCTACCACCCCTGTCGTATGTGTTCCGGCATTAGTGGGCAGGTTCCAGATTCCCTTAAGAGAGCAGCAGCGCATTTGTAGCAGCTTTGCAAATGTCCATAGGCGATGGTATCCGCTTTTCATGATACGAGCCGTTTGCCTGTCTGCTGAACTCATGCAATAAAATAAAATAAGTAGAAAATAAACTATATAAACTATATACCTTAAAATAGAACTTAAGTAGAAAAACAAACGAAAGTTGTTTTTTAAAAACATTACAGATAAATATTAAAGATTCCATCTTTTACGTACATAATATAAAACACGCGTTTTGAGACCGTTCTTTTTAAGTTGAATGGTGAAGCCGTTGTACTTAAATGAACTTTGTTAAAGTTGTGTATTCCGTCAGTTGGTATAACTGCTTTCAATTGAGAATACAACTTAATCAATTGTATTATACTCAAAGGATTTAAATATAAATAATTTTCTCCACAGCTGGACTGCCTTACAAAGTTTATGGAGGCCACGAAGGATCGTTAACGGAGAAACGGAAACAAAGGCGGATCAGGACTACGTTCACATCGGCACAACTCAAAGAACTAGAAAGAGCCTTCCAAGAAACGCACTACCCAGATATATACACGAGAGAGGAAATAGCAATGAAAATCGACTTGACTGAAGCGAGAGTACAGGTATTTGAATTATTATTTGTTTATATAATCTATACTTATAATAAAATTGTAGAGGTCTAATTTCTGTACAATTAAAAATAATGCTAAAAAGCGAGCCAGGGGGATGTAAGAAGTGAAATAGAACTAATTTAGATATTTTTAGAATTTTTTGTTTCTCTGTTTGTCTGTCTGTTTGTACTGGCTAATCTCATAAACGACTGGACCGATTTACATGAAATTTTGTATGGTGATAGCTTATATCCCTGGTCAACATATAGGATACTTTTGATCCCGAAAAATTAAATAGTTCCCGTGGGATAGTTAAAAAGCTTTAATTACTTAAACAGCTTATAACAGACTTAAAATAATTTATCTGCAACGTAACATAATAGAAGCGAATAATTTGACAGGGTGTGGTGTCAGTGAGAGAGTTTTATCTTATATATATAATATATAAAGCAGATAAGTTTGTTTCTTTGTTTGTTTGCTTGAACGCGCTAATCTCAGGAAGTACTGGTCTGATTTGAATTTTTTTTTCAGTGTTAGATAGCCCATTTATTGATGAAGGTTACAGGCTATAAACCATCACGCTAAGAGCAATAGGAGCGGAGCACCAATGAAGAATGTTTCTAAATCGCAGGTGTTTTTTAACTTCCTTTCCACGCGTATGAAGTCACGGGCAGAAGCTAATCTTATATATAAAAACGAATCGCAAAATGTGTTGGTAAGCGCATAACTTGAGAACGACTTTACCGATTTTGATGAAATATTGTGTGTATGTTAGAGTGGGTCCCGGGATGATTTCAATCCACAATTGGAACCGGTAGATGGCGCTGAGATCGGGTTCTTAAATCCTCCTGATCACCGGGAGCGATTTTGGTGATTTTGTTTTTGTGACATGAAACAGTCTTATATGAATTCAGAAAATATGGCGGTACGAAGTTCGCCGGGTGAGCTAGTTGAATAATATGTACAATGTTTTCTTTCAAGTATAGGTAAAGTAAAGTCTTTGTGTGCAATGGTAAAAATATATTTTAAAGTCTAATAGAATGTATATGTATATTTAAAATCAACTACAATTGAATACTTTTAACCAGTGGTCACAGTAGATCGGCTTAGGTGTGATGGAGATCGCTTTATTCAAATTTTGAAAACAATTCCCAGTTTTAAAAACATTCTTCTTTTCAACATATTATTTTATATAGTTTAGAATAATATTCAAGTATATAGTCGCTAGGAATTGCCGAAAACTTGGCTACATTTAACCCCTTCACCTCAGACAAATTGTAGGTCTTAGAATAGTGCCAAACAACGATATTTTACTGCGTTTTTGAGAAGTTAAACGTTGTTTTATCATCATTCAGTAAACAAGCTCAATATAGAAATCTATGTCATGTAAATGAGATGCGGGTGCGTTTTTTACCAAAGTATGTTTTTAATTAATCTAATTAAAAAGTCGAATTTTATACAATCACAGATATGAATGATTAGCGTAGAAGACATTAACCAAAAAAATACAATTTATGAAATTAATATTACAAGGCGTAACTGAGGCGAAAAAATGTTTCCCCACGCCGTCCATCACATTTCCACGGTCCAATTAGTGTCCAGTAATTCGACTGCGGCTGACGCGTGTTGCTTACGTAAAAAAAGCTAGCCGCCGTTCCACTGTTAGCTCTAGTTAATTTCATAATAAGCGCACATTTTTATGTGAGTACGGGATGTGCTTCGATTGAATATTTAATGCAATCCAGAATCAGACAAGTGTTGCACGTCCTTTTGAAACTGGTATCTGATCACGTATGAGCCGGTCGAGCGGCTCGACGGCGACTATGCGACCTTATCACATATTCCGGATCATAATGTCTCGATGCGACCGACGTTATTATTCTTTCGAATCATGTTGTTCTTGTCATATATTTTAGTGAGAACTCATAGAGTTTCACATGTTTTTTCCCGATAATTTTATCTTGGAATTATAGTTAAACTACAACACATTAGATTATTGTATTATTTTAACGAGTTTATTTACTAATAGATAAAGGATTCTGTAATATTAGGGGGTTGTTTGTATCCATTCACCACTACTCGGATCGTTCCGTCATTACACTTATATAAAAGCGCGTGGATGGAACGACAAGACAACATTCCCAATCAAACTTTGTTCGGGTGCAGTCTCCCTGTGGCTTTGGTCCGATACACAATGACATGTTTTAGTAGCACTCTAGGGTGGCCAATCGTTGTGCAAGTAGTGAATAAGTAAACTAGAACATGACTAGATTTAAGGACAATTAATATACTTTAGAGTTTGAATTTGAACATTGAGATAGAGTCGATAATATGTATGCTCATTACTTTGTATGATAATTCATCATATCCACTTACTGTAAATCTAATACAGAATATCTACTGCTTTCTGATGGTCAAAATTGCATAAAAGTCCCTTTTATCGATAATAACAAGATATAAATCATTACATAATATACCAATATCATTTAATCAGTTTTTGAATACCAGTCATGAACATTAAAAGTAATAATTATTCTTATAGCATTCGGCTGCTTCCGAAGCGCTTCGGTGACCGAGGTTCACATTCTTACTTGTACTCTTCCACTTCAGAAATATTCCTACATATATTACACCTCACGATTCTCTATTTTTTGTTCTCACATCTACGGGGACCTGACGGAGGTGGCATTACAAGACATTTGTTCCTCAGATAACTTATCAGTTTTCTTAAAACGCACTCATATCATCATAAGCTACTTCTTACAACTCGTTGCTGTGTCACAATGTTCTGATAATGATTAAAAATGGATATATATATATATATATATATATATATATATATATATATATATATTAAAACCGCCCGTATAACTAATGTTTGAGAACTTGCAACGGTTGTATCGATACAAATATATAGATTGTATTTAAATAAGTTTTGAATATTTATATAATTATTGCCATTTTTTGCACCACCTATTTCGCCTGATTCAAATTTTTCTCAGGTTGGTAGGTAGGTTGCCTGGAAGAGATCGCATTAAGTGATAAGGCCGCCTATTGTATTGCCTAGAAAATATTGTAAAAATGATCTGTTTCTGTAATTGTATATTTCGGTGTGTAATAAAGTGTTATCTATCTATAGATTCTATCTACATAATGGTAAAACAATCCCCATCTGTATACAAAACCGGGTGGCACCCTCTCGTGGCAACGAGCGCTCATTACGTTAAAAAGTGTATTGGAATGGCGGGGCTGCTATAAATATTGCGAGTGGTCGCGTAACTCAGGCGCGCGCGACTCCCGATAATTAAAACTCGCCTCGAAACGCGAATTCACATATTACAATTAAAAACGAGTATGCCCTACGTTTTCATATCGTTTTTAATTTTGTAACGATGTACATATATTAAATACTTAGACATTATAATATTTCAAAATATAATAAAATTGGTAAATAAAATGGTTTTTGAAATAAATAATGTAATAAAGATTTGCTACAATGTAATAAAGTTTACTGCTTTTTTAAGTAATTAATGCATATAAACTTTCCGGTAAGATTACAGTTAAAAGTCCGTCAGTTTTGCTGAAATTTGGTTTAGTTTTCGTTTTACAGCTACAAAATTGCTCGCTGTCTTTTACCTCATAACACATTTATTTCTTGCTTTGCTTGGGAATATGTTGAATATGCTATATGTGTCTGCATGCCGATTAATTTATTTTATTTTCCATTCTAAATAAGTGAGCAATTAGCCAACTTTAGCATAAAGATATCGAAGGTAAAAAAGATATGACATGTCCTAATTCAACATTGATCCCTGAATTCGTCAGAGCTGCTCGCAAAAATTCTTTGGTCAGAATGTTTAAGCAAGCGCACAAGTTGCTTGAAATCCCGACGTGTAAAAAGCCACCTGCTACAAAAGAGTAAAAGGAATCACTTGAAAAATGACCAGATGCTTTTTTAATATGGACCGTATTTTTCCTATACCCACGTTGTCATAGGGATGGGGCAATTTAATCCATCAAGTGGCGTTGCCCGCCACCGTCCGAGCCGCTATATTCTGTATTATCAATGGCGATTTTGGTTTTATTGTTATCCACGTGTGGCCGGAGAGATTAGTTTGTATCGAGATGAGAAAAAAAATTATATACATTCCTAGGATGAAAATATTATATTTATTAATTAAACAATGTCAATCTTAGACAATCTATCATCTAATCATAAGAACTTATTTTAGGTTTCAGCTACCATTTTAGAAAAATCAGAAGTCTTATATAATTATCATATCCACCTGTCGCTATATGGAGATCACAATCACTTTTCTCGAAAACTACTGGGGCTATATGGATGAAACTTGTCAGGAAATTGTATTTCTCAAACTGCTACAAACTAACGTAGTGAAATTGTGAAAATTCTAAAAATTAGGGGTGACCACGTAATCTTTATAAATATATGTTTTGATACCAGTAAAGATACCTACTGCTAGAAATGACAATTACTTAGTTTAAAATTTACAAAAAACTCTTAAATATAATATATAATCAAATTATAAAAAAATGTTACCTAAGTTAAGTTTCCCTCAATTTTTGATGTTTTTTTGTTCAAAATATACTTTTTAAATCAAGTAGAGCCAGATATTATATGAGCATTTGGGCATCTATCTCATTGATAATACAGCAAGTACGGTCATCTGACAGTTGACAGCATCGCTGGCCGGCCGGTATGCGGCAGTGCAATAAAGATTGACACCGTCAAGGGAGGCGCCACGGCTGGCAAAGTGTCAATCCATCTTGACACCTTGACATCTTGATCTTAGATCTTGCCGACGTCTTCCTATGGGAATACTTCATATTTGCTAGTAAATTTGTCGGGCATAATTATGATTAAGTTATGTCCATACCATGGACTTGACTTTTTCGGACTTTGTACTTATTGTTATCACATACTAACCGTGAAGGAGAGACATCGTAATGCAACCTACACATCGAGTTAACCTAACCTAATATGTCAAACCTGCCAATTCATTTAGGGATTTTCCTCTATAAATAGGGATACCGAAACACAAAATCGCAACATTTATGGGCTGTAATAACATATAGTAATAGTATCTAATAATAATTATTGTTATTACCTACTATAATGTCGATACCATTGCCATATTAACAGTCTCTTTGATTGGCTTAACCATTGATCGCTACATCTGGAACCGAAAATTTCCAATTTGGTCCCAGTGCTACATTTTAGAGACAAACTCGCCAATAATTGCTTTGGTATAGTTATTATTTGGATCAGTTTTAGTCTTTTCCGCTATATTTACTGCATAACACAAGCTTATCTTCTGTATATTCAGTATATTATGTTTATTTTTATAATTTTATTAAACCCCATTTGGCTAACCAAGCAAAAATATTTTCGTATTAATCTAAAGATCATGCACCCATGAAGTGGCAGTTATCTTTTTATTTAAATGTCATAATATGTTTGTTATTTTTTTGAAGCAAAAGGATTTTACACTTGTTCAATTCATTTTTGGGTTTAAGCACATAAATATATTTGATTTTTTAAAATGTTGTCTAAAACACCGCCAAAACTTCAATATTTTATTAGTGATTTAATAGTACTTCAAAAGATTTAAGTTTTTGGTAATTAAATAATTCGAAAATCTTATTACAGTTATATAATCATAATTAGATTAATTTAAAACATACCCACAGTTCTTTATGTTTGGGAAATATATATCTCAGTTGTTTGGATTAACTAACAAAATACAATAATAATAGATATAGATATTTAGTATTAAATAACAACTTCATACATTAATATGAGTTTGGAGTGTATTGGGGCTGCTCCGATATTATCGGAGCAGGTGTTGCGCACGCGCCGGCACGCACCCCGCACGCGCCAGCGCCACTCCAATACTCGCCTGATTAGATACACTTGCCGCAAACCTTTGTCCATCGTTCACGACAATCACGACAAATGGGGAGTAAAAACATTCATTGTTATGTTTAGATTGTTTTATTGACCTTCGGATACGATTATATTGTTTGCTAACTGAGATTGTTTTAATATAATAATAATACATTGAATATGCTATTACTGTTATTATATAAAAGATTTAAAAAAATCTTATGCTTCTCTATCTTATCTTATTCTTATTCTATCTTCTTCTATCTTATTTTTGTGTTTGAAATTATTGCTTTTTTATATGACTTAACATAAAATTTGGTTTGTTTTGTACTGTTAATGTAGACACCTTTTTGTGTTAAGCACGATACCTATTAAGGTTAAGAGGTTTTTGACCATCTTAACTTTATACTTAAATCCGATTTCACACCAGATAGATAAGCACTCTTATCTAGAAATATGAGGTCTTAAGCAATCAGCGCATTCCTTTCATTTATCGTTTACCTTTATATTATTTTCTTAAATATAAACATAATACAAGCTTTTAATGTTTGCTCTTAAATTTAATCTAATGTTTATCGCAACGTAGCGGTTGTCTTAACCCTTAGTTAATCGCGTTGATTGCTGGTGGTTCGCATCAAAATAAAGGGCATTAAGTAATCACTTAGTGGCTGCTCGTCTACTGAACTCTCATGCGTGGATTACATTAATTTAAAACCCTACTAGATTAAAATAAAAGAAATTCTGATGGAGATATCTATATTGTACCAGATGTAATTTGTAAGTACTTATAAAATATTTAAGCGCATGTTTGAATAAAATTTTGTATTATTTACGATAAATACAGTTGTTGCCATAGTTTTCTATTAAAAAGGTGTCAAAAGGCTTTAAGTAATAGAATAGGCTCCATAAAATAGATTATTAAGCCTGATATAGATTCTTTACGATTCTTCAAAAGTTAAATGTAAATATTTTTGCAAACGATTAAAATTCATATAAACGAGTATTTATTACTTAATATATTTGGTAATCATCGACCTGTTCCACAGAACACATTAAATAAAAAAAAAAATTGAAAGATTATAAAAATAATACTACAGAGATATAAGATCATCTTTGATAATTGACGATTTTCATTTGTGTGTATGGTATTCAGAATATTTTTCTCATTCATAGATTAACATGTCATGTGTAACTTATTCCGTGTGATAATCGTTGATCAAAGGGCGTGATATTCGATACGGTGCTAATAAGGGCACAGGACGTCACAAGATAAGCATGTCAAGTGTGGGAAAGCGAAGGAGCACGTGCGATTGCTCCCGCGCACCGTATCCCTATCCCACGAGAGCACAACGATATCACGCCCCGTCAAATTGATTGTTACATTGATAGCGTTATATGACTTGCATGTATACCAGGCAATGTCGGTCACTACTTTGTATGCAAGTAGTTATGTGTGTAATTAAAAGCAAAGTTTATTTTGATGCGAATACAGAGTTTGAGTCCTGATCATTAAACAGGCTCGAAAGATATACGATATAAATTGCTTTTTTCTCGACTTGCACACAAGTTTTCAGCTTACTAACGGAAACATGTAATATATAACAAACATAATTTTAACAAATATATACATTAACTAAATAATATCTTCTTAAAACGAATATTTCTTGTTTAACTTAGTTTTTAGTTTTCTAGTCCTTAAGATTTAAAACTCTTGTGCATACAACTAGCTCTTATGGAAAATCCTTCACAGTCCAAGCAGCAGCAAGCAAGCAGTTCGTCTTTAGAACGCGCTGCCCGTTAATATAGAGCTGGCCAAATCACTGCCCATTTTCAATAGACTTGTGAAGGATTATTATTACTCAAATACATACATACATACATACATAACTTCACGCCAGGTCCCTTGCGGGGTAGGCACGAACAACAGAGCGCCATACAGGCTTATTCTTACACACCTCACTTGCTTCTTTGACATTCATAGCTCTTTTCATGCACGCTCGTCTGTTCTTAAGGCTCCTGACATCACCTTCTGCTAATACACGATCAATTTGATCATGGAAGGTGTGTCGTGGCCTTCCGCGACTTCTGCATCCATCCACTTTTGCATTGTATATCTGTTTAGTCATTCTTTCATCATACATTCTTTCCACATGCCCGAACCACCGGAGCATTCCTTTCCTTACCTTCACCCCGACACTCTCTTTCAGACCAACTCTCTTTCTTACTTCGGTATTACGAACGCGGTCCGCGAGCGTCACTCCGCAGATTTTGCGCAGTGCTCGCATCTCGACCGCGTTTACTCTACTTTCATGCTCTCTGTTCCATACCCAACTCTCGCTTCCATACGTGAGCGTAGGTACCAGCACCGCGTTTATTACTCAAATAGCTCAAATTAAAGTGTATTTTATAATATTTTATTTACATATATCGTATTAGTATAATATTTTTATTTTTATTAATGTATGTATATTATAACATGTATGTATTTATAAGATATGTATATTTATAAGATACTGATTCGATAGTGAGAATAATGCAACTATTATCAATTTTTTTGTCCATCCAAAGGTTGTCTGGAAGAAATCGCTAATAGCGATAAGACCGCCTATTGTATTGTAAAATTTTGTTTCTGTCAACTGTATCTTTAAAAAACAATAAAGCATCTTTATTAATTCATTCCTTCATTCATTCCTTAAGATTTTCTTATATGGGTTTAAAAAAAGTTTACCGGAAATTTATAGAAAGCATTAAAATTATGTATATTTATTATATACCTACATATAAGTTAAGCTAGTTAGTTACCAGTTATGAGTTCAATAACAATTGATTTCATAAAGTTATGTAATAGATAAACTTAGGTTAACTGTTAACCTACAACTTTTACCAAAACTTGCCACAGATGGATCTTTTTAAGAAAGAATACCTAATATTTATTTACATTAAACAAAAACGTCAACAACAAAACGTCAAACAAAAGATATGGAATAGATAAGCGCCTAATATTGGTCAATAAGGTTGACGTACTCTAACTATCGTACGATTTTGTGTTCAAAAACGTGATCTTATTAGTTGTTGAACCGATAGCGCTAACGAACAGATAAACTACAGTCAAAAGCACCTCAGAAACCGAGCATTAATAACTTTCTTGAGAATATTTTGTAGACAGTTTTGTAGGCAGTTCAATCGGTCTACAATAATGTTTTAACTAACCAAACGTCAAAAAACGAAAGTTATATCCTGTCCAATAACAAATCATGAGGGATTTAGGACCTTTTCTAGGTTAGGTATTTTATTGGACTTTTGTTATTTCTAGCATATTTGTTCCTTTGATGCAACAAACTTTACTCTTTAGTGAGCAGATTATTTTTCAGTGATTTTAAACAGCAAAGCAATGCGCTCTTTTTGAAATATTGAAGTTAAAATATGTTTTAAACGAAATACTAGTTTACGAGATTAAACAACTTAAGGCAAGTGGGAAGAGATTTTTATTTTGTTTGAAGTTACCAAAAAAAACTAGTTAATGACAAAATATAGCTACTGTCCATGCATGCAACCTCTCTATAAGTTCAATAGAATATGTTGTTTATCGAATTAAATTCTAACGCATAAAATATCAGATTAAATAGATTATTTTCTAAAACTAAATGCTTCTATGAAATAGGAGTCTAAATTAAATTGCTCACTAGTAAAGTGGAAAGATATTATTATAGATCAATCCACCATTATTCTTTTTAAGTTGTTTGCGACGAAGAAGCATGTAAATCCAAGCACTTAAGTGATTAAAATAGTCTCGAGGTCATATAGATATATTATACTTGAACGATGTAGAATTGCCTACATTCTAAATCTAGTTTTGGCGTTTCGGATGACTAAGAAGGTACTAATTAATTGGATTTCATTTAGATGGCTCGCGTCTACAAACAATTACTATATAAACAGATTTATCGTATCATATTTGAAAGAACAATGATTAAACTACAGCATGGAAGGGAAATGTAATGATAATTGATCAAAGGTCGTTTTTATCTCGCTTTTTGACGATTTATTGTACAAAACATGTTGATTTAAAAATTATTCTTACGAATAAGACTTTTAGGGCCGCTTGCATAACGATCGCCTTTAAATAGAATTAGTTAATCATATTAAACTGCCTAAATAAGTTTTACACAAATCGTGTTGACAGTTCTTTAAACATATTTAGCGGCAAATTTTGCGTTGTGCAAGACGCTAATTGTATTTAAAGATATTAAATATGTCTTGTGTTTCTTAAATAATTTTAAGCAACCTTATGCAAGCGGCCCTTAATTGTTGGTTCATTATTGGTCTAATAAAACAAGTATTTTGATAATAAAATGCCATAATAATGCCAACTAGTCTTATACCATTTAGGAGCTATTTAGTGTTACTTTTTACTGGGTTAATGTTTCATGAACAAACGAATTTATATTCACTTTTTTGATGTTTGTAGACATGAATATATCAATGTATTGTTTTGCGTTATGGAAAATAGGAATGTACGACTCCTATTTAGTTGAAAAAATCAAAAAAAAAACTAGATTTTTTGGCCATTGAATAAGTCGCCAAGGGAAACTGTTTTCCTTACTTGAGATGTAAGTAAGGCAGTATAAACAAAATATAAATGAGGTAATGAATGACATTCTATTTTAACGTTTGAAGTTAAAATGAATAAATTTGTGACAGATTTAAATATTCGATAGAACTTGTAGGGTTATTTGTTCCAGCGTTTTATTTTCAATAATCTTAAATTATGTTGAAATAGAATAATAGTGGTAAATTTATATAATTATTTATTTGACAGCTTGCTTATAAGAATTGTATATTTTTGTGGAAAATTCTGTTTGATGAAATTTGACTTTCCTGCCTCTCAATATAGTTAATACACATAATTGTATATCCATAAAGCTGTATATATGGACTAAGAAATTCTTTCATCATTATCGTCAGAAGTGCATAAAATTTAGAACCAAAACGAATCCATGAAACGAAAGTTTATGAGGGTATAAATACATAAAATTAAATATAATATTTGGTCGTGTGAATTGCCGAATTCTCACATTAACAAATCCCACAAGGTCCCGAGATCCCGCTGGTAGCGACCACTTACGTTATGAGTAGATATTGCTACAATTCAACCTTGTGTTGATTATGTTATGTCATGTTTCTCCCTTACGCAACAGTGATTAACTATCTTGTTTCCCTTTTCTCTACACCCTTAAAAAATGATTCGCACAATTATTTTTCATTTAACGCAGCACTTGTCGTTTGATCCTTTGGGAAATTGCGGGGGGCTATGTCGAAACTGCAATTTCGATGTGAGAAAATTGTTCTATGTTCGATATGGGGCGGGGCGAAGATATCACGGGAATTGTCATTTGGATTTTCGGATCACTCTTGTTTGAGATTTGTTATAGCCGTGACTATGCTCGTATGCTTAAGTTATGCATTGGTTATATTAAAATTCTATTTACGATTAAAACTAACAGGCTTGTTAGTCAGTTACTTACTTAGATTTTTACTCAAAGATTTATGTTATTTTGTAAGTATTAGTATATTTATAGTGTAGTGTAATTTATTTTATATTAATTTATTTATTTTGAATAGTTAATTGCATTTTTTGAAGTTAGTTTAGTTAATATACTTCTTTTATTACTAATTATATTTTTAAAGAATACCGATTTAATAAAAATTTGTATACTATAACGTTGCAATGATTTTTCAGAAAAATCACTGGATATGACGATTTTATAGTTTTTCATGATATCTTTATGTACGATTTACTTTTAATGTCTATATTCATGTAATGAACACTTATTTATACTGTTTATGAAACCCTAAAAATACATTAATAACAAGAAATATCGTACCAAGCAGCAAAATTCGTTCAATAACCGTAATAATGTACATTTATCATTTATAAGGATAGGCATGCAAAAGAACTTTTGGCATAGCGATGAAAAAGAGCAAGTTCATCTTTGCTCCATTCCGTGCCCCAAGTTGGGCGGGGAACGTAGGCCTGCCGTCACAAACTATCAGAGCCCACCGAATATATGGATATCATAACCGATCAGACTCGATGTCGCATATCACCGTAAAGGAAAATAATAAATCACATTGTATTCTTCTATTTCTAAAACAAATAGAAAATATATTTGCTGTACAATAGTTTGATGATTTAATTTAACATACCATAATGGGCACGCTTCCATCTGGCAGCAATTTGTTACACAGTCTATAATCGCTTGTACTATTTATAACTTAGTTAATTTTAGTTTTGAATTGTATTTTTTAAGTTAGTATGGGTACGCTTTGCTTTTTAACTATTCATATAAAACGTACGTTCACTTCTCTGAGGTGAGGAGGATTTGGCATGCTTATACTATTTCGGAATAATTTTACTATTTCCTTACTTACTTTAGACATCACTCTAAGCACAGTGGTTTTTGGGCATTTATATATAGGCATACCTGAAAAGTATTAGTTGCATAAGAGGGTCTACCTATCATTTTAGAGCCATGCTCTTGTCGGTGGAGCCCCCTCCAATTTTCTCTATTATGGGCCAGTTGTTTTACTTCTATGTAGGACTCGACACCCACTTTTTCTTTTATTTGATCTATGAATGCTCGCCTTGGTCTTCCCTTCCCTGTCTTTGCTTTCACTTCGATTAACGTGCATAAGGTGTCGTGTCGTAGCAAATGGCTAAACACCTTCCCCCTTCTTTTCTCTACAGTTTTTAAAATTGTGTTTCTCCTTTATAATATCCAGTACTTCTTCATTGGTCTTATTGAACCAATATCTCATTTTAAATTCTTCATCTGTAAATATTTTGCATTAGTTCATTGAAATGTTACATGAGCTTTGCATTTGTTAGAGGACGCAATTTTTTTGTAAGATGCATAGTTTCCGAGATATCGTTAAAAAAAGTGTTTTCACCCCTTTTTCCAAGATGGCGGCTGGGGACAAGGGTGGCAACCGCACAAACTTGAGGTTAAGCTTCTATTGACCCCCTACACATGTCCCAAAAATGAAATTGCGTCCTGTAAAAATGCAATATTCTGTCCTTAAATTGTAAGATTTCAATGAACTACACGGATTTCTAAGTAATTTTAAGTTTCGAGCTATGGATATAGTAGAAATACTCTGCAGTATTTCCAAATCCAATGAACTGCTGTCCATAATTCTAATATTAGGTCGGGGAAAAAGTTTCTTCGCATTTTGTATAAAAATTCAAAAGGTTTTTTTTATAAAGTTTATTTATATTTGACTAAAGTATGTAGGTGCCATTTTGTTGGATAACTTTTTGTCATCTTGTAGATAGAGACGTGATCCCATTGCTATAAAAATTTTGGGGCTTCTGATCAAAAAAATGCGACAAGTGGTTTTGGCAGTCCTCTCGTGATGTTAACCTGACACTGCCTAAGGAATACTGCAGAGACCGAAACAGGTAAAAATCTGAGGGTGGAAGGCCAGGACTATACGGCGGATGCATTAACACCTCCCAGCCAAACTCTCGTAATTTTTGCTGAGTGGCTAAATATGTGTGAGGTCTAGCGTTATCATGGTGAAAAACCCTTCTGTTGATTAATTACGGCCGCTTTCTCTCAACTTTTTGCTTTAATCTCATCAGTTGTTCGCAGTACAGTTCAGAATCGATGGTCCTGCCTGGAGGTAACAGCTCATAAGGAATAATGCCCTTCCAATCCCACCATACACACCGCATCACCTTGTTGCGAGTTAACCCGGGTTTCGCCACAGTCTGTGAAGCCTGACCGGCCTCTGACCACCATCTTTTTCGCACGTTCTTGTTGTACGTGATTCACTTTTCATCACCAGTTATCAGCTTCTTCAAAAATGGTTCGGTTTCATTACGTCGTAATAAAGAATCACAAATGAGTACACGGCTCATAAGGTTTCTTTCAGTGAGCTCATGAGGCACCCAAATATCGAGCTTTTTTATGTACCCAGCTTTTTTCAAATGCGCCAAAACCGTTTTGTGGTCAATTCCCAGTTCTCCAGCTACATCGTAACTACTAATATGCCGATCTTGCTCCACTTTTTTAAAAAATGACATCAATTTTATCCGTAACAGGGCGACCAGAGCGACGTGCATCTTTGATATCAAAATTTCCGGATTGAAAACGCTTAAACCAAATTTGCGCTACTCTCACAGATTCTGCATTAGGTCCATAAACATCACAAATTTTTTCGCGGCTTGTGTTGCATTTTTACCTTTTTTGTAGTAAAATTTTAAAATGTATCGAATTTCTTCATTAGATTCACTCACTTTAACAATAAGAAAAACAAATGAAAATCACACATTTTCCTAATTTGAATTGGGAATTATCTTCTTTAAAATTAAAACTTTTTAATGCTACCAAAACCAGATGGCCAAGAGATCTTATTACAAGTTCATACATACTATATGCGAAAAGACTATTTCCCCAACCTATTATTATTCGTTTAAATTGTTTATCAACCAAATAAACGATGTGTATATGAAGCAGTTTACAATTTGATACAAATAATTATATGTTTTAGGTTAGTTTTGAATTATGACTGAGACATAAACGTCAAACAAAAGATATGGAATAGATAAACGCCCAATATTGGTCAGTTAAGTTAAACCATGTTTAACTGAAGTTTATCGTACGATGGTGTGTTCAGAAACACAATTTCATACATTATTCAACCGATAGCGCTAACGAACAGATAAACTACAGTTAAAAGTAACTCAGAAACCGGGCATAATACTGGATTTAAACAAATGAAAGGTTCAAATAAGATTTGACTTAAAATAAATAGGTGTTTGGTACAATAGGTAAAATTTACACATGATTAGAAATAATCTTCGCATAGGTTTATTGTTCGAATAGTTATAAAGACTTAAGTTTCATCAAAAGTAATTTCGATTGTTTGTCTCATATAATTTTTTTAAGTCTTTTAGTTGGAGGGTAATAAATTTGGTGTTTGATCATATTTTAATATTTAACATTTGACTTGTTTTGTTGGCACAGTTTTTTAATTATTCATCACGTTAGGTATATGCATTTAAACAAGTTCATTGGGAATTATACGCCCTACATTGACAAGTAAAAATCACAACCCTTGGAGCTTACGAGCCATTTACCAATTGTGCAAGGCAGAAGTGACGTTATAGCCTGCGCATTAACTGTAGTTTATTTTATTCGATTCTTCGTACCCCAAACCCACACCATGTCATTTATCATCGAAGCGATCTCGACTCATTTACTGCCCACTCGGTTTATTTTATAGACTAGTTACTTTATACAGACTTATTTGTTTAATTGTGTTTTAAACTAACATAATGTATAGTTATATACCTAAGGAATAAATTCTTTTATGATTACCACAATTAATTCAAAACTATCATTAAAATACTGTTCACAATTTCCAAAACCAACCATATTTCAGAGGCATTGTAATACCTTATTGTATCCAAAAACGTTTATAAAAAGATATTTTTTTTAATGTTTACGATTCAAGGTAGGTGAGTGGAAATTCAATTTAGGCTATACTAAAATAGCTATTTTGCCATAAACAGAACCTACAATGACTACGGAACACTTTAAAAATTGCTATGTCACGTCGGTCTGTCTGTCATATGTCACATATATGTACCTACATAATTATGTATGTTCATATGTTACAAACGTTAGTTTCAAAAACTACCGGGTGTGTAGGAATGAAATTTACTAGAAAGCCGTATTCCAAATGCAATATACAGTGCAGAAGTGAATTTTTAAAAACTATATAATTTAGGAATGGCCAACACCACACATGTATAAGTGTTGAATAATATCGTCTTTGTGTACCTCTCGTGTGACATATCTTAAAAATCCATCAAAATGTCTTAATTACTTTGTTATTTAGGTCAATGGGCATGGGGATATACACATATTTTCACTGCCAAAGTCCTAAAAATTATTTCGTCTCCTTCTAACTTTTAAATCTAAATATAATGGGGGAGTAAAGTTTGAAGAATACTTTCAACAAAAAATATATTAAACAAGATCTGTTGATGTAAAGTATTTTAGTTTAAATAATTTAAGTTAGGTTTTGGAGACCAAAATTATAAACGGTAGACGTTGGTGACCTCTACAGAAACCTCGTTTATATATTCTTATGGAATTTGTAGTATTTTTAACTTGGGTTTATTATTTTATATACATAAAAATAAAATTTTGAAATTTATTTAAACGCGAAATAATAATAATAATAATAATTTTGGTCGCATATGTATTGTTTGCCTTGTGGTGTAATCGTGTTTAAATATCCTTACCTTAATTATTTTAATTTATTATTAGCCAGGAACTTTTCGAAAAATTATACCTACTTATATTTAGAAAATATAAGTAAACTCAGGCTAACTGAATTTCTGACTGAATTTTAACAGGAAATAATGAATATATTACACTTTTAAGAATATCATAGTCTTTAAATCACTTAAGTAATCTCCTAACTGTAAAAGAAGTATTTTGTTGAAATTTAAATTGAAATTGCGATCTATTGAAGCTTCGTCCTAGAGTCAATCGATAATGTAACGGCAGCAAAGGAGAAACATCTGTCGATTGCTATCAGTTATTTGCCCTTGTCGCGTGGCATCCCATCGAACTGATTACTGTGCATTGTATCCCGGAAGCAGGCAGCAACCGTGCAGACCGATGCCAATCATGGTGATTCGTCAACATTGATTCAAATCTGTTACATTTTTAATTGAAATGAGTACTCCCTACAGAAGTAGTTGGAATGACGCATCCATTGATTAAGAGTGATTAATTGTTTAAAAGCGATTTATTAAAAGCTTAACATTATACTCGTATAGGTGGAATCATATAACCCAAAGAAGACGGTTGGCATCCATCTGAAGGAAAGTCTCGGGGCAATTATATTATAGACATGGTCCAACACATTATAACTATATTGGTAATGTTCTTTGGTTGGTGTATCAGACACTTACCAGACCCAAAATATAACAACAAGGAAATAAATTTTCACTTGTATAGTTCTTTGTTTAGTCTCCGTGAAACAAAATGATGACGATGTTTCTTTGTAAAGTTTTCCAGCCAGGCCAGTTCATATGTCTTACTAACCGTTTATTTGTCATAAGCTTCATATAAGTAATGTCAGATTTCTACCGATGGTCAGGCAAGTGAATGAATATAGGAACCAGCCACGTGTTGAATTAACTTTATACCTCTTACATTACTTACATTTAAATTTTATATTTAAAGTGGAAGAGCTTAAAAATACTTTTCTCAAAAATTGGTTTGAATAGTATCTTGATGTTTGTTTAAAGTGATTACCTCGTAAAACACAGTAAGACGGTATTATTTTAACATCTTAAACAGAAATAACTACATTAGATGATTATAGAAATAATTACATGTTATGTAGACTTATTTATCACTACATTAGCGAAATAGTTTGTTTAAATATAATAAACCGTAGAGGTATAGCGAAATTAGCGAAATTTTAATTCTAACAGTTTAAGTTATGGTAGCATCGTTTGACAACCAGAGCCCGCGTCTTTGTAGTGTGACTACATAAAATACATTTTGAGTTTTATTAAAATGATTTATGTACTTCACTAGTATATCAACGAGGGATTGCGTTAATAGTTAACTGGTGTTTATTCATAAAATAAGATAAAGGGGGCGCTGAAGAGTAATGGACCGTGAGTTGGGCTACGGGCACATCTGTCGTACTACATCTCCTTTTTGTTATATAAATTAATGATTTTCGCTATTTTAACTGCAAAAATGTTCTTGGCGCATCATGATATTCGGTTTTTTAAATTTAATAAATTAATCGTATAAGAATTTTTATTTTTACATCTTATCCATAGTTTTACTAAACGTAAAACACGTCATTGCTAATTCTATGTCACATACCAAACTCAATGTTTCTTTCTTGATAGAGACATGAAAAACCTTACCATAACGCTATAATTAATTTATTTTACATTAAAAGTAAAATACTTTTTATCTTCTTTTTAGAAATATGAACATTTGACACCGGCCTATCGTATATGAATGAGTATATGCCATACTCTACGATAATTATAAATTGTTGTATGGTCATATTGTTCGTGCTCTGTCTGTGTTGAAAATTAACACAAACTTTATCTCATGTTTATCCGATATTTCCTAAAACCGATAAGAAAAAAGTAACAAATACATACATTTAAAATCATTTATATAAATATATAATAATTTATATATATACCTATGTAAATACATAAAATATGACTATGGATTGTAAAAATAATATTTTTTACAATTCAGAAATACCTTAAATAATAACAACAACAAAGTGTTTTAAAAATACGAGAAAGAAATCACTGTATTTGTTTTCTTTTTATTTAGAGTAGTCAGAAATTTTATGATTATCCCTTTACTAAAAATTAAAATAATTGACCATAGCAAGTTTTAAATTAAAATCACCATATTTATGATAGTCAGCTAATTATAAACATTATGCCTGTTAGCACGGTTTATTTAATAACATGAGTTGCGTGTACACACCTGTCATTCGGGTTAAACACTTTCGAATGGTGTCGACATACGGCCTGAATAAACGATGCATTCATCTCTTTATTATGATGTGTTAATCCAGGATTATCATCAAATGTTAACACATGTTACCAGTAACTCCAGTAAGTAAAAAACCTTTTTATCGTTCTGCAATGACGTAATGATTATATTGGCAACGAGCAAAAGTTAACTTAAACGTTTTGGTTTACGGACGTTTTTAGAAGGGCGGATTGGAAGTTGACGAAATTGAATGAAATATCGAGGGTAGCTAATATTATTCTGCGGCGCTCGGTGTTGCCTTTTCATCCGCTAAGTATAAACAGGGGGGTGTGTTCGATGTTTGGCCGTGTTCGGCCGCCCTGCCGATTGATTTACTTTATATTAGCTGCAGACCAAGGTAACCATTACAATAATATTACTTTTAAAACATTCTTTATACATTTAAATATTAATAATGCTTCTGTATATTCAACGTTGAATCATACTCAATTATATACAACTTAGTCGAAAGGACCTCTAGGGGATTTACACATTTGTTGCCAATAAGATATTTACATGCTATCCCAATCGACCTCTATACAGTTCGTAGATTTGTGCACTATAGCCCTAATTAAATCAACGTTTTTTCTGCGTAAAAAGTGATCCGTGGTAAAATAAATGTATTAGATAAAGACATGTTGAATTGTTTGTGTGGACCTAATAACATCTTCTTATATATAAATATGAATGTTTGTCTGTATGTCCTTTATAGAATTGTAAAGTATACATTTGATCGTGTGATGATCAAAGCCGCAAAGTTTTTGTGCATGACCCAAAAGAAGTTTTCTGAGTAGGTTCACAATTGGATCCGGTGGGTGGCGCTTCTGTCGGCATATCCATTGAAGCTTTTCCTTGGCAGGACGACGTCTGCCAGGACAGCTAGTTTAGACATAAAAAATTGGTCTAAAATCTGCCGCCCTAGCTTACAAACTACTCAAGCTGCTGGTACGTTAAATAGTCACTGGAAGTTTATAAACATTGTTTAAATTTTTTTTTACTAATGAGGATTGTTACAATTGCCATGAGGTGACGGTGAAAAAAAATTATTGTGATGACACCGGTACAACGACATAATCGATGTATCAAACTCGCCAATCATTGGATAAGTGTTGCGGGTATTTTTTCCATTTCCCTAAAAATAGAAAAGTCTCTGCACAACAGATTTTGGGATGGATGTAATCTTTTTATTTTAATTTTTCTTATTACATACCAGAGGAACATGTAAAAATAGTGAAAAGTCAATGACCGCCCAAGGTTAAAAGAGTATTAACGTCCACAAATATAGATGGTCTACGTAAGATGTTTTTCGGGCATTTTTTAGGATTATAGGTAAGTCTGTCCGAAAGAGATCAAAGTGTGCGAGGCTTACATGGGTAGGTCGGAGCGAGTCGCCGGGCGTTGGGGATAGAGGCTACAGTCAATATTTGCACGCCCTGCCCCGGCTAATGAATACAATTAGATCTTTCCGCGCGGCCTCACGTTTTTCATACGCCTCGGGAGCCCACCCTCTGACGTGTCAAACATGCCGACGTCAAATACGACCTCTGTACATAACGGCCGGTGTATGCGCAAATATCACCTGCTAGCGTGCGGTTTACATCCAACTTTGTTAGGATTGTGCAGATTTAATTTATGCGTCAGATACGAAATTCTCTTACTATTTATTTTTCTTGAAATAAAAGAAATAATACTCTATAGGGAACCTTTGCCGATTGTAAATAATTTCAAGTTGGCGATAATAAAAAAACTAACAAAGACAGACTAAAAAGGTATGTGCAACTATAAACGTGACAATGACTATTGGATGTTTGTATATTTTTCTCTGGCATTAAATGGTTAGAATGTACTGGAATGTACTTTCAATATCACAATATCCCGAATGAACATGGCATACTTTTTATTCCAGAAAATGTGAGTTTCCACGAAATATTGATACAAAGTATACGCTAATCAAAAGAATAAATCTGTTACCACGAACTTTAGTAGGCATAATTATATGCACTTTTCTTAACTGACATGCACATGAAATACCTTTTTATCTCTGAAAATTATTTAGTTATTTACAGGGGTGGTTTCAAAGGCCATACGCAGGCGATTTCGCATAAATAGCTCTAATTGTTTATATGTACTCGTATGTATGGTTACTTATATTATGCGTTGATATTCTTTGAATTGTAAATCTTTTTAAAATTATAGATGCTGCTTGATTTAGTAATTAACAAGATGTTAACAATCTGCATGTATTCAAAAGACGGCCACAGAGCACAGGCTGATTACTATTTTGTTATTCTTCAGTACAAAATTAGACTAGAAAACTAAAGTGGAAGTTGCGAGCACAAGTCAGCTTGGATGGTACGATGAGTTGTCTAGCGCCCTGGGTCGCATGAGCCGGGCTGGGTGAACGACGAACAACATGCAACCCACTGAATACATTAGCCCATGTTTGGCGATGCTCGGTGTTTGCTCGCCACGACACAACGCCACATGTCGACGCATTGCTATGTTTATTTTAATACTCAGCTATTGTTGCTTGCCAGTTGCTGTTTGAGGGAGATGTATTTAACTACCCTTTACAGATTTTGACCTTGTTGTTTCAACGATGCTGTCGTTGCACTATATTAAAAAAAATATTTTGGCTATTTGGTATTTTTGTATTTGCTTGAAAACTCTGTAAATTTTTCAATGTTTATAAATTGCTCAAAAATAATTTAATGATAGACTAAACAAAACATATTGTGTCCCTATCAATTCAATAAATTTATAAAGTAATTAGAGTTTTTTGATTATATGATTTAATATTTAATCATTGTAAATAACTTTCTAAGTACATAAATGCTAGGATTATAATTGAAACATAATCCTAGTTTTAACTCATGAATTTAAAAAGTTTAAATTTATCGATCTTATAGTAATATTTTTTAGGTCTATGTTCAATTTCCCTTTTGTAATGTTCTACACTAAATTTGTTGGGAAGAATGGATGGATGCATGATGATCATACTCCTGATGATATGAGTTTAAAGTTAAGATATAAGTACATCATTTAAGAATATTAAATAGTTTGATAAATTAAATACATAGATCGTGTTGGACCTCGCACAGTGAATCATAATGGCGATCAATGTCCACTGTTTTTAGTGCTTCTTTACGCAATCCTAAAACGTAAAAAAATCAACGATTCATACTAAAGAAGTGATAAGCCTTAACCTTATACCTACGTTGTAATCAATTTTTATTAAAACTACGTTTTTACGCTAAGCACGGCATTTTTTTTTCGATGTTTTGACCACTTTTCAATAGCTGTGATTATGGAAGGCAAAGATGTCAAGTGTCAATGAGTAAAGTTAAAGTTATCATTTAACCTACCTTCAACTTGGTTATTTAAATTTTATATTTAAATATATTTTTTGTTTATGATTGTTATTTACTCTATGGGAACCTAATCTAATTTACCACCGCTTTGCAACATGATCTTAAAATGCCGCGTTTAAAACCGTTAAAACGTTGTTATAATTTTATTTGTACTAATCGCAAAAACTTAAGCAAATTATAAACGTTTTATAATTAATTGTACTATTTGTAATGATCCTATGAGATGATATTATTTCACCTCATTTATGTATGTATTGTATATATTTAATTACATTATCCCAATGTAGGTCCCCTGTCCCCGGCCACGGCAGTATCTCGCCCTACAATTCGGTTCATTTGCAAAGTGCATTTCGATGCTGTGTTCGATTGTTCCGACCCTGGGTTTAATTGCCTGTCCGTTATTTATTGTTGTCATTTGTGTCGATATTTCATGCTTATTTTTATTTTCATAATTAAATTCTGATATTATCATTTATAGCTTCATTATAACTGAACTTAATTATGTAAAGCAATTTATGTTTTTGTTTTTACACAGCGTAAAGTTCAGAAATGTGTTTGCGCGTAAAACATAAATTTTGTAAACATCGCAACGAACTCCTATAAACAAATCGGCGGACGTTTATTTGTTATAGGCCCACGCTCAGATTCACTTTGACTTCGCATTCCGCTCACCGTCATATCGGTGCTCATTTGTATTGGTAGCGGATCTTGTATTATTTGTTTGTTTGCGGATGCCGCATACGCTGTGGGAGCTTTGATTTTTTCCAATTCGGAAATAATGCGGAAGGCGTGGTGCTTGGGGCGATCGAGCTACGTTTCCACTCGTGAGTTCCAATCAGGCTGCTCGTAACCGGTGTGTTCGTTAGTCGTCTTTGTGCCGGCGAGTGTTGCCGCTTGGTTAACCCGGGCACGTATCTACGTGGGACCTTTCCACTTGGGAGCACTGATTTTCTCTTAGAACCAACGAGATGATGAACTTCAACAATCTTCGAGTTCATTTGTTGAACAAATCGATTTACAGGCCAACGACAAGATTTGTTCTATTTGAAGGCATGTTTGTTCTGCCGTCGTAGAAACTACTTTGTTGCATTTCAGACAACTGTTTTTAATTAAATACAACTGCGATCTCCTTAAATGATAAGTTAGCTACATACAATTAGACATGTGTTATGAGTAATCTGTGACATTGATAGCACTCTATGTTCTATGAGGCAATTAGTTGTAAAATACGACAAGAACAGGTGTATGAAAAGAGGTGTATGGTCATTAACATGTCGAAATCATTATAATGCAGTGCTAGACACCTACGTAGGTAATATAACAAATGCGGATGTGACACACAATAGTGAGTTTATTAAACTATTTTTGCGAGATTTATTATAGAAATAAATCTATAATAGAATTTATTATTATATTATTTTATATTTTGATTTGTTATTTTCTATGGGCATTTTATAACTTAATAAAAATCATAATTATTATAAACATTCCCGATCTCATTCATATTGAGTTAAAGTAAGTTTGTGGGCTTCTTTAAGAACCTTAAAGAAGTCTGGAAACTTGCTCTATCTCAATATGAATAAGACCAGTAGTAAATAAAAATAAATATAGGAGACATTAAAGCAGCTCACTAAGAAAATATAGATAAACATGTAAATGAATTTAAATTAAAATTTATTAAAACAGTATTTATTATACCAATATAATCAATTTTTTTTAAAGCAACATATTATAATATATAGAATAAAGTAAAATTTTGTTATTTTCTAAAATATGTAGTAAAATGGCAGACACTAGATTTAAGATAAAAATGTATAGATATTTAAGAAATGTGGTTATAAAAGAAAATAATGAAAAATAAATAGAAGACGCCCACAATTATTTCCCCAAAAGAATAATAAAAAAAAGAAATTAAAAAAGTTCTGCCCTGTACCATGGAGGAGGATGGCTATAAAAAAATATAGTAAGACTGTCCCATGTTACACAAATTATAGTGAAGTGTGACTTTTTGAGCCGTGACAAGAATTTCATTGTTTGGTGTAGGCCAGATGCCTACAATTTTATTGTCTGATGCTGTCGATTAAGATATCTAATTAAGATGTATATAGACTTAGTTTCTTTGCTCGCTATTATTGTGGTGAATTGAACAATACACATAAACTCATAACATTAGCCAGCCAGTTATTGAAAGATTTTATCACAATAAAACCTTTTTTAAATCTTTTTGCAAAATGAGGTTACTTTATATTTTTGTTACTTTAAATGATAGGTACTTATTATAATCACTGAAACAGCAATACAATATTTTAGATACTTCTAGAATGCAAGTCGGTCATTACCATTTGTCAAAATCATTGCCAAGGGAAATACAC
Organism: Dendrolimus pini; assembly: GCA_949752895.1. Classification (NCBI taxonomy): domain Eukaryota; kingdom Metazoa; phylum Arthropoda; class Insecta; order Lepidoptera; family Lasiocampidae; genus Dendrolimus; species Dendrolimus pini. Next base: position 13,064,906 of record OX457130.1, read on the forward strand.
AGACGCTGTAGGCGTAGCTAATTAATAACTCAATGTACCTACAATGGTACTCACCACTCATGATATTCGACTTCGTCACTAATTACATACATTTTATTCTATCATCCTACATGTTTACGCGATATGTGCTACGACTACGACTTCTGTGGTTGGTGGGCCTCTGCCAGCCTACCTCATTGTAACGTAGAGGGTCTGGGCTTTATTCCTCGTATGGAAAATTTCGTAACCGAATTTTCTATTATTTTTATGGTCTGGGTGTCTATGAACGGTAGTCCATTATTATAGGTATTACTCATAATACACAAACGTAACTACAAGAAGTGCTAAGCTTACAATGTGGTGTTTGTTTGCTGATTATTCTTTGTCTAAATCATAATTTTTATTTACGTTGCAAATAATTGAAATTGCTACTCTCTCTCCTCTCTGCTTCCAATCCAAATGGAAAAACGAATTGCGAAAACAATGTGATATCTAAACGATATTCCTTATTAGGTTTCAACATCGCCGAGTTTAATTTTGTTTAAGAAATCTATGAGCAATAGAGTATTTTTTAGAGTACCGTAAACATTTTTTGTATTAACGAATCCGTTATTATAAACCGACATGTCTATTATGTGTGTCAGAATCAACTGAAGGGAATGGACGTTTTCCAAGTCATATCGACGAATTATATAGACCGGTCATTTAAATGAGCTATTTGTAACAGCCCTGCAAGAAATTGATACGAAATATACATGGATACATATTTTCGTATTCCGAATGGAACTCATATTTTAACCACTACAATTTTTATCGAAATCCTGTTCAGCCCTTTCGGACCCTATTCAAGTCAAACATTCAGACACAATGATGGATCGTCTATTAACGGTCTTTTATGATTGGACATCGTACAAATATGCCTTTGAAATTATTAGTGCCTTTGATTTCATTCAATATTACATAACCACCATCAGAACAGATTGCTCACTTTGTAAACAAAGACCAGATAAACTGAGGTATCATCTCGAATGCAAAGAAAATATAAAAATACATTTATAGTTTCTACGCGAATGAAGTCGTGTGCAAAATGCTAGTTATGTGTATCTTAAAAACTGCGACCGCACTGAAAATATATTTTATGTGTCGGATCAAATTAAATAGGTATTGGACACTCGTAAGTGCAAAATACTGTCACATTATCTTGGGATACTTAAAATAATTAAATACTTTAATTTATAATATGTGAAAATGTTACATTAAAAAATCTAATTTTATTTAATTTAAATTTTTCATTTCATAGATAAAGATTACAATAAAATATTACAAAAGTTATCCATCTATAGTAATAAATTGGTAGAGGGTTCTAGTTTATGCAATGCGTTTAAAAAGTGAAAACAATGCAATCAAGCAGAATCCGAAAGTGCAACTTTTTGAATTTTTGTCTGCTGAGTATATTTGTCTACTATTAGAGTAGAACCTGAATGGCGTGATGTTATGTATGTGTGTGTGTGTTATGTATGTATTAGAGTAACACGTGAAAACTACGGAACGGATTTGAATAAAACTTGACATAGCTAAAAAGTGGCGCTGCGGTCGCGTTTTTTGGTGCCGTCGTTGTATTTTACCATGGAAGAAGAATTATTTTTCCATGATTTTAGTAACAAACACGTCACATCGTTATCATGCTAACGACAACGTGAACATAGTTTCGTTGATTTCTTGTGGATGCAAATAATTTTAAATAAGAATAAATGACTTGCCAGGTATTTTAATACTTACATTCTTTGGTTGTTTCAAAATTAAAAATTAATGGTCTTATTTGATACAATTTCTTGTTACCTATTTAAATTAGCATTAATACCTAAATAATGTATTTTTTATTATTCGCTAGTTTATAATATTTTAGAAAGTTTGACAATTGTTTATTATAGTCAAAATAAAGTTTTTATTAGTGTTGACCGTGAAATAAAATCGGGTCAATTTTGGTCCTGAAATTTGGGAGGTGGAGTACCAAAAAAGGAAAGTTCCGTTAAAAATGGGAAGAATGGTTACTTCAGGTAAACCGCTACCGTTCTTATAAGACTTGTGCTGGTTCTTATTTGAAATACATTGGGAGAGCAGTTATTTAAATATGCAAACATCATCAACAGAGTGGGATGAGCAAATGAACAAACATGCCCTGTATGTACTGTAGCTACGTATGGAAACGGCGGCGTGGCCTCGCGCAGCGCGGGTCGCGATTGTGTACGCAGAATTTTTTACTCGTAACTGTGCCCAATCAGCGCCATGCCAGTGGCAGTTGCAATTATCTCTTGCACAAAATCAAATTATGATCAATTCGGATTTGCGCGCATCCGTACGAATATAAAACGGTTTGCATTAAAATTTGGCGCGCGATGCATGGGATGCGTTCCCATTAGTCCGGTCGAACGCTAACTTTGTTTGCTCATTCGAACCCATGTTCAGTCCTCACGTTTTCATTATCATTTTTGTTGTTTCCAGTTTTGTTTACGATCCTTTTCGTTCCAGCTGGGCTTGAATTTTAATTTTCGATACGGAATGTGTTGTATGAAAATTTATTATTTGCATTTATATGTAGGTATAACACAGGCAGTACATTGGGCAATGTTAAAGACAAAACCTTGCATTAAAAGGTTTTTATTAACAAAATTGGCGTTACATATTTTACAGTTAATATGACATAATAATTATAATACAGCGGTTGCTAAGGAACGTCCATAGACCGGATATAAGATGTCATAGATATACCACAGGCAATATGACTGCATTAAACAAAATAACAACGCATTTAGCGTCTTGGTTTTTGCCGCAGCCATTTTTTTTGGTCACCTAGTGTTTATACTAGTTCACTCTAAAAAGAAATCGTGCGCCGGAGTGGCAGTGGCGTCAAGCTGCCTAGTTCGCGGCAGACGAGCAACAACAAGATAATCAAAGTGTGACATTCTCTATCTACTTATACCAATCCCAGAGACCCTTAAACCCAGGACCACTAACATTTTATAACAACAGTCCAGAACTTTTTTGTTCTTTGCAATAGTTCTGTTCTGACAGAGACGTCCTTGGAATTATTTTTAGCATCTATATACATACAAGGAAAGCTGTTAGACTGTGTCCCAATCACATTTAAAAAGATTAAATCGTCTAAAGGGCTTCTACGTACAGTTTTCCTTTTGCCCGTTATTGGCCCGTGACCTAAAATTACATTTAATCTTCAGGTATGGTTTCAAAACCGGCGAGCAAAATTCCGCAAGCAGGAGAGACTGGCGCAACAGAAAGCGGGCGAGACGCCAGTAAAAGCGGAAGGGAAAAGGGACAAACCGACATCCCCGTCATCGTCACCACACCCCGCACCACCTGCGCCGGCGCCGCAGCCTGCGCACCACGCCTTACCACATTTATCTCCACCTGATTTGAAACCTATTACTTCTGCTGGTAAGATTTTCTAACATTTAATGTATTTCGCGAAAATTATTCCATTTTCCAGGATAAAACTGCCTGTCCTATGATCAGCTCTATTATCCAAAGAAAAAAAATATTTTTCACGGTATAATCAGTTTATCCTTCGTAACTTGCACAAACTTCAACTACATGTCCCGTGGAACATGTTATATACATATTATTATCTTGTTCATCACCTTAATATTTGCATTTCTTTTGAAATCACAGGCAGACGTGTACATTTTATTTGTTGCTTGATACATTAATCAAATTTCGAATAAATTATTTTCTTTTCGAAGAAATGTTGGCAATTATTTTTAGTAGAGTAACAGTTCTTTATTTTGCTAGTCTTATTTTTTGTATTTGTTAATTATTTTGGCAAGAGTATGACAATGAAAAATGTAAAGTTTTTCCATCATCCGAAGAAACCCACTTTTCGTTTATACCTACGCTTATTTAAGACGCCTTTGCTTGTAACGTTAATTACTGACAGGCCGGTTATTAATGCGACCTAATTTTATTTTTAAAATTGTTCAAAGGCCTCTTTTTAAATTTTAATAATCCAAAAAAACAAATTATTTCACTTGCGTGTATAATACATAAGAATTTTAAAACATTTCATAAATCATGAAACTAGAAAAAATATTGTTAGTGTCCACACGTTTTTAGTTCCAATGCACTTTGTGCATGAAAGAATGTTCTGAGAAACTAAAAATAATATGCTGAGATGTTTTATAGTATGTGATGCTGTCATACATATTTTGGTAATCGTATTATTTCTGCGTTACATCGATCGCTGAAATTACAGTTGAATGAGTCACCGTGTGTTAACCAATAAGAGAGCTGGTCAAGCTATTTTAACTCACATGTTCACGTGGGCGATTACAGCAAGGCTTCATTTGACGAAATTATATTTGTCTTATCAAATAGTACTGATTTATATTTAGAATTAATATTTCAAGCGCGAAACACCAAAATAAAATAGATTATTTAAATACATTACGACATTGGCCATTATGAATCAGGTCAAGAGTTCCTCTAATGTATCTGATTTCGTAAGTGCCCTCGAAATATCTCTTCATGTAAGGACATAACACCTAATAATTATATTTTAACTCGATAAGATAATCTTGAAAATATGCAACGTTTTACAACATTGACATATTTTTACGTAGATTATAATAGGTGTATGTGTTGTGTATAGACTATGTAGGCAGAGTGGTTCACCAGGCGGACTTGCGGCCGTATTAATCACATTAGCGCGCCCGCAGCCAGATTTTCACTTCGGCTCATTTGCGCTAATTGTGCGCGCGATTGTCACTCAGGCTTGAATAAACAACGGAGCCGCGCAGCAAGGATTAGGTGATTACCGCTTAATTGTGTTACCACGATTATTTCATATTCGCCAGTCGAGCTGCAGTCTGATTTTATATTCGAGCAGATTTGTATGTACACGTCTGTTTGCTTTGAGCAAAGACTGAAAAAAAATTAAGCCGTAAGAAAAAATGATTAAAAGTACATTATTATATCTTTTGACATATATTAATAAATACCTAATACTGCTATTCTGCTTGCAGATATGGGAAAAGGGGTAAAAACAATTACAGTCCCTTACAGTATTTTACGTTCACCTTTTTAAAAAGTACCTATCTATACTATTGAGATCTATGTAATAACATTTAACTTTACTTTATTTTAAAAAAAAGATTCCGACGCATTGAGGACCTCCTCCTTTTTTGAAGTTGGTTAAAAAAAACAAATACAGTAGAGTAAACGGATATAGCCAGTTATCTCAATGGTAACTGGTTGTCTCCATCCAAAAATATGTACTAGAAAGACAGAATCTATTTGTAATAAGGGACAAGTTTTTGAACTTTTAGGATTTTAGAATACACTCCAAAAGTTCAATCCAGTAAGGGAGAAATAGTCGTTACGATAAAATAAATAATAATATTGAATTGTGACACTATAATTATTACTCATTGTAGTCTTTGTATTTACAGCTAGCAAATTATGTGAAGAATTAAATGGTGTCGTTGGCGGAGGAGGCGGGATGCCTCCAGTGAGTGGGGCTGGAAGTGGTAAATGGACTGGTGGTTGCGGCCTACTTCGTCAACCTTCGGGCTTCCCTCTCCTTGGCGTGGCACCCCCTAATTATCTGCTTTCCGATCATCTGGGAACGTTGGCCAAAAGCAACAACCATCTATTTTAATGGGCGTAACGCTGTCGCCAGAATGGCTCGCCGTTCATGCCATTGTGAGTCTTATGGTTACTTGGATTAACTACAACTTAGCTTAGGAGATTCTTAAGGACATAAAATTAATAAAACTGCCATAAATAATTATTTTGGTTTTTAATATAACGTTTTTAAGGATCTTACTATAAAGTGGTTAAAAATACAGCAAAATATAACATCGGATCGGACACAATTGATAAAAAGTTTTAATTGTGTATCGAACGCGAAAACCTAAGAAACTGTCACATAACTTATATTGAAATATTTGCATAGAGTAAAAGAATGACGGGGTTTCATAGAGGTGACCAACATCCATCATGTTTTTTGAAAATACCCCATGTCTAAAAACAAGGGAAGGAATATTATTTAAACTATCTTTTAAAAATATTTTTTAAGTTCTACCACTTTGAATATTTTAGAATTTGTTCCCAAAATTCTTCTGTTAAAAAATTAAAGACACACACATTCTTTTTATAGGCTAGATTTACCTATTTATCATCAAGTGTATCCTAAGCTAAATTGGTAAAACCAAGAGTAGATCTGTTGATAGCGTCCCATTACGCCCTCAAAACATACATAAATTCGCGCATTTCTTTTTACAAAACAATTAGGTACTTCCCTGCATTTATGAAATCATACATTCCAAGTGAAAATTCCAATGAATGTACTTTTACTTTTAACAATGCAGTTGTTGGTGATTGAGTGACATACAATTTGCACTAAATTGTCCATTAATATTATCGCAATAACGAACTTAAAAAGTAAATTTAGATGTATTTATTGTAACATACTAGTTCATGTGGAAGTGACCTACATAATTATATACTGAGATGTATAGTTTTAATTAGATGATAACGCAAATATTGCGCAGATAGATAATAAATAAATTTTTGTATGATAATAATGATTGTAAAAATGTTTTCAATGTATACGTTTCACTGAGGTTTAAGAACTTGTCCTAGAAAGGATTTTAAGAACATCCATATATCTGTAAAAACAATTGTTAATGTACGAGTTATAATTTTATTAATTTTAAAATAAACGATTATCAGATTGTATGCCGTGTAGGAACTAGTCAATAAATAATACGAATCTAGTCATGAAAGACTTACTAGAAATTGTTTTATAGAAAATTGAGATGTTTTTTATTTGCATTTAAATAGTTAATTTTTAGATAAGCTATAAATATTATAATAATAAAACGTGGACAGGGCTGATAATTTTGTAAAAAATGTAAATACTAGCAATAATAGTATATATATATTCGGGTGTCTGTAATTATTGATGAATTTGTGGAGGGTGTTTTAATAAAGCAAATAACAAATCTGCCTTTTTATTCACAATACCCTCATATTTAAACATTTTTTCGATTATTCTATGAGGCTTTTTTCTTTGGTAGATGACGAAGACTCATAGAATAATGTGCCACATATTTATTTTGAAATATTTGATAATCTTTGCCATCTAACTGCGAGGTTGTGTTTGCTCGTGTAACTACTGGCACACAGTTTTCGGGTTTGATATCTGTAATGACAAATTTCATAAACGAACTATTAGTTTAGCAGACAGACAGATGACCCAGTTGATGGAGAGGCGGTTTCCATCACCTATGGACATGTGTTACCCCAGAGTGCTACCAATGTGCTGCCGCTCTCTGAATTGGGACTGGAACCTGGCCACTAACGCCGGAACGCAACTCAAGGTTGTTATGGCGGCATACTCTAGACCCCCCTGGTCTAGAGGCATCTATCCAAACGGGAAAATACCCTACAACCTGGCTGTAGGTTGTTTTGTCACCTTTTACAACAGGTCGCCCGGTCGCAGGAAATTGTATGCTTTTTCCGTTTCTGCACGGATAAATCGTTGTTCATTGTAGCTTAATTGGGGAATAATGTGTGTTTATCTTCCGGTGTAATATTGTTATTTCCTTTTTAATTTGTAACATAGAATGCATAAATCTTGAAATTAGGTCATGGAAGAATATAACCATTGAAAAGTGGATAAAGTAAGGAAACATTATACACACATTCATGACATATAGACGTCAACGTAAGTATTGGAAGTATCCACTACTCGCGTTAACGTTTTAATTTGTGTATTTTACAATGGAAGCAAACAAAAATAGGTGAGTTCCGCCCTTGAATTCCGCTCAAAGATGACTTGACCTAGTGTCTAGGGCCGTCGTACTGACGCCACGCTGCCGACAAATGCACTTATGATTTATGACATGAGAAATACCTAAATAACTACCTGCCAAGTAGTTGCAGAATTTATGTAGATTAAATATACATTATGGTCTTATTAATTTCCGTGTTTTTATTTATTACAACAGCAAAGCGAGACAGTTTGGTATCTATATACTATTATATAGTATGAGTAACCCGGATGGGATACTACATAGTTGTATAATAAAATCATTAAAAGGATTTACTTTGGCAACACTTATGGTGTTGCAAAAAACTATAGACGACGGAGACCACTTTCCATCAGGTGGCCTGGAAGCCTAGCCTTGTTGTATTCTAGCAATAAAAAACATCTACATAATTTAATGTTGTGGCACCTTATCTAATATGTCTGTGTATCGTTTCAAAAGCTTATAACTTTACTTATATTGCTAATTATAGTGATGAATATGCGATCACACTTTAGACATATAAAAAAATATTATAAGTTAAGAAAGTGGACCATTTTTTGCATCTAGCGTCAAGTTTCTTAATTCGCTTCCCATCATAGTTCTGGATATTAGGTTTTAATAGATGCCTTCATTCCAATCTATTAGTGGCATCTCATTCCCACTTCTGTTAGTCTGGATCACAAATTATCATATGTAACACGTAAGGTGTGGATGCGGTCTAGCTTTACTTTAACAAAAACCTTGATTTTTGATCAGTATGTGCAATGGCAATATTCACAAGTCGATCGATATCAATAATAACTTTAAATATTACTGATAAAATTATTTTTTTTTTCTTTTATAAGAAAGTAAATAAATTACAAACTATTCGAAATCCCGTTTATTTTAATGGCAATATTTTATTTAACCAATAAAAAATATTATTTAGTAATTAAAAAAGAAAAGCACTTGTTTGCTGAGACGTAAAAATTATAACATGAAGTAAAATGTAAATTTCAAGGTAAAAAGCTTTTGTTAATAGCTGGACAATAGTATTTTTTTACGAGATTGTGCCTTTCAATGTGAATAAGAACTAAAAGTATTTTTCAATGAAATATATCTGTTTTGGTGAGCGTGGGTATCGGCGACAATGATAACTCAGCGGGTACTCATTCGGAAGGCGCGTGCGCAAGGTGGGCGGCGTCGAACGCGCGTAGCGAATCATTACTAAATCCTTATATGGTCAGCGCGTAGCTTTCATAAGCTTCACACGTAGAATATTTATGATACATAGAAAATGCTCTTTGTTTCTTTCTATTACAAGTGCATAATTTATATCTATATATGCTGAAATTATATTATACCAGAAATACAGTATTGATAGAATTATCTATTATTACGTATTACTCTGTGAAGATATAGGTATTACTATAATATTTTGAAGTATCGTGTAATGCCGTCTGAAATTGCAAAGTTACAAATTGTGAGTTCCATTGTGCTCAAATTCGAATAATTATGGACTTTCATTTTATATTTTCATCTCAAGAAATTTTTTGTATGTAGCAGCAATTTACACATAAAACTAAGAACACAATGTTAAGAACATACTGCACGTATTTATGGTACAGGCACGTTTTATGAACGTGTTACTATAATAAATAAAACTAGTTTGGAACAGTACCTAACAGTGTCCCATTCATATTAGAAATGTAAAATAATGTAGTTTACAAAGTACGGGCCGCCCATTATCCATGCAAGTTCTTAAACCAAAAGTTGTACAAAACTTTGTTTTCCAAAAAGATTTTTTTTAACGATGCCATAAAGCGTTTGATCTATAAGTCTGTAAGATATAAATGTCCAAATAACATTAAAGAGATTTGATGAAAGTTATGAAATAAAATTAGATATAACTCAAAATAAAATACAAAAAAACGCAGTTATTTTTACTTGTTAAAAAATTGTTTGTAGGAAAAAAACAGTCATACAAATTAAATGTAAATGTATGGTGATTGATATAAATTAATAGAGCAATAGACTCATTTCAGGGCTAAATTGGATTAATAATATTTATTTGAAAAAGGTTGTTGAGTCAGATGCTTATTTCGCTTCAGGCCGGTCATCGGGGGCGATCCGTCGCCGTTGCGTATGAGTTTTCCAGAAGGGCGCAGCCTGAGCGAACGCTCTATAAATACGTGGACTCAGTTTTCAGAACTTCAGTCTATCGGTGGCATCACAGGCGCACTACACATCTCGACCACAGAGCACACAGACACATAACTACATAACATGTCTCTGGAACGCCAAGTCCGCGCTAAGGTCAGAAATACTACAATTCATATTAACACAAATTATTATTGCTAGTTACTTTAATCGTTTAGAATATAGTCGATTCCTATCTTTTAAATTTTAAAGGTGTGTTACACCGAACTTCATGAAAAAGCCTTATTTATTGTTGCTACATTTTAAAAAAATACGTAGATAAAATACAACATTGATAATGTTACATATTTAAAGTCATATTGTCAGACGCAGTAAAAGAAATTTATTTATTATTTTCTTACGCTTTCATGAAAAATATTCGTGAAAAAAAATATATGTAGTTATGACACAGGTATAAATATTTTTTTTGGTATTGGAAAAAAATATGATATTGTTTTTTATTACAACAGCTTGCTTCCAAGCGCAGCCCCGAGCAGGAGAAGGAAGCTCAAACATGGATCGAGGAGGTCCTTGGAGCTAAGTTCCCTCCTGGTGAAGCCTTCGAGGATGTTCTCAAGGATGGCACCGTACTCTGTCAGCTTATCAACAAGCTCAAGCCTGGCTCCGTCAACAAGATTAACACTTCTGGTGGACAATTCAAAATGATGGAGAATATTACTAAGTATGTGTTTAAAGACTCTATTATGTCTATATTATTACGAATCATTCATCTTCTTTTACACTTATAATCAATTAATCCTTACTAATATATACTTGAAAGTGAACTTGTTTGTTTTGTTTTAAAAGATTAGCGTATATGAAATTCGATTACAATAAATCTCAAAATTTGACAATTAATATTATGATTTATTGTTATAGAAATGGCAAGTAACAGAACTAAATTTACGCGATCAAAGTCGTAGGCATGTTCTAGTGTAAGATGTTATAGATGTAACGAGTATTCTCTATTAGCGCTTTTCTCATGATTTCACTCTCTTAAACATCTAATCCGCGTACCATAAACCGATATAAAAATATCCTATGTGCAACCCCGTTATCGAAAGAACATACATATAATATAACTATTACTATACTAATAACTTGCATACATTTCGACTTCGCATCTTAAAGATACTTACTACCCTATTTTCAACAAGTTTCATATGTTCCTCTCCGTTGTCGAAAGTATAAATAGAAATCGCATTTCTTATAAATATAGGTTTTTCTTAAAGCCTTCAAGAAGGAAAGTCACACATACAAGTACCTATATAACCCATATTGTTATATCATTTACTTATTAGTATGGACAGGTATTGAAGAAGAAGGAATGTTTTAAAAATTTCACAAACTACATAGATACCTTATTTTCTTCTACAGCTTCCAGGGTGCCATTAAAGCCTACGGCGTACCTGATATTGACGTGTTCCAAACTGTTGACCTGTGGGAGAAGAAAGACATTGCCCAGGTTGTGAGCACACTGTTCGCCCTCGGCCGTGAGGTAAAAAAAATTACTGTTAACGTATTTTAATTTTAAAGATCATAAATAATAGATTCTCTTTTCTTGTAATACAAAAGTAATTCAGCTTCAAATAATATTTATTGATTAACATACAGATTATAAAATTGTGTCGGAAGATTAATAACGTCATAATTTAAAATAAGATCTACATCAATCTTTATAACTGATTATGCTTTTACTGGTGTTAACATTATTACAGTTATTATGGATCGGATGTTTGAATTATGGGAAATTCTTGTTTCAACGATATGACGCGATCACGAGCTGTTTGCTTTAAGGTGTTGGAAAATTGCCAAGTTCAGGCAAGTTTTACGAGCTTCGTGCAACATTACCTCACTTTTCATAAATATCCAAGGTTACTCAGTTTAGCGGAGGCCGAGTGAGGATTATTTAAGACTTGTATGGATTACACATTCCAAAACAGACTTCCAGAACGCGATGGATTGTTAGTGACGTCCGTGTTTCTTTCGCAGACCTACAGGCACTCCGAGTGGAGCGGCCCCTACCTTGGCCCCAAGCCTTCTGAAGAATGCAAGCGTGACTTCTCCGAAGAGGTATTGAAGGCTGGTCAGACCATGATCGGCTTGCAGGCTGGCTCCAATAAGGGCGCCACCCAGGCCGGACAAAACCTCGGCGCTGGCCGCAAGATTCTCCTCGGCAAGTGAACAACTGGCTGAAACAAGTGATATTATTTTATAAGGTTGTTTTGTACAAAACTGAGTGAGCAATGGACGCTATTGTGAGACTGTAAGCCTTTGAAAATATCCAATCAAATGTGGTATATATTAAAGATTTATTTGTCTCCTAACTAATGGAAACCTAATAGTATTTTACCAACATAGTATTAGTTTAATGTTAATAACTCCAACTTGTTTCTCTTGTTCCATTTTAGCGCCAATATGATTTTGTACATATGGGATTAGGTTAAGAAATTATATTTATATATTTCCATTTTATTATATTTTTTATAATAAAAACACCAAAGAATGAACTCTTTTATTCTCTTCCCCTTACTACGTGTTAAAATTTAACATAAGCTAATAACATACCATGTAAGTAGTAATTTCAAAATTAAACGAATAGTAAGATATAGCAACTGACCATGCTATATCTTATTGAACGTTACATTATGAAGAAAAACTTTGTATTTAATAATTATTTTTATTTTATTATATTTACATATAAAATTATCTTTACTGTTTACCAAACCTTATTAATTGAATATATTTATCGCCGTTTATTACACAAATGCAAATTGGTATTAATTATTTTTAGTCCAAGAACAATTAATATCAATTAGTCAATTGACTAATAAAATATGTATTTTCATAACATTTTCTTAAGTTTTCGCGACTTGTATACATAATAAAAAAGCTGAAAAGCGGCCGAAACGTCGGATTAACCAAAATCAAATAAATTACCGCGCCGAAAACCGTTAAAACGTAGTATATATTTTCATTTCAATAACTGAGATTATTAATTTTATTTGACACAATTAAATAAAATCCTTCTCAATACGTTTGAATATTAATTAGATAGGAGGTATCAGTTAAAACTATTTATCTTTTTAAAGATATTAAAAAAAAATGCGGCCCGACATACTTTTGCCGATGCAATACACAGTGGCATATATATTAAAAAAGAGAAGCTTCCATTCTTTCGTCTTGCTCGGAATAAAGTATCAACAATAATATTTGCGTCCTACCTTAGCGTGGCCGTGCTACGCGAAGATTACCATGCTATGCTACTTCGATACTAAAGGCGATTTTCGCGTTGATATTTTAAATCAAGTCACATATCAAATATTAAAAAGCTAATTCTAGATAAACAGCAATAAGTATATTTACAAGAGATCGATTTTATGTTCGAAACTAGCTGCCCCCACACTTTCATCCGCGTGGTGACGGAAAATCTTTTTTAAATTTATTTATTGCAGGAGTTCAGCAGACAGGCAGATGGCCCACTTGATGGAAAGCGGTTGCTATCGCCTATGGACATTTGCAACACCAAAGGTGCTACAGACTGGAACCTGGTCACTAATACCGGAACACAACTCAAGGTTGTTGTGGCGACATACTTTAGACCTGGGGTGGTACCTATCCAGTCGGGCAAATGCTCTACCACTTAGCTGTGGGTTGTTTAGTCTATAATGCCGGAACACAACACAAGATTGTTATGGCAGCATACTCTAGACCAGGGGTGGTCGCCATCCAGTCGAGCAAATACTCAACTATCTGAAAATCGTTATATTTTGGATAATTCACACTATAGCTTTATAAATTATAGTCTATGTGTTCTTCTGATGTGTAAGCTATATTATTGTAAAGTTTCATCAAAATCCTTTCAGTAGTTTTTGCGTGAAAGAGTAACAAGAATACATCCATACATCCATTTTTATAAACTTTCGCGTTTAATGTTTACTAGCTGCGCCCCGTGATCTCACCCGCGTGGTGATGGAAAATCGGTATATTTTGGGTAATTTACATTATATCTTTATAAATTATAGCCTATGTGTTATTCTGATGTGTAAGCTATAATATTGTAAGTTTTATCAAAATCCATTTAGTTGTTTTTGCGTGAAAGAGTAACAAACATACATACATCCATACATTCTTACAAACTTTCGGGTTTATAATATTAGTAGGTTAGGAGGAATTTTAAAATCGGTTGTAACTATATTCATATGATAAATATTTTAAAATTATTTCAAGAAATTTGAATCGAATAAATAAAAGTATAAGCAGGGTCTGACAGGACGTCGAATGGAAATTTAAAAATTAAAAGAAGTATTGTTATAAGTATGACCTACATACTGGAGGTAAAGGAATATGTCCTGAAGATTATCAACTTAATTTAAAACGTAGAACATATAATATCCATGCCCCAAGACATGGGAAAGCAGTAGCCCTATATGTACATGAATTCGAAAGTTTTTATTTAAACTAAATTTTGTGGAAAATATTTTTTGACGTATAAGTTAAAAACGAAGCCTTCTTCCTAATTTGTAAATTACTTTCTTAATTTACTGTTTCGCAACGTTTATTATTATTAACGTTATTGCTGTTATAATCGTGCGGCTTCATCTGCGATAATGTTATCCGTGCAGGAACGGAGAAAGAATACAATTTCCTGCGACCGTGCGGCCTGTCGTAAGAGGCGACCAAACAACCCACAGCTAAGTGGTAGAGCATTTGCCCGACTGGATAGGTACCACCCCAGGTCTAAAGTATGTCGCCACAACAACCTTGAGTTGTTTTCCGGTATTAGTGACCAGGTTCCAGTCTGTAGCACCTTTGGTGTTGCAAATGTTCATAGGCGATGGTAACCGCTTTCCATGAAGTGGGCCGTCTGCCTGTCTGCTGAACTTCTGCAATAAAAAATAAAAATGTTACAGATATATGCCGTCTAATTCAGACTTGCCGATGGGTTTAATGCGTCATTTGAGATTCAACGTTGTTAATTACGTTAAATATTGACAGATAACCTATGTAAAGACTATAATCTGGCTGTGCCAGCGTTAAAAATAACAGCGTTATTTTTAACGCTTTGAATAACATGCATTCGGCTACAGTCTACCTCATTAATATTATCGCAGATGAAGCCACACTATACAGAGAAGACGCGGCAAGAAACTCCCCAGAATTTGTCAGTCTTAGTATTTATTTTTTAATATCTATACATATAATAAAATTGTAGAGGTCAAATTACTGTAAAATGAAAAAAAATTTGCTAAAAACCGAGTCAGGGGGATTTAAGAAGTGAAATAGAACTAATTTAGATTTTTTTAAATTTTTTTGTTTCTCTGTTTGTTTGTCTGTTTGTACCAGCAAATCTCCGAAATGACGGGGCCGATTTACATGAAATTTTGTATGGTGGTAGCTTATATCCCTGGTCAACACATAGGATACTTTTGATCCCGAAAAATTAAAGAGTTCCCGTGGGATAGTTAAAAAGCTTTAATTACTTAAACAGCTTATAACAGACTGAAATTAATTTCTCTGCAACGTAACATAATAGAAGCGAAGATTTTGACAGGGTGTGGTGTCGGTGAGAGAGTTTTATCTTATATTTTTATCTTTTATCTTATAGGCTACAAACCATCACGCTAAGAGCAATAGGAGCGGAGCACCAATGAAGAATGTTTCAAAATCGCGGGGTATTTTTAACTTACTGGTTTTTAAAGTATTCCACGCGAACGCAGTCGCGGGCAGAAGCTAGTAATAAATAAATATGTTTTACAATTTCTTTTTCATTTGATAGGGGAATGTTTAAGAATTTTATCATAAATTTATTATATTCGTGATTTATATTATGACGTGATTAAAAAAGCTGTTTTGAATATTATTGTAGATATTAATATTCCATATCGATAACTTTAAGGTTAAGCCAAATTGAATGAGAGAGTATTAGTATATTTTTTTAAAGTGGTAGTGTTACGGATTAAAACGATCATTATCAAGGAATGTTATATGTACTACAACTAGTACAGAAAACTATTACTACTTGGTATATGTAGATACTGGAGATATGTAATTATAGAACAAAAAATAGCAATATATTTTAATACAAAGCTTAGCATCGCGTCAGAGAGTTGTAGGACAAATACCGGAATCATGCAAATAGCACACCACCTGTTGTTAAAATGTCATTGCCTCACTAATTGTATGCTTCTAAAACAACAAATAGTATTCAATTCATGCTATGTCGTGGTTTGTGCACGTCTAGGGGTGTAACCATTAATTGCGTGATAAACGATCAAACATTTTATTACTCTTTAAGTATGCAGGTTATTTCTGATGACTACAAGTGTATTGTAACGCGAGGATAAATATTTTATTATCTTCAGAGAATTTTAATTTTCATTTAAGTATTTTTAATGATAGGCCTTATTATTTACCACAGCTATTTATGGCCCGTTCTTATATCTTACTATCCATTTCTTTGTCTGCTAGTTCTTCATATTCAGCATAACCGACATGGAGGTAATATAATTTTTTTGTTAACGTTAAGATAGGAGAATGTAAAGTACCGCCAGGACCTGCGGAATGACAAGGCCGTCTACCTGTGGTCCTGGCGCAAAGGCGAAAGACGGAACACCGAGTGGCTTTTGTGGTTATCACGGATTCGGCTGGCAATAGTAGTTCCTCTGGAGAGCTACTGCCACCACAACGTGTTTCTCCCGTGGTGGCTTGTCCGTATCGGATTTCCCCTGCTTCTCCTTTCATCTCTCCTTCTTTAACCAGAGAGAGAGAGTTCTCCTTTTTTAACCAGGGGAAAACTGATTTGGCTTACCTTGCGTTATCATGGCATTAGAGGTCTGATTTGAAAGTAAATATATTTGGATACGACTCACTGTGTTTGTCTACAATGATAAATATATATTTTTCTTAGAGTTCATTCTCGAAAAAATGGATTCCTTATAAAGCTGTTACGTCCGTCCGTTGTCTTTCCGTCTGTTTTATGTTACGGAATCTCGGAAGCTACTAACGGTCTTATTCATAGAAAGTTAGAGTAAGTTTAAAAACTATTTTATGGTTCTTAAAGAAGTGTTCTAACTTACTCTAACTCTCTATGAAAAATAAGACAGTATGTCTATATCGATGACATCTATACATACATAAATGCTTGATCTTACTGACTGACATATCAACGCACGGCCCAAACTACTAGGGTAGGATCGTGAAAACTTGCATGCGGGTTGTTTCTTTAATGTAAAAAGGACTTTTAAAAAAATCAACCCCTAAGGGAAAAAGAGGATAAAAGTGTATACCTATGACATCCGTTATTTACAAAATAAAAAGCACGAAATTTGATTAACCTGCTTCTAGTTAGAAAGAAATGTACACGTGCATCGGCGTTTTTCGAAATTCAACCCCTAAGGAGGTGAAAAAGAGCGTCAAAGCTTATTTGAAAATCCGTAATTTTTAAAGTAAGAAACATGGAATTTTATATGCTTGCTTCAGGTTAGAAATAAGAGTACTACGCCTTTGTCAATTCAACTCTTAAGGGGGTGAAAAAGAGGATAAAACTTTGGAGGAAAATCCGTCATTTTCAAAGGAACTAGCACGAAATTTTTACTATCTTCTTCTAGTCAGAAATAAATGCACACGTATTGATATACGTTGACATAACGCTGATGCTTTTATTGAAATTCCACCGCTAGTGTAGCAAATGTGGCTTTGCTACACTATGGTGGAATTTCTACCTTTTTTTACTATCCTAACTATACCTTCAATCTACACCAGCGAAGCCACTGCAAACGGCTAGTTTAATGTAAATAACTATATAATCTAATCCCGCTACATATTGCTGCAGTAAATTAGCGAAAAAAATGCGAAATTCGTCTGACGGAGCGATATTTTTTTTCAGGGTATGTATGGGTATTTGTACTCAAATTATGATAAATTAAATGTAACGTTTCTTAATAACATTTTCATAGAAGAAAATATGTGGTGAATATTTGCTTCGAACGTTCTAAAAATGTTGTCCACCCCATGCACCCCGTAAACATTTGATCTATCAAAAGGAAAATCTACAAAAATCAAGGTGGCAGACTGAAGCAAATAATATTTTCAATCAAAATAGTTCGAACAAGATCCGTTAAGTAGTTTTTGATATACGAGGCATTTTCAATGAAATGCTTCTAATGGAACCGTAGCTAAATAGCGAAAGTATAGAACGTTATATTATGTTTACGGAACCCTTCGTTGTGGTCCGCCTTGCACTTCTGTCCATATTTTAATCCTCTATTCATCTATGTTCTGTTCGTACGCTTTTCTGCCTATGTACATACATACATAACTTCACGCCAGGTCCCTTGCGGGGTAGGCACGAACAACAGAGCGCCATACAGGCTTATTCATACACACCTCACTTGCTTCTTTTACATTCATAGCTCTTGTCATGCACGCTCGTCTGTTCTTAAGGCTCCTGACATCACCTTCTGCTAATACACGATCAATTTGATCATGGAAGGTACATCGTAGTACATCTGCCTATGTACCTATACATATGTCACCTATTAACTTTGTATGTCTCTATGAATAGAATTAGGACTAAATACGACATTTATATGTTGCTATGTTGTGAAATGACGCCACTGTAGTAAAATTGAGATTAAAATTAAAAATTAGTAGAAAACTGCACATTGTTGATTTTTTTCAGTTACAGGCGCGTGGGGTACTTTCGAAATAGTAAAAATATTTCTTAATGGTCTTATATAATCAACAGATGGAGATATATTGGCATTTAAAATCAAGTCATGTTCCCCTTCTAACTTTTAAACAGAACGAAAAAATCTGGAAATATCAAGACAACAGAACTGATACAGTAATTTTAACGAAATTGGCTTGAGTAAGATCAGACAAATCGTTTCAATCAAATCAAATATAAAATATATTTAATAAAATTTTGTTTTTAGGTTTCTATAACGAAAAGACAAAAACAGTTGACGCTCGTCTTGTTTACAAAACAATCAACTTGGTGTATACTGGCATGCAATATTTCAACCCAATAGAGTGTATTTGAGAAATTTGGATCAGAATTTTCTGTAATAAAATATGGCATATGATACGAGTTCAATTTTTGATATTATTATAGAAAATTCATATTTGTTTTAATTATAAAACTGGAAATACGCCAACAAAACTATAACCGCTAAATACGAGTGCAAAAATAATAAACAAAACATTTTAACGACCTCGTTATTACGCCGTTGCCGTTCAACAGCAGCAAAACAAAAATAGTTCGCCATCTGGCGGGCGTAACGGCCAACGGCGCCGCGGCGTCGCTAAGCGTGGTAACGAAAATAACGACCAACCAGCGTAACGAAGCCCGGCTAACGAGTCTGTAGCCCTATAAACGGAGTTGAACATAATCGGTGCTCTTTAAATAGGCTTATGATGGAAGCCTCCGTGGTTCAGTCGAGGAGCGGCCTCGGAGCCTTCCGCACCGCTCCTCTCAAATGGTTCTAAAGTATAAGATTTAGTTCTGAAAAATCACGCTAGATGGAGCTGAGGGCAGAAGGGTTTCCAGCGACCTATACAGTTCTGTGATTCGGCAATGAGTCTATAGATAGAGCTACGGGTAATGAAAAGACTGACTAGTGAGTAAGATTTTATCTTATTTATGAAATAGATATAAATGTTTTTTTTATCTATATTTAAAACAATTCTTCTTACGGCTTTACGGCAATTAAATTTCCAGATTTTTCAGATTAATCCTATTACAAAAATATTTTTAAATCTACAATACCAGATTAAATTTAATATTGTTGGTTTTATGTAGGAATATAAAGTCTAAATTACAATATTTTAAATATTTTTAATCACTCATTTTGTTATGCTCTACAGTACTCTATCTACATCATCACAGCTACCACAGCTAGGTAGGGAGGGCATTTTGTCCAAAGCGTTCCTATAAGGCCATGAAATTATGAAGTATTTCTATTTCTACTCTTATATCTGTTATGTTTTGAGGTCCTTGGTGGATCAATGAAAGAATTAAGTCAATTATTACTATTTATTACTTAAATACTTATATGAACACAGTTTTGTAGAGGAAGCCATTTGTGCAAGAGAACTAGTGATGTCGACACACACTAGTGATGTGCATTGTAACATAAAATATCGACTGGATTCGATTTCCAACAATATCTCTTATATTTTTATCTACAATAAGAATGTTTCAAAATTTAAATCTTTTACATCGTTGAACTTCCTGTACCTATCAAAGAAATAAAAGGAATTAAAAGACAATGAAAAATTTTAAAATTATATTTTCGACTCCATATAAATAAAAAATGGATTAATTGTAATTAAATTATTCACCTAAGCCGTTCTGTACATAAATGTGTAAGTATCTTTATTTTTATATTATATTCTTCTTCTTTGCCTTAGAAATAAATATATTCCCATGAAATTTATTATCTAAAGGTATTTTGAATGATGTCAATGAAAATGAGATACATTTTATTCGGGAAATAGGATATATTTTGTGAATAAGTATTCGGATTTTACACACGCAAAATTCATTAAAGCTGTTTTCATGAAATTTGATATATACGGTGGGTACATGTGTAATTTGCATACAGAGAATGCCCCAAAAATACTTCATATTCCCAATAAAGTAGAGAAATTTCGTTAACTACGAATTAAAAATTTATGGAAGGAAAGATACACGAAATTTTTGTATGTGTTCGTGATATAAGTTTTTTTGGATTACAGCAGACAGGTTATATGTAAAAGCTAGCTTAAAAAAGGTCCGTCATGTGTAGACGCATTAATATTCCAGAAATATCAAATTATCCTTGTAAAAGATATTTAAAAACCACAAATCTTATGTATCAAAACAACCTTATTTTATCATCTGTGGGCTGTTAACAGGGCGACCTGCTAGGACCAGCCACCGTCAGCTTGGCGATCCATGCGGTCATCGAATCCCTCCTGGTATCTAGACGATGGGACTCTAGGTGGCGATGCAGATACTGTACTCCAAGATCTGATTCTTCTTGATTTCTGATTTCGAAATTGAATTCAATAGCATTGGAGTTAAATTTCTCAAAATGCGAAATTTTCTTGTCCGAAAATCTCTCTTAAAACGAAACTGACAATATCATTCTTCGCTTGGAGCCCCTATTATAGATGAGGCCATATCAAATTATCTGTCTGAGCAATTAGCTCAGACAGATTTTAAGGTTGATTCGTCTTATTAGTGACCTGATTAAAACTGGAAAACCAGTCCTGAAGACAACGATTTAGACAACTTGTCCGCTGTAAAATTTGCACATAATCCAAAGTACGAATATCGTAAGCGTACTAAGCATATTAAGCTAAAACATTTCTTTGTGAGAAAATGTGTTAACAATGGAGAATTTACTATTAGGCATCTCTTCGGAACTGCAACTGGCCGACATGCTGTCTAAACCACAATTTAGTCGAACTCAAATCATGTAATCATTATTTGAGTTCTAGAATGGGACTAAAGAATTTAATTTCCGAGGATGTTATTCACATACAAACTATTTGTTGTTTCATAAATTTAGTTTGTTACTTAGTAACACACACTGTTATTAATTGACTTACATAAAAATGAAAACCACGATATTATACATATTCATTTAATCGTTTCAAATTTAACAGATACAATCGGCCGTTTCCTTAATTGAATACTAATGTTGTATTTTTATTTGTTCTGTGATTAGCGCCTGTTTGGTATAGAGTAGTTCTCCATAATTTACCTCAATTTTATGTAACAATATTTATTTACAATATGATGTGTTAATTGTGTAGATATTAATTCAAAATCTCTCAATTGTATATAGACGGTATTCATTACATTTTATTTTCATGTTGGCAGACGCGATAGATTTTTACTTTGTTCGATTTATTTGATTACATTGTATATAATGTGTATAATATAAAATTTTCTATCATATCTTATATAAAACATTATATAAAATTTCAAAACAATAATGTTTTAAATTATTATCATTCATAACCCTTTTAATTAAAATAGTTCATCAATGGCTTCAATCCGCTATCGGCTGTGCCAATTTGTTAAGTTTTTATACCGTAAAACTGTTGGAGGGATGGCGAGGTGTTCTAAAAATGTTTTTGGAGAGTCAGTGTATGACATATGTTAAAACCGTAAGGTTCTCTGATTACAAATATAGTGACCAGTTGCTGTTATTTTATTACCATAAACCCTTCTGAGTTGTTGCAAATATTACAATACATACACATGAAATTAAATACTATAAACTATATCATAACAAATAAACTAAGACAAAAAGAAGTTAAAGTGAGGAGCAGTAATAATCAGGTACGTGCGTGCTCAATCTCATACTAAATTGCCCCATACTTCTTTTCTACAAAATTGACATAGTCCATTGTTCTCCTAAATCCAGCACCGTCGCTACAAATAGGTGATGATAAATGATAACACGATGAGACAGAGGGGTTTGACGAGAGGAATGGGATAGAAGGGATAGTGCCCATCGGGACTCTCACTTATCGCACGAAACTCGATCAGCACACTGGTAACCGTTTCACATCAATATTCTGTGAGAGCATGGTATCACACAGATTGTAGCTGTAATCTAGATAATGATTCTAGCAAGGTTCTACTACATTCATGAACAGATAAAAGTATATAGATAAAATATATGAAACAACCAGGTTTAGTATTCCGTGTCATTTCCTTATTGTAAGCATTCATGTTTTTTTTTTAAACTACTTAAATCTATCTTTGCGAGACCATCATAGGCGTCTCCAGCGCTCTTAATTAGTACTAGACGAGACAGCATGTCGCAACCGATTTTATATTTTAATTTCATTTTAAGCTATTACGTTGATATACCTACCTATTATTCTCATTACAGTCCGTAGATGTTGTTGATAATATTCGGGACATGGTAATTTAGAAAATAACAATCAAGTAATAATTTAT
Source organism: Dendrolimus pini (assembly GCA_949752895.1). Lineage (NCBI taxonomy): Eukaryota > Metazoa > Arthropoda > Insecta > Lepidoptera > Lasiocampidae > Dendrolimus > Dendrolimus pini. The sequence goes on from OX457130.1 coordinate 13,087,859, forward strand.
ATTAATTTAAAAAAGAAAATATTTTAGCTTTTCATTTTTTTTATTGCAGGAGCTCAGCAGACAGGCAGACGGCCCACTTGATGGAAAGCGGTTACCATCGCCTATGGACATTTGTAACACCAAAGGTGCTACAAATGCACTGCTGCTCTCTTAAGGGAGACTGGAACCTGATCACTAATGTCGGAACACAACTCTAGGTTGTTATGGCGACATACTTTAGACCAGAGGTGGTAGCCATCCAGTCGGTCAGTCATTCTCCCAAGACAATAATATTTATACAAAATATGAAATTAGTCATGTATCCAGTCCAGCTTTTTGGACTGGATACATGACTAATTTCATTTAATTTCGTGTCAGTAGTTGGCACAGCTCACCACAAACGTAGCTAAGCTATCTGTCTGATGGTAAAGTGTCGAATTTTGGACATGACGCACCCGGCAAACATTCACTTGCGTCACATACCTGTGTGACGCACCTGAATGTTTAACGGTTGTAAGATAAGTAGCTACCTATTGTCATCGATCTTCCCTCTTGAAGTATGTGGAACATACAAACAATTGTGGAACATTTTAAGAGATGGATAGTTACAGTACCATACCTATATAAATGTTTATATACTATGTTACTTCTACGTACCCATGTATCCAAGCTACTTTTCGGAATTACGTAAGATATTCTTTTTAATACAAATTTATAATAAAACTAAAGACAATATAAACTAACAATATAGTAACTAAAGCAACTAAAACAATATCTAAGGAAACAAAAGAAATGTTAGTTGTGTTCTACCTATAGTCCCACAAGAATATAAGTAGAATACTGAGTCTAGGTCACTGTCTTCTATGGGTAAGATGTCCAGAACGCTGGCTACGTTTCCTCGCTGAATTGTCAGACTGATCCGCTTTCCGAGGTAGGCATCAGCCCTTTGATCGCCTAAAGAGGCAATGAGTCGTTTTTTATTTAAACTTAAGTAGTAATAGATTGAAAGTGCTATAATAATGTAGTAATTGCAACTGATAATTTTAAATTAAGGTTTGTCTAATCCTGATTTTCTGTGAAACATGATTCGGACTCCAGCGGTGGCCGCCGCCCGCACACTCTCCGTACCGAAATAACTCGTGAGTAGGTACAAACGTCCGTTGCTGCTACTTTTTTGACAACTCTGCAGGAAATGTTCTTTTATTTGATTTTTCTTTAATTTACTTAATATATTAATAATTTTGACAGCACACCCTTTTAGTTTGACAGCGTGCTATTTAATCGCATTGTTAAGCATTCTAAACATTTTTGTTGGTGTAATTCCAGTATTAGTTGTTAATACTAACATAAATAAAAGTAAAAGAGGTCGAGCCCTCAGCTTCTCATAGCCGACGCCCAAACACATTAAAGATATTAGAAACAGGAAATATCTTCTGTGGAGTGGTTATTCTGGTATTCGGTTAAAAATAACTGGCGGCTATTTTGTGTTTGTCGAGCAGCGGAGCAACGTGCTTGCAACACAAATGTATGCATATGCATTTTGTATATTAGTTATCTGGCCAATGATTACGAAATATTCTCTTTTATGTTGTTCATATTTCAGGGAAATGTATATGTGTTTTTATACGGTTTGAGGTCGATTCCTGTGTGAGGCTGGTGTGCTTAGACATTTGATCGACGTTTAAAATAAAATAATCGCTGTTTAGGCATATGTTTTTAGTGATTAAATTTAACCATAGGTTAAATGTCTATACACATCAGACTAACTAGATTCATACAAGAAATGATTGAATTCAGCCAATGGTAAAACAAGTGAATAAATAGTACGATATACGACCCCGCCATTGAAATGCTTTGCATTTGCACAAGGCATGGTTTGATTTTGCTAAATAATAAATGATGTAGTGTTAAGGAAAATATATATATATTAGGATGGGCCAAAAAAAAATCTTAAAATTTTTTTTTAGCTACCACGAAATTATCGTCCAAGATGACGAAAAAAAATTCTGATAAAGTGTGAGCTCTTAATATTAATTTTCAGAGGTGTCACATCGTGATTTTCGATTTCCCATATAAATTACACGGGATTTTTTTTTCGAATTTTGATGTATCTCAACGATTTATTCTGTGGTAAAAGTAAATACATAATTTTGTAGGAAATTGAACGGCCTTCAAAAAAGGTCTGATATAATTTTTCGCTAAGTCAACTCAGTTAAAAGTTATTCGCAGTTAAAGTTCAACCTAAAATAAAACATGATGACTTTCACTATCTTTTATAGTTTTTTTACAACAAAAAAAAATGCCTTAAAGACATAAAACAACATATGGTTCGTGATTTTTATCATTTTTACTTCCCAAATTTGTTACTCGCAAAAAACGATCCACAATTCATTATTGCTTAATTTTATTACCTTTTATAACAAAAAATATACTTAGTGAAAATTCCGCTTACAATCGTAATTTTATCAAATTGTGGTAAAGGCTCAACAAATATATTTATTTAGTGTTGACAATAATGTTTACTTTACATTGTCTTTCTTAAATGTGAACGTAGGAAACAGTAAAACCTTATATTTTAAAGAAACATAAAATCATAATACATACACTCTAGTTTTTTTATATTTTATTCATAACAATTTTAAAACACGCAGCATATTAATATGTAATGCAAGATATCTATATCAGAATTATTAAATGAGTAAAATATTTAATTATGCATTTATTTGTTAATACAGCTGTTTATCATCTTTGTTTATTTGTAGTAGGCGCACAATCTGCGACGTGGGTTAAGTCCATTTTCTAGAAACGCCGAATAATCTATTTTTAACTTTTCGCAACTGTTACACATAATTAAACTACAAAATATTGAAGAGACATGTAATATAATTAGTATTTGCATATCTTAATCCTGAACAAGAGCGGTGTTTACAGAAAATGTTCGAATTACTTACATAGGTTAGAATTTAGAAGCTACAAAGCAAATGGTGTTTTGGCTTCAAGGCCGCTAGTTATGTGGACTTTTCTGTTCAAAGCAAATTAAAAGTTTGGTTAAAATTACAGAACAATTTTGCATGACTGTTCTGACAACCTCTTCACTATTGCTTAAAACGAATGATTAACGAATACTGTTATTTTAGGCAATATCTATTGTTTCTTTTACTCTTTCTCACTGCGACAAGTAATAATAGTGATAATAATTATCAATATACTATAATTATGTAGGTTTAAGAATACAAATATAATGACTGATTTATACATAGGTATAAACATAGTTTCGACGAAAGATTTCATTAAGTTTACGAATTGGTGGTAATAAAATTTAATTGACTTCAATGAGCCATCTGATGATGATCTTGAAAAAAATTTAAGCTTACTTTTCTCGTAACAGTGCATTTGCCAACTAGGTGGGTTATTATTATACTAATGCGTTCAAAGTAATTTATGCGTCTGCGCAACCTGAATACGATTTAACTACTCAAAAATCGGAAGATATATTTACGTAAGTGTTTTTCTATTAAATATTTATTAAAAATAACTGAAAAATAAAAATAACGCACAATATTTTTCTTTGCAAATGTTCAGGAATTATAACTCGGAGTCGAGACATTAATGTTGGATGCCTAAAATTTATGCTCTCGGTATTCTCGATATTCTTTTGATTACAGTGTTGTTGAGAGAAACTCGTATATATATTATAAAATGATTATTGTTAAGGAAAGTAACAAGGTAGACAGACATCTAACAGATAGGTATACAGAGAAAAGTTTATAGAAAAAGGGAATCTGAATTCTTAGGTCAACATTTTAAACGTAATCACTATTTAATTAACGCCACGGTCCCCGTGGTGTTGTAGATGTCTATAGGCGATGATAATCACTTACCGTCAGGTGGAACTTTTGCCAATTCACTGACAAGTAACATTCATTCATTCATTCATTTCATTTATCATTTATAAGCTATGCTCTTATCGGTGGAGCCTCTTCCAGTCTTCTCTATTATGGGCCAGTTGTTTTACTTCCTTGTAAGACGCGACACCCACTTTTTCTTTTATTTGATCCATGAATGCTCGACTTGGTCTTCCCTTCCTTCTCCTTGCTTCCACTTTGCCTTCGATTAACGTGCATAAGAAGGTGTCGTGCCGTAGTAAATGGCCAAACATCTTCCCCTCTCTTTCGTCTAGAGGTTTTAAAATTGTGCGTTTCTCCTTTACCATATCCAGAACTTCTTTATTGGTCTTCTTTTCTTTCCAACTTATTCTCTCCATGCGTCTCCAACACCACATTTCAAATGCTTCTAATCTATCGCGATCTGGGAGTTTTTGGCGGGAACTGAAAGGAGACGTTGTGCTGTGCAGTTTTATTTTCTAAAAATGTGTAAAATTACTCTAAAATGAACAATAGTTGTAAGATATTGATAGTTTTTGAGTAGTAATTATGTGTTTTTTGTGAGAAATGTGAACTGTATAGTCAAATGTGGCCTTTTGAGTTGTCACAAGAACTCCGCTGCATGGCACTAGCTGATTACCTACAGTTCAGCTGTGTTACACATAGGCTTAAGAAAATGAAGAAGCTATATTGCAAACTAAGATCTGGCTTAAAGGCCTAGTTGCCAAGCCATAAACCTAAATAAATAATAAATCGCGATCTCTTTGTGTCATTGTCCATGCTTCACACCCGTATAAAGCTAAGCTACTGATATAAATTTTATTTAACAAGTAACATAAGAAAAAAATTAATACTGATCACAATATGATGATTACAACGTAGCGTAGTAAATACAAATTTTTTCGCAATAAAATTAGTCTTAGGTACAGCTGTTGTTTTTAAATATAACAATTGCCAATGTTTTCTTCGCTGAATACACAACATTTTTGGGATAATAAGATAATTCACTATCTGCGAATACTAAGAAATATCACAATTAATTTCCTTACGTGAAAAGGGAAAATGTTTTATTTAACATCCATACATTTCGTGCACTTTTATATCTACTTATATCATAGAAATGTTAATACGAGGTTCCCTTAAAATATGTTGACACTATAGGCTTAAGGTTGCTTAATAATTAATTAAACTATTAAAATAAAACTGACGATGTTAGTATAACACTATTTTGTTTAGAAGTCGAAATGCTCTGCACACACCGTATTCAGGGATAGACAGTAACATAGCCCAGGACTCGTGGTGGCTAGATATACCCAGTAAAACCACCCCGCCGTTCCTTCAGTTTCAGATTAAATCAGGGTCATAGAATCATGGTTTAGCCAGCGCCAAGGCTCGCCCTGATATATGCGTTCCTTCAGACTGACACCTTGCGTATTATCTAGCGATTGCCCCTTGTAAATTGAAAGGAGCGCACATGGAACACCTTAGCAACCTTGTCTCTATCTTGGTGCTGTGGTGATAGCGATTTCGTACTCGGAGAGTCGTAACATCGGGTGTGTAGTAACACTAAGTTTAAGCCATCTCTATTAAATTATAGAGTTACGCATTCTAAGATACACGTACTGTTTTTGTATTCCCCTTTTTTTCAACAATTTCCATAGCTTATACCCAAGATTGGGTTGAATTTTATAGTTGTATACCCAAATTAATTTTTCATGTTCCACTAGAGTGCAACGTACCAATTGTTTAAGATGTAATCAGAATGAGTAGGTGTGTGAATAATTTCGCACCATATCTCATGTCTCCAAGAAATCAACCTTCAGTGTGTCAATGCTTACACATCCATCTGTTAACAGCTGTAATTTATGCGTGTTCCCAATGTTCATACTTCGAAGCTAATAAATAATTATATATAACTAGCAATTAGTTTCCTTCAGGGAATTATTGCTAGAATATGTCTTCCTTATTTATCAACCTCAGCGCATCCGATACCGAACTATCAAACACGATTATTATCCATTTGGTCTTTGTGCAAAAGTCTGTTTTACTATTATGGTAAAGTAAGAGTACCAGTTCCTTAAAGCTATCACAGCCATTATGGCATAATTGAACTAAAATAATTTGGAAAATCATGCTCTAATTTGTTGCTAATTAGTTGCCGCAATTAGACATTTTTTGCTTTCTTTATTAATTACGCGGCTGTGGCTACCATAAATATTCTGGCACAGCGACAGTCGAGATGCAGCTGAAAACAATTTGCGATGCACAATCAGCAAAAAAAAAATGAGTTCATAATGTCAATAGGCACATGCATATCTTTGAAAATGATTAGCATATAGTCTGTGATGCCCCCGTAGATTGCATACTGTTTTCAGCAGTACTTATATCGACTGTGGCTGTGCCAGAATATTTATCATAGGCAGAGCCGTTCAAATCATTGACAAAAAAAGCAATATGTCTAAGTGCGGCAACTAATTAGTAACAAATTAGAGTACGATATTATTTTAGTTGATTGTGCCATAATGGCTGTGCTTGATTTAAGGAACTACATTCGTGGACGAAGCCGTCCAAGCAAAGGACGTCGTTCTTGCAGTGTCGCTAGACATAGCGAACGCCTTTAACAGCCTCCCTCATGAGACGATCAGGGAAGGGCTCCGCGCGCACGGAGTCCCCCCGTACCTCACGAGGCTGTTGGGCGAGTACCTGCGAGATCGGCACATCCTTTGGGAGGGTGGTGAGTCCGCCAACCACGTGCTAGGTCGGCGACGTGTCGCGTGCGGCGTTCCACAGGGATCGGTCCTCGGGCCTATCCTTTGGAACGTAGGCTATGACTGGATCCTTCGGGTGACGGTCCGGCCCGGAGTAGGGCTGATCTGCTTTGCGGACGACACCCTACTCACGGCACGCGCCGCGTCTTTTGCGGAATCCGTGGACGTCGCCAACGACGGGCTGGCGATCGTCGTAGATCGAATAGCTAGGCTGGGCTTGAAGGTCTCCCCCGCGAAAACGGAGGCCGTCATGTTCCATAGGAAATTCCGGAATCCTCCCCCGGACTTGTCCGTTACAGTTCAGGGGGTGGCGATCAGAGTAGGGCCCACGATGAAATATCTTGGGCTAGTTCTGGACGGGAAATGGCTGTTCAAAGCGCACTTTGAGCAGCTAGTTCCCAAACTTGTGAATTCCGCGGGCGCACTCTCCAGGCTTCTCCCTAACGTGGGGGGGCCGGGGGGTGCGACGCGGAAGCTTTATTCCGGCATCCTGAGGAGTATGGCACTCTACGGTGCGCCCGTCTGGTCCGATGCGCTTCACCGCCACAACCGAACCCTGCTGCACCGCGCGCAGCGGGTTCTGGCCGTGAGGACCATACGGGGGTACCGCACAGTGTCGTGGTCGGCGGCGACTCTCTTGGCAGGCGAGCTGCCCTGGCCTCTCCAGGCAGACGTCCTGTCCAGAGTTCGTCGCGCCCAGCAGGATGCCCTAGCTAGAGGACTGACCTTCTGTCAAGTCGAATTAGAGACGGTCAGGAAGCGGGAAACCGCCTCCTGCCTCGTCGCCTGGTCTCGTGACCTCGAACACCCTGTGGCCGGCGGCTATACGGTGGATGCAATCAGGCCGCAGCTGGAGAGATGGGTGACCCGCACCAGCGGAACCCTGACCTTCAGGACGACTCAGATACTGACCGGACACGGTTGTTTCGACCAGTATCTGTTTCGCATTGTGGGCTGCTTGCCTTCCCCGGACTGCCGCCAATGCGGCGCACCCGATACGGCGTTACACACGCTTGTTGAGTGCGCTGCATGGACGCCTCAGCGTTTCGAGCTCGAGACACACGTAGGAGCCGTCCGATCGCTTGGCGACTTGGTAACGGCCATGTTGCACAGCGACGACCGCTGGGAGTCTGCGGTCTCTTTCTGTGAGGCGGTTATGTCTCTAAAAGAGGCCGCAGAAAGGGATAGGGAGCGAAGTCCTGCAGCGCGTGCTAATGTCTCCACCCGAGGTCGCCGGCCTTCAGCTAGCACCCGGAGAGGCAGGTACGCGCATTACTTCCCTCCCTGAGTTAGGTTCCGGTACGAGGGGCCCCTTGCTACTAGGCAACGCAAGGGATTCAGCCCCCGTTTCGAAGTGGGGTGTGTTCTCCCAGGGCACACTCCAGGCACTTTATTGCGCTGGATCGACTGTTGCGTAACTATGTTCTATATCTCAGTCTTTCCTTCACAACAAAGCGCAGGGTCGACGGGAGGAGAGGTTTTTTAGTGGGTATTGAGGTTGCTCGCCCGTGCGGCATCGCTCTGAGTCTTCCACACTCCTCAGTGTCAAGCCATCGCGGACGAAGCGCAAAAAAGCATACTATTGCTAGCGTTATCGCCCCTGATGGATGCGCGCCGTTTCCTAGTGACGGCCCTGAGAGTGCGTAAATCGGTCAGCATTTTTCCTCGCCTCAAACAAAAAAAAAATAAAAATAAAGGAACTACATTCGTAGATAGGTATTCACCTAACTGCATATGTTGTAGATTGCTACTATAATAAAAGTTGATTTGGACGGCCTCTGTGGTTGAGCGGGCTAAGCCTTTGACGGCCTACCTCACTGCAACCCTCTGGGCTCCGGGTTCGATTCCCGGTATAGTATATTTCGGAAACGTATTTTCTCCGTTATTTACCATGGTCTGGGTGTCTGGGATCGGCCCCAGAGTGGTCCGTTGTATGTTACCCATAACACAAGCGTAACTTGCTTAATTTGGGGATATACAATGTGTGTGTTTGTCTGCCGATTATTATTATTATTTCAGGGGAGTTTCTTACTAACCATTCTTTTTACCTTACAATTGATAGAAAATTGAATTTTCGTGTTTCTGTGTTTTTTAACCAGAAGTAAGGTAAATGTCTGGGTAGTAATATAATAGATATATGAACTAGCTGATAGCCTGCATGCTTTGCGTTACTTACACAGTATAGACCGACGATATATAAAATCCAAAAGTATCAAATATTGATTTTAAAATAAGAACTTTATGATACATAAGAAAACCCGAAAGCATATAAGATACTATAGGGTATGTAGCAAAGGTTTAAAAACTGAAAATGAAATTAAATATCATAAAATTAACTTCTAGGACGAAGTAAGTAATAGTAACGCAGAAGCAATACTTTAAACAGAATTGAACACTAAAATATATTTTCCACAATCATGCAAATAACACAACAAGTGATATCAATTATTAAATCACCACTATTTCACATACCTTTTTGCATACTATCCAACAAATTATTTTGCACATTAAGCCTAGTTCGGATTCCAGTCTTTTCCAGTTATATATTTTTAATGTAGAAATTCAAAACAATAAGTAGTCAATTAAAACACGATAAAAACAACAAAATATATCAAATGAAAACACATGATAAAGAGTACTAATTTCTCCCGTTTGGTAGATAATCAATGTTGACTACAATATCAGAGCAGTCTCGGTAATTTCAAAATAAAAAAGGAAAAAAATCAAAGTTACAATAGTCTCTTAAATTACTGAGTTATTTTTTTTTTAACTATTATGTATTACTACTTTTGTGATTTTTGTAGATAGGAATATTTATTAATTGAATGTTAGATAATAAATCATTATGGACTTAAAAATTGTTAATAATGCCAAGCGCAAATTATAATAGGCAGATAGTGAAATTGTGTAGAGCAATCATGATCACAAACTAATGTGTACGTAGCCGACTGAATATTCAGATTGTGTTTCAGAGCTGGATTCGTCTAAAACAGTGTTTACCTATAAAACTTGAATATGGCGTGGGTGTGCGGCTGCCCACGGCAGCAGCATGAGTAATCCCGATGAGTTCTGTACGCCGCTGATTAAGCAGCGCTGTGCCGGCGCGGAGTCGGTGGGCTACCATTTTATTTTCGCAGCGGCCCACACGCCTCTCCATGGAGAGATCCAATACACCTGCGTGCGCGCATTGAGTCATCAACACCTGAATGTTATTCAATCCCGAATTGAAAACATTCCTCTGGTTATAACACTGTTACTAACATTTAAACAACTTCTGTTTCATTTCACAAAGTAACGGCCTATAAAAAACGTCTTTGTTTTTCGATTACTAAAAGTTTCTAAATCATGATCAAACTAATATTCAGTTAAGTTGTTATTTTAAAACAGTTCAGGAAAACGGTTGAAAGATCCAAATTTTTGAAAAGTACTATCAGAGAAATATATATGCTCGGTATATTATGTGGTTTAAATATTGTCCTGTCTAATTGATTAGAACGCAAAGGCTGTTGTAGGTAAGAGTAGGTAATAATAACAGCGTAGTATTAAAACAAACACGCTAGGTAAGCTGTCGATTGATTCGCTACTGAAGTAGTTTACAAATTACCTTATACAGGTGTTAACCTCACTCAATAAAAAGTTGCGAGCCACAAACGGGTGCGATCGAGATATGGACAGGCTTGAACACATGTCAAAACGCAATTTTCAAGTAATTTTTTAAAGAACATTTCACGGCGATAAAGTTTATGTCACTTGCGATAAAATTGAAAGTATAAATAGCGATGGTTTCAGACACGTTTTAAATACGGAACTTTTTAACGTCCCACGGCGCAAAGATTGCGAAAACAATCTACACGTAACATATTTTTGTTGAATACAGTCAGGAATAGAATTACTTTTTCATTTCTCAAATTCTGAAAATACGCTTGTAGTTGCCTAATCACAGGGATGAAAACAGTACTTTTCGTCCCTGGCGAGGAACATATTACGTACTCGTTTACGAAAGGGAAACTATTTTCCTTGCTGTCAAATTTCTTTAAAACTATGCGAACTATAGATATCATACATGCGACTCATGTCCTAACTTTTTTACAGCCACTGCGGCAATGATATTATAAGATATATATTTTTATATAATATCATTGCACTGCGGCATAAATTGTAATAAAAAATAACAAGAATTTTGTAAGATCATTTTATAAATTAATTTTCTGAGAATGATTTTAAATGGCTAGACTGAAAAAAATCGAATCGCATGCGATTTTTTCACTAATCGATAGAAATTTTTATTTGATAATGTATATGTGATGCTTTTTACCCCGAGAGCGGTTTTGAAGTTGTTTGAGTGCATAACAATTAGCATTATTCCGACCGTTTTCAGTAAAACGATAACATTTTTTTAATTGCTGCGATACTTTGTGTTCCGGGAATCTCGCGGATATTTTCCCAGGTAGGGTACAAATTAGTTAGGATACATAAAAAATCACTTATTCTGATACGATTCTTTTTTGAAGTGATTCGCTACTTTAGTAAATTTCGATACCTTAGTGACTCCCTAGGATATTCTAACTTCGAATCCACGTAATATTAGGACTTACTTGATATGACCGTTTCGGTAATTATTAGACATCTTTAATACAAATATAGTGTTACGGGTTTTTACGGGGATCTTCGGAATTCATTTATTTTCATACTAAAAAATCCGCTGTCATTCTGAAAATATCGTTTGTTTTTATATCCTGGAAAAACAAATGTGATCTACATTACGTCTCAAACGTGGACGAAGTCGCTGAGGTGTCCTAGTAAATTTTTTTATTTTTATTTCTTCAGATCACAATGTACAAAATGTTTGTGCATAAATGGAAAACTAATGCATCTTGACAACCATTTGGCGTATGACATTGAGCAATGTTTACATACATATAAGGTATAATGGTTATTCATGACTCATTGACCATATTGTGTGCTTTAAATTCATTATTAACAAACAACATTGCCTTCGCTAAAATGTCGGTTGTCAGCTAACATAATACATCATAACAACAATAACTCTTCTATTCATACTTATGCAACTCGTATCTGTTTACTAATTGTCTGATCAATAGGTATATCATCCAGATCTTAACACGAATGAGTCAATGATTTTCATGAGAATGTTAATGAAATTACATAAGAAATTAAAACAGCGTTCTCAAGATTTGACTAATTTGGTTGGTACGGTAAGCTCAAACGTCAAACGGTTTTAAAGTTATTTATCTTGAGACTTAAAATGTACATCCATCATTCATATGGTACTATGTATAGTATTGGAGTGTATTGCTGGAAGGTGTAGTGTCCACCAGAGGGGTGACTTTTTAGTAGTGAAATGCAAATAACGCTTGGCCGTTGTTCGAGGATATGCAGGGGGGGTAGGGCCTCGCTGCTAATTCATATATACTAAAATATGCTATTCCTTTTGAAGGGAACTGAGGTCGTGAGAATTGGCTACCACCAACTGACGTAGGCTTATCATTAGCAGGCCTTTGCACTTTATATTCGGATTCTCAGAATCCTCCGGCATCTTCGGTCTGAAAAAGACAGACACAGATACAGTCGTCGTCTCATAATTTAAATCTGTTAGCTCCCTTGCAATCCGGCACAGGCACATTGCAATATAATCTGTCTTTCGCGCTGTATATCTAAACATATCAGAAATAAGTATCACCGCGAAAAATCTTAAAATAAGTATTTTTTTATAAATAACCAAAAGTCGAATAGTTTTGATTAGCTCACGATCATTACAGAAATTTTGTTTTGGGTGAAGTTATTTTTATATAAATTATTAATAGACAGGCAGGTGTGTGAGTAAGTTGGCAAGATGGCTGCTATGCCACAAAGTGACACGGTACTGAACTAATTGTAAACGTATTAAAAATGTACTGTATATTATTCTGTAGTTTATTTCTGTCACTATGAGTGGATGCCCTTACGGCATCATTGTATTATGTATACAACTCGCTATCTTATGCATATGGTTTTAGTGAACAGCTTCGTAGTTCTATTATAAAAGTTATTTTTTGCGAATGGCCGGTTCCTGTATCTAAGTAACCGTTCATTTACCTTACTACTTACAATTGTCTTCCATGATCCTTCCTATTTAATAATATTCTAAGCGCGAAAGTTTGTAAGAATGTATATATGGATGTATGTTTGTTACTCTTTCACGAAAACTACTGAATGGCTTTTGATTTTGAAAGAAAAAAAGTATTGAAGACTTCCACACTCTTCTATTCTGACATACATCTTCTGTGACACCACAAATCATCATATCATCCTTCACGCAGTCCATCCATCTTTTTTTTGGTCATTTGAATTTATCTCAACACAATTAATAGTGAAGAAAAATTAAAGTATTAATTATACCTTTATGCCTTAAAATTTTAAGTACAACTGTTCTAACATTGTTTCATGTTTTTCATGGTTTTGTCTTCTTACGGAAGTCAACTCATTATCAAAATTTATAATTGTTCTTTTATTATACTAATGACCTTCAAATGGTTAATTTAATCTAATTTAAGGTACGCTGAAGTCAACATTCTTATAGGTGAAATGTTTTAAAACAGGGTTAATATTATTACCCGCATAGAAATCATATAGAAATTAATACGTTAAAACAAACTTAGATATAGCTTTTAAACCAGTTGGTTTTTTTTAGCAAATTTTTAGTCGATAAATTGTAATTTGAAAATAGCAATGGGACATATTAATATATCTAGTCTAATAACAATTATGGTAGGTTAATGACTAACATGTTTAAGGATTGACATATTAGTCATTTATACTAATTAATTGGCGTAAAATACAGACTTAGGAGTAAAATGAGAAAATTTCCACTGTTTATGTTGTAAAATCTTAGTGAGTGAGATAAGATTTAGAAATACTACACAGACAGACTGCTTTATTTAACGTAGTATAACATGTAACGTGGAAACTGTGTACACCCCAAGAATTTCGGCCCACTCTTTTTGCTTTTGGGCATTTGCCGAGACTTACCATGATTATGGGTATTGGCTCGCTCGCCAAATGATGACTCAAATGACTTCTGATGTGTATTTTGGATCACATAGAACTACACAGAATGTGTGTGTCATCCGTCACGCATAATTAGTCAATAATTATTTTGAAACATAAACAATGTCGTAATGTGGTATTTTTAATTATATTTTATTTAATAAATAAAAATAACGAAACAATAATCTATACTTGCCATAACCGTGCCATAGATACCTTGTACTCGTAAAAGCACTTCAAACAGATGTGTATATAAGAGATTAATAAAAGTAGAAATATGAAAAGATGTATGGGAAAAATCATAGCAAATACAGGTTTATTGTATCTGCCTACCCCTATGGGAAACAGCCATGATATATATGTAGCTATGCAATACGCGCGCGAACTACACTACGAACATACATTTCTGAAACAATCAATTTGTTAATAAAAATGCCTGTATTTCATGTGTGTGCATTAATTTGTGTCAATAAATATTTTTCTTTCTTTCTTTTCTTTCTTTCTTAACTTCACTGTTCTCAAAGTAACTCATCTAGTGTTAGAAGATTACTTGTCATATCAAATGAACCTTTATTATACACATTTACATCAAAATATTAACAAATTATAAACGTTTATAGTACAATGAAGAAAGCTTATAATATTTTCTTAAGTTTTCGCGACTTGTACACATAATAAAACTACGTTTTAATGGTTTTAAGCGCGGTAAAGAAAGCTTATGTTCAATTTTTTTATAGTGAAGCTAGCAAACGGGCAGACGGTCCATCCATTGGAAAATTGTTACCATCTCCTACAGGCGTTTTTACAAAACAACAAAGTTTTTGGTGTTACCACCACATTGCCAACCCATAGAAGAGATGGAATAGATGAGACGGGATAGAAGGGGTGGAACTGGAGGGATAATATTATTGTGAGGGGTAGTGGAAGTTGACCATCAGATCTCTCATTCCTCGTAGGAAGAACGATTACCTCTAGGCTACCCATTTCACGCCGATATTGTGAGGCGTTGTATGACACCGATCGAGGCGGCCCTAAGAGCTGTCATCAAGAAACAAACCCAGCATGGCTCTACTACGTATAAATTAAATCTGTAATCCCTTAAGACTATAAGTACAATACTGAACCTAAGTAACCTCGCTGGATTGCCATGATAATCCGTTATCCGAGTACGAACAAGTCCTCTGGTCACTTGAAGAATCGATTAGGCGTTTGAGATCTCTTTGAGATGGCTTTGATTGGCTCATGGCCTCCGGAGCCCACGGTACAAACAACAGCAAACGGCTCAAACAAAGCTCTGAAAGCCTTGTTATAAATTTAAGATTTTATTAACTACTATGTAAATCCTCACATAAAAGTAATAATAGGCATATACCACATATACATCATATAACATTAAGTAAAAAAAACTTGCTAAAATCAGGCAATTGAAGGCACCCTTGAAGGCAAAGTCAGCTGGATTAAGGTTTTTGCACTCTTTGTTAATAAGAGTTGATGAGTTGTACTTGTCATTCTCCATTCGTAACGAGTACTTAACGATACTCCAAATCTTTAAAAAGCTATCCCACACTTTAGACTTTGTGTTATATAATACATGGCTTCTTAAGACGGTCTTGGGCTGTCCAACAATTCTTGGGCCTACTGCTGCTATACAGGCAAAAATTACTTTACTTTAAATATTGATTACACTGTTTACAAATTGGAGACCTTACTACGAGCGCCTATTGGATTTTTATTGCTAGGAAGTTTTTTGTTCCTTTGAAGCTTTCAGGACGCCGAAATTGACCTCCGTGCAAAACCTTTTACTTCTGGTATTTGTACAGGCTCCATTTTAACTATCGTCCAAAAGGATCTCATCATGTCTTAAGGTTGTTGGCCAAAGGGTCAGACTTTTTCTAATATTACGAATTGAAGTATATTCAACGTCCTTGACCATTACAACAGCCAAAGCCAGTAGTCGCCATTTTAAATTTTATAGGATCGGCTGGTTTGATTGTGTGAAGTAGGCTGTGGGGGTGATTCGCTGTATGGTGAGGATGGATCTATTGGTATGGGGGTAAGGGGTTCGTAGCGAGGGCAGAGGCGTCTCAGTCCCCCCCATCCCCACTGGGGCCGTGTGCAACTCGCGCATAGACTACGGTCGCGAGCGGCCCTCGCGCATCATTCGAACTTCGCGCACCGCAGTCTAGGCTACTCCGCCCTGCACTGTACACGCGTTCGAGAGCTCGACTCTCGTAGCGACTCGACGAACAGGTCCGTGTTCTTGTGATAGTGACGTATTACTACAATCATAACATAATAATAATACGTGACCGCAAGTGAAGTTGCGGCTTCTTCCTCATGTGACCTATTATTAGCGGTGCAATGGGACGTTCCAGCGACGTAACTTTACCTGGACGCTCCAAATAAGGCGCGCGGGCGCAGGCGAACTACGCTCGGCCCGCGCTACGCCCCGGCGCAATTTATCCCGTAACATCTGGAGGAAGCTGCATAACTAACACATTGCACGGTATTATGTGATGGTTGAGTAATAAAGTGTCTGTTCTATACGATTTATGTGGTGCAGCAAGTTGGACGTCTGCCAATTTACAAATGCATTTAAATAATTCGTAACAGCGAAACTAAAAGAAATAGCAGTGATACGAAAATGTGTTTATATTTTTTGTGATGAGTGATTAATTTTTGGACGTGATTTATGGATTTCGCAAAAGGCATTGACACATTCTAGTACCACAAAATTTAAATCAGCGACGGTGTACTGTGCCAAAAAAAGGCCTCGCAGTAACTGCTGTTTTTTAATCCTATTTCAACATTTATGAATTTAAAATATTTTTGCAGGATAAGTTAAGCGAGCACAATGCCATTCAAACCAGCAGACAATCCGAAGTGCCCGAAATGTGGCAAATCAGTATACGCAGCCGAAGAACGAGTTGCCGGAGGACTGAAATGGCACAAAATGTGTTTCAAATGCGGTAAGCAAACCTTTAAATTTTACTTTCATTTAAATATATTATTTTTTGTGTCTGAAGGAAAGAAATTATAATCTTTAGACAGGTGTAAAATTATTTATAAAATGTAGCCTTTTATAGTTCTTGTCAAATATGAGCATTTTAAATAACAATTGGCTACGCAATGGACAGTTTTTCATGTTAAATATGTTATTTGTACAGCCGTCTGTAGTAATCATCAGAGGCCATAAAGTTGCGCGCAGACTATATATTACCTAGAAATAATTATATCTGAAAATTACAAGAAAAACATTAAAAGGCTATTTTAACAGTAATTGTAGGTAAAATAATGAATCAAAGGTTGAGCTTGGTGTTTAGTGACACATTTGAATCCAATAGCCTGTATCCTACGATGTATTTTTTGGTTGGTGAAAGGCTTTCTAGCTAACTTTCTTATTTGTTGCTGATTAAGAACAACCACAACTTTATGAAGTTTAAGGCCGAATATAATATAGACATAACAGTCGTAGCTGAAAACCTTTCCACTAATTGTTAAAACATGTTTAAATGAACTAAATAGGTAATTTAAAAATTTCAAAATAATGCAGGTTTGTGCCAGAAGCTCCTGGACTCCACCAACTGCTCAGAACACGAGGGTGAACTGTACTGCAAAATGTGCCATGCGCGCAAATTCGGACCAAAAGGCTACGGCTTCGGTGGTGGTGCTGGCTGTTTATCCATGGACACCGGCGACCACCTGAAGGCTCAGAGCGAGTAAGTACCACCCTCCTTGCACTCCCGCCGCCCGGCGCCCGCGCCCGAACCCGCGCCACCGAGGGTCTTTCCTTATCTGAGGTCGCACAGGCGACCGGCCTCCAGGCCCACGTGCGTAACAACATTAACCGCGTGTACATAAACTTATACAAATAATGATCAGTAGTAAGCGCGCGCTGAGCTGTACATTATGCGCCGCCTGACACGTGCATGACCAGTCTCCGTTTATGTCGCAACAGGAATTGAGCGTGAGCAGCCGACCAGCAGAGGTTGCGGATCGCCGACACGCGTCTCGGCCAACCAGCGGCGCCTCGCGAACGCACGCCATACTGTACTTTACATTAATTTAGTTAGGGTTATTTATTCGCTATCGCTTAATTTATTTTGTTTATCGGTCTATAATTTACAATTTATAAAAAATAAATAAAAGAGTCGACTACCAATCGTGAGTTAGTTAAATTGATGAGTCTGAAACGTAGTCGAGCCGGCGTGGACCCAGCGAAACAGGCGAAAGGCCTGCGCCGGTTCGAGTGCGCACTTTACCCTAGTAATCCTTTCCTTCCCAATGGGGACACCCGAAAGCAGAGGAACGACGGTGAGAAACCAATCTGTACAAGCCTTGGCACGGCTTTGCAAAACTCCAAACGCACCCAGAAGGCATGCGCCATTATCTACCCTCTGTTCTCTAACTTTCTTTGCTACTCACTTAATCTAACAAAATGCTAACGCTTTCGTTGAAGCTTTAACCGATAGTCAAAACATGTGATGGGATAAGGAAAGCGCCCTCTATGTCGATAAGTATAGTGCTATAGCAAGGCCGTGGCGGAGCGGGCGGACGGGAGCCCTTACCTTCTCCCATTACGGCGGAGGTGCGCCGCCGGCATCAACTGCTTCGCAGCGATCCGTGTGGACGGTGTTAGATAGCATGGGCGTCTGGAACTCTCCTGACCCCGGAAAGCTTTTAACTACTCTTCTATTCAATTTGCTGAACCACTAAAACTGAGACACAAATACTGATTTTATACGTCCATACAGGGGTGTGAGGACGAATGGAGCGTGCTTGGAACCACGCGTCATCGCTAAGGCTCCGCCCGGTGAGGGATGCCCTCGCTGTGGCGGCTATGTTTACGCGGCTGAACAGATGCTGGCCCGCGGACGGGTAGGTTTTCCTTTTTCTCTCTCTCTCTCTTCTCTAATCATTTGCTTAAAACTCATCTGCTTATTTTTTATACAGCATTGGTGGTCTCCGGAATATTCTGAACTTAGATTTATCATTTAATAGGCATAATAATATAGGTAGGATTATAAGGCATTTTAATAATTTTCATTGTTTCCTCGTGAGGATAACTTCGTTTAAAATACCTTAAACAGAGTAAAACGCCTTTCTAATATAATTTACTGAGCACTGAGATGCGATAGTTTAAAATATTTTGATTTTCTTATGTTCACTGAATGCTTTTAAGATCGCTGTAAATGGTAAATATTTCAGAATAAAAATTAAAAAGTCAAGTTACTGACACGCTTAGATATATTTATGTTATAGAAACTTTAAAATGGTTTAATTATGTGAAACATTTGCGGATATTTAAAAAATATTACTTAATATAATTTCAATAAATACGGTCTAATTTAAATAAAAGGAACTTATGGTATATCTCCATAGTTACATTTAAGGGTCACGTACTTATATCGATTATCTAACAATAATTTATGCAATATTATGTCATAGGGCTATCACAAACGATGCTTCAAATGCTTAAATTGCAACAAGACGCTAGATTCAATGACGCATTGTGACGGGCCAGATAAAGAAATATACTGTCGAGGTATCTAGACATTCAATAACCAAACGCATATTCCCGTAAAATGAATGAGTTTGCGAAGTAACATCATTGCCCAGTTGCTATTTTTTATTATCTATCCATTTGCTGTTTACTGGTTAAAATTTGACATACATTCCACACAAGTAATGTCTATTTTCTACCAATGTTAATGTTAAAGGATGGGTAGTAAGATCTAGAACTCGGCCAACGTCATTGTGTTAACCCACTTGCATTTGAACATGTTTCTGTCCTCGCATGCCGTGTCACGCCCTCATTGTTCGCTGTATGTCCAGGCCTGGCACAGGGAGTGCTTCAAGTGCGGAGACTGCTTAAAACGGCTGGACTCTACGAACTGTTGCGAGGGACCAGATAAAGATATTTACTGCAAAGGTTCGTCATCATCTTTTTCATGTAGACGTAGTGTTCAAAATGATAATTAATTTCAATGATGATAATTTAATTATCCATAAAATATTTACACATCATAATTATATTTTAGCGTGAAAAATTTACTACTCACTAAGCATGTTACCTCAGTCATGTTCATGGTTTTAATTTAATGTTTTTCTCTATAGTATGTTATGGAAAGAAGTTTGGTCCTAAGGGATATGGTTACGGCAAAGGAGCCGGCGTTTTGCAGAGTGACCCTTACGCCAATGGGTAAGAATAATTAGAGGATGAGCTTGCTTGACTCATCAAAAGAGGCCACAGCTTTTTCTGATTCCATACTAACGAGATTGTGAATATTGTAAAAGTTATTGATTATTCAAAACAAAAGCTGAGTCCTCTTGAAACGCAATAATAACGCTTATTTGCTTTTGCTGTAGGATGCTACGCACAAAGATTTGGTCCAAGAGGTGTTGGACACGGGGGAATGTCAACTCTGGGTCTTATGTGTGATATAAAGGACTTGGAGTGGCAAAGGTATAGCAATTATATGGAGAAGTGCCCTTTAAAACAAAGTATATATGATTAATTAACCCAGAAATCGCACAAAATTAACAGCATCTCTTTACAACAAATTTGCTTATAGAATGCTTTAGCAAATGTTTTCCTGTGATTAACTGAAAATTGACAGTAGATCAAATTAATATCATTGTTTAACGACGTACGTTTCCGTAACCGCATTACCTTTTCGTAAATTCTCTTGGCAACAGTTACGTATTAAACTTCTCAGGTTACATGACAGGTTTCGGTTATTTCCATCGCATAGTCACTTTCATAAAAACAGCTTATAATACAAACAAGAGATGGCAACGTGCCAATATGAAAATAGAACGCGTTCTCCTCTCGATCGAACTAATTTTAATACTGCCGCACTAGCCACGCGTTTTCACTCACAATAATATAATCTGCATTAGATAAGACGAATAAACCTCACATTTCAATAAACAAACAATAAAATTTTCCATGAAACTTGATGAGTATAGAGAATGAAATAATTTTACTTTTATAGAAGCTCTTTGTACTAAAAATATGTACACATTGTATTCATATATTTAATGTTACCATTTTCATAATAATTAATATAAACCTTCTACACTGAGAAACAAATGCCTCTTATGTCCTACAATGTGCAAAACCTTAATACTAAAGACACTACCCAGCCCAGATGACCCTTACATTTCTAAGTATGTACCACGTGGAATATTTATTAGATCCTCACCAGTTTACACCTTGTTATAGTATTAGGATTCATGAAATTTTAAATTTTTTATTATATTCTTCTTAGTTCCGGCTCATTTTAGGAGAACGGACGGTATATACGCTTCGCTAGCCGAAGACGGATTGGTATTACACACTGGTAGTCTCGATATGCAGGTTTAAGAAGATGTTTCCTTCACCGACAGCAAGGATAATTGTAACAAAACATAAATTAGGTTAGAAAACTACCTTAAGCTGTACGCGCTCCCAGGATTTGAAACCATGCTATTGAAATGTAGGTTACATACCCAATGATCTACCATAACGTACGAATTCTATGAAAATTGTCTCAGAGTAGATTTAACTTAAGTTTTAGAACACTTGCCTACCTACTAAAATGAATTATGTATGTTAAGTATGAATTCGACAATAACCCGAAATATACAAAAAAGAATTTTTTAGCTACGAATATTTCAGGGAAACACATGTTACGCATATTTGTGCATTTCATACAATAATCACTTTGAGAAGTAAAAAATTAATTAATCTCAACCATTTAGTGATCAAGCACCAAAAACAACGGTGATCGACACGGCCGCCATCAAGGCCCCGCCTGGCAAGGGCTGCCCGCGCTGCGGGGGATTTGTGTACGCGGCTGAACAAGTTCTAGCAAAGGGTCGCGAATGGCATCGCAAGTGCTTTAAGTGTCGTGACTGTACGAAGACCTTGGACTCGATCATCGCTTGTGATGGGCCTGATTCTGAAGTTTACTGCAAGACTTGTTATGGCAAGAAATGGGGCCCACACGGATACGGTTTCGCTTGTGGCTCCGGCTTCCTTCAGACCGACGGCTTATCGTAAGTTCTAATTATATCACTCTCCTATAATAGTGTTCCGAATACTATGTTTGGCTTGCGTTTTAAAGGCATAAATGAAAGTAAACATCAGAATTTTCCAATGTAAAATTACATTGTGAATAGTAGTCTATAGCAGTAGGGGCCGAAAACATGGACTCGTTGCCAAACTGTAGAGCAGGTATTCCCAAACTTTTTTGGGCAAAAGACCCCTTTTCCAAAATGAACTCATACCTCAGACCCCCATATAACCGAATTACTTTAAAAATTCAAATTTCAAGTTTAGAAACCCTGTAAATACAAATACTAGTAGTATACAAACGCAAAAACTTCTCGAAGCTAATTTATCTATAATTAAACTTGACATCATTTTCTCATCAAAATGTAACAAAATGAATAGACATAAAATTCAGTAAATATCAACTGTCATTAATAATTATTAATACCAATTAAGTAAAAATACATAAGTAGGTAATTATTTTTTGAAAAAAACACACGTAACACAACTTATACAGTTTCTTGAAAGTTTCAAATAAGAACAAAAGAAAATTATGTTAATGAATAGGGGTTGTACATCGTTTTATCTTTTTACTCAAAATGAATTTTCGCTTATGTCGACCACTGGGAAACCGATTGCGACCCCAGAGGGTCGATATCGATCACTTTGGGAATACTTGCTGTAGAGGGGTTAGTAAAAAATTGTCCGAGACTGAATCAGCAGCCATTCTGATAAACACAATAACTTCACAGAGATCTCTTTATTTTCTTTTCTTAGGTATTCCTTTATAAAGGTTTGGTAGAAATCAGGACGACCTTGCCAGATTGGTTATAATCAGTTTCTCATGTGACTCTACGTTAGGGAACGTGTTTAGCACTCGTATATTGGCCTTGCGCGGTCATTATATTTTTTTGGACTTTATAGCTTAGCGTATTTTACTCTTTCAATGAACACTTATTCCTCTTAGCGATTGACCATTAGATCTAGAGGTAACATATTTCAATAAAATTGAAACTATAAATTTCTTTTTGCAGTGAAGAGGAAATCTCAGCGAATCGCCCATACTACAACCCTGATACTACCTCTATCAAGGCTCCGAAAGGCCAGGGTTGCCCAAGATGTGGCGGCATGGTATTCGCTGCCGAACAACAACTAGCTAAGGGCACTGTAAGTGTTAAACATTTTTGGATTCTTTTATTACTATATTAAAGAAAATATAACAGAAATGAGATGGAAAATAAAGAGCAAAAAATTTGGTACATTATACAAACAAGATTACATTTTAAGTGTGAGGATGGATTATTTATTTAATTACGAAGACATGAAAACTACAGAGAAGTAGTAATATTACTATGGTAGCGATGTGTTTGGCCATTTATTTACATTACCTATTTGTACAACGGTTATAATCACAATGTGAAAGAAAGAACGAAAGACATATTTGATGAAATAGCGGCGTAATTACATTCCTAAAACATTATTATACACAGAGCATATTTTGAGAATTTGTACGCCACGTTTTCAGCAAACAAGGTGAGGCTTTAAATACGCAACAGAGTACTTACAGCGGCTGATAAGTAGGGCAGGATAAAAATATATAGAATTAACAAGGACAATGACCAGATGGCTACAATAATTGTTCAAGTCGTTTACCTTATTTGGACAACAATTCGTAAAGCTCTTTTAGAACATTTACTATATTTTTATTACAGTATAACAAGGTAGCTTTGTGTATATTAGATGTGGCACAAAAAGTGCTTCAATTGCGCCGAATGCCACCGGCCGTTGGACTCTATGCTCGCGTGCGATGGACCTGACAAGGAGATCCACTGCCGCTCCTGCTACGCTAAACTCTTCGGGCCCAAGGGCTTCGGCTACGGTCACGCCCCCACTCTCGTATCCACCGACGCTGAACCCACCATTACTTAGTGAGTCAATTTTTTTTAAATAGTGTTTTTATGGACACTTTGTAACATTGTAACTCCTGTTTTAATTTAAAATTTTCTTGATGTGAAATTATGCCATTGGTTGAAATATGTGATGACACACTAGGGAGGGAAGAGTCTTACGAATGTGACCAGCTGTGACAAAGTTAAAGAATCATGAAATTTGTGCGACGTAATTCGTAGATGGCCACTTTTATCAGACTTAAAATTTATCCGATTTTAGTAGTTTTATACAGATGTTTGTTTTGAATGTATGTTCGAAAATACAAGATATAGTGTGAAATAGCAAGCAAGACGTCACTGTACGAACAAGATTTGTCTGGGCTTAGCTTTCATCTTCTTTTTTGTTCTTCTTAATTTTTCTTTTTCAAAAATCTTATTAAGGTTCTACAATTTTTTTTAAATCAATTTTTTAAGTTTTCCATATCCTATTACGTTATTAAATATATACTATTTATATTTTTAAATGTATGCTTATCTATAGATAGATAAGCATACATTTAGGAAGTTAGACTTGCAGAAAAAGTCGGATAGAGATTAGTTTATTTTTCATATACCAAATTTTATTAAATAGGAAATTAGCCGAAATTAAAAACCACATAACATATTTATTTACAAGTTTCAACTCAATGTAAATTTAATTGTGAAAGTTTAATGTAGAAACTGTATTATTTTTGGCATGATTTAATTTATTTTTTGTCCTGCTACTTCGTTGACCTCAAAGCTTAATGTAAAACAATTGAAAATTTTAGTGTCATTACTAAACATGCACTAAATATAAAGAAATACAGTAATACTCGAAACAGGTAGGTAGCTAAATAATATAGAAACAAACTAATTTATGAATTAAAAACTACATAGATTACCTATAATATAATTTATCATTATTAAAAGCTAAATGTACCAAATGGCACAAAGCAAGCATAAGGATAAAGTATATTCTTGGAATAGAATTCAACATATTGCAAGGTTTTTTGAACAACATAAATAATTCCTATTGTCTTAATTTTGTAACTTGAATGAATTTTCTGTGTTATAATCAAACTAAAAATATATTTTGTTATCAACAGCACAGAGCAAATGCCATTCACTGGCCAGAAAGCAGCCAAAGGCCAAGGTTGCCCTCGCTGTGGATTCCCTGTTTACGCAGCTGAACAAATGCACTCCAAGAATGGCACATGGCACAAACGATGCTTCTCGTGTGCCGACTGCCATAGATCTCTTGTAAGTAAATATATTAATAAAATAATACAGGTTATATTCTAAACACAAAATAAAATAATGAAGATTATTCATTTCATTTATTATATCTTATTAGTCTTAAGGTAATGATCATCACTATCTTCTTCCTTTTCAAGATGAGTTTTCAAAAACTCTTCTACAGAATCTGTGTTCCACTTTTCAATAGCAACAGTGTCTTTTACAATTCCATCTTTATCAAGTAACTTTATGATAGGATCCAGGCCACGTACATACTTTATTTGTAGGTTGGGAAACTTAGCTGGTCTGTCACTTTTTACAAATGCTTGGATCTGAGGATATGCTGGGAACTTGCATGTGCATACTTCTAGTATGGCCCGAGCGTATTTTTTCTCCTTTGGTGCGGACTCGTCATTGTGACAACATTCCTTACAATGCTCTACGAGCTGATCTAAACTGAAATCTTTCAGCTGATGACAGGATGAACATAAAAGATTTGCTTTGATAAAACCAAGAGAAGCGCAGTCCTCTGTCGAAAATTCGGCTTCAGTCTTATTTATACAAAGAAATGTTATCACCAGTAAAGTTAATATTACGGACATTTTATAGTTAATATTTAATGATTTTAGTTAAATAATTTTTAGGCAATTTTCTACTTTTTAATGACAAAAAAAATTAAACCCTGTTCTTTTAAGCTTGAACGTCCATCGACACTTAATGATCTGAATAAATGACTTATGACAGTGACACCGATAAAAAACAGGTTAACAAACTTATGGTCTGGCTATAAAGTTTTTAGCCTAGCAAGTGCAGGGATGAAACATTTATATTTTTAACATTATAATAGAAGACGTGAGTGGACGAAGGTGATATGTCGCATATTCGTTTTTTTTGCGTAGATGAAGGTTATAAGTCGATACCAAATGACTACAGACCTTAGAGTACAGATATAAGGCATATTTAAACAATAAAGAGTTGAAAAAGGTGTTAAGTTCAGTGCAGTTTAAAATAAAAGTAAAACTTTTATCTCGATTTACCCAGAATTGGAATTAAGCGACTTATCACCTTCATCCACTCATGTCTTCAATTCTTTAGAAAGTAAAAAGATCAATAGATATATAATTTGTCTAAAACAACGTTAATAGTTTTAAATTTTCATTGAGAGCCGGCTACAAGTAACCAATCGACATTGCGGTCTGTTTTACCAGTCTATACTAATATTTAATAGATTTGTATGTATGAAACGAATAAACTCAAAAACTATTGGACCGATTTCAAATATTCTTTCACGATTCGAATGGATACATTGTTTCTGATTAATATAGGTTATATAAAAATTGGGGATCTCTACTAAAACTTCAATAATGTAACCCATCAATCAAACAAAATACTTGGTACTGGAATCGGGTTCTAGGTTTTATTTTTTCAGGGCAGGACATCTGCCGAGATCGCTAGTTATTTATAATTCAGCAACTTTGTTTAAAGTAATGAGATAAATTAGTGCTATATTTATATTTTTCTTTTTCAGGATTCCACTAACTTGAACGATGGACCCAATGGTGAAATTTACTGCCGCAGCTGCTACGGCAGGAACTTCGGTCCCAAGGGTGTAGGATTCGGTATGGGCGCAGGCACATTGACAATGGCATAATAGTTACATTATGGAGCTGGACTTCATATACCTTTATTTCAAATGCCACGGTAGCTTGAAAGGAATTTAATCTAGCATTTTGCTACCCGACTTATATCATACCATTTGTTAAACTGGATTTAATAATGGTTGATACTGATACAATAAGACTTAATGGTTTATCCATAAGTTCAAATATTTTGTAATGAAAATATAAATTAAAGGTTACATTCCTTTCATTTATGTACAAATTGTGATGATGTGTCTGGGCCCTTAGTTTATAGATTCGTCATAAAATATTTTTATATAGTATGTAAGTTAGTCATAATATAGCTAGCACATAAGTATACATAATACATTATATAAAAATGTAAAACTTAAAAAAAATATCATAACTTTCATTCAAGAAAAAAAACATGGCATTGTCTACCTTGTATAATCACTTTGTGATTCAGAGGTTCAAGCAAAAACTATCCTGTAAACGCAGAAAGATTGTAAAAGTTACAATCGTTTCGACCGACCAGGTCTTGGTGATAAGATCTGAAGTGTCTATACATAACTATTTTTATACACCAAAGATTTTTTGTATATAATTTTGTAATGTTATTACTGCAGACACGATGAGCTGTACTGGAGTAAATTTTAACTACGTATTATGCTTTTGGAGCTTTCGCTATATTACATGCATATTAAATCAGGTTATTGTAAAGATAAGGCAGCTTATTGCAATTATTATTATATAAAGGAGAAAATTTGTATAAGTTAATAAAGAAATAATTTCCAGACTTGTTTCTTTTAAAAATCCACTTTATTTATAATCAACATTTCAAAATTTAGAAAAATTGAGTTTTTAATATCAGCTTTCACTAGGTAATTACAAAATAGTCAAGGATAGGATTTTACAATCACATTCAGATTTGAAAAGATACACTATCGAAATATAACGTTTAGGTATTGAAAAATATGAAATGCTTGTGAGGTATTGGAATATTTATTAAATACTGATTTTATATCCCTATTGACTAAGTTGCCATAGTCAGAGAATCTGTTAACATTATGTATATAAAAAATCACTACTAAAACTCTGATATATTATTATCCAGATTATAATGGAAAATAAAGCAAAAATAGTAGTGTGGACAGTCAGTAAGGTGGCATAATTATTGGCTACTATCATTTATGCAAATGGAAGTTGACGCAAATATATAAACGCGACTTACGGTCTGTCTGATCTCAACGGTTCCTCAGCTTAAGGACCTACATCCGTATGCTTCAACCTTTTGGGACTTAAATGTGCATGCAACACTCCCTTACGTGACAACAGGACAATCGCTTATGTATGGTTCGGTCACTCAAAACGACGGAGCAAGGCAGAATAAGCAAACGCATGTTAATTTAAGGGACATTTGAGCGATAGTAGCCAGTCGAGTCCAGACTATAGCAGCAGCTATGGTGCAAGTTACAGTGGGTTAAGTATAAGTTAACATTAAATTGGCGGCGGCTCATACGCGTTTGTGTTTAGAAATATATTTCTGTCAACGTCCTACTAAATTATTGTGTTGAACTGCTTTCGTCCATTATGCTCCGGTTACTAAATTATTTCGTCAGTTTTCTAAATACAATGACAAAACAACTTAGTGTTCATGTTAGTTCGATTTTTACCATGCTCCTATTATTGTTTTATTGTGTGCGACGAGCTAGTTGCGCTTAAATTCGTTTTTTTAATTATTGCATGAATTCAGTAGACAGGCAGAAGGCCTACCTCATGGAAAGCGATTACCATCGCTTACGGACGTTTGTAACACCAAAGGTGTTATCAATGTGCTGACTTCCAGGGACACTGGAACCTGGCCGTAATGTTGGAACACGACTCAAGGTTATTAAGGCAGCGTACTCTAGACCAGACAGATTATTAGTAATGTTAGGTAAAAATGACACATAAAGTGCTAATAATTGCGTGCGTGGCTATGACGCTTGTTATACAATCAGCACTGTTAAAAGTATTCTAGAAGAAAAGATCCAATGCAAATACTAATAGTAGCTTTAGATAGCCGATTGTCTGTTTATCCTAGCCTGTGGGATAATTGAATCTATTTACTTATTTTAAATAATCTCGAATGTATTATTACTAAGAAGTACACCAGCAACAAAATTGTGATTATTGTGTAAGAACTATGTACTTGATGATTTTAAATCAACATTATATAACTAAAACTAGGTTACATCTAGGTGGCACTACTACTAAACATTGATAAAAAAAATGTTAAGATTTATGTCCGGTTCCTAATTTTACTAACCATTCATTTGTATTCACTGGTTCAAATTTGACATTAGCTCTACAGTATTTGACCAGTAAAGTTAAAATGCTACTAATGGTAAGGCGAATAAATGAATAGCAAGATATAGGAACCGACCATAAACCAGTGAGGACAAGTAATCCTAGATATATATCCAGGATTACTTGGTCTATCTGCTTTATGTCCAGCTGTTGTACTGTTACTGCTCCTATGGCTCATAATTTTGAGGTAGATTATCGTTATCAATTTTGTTTTACAAAATATTATACCAACACGTAAAACTATTACAAAATATATCACATTAGGGACAAACACTATGGCCCGCTTGCATAACGATCGCCTTTAAATAAAATTAGTTAATCATATTAAACTGCCTAAATACGTTTTACACAAAACGTATTGACAGTTCTTCAAACATATTTAGCGTTTTTCGTTGGGCAAGCCGCTAATTGTATTTAAGGGTGTTAAGTACGTTTTGTGTTTTTTAAATAAATTTAAGCAACCTTATGCAAGCGGCCCTAAGAAAATTTGAATATAATTTTAACACTACTTAAAAACATATTAAAACAGGTACAATTAATAAACTTAAGTAAACAGGTGGTATAATGAAATTGGGAAAAAATCCTCTTGGTTAAATGTAATATATAGTATAATTTTGGTTAATTTTAAACTTTCCTTATGGTAAAACATTATCAGCTTAATTGTTACTTACTAGAAAATTTCAGTAACAAAAACGGCTTAAGAAGGCCCCACACTGGAACTAAATTTCAACAACGTAAATTAGAGCAGCAAACTTAAATGAGATATACACAAAGTAAATAATGTAAAAAATACAAAAAATGTTCCCCAAAAACTAGAGCTTACTATTTCTACTACTTAGTACTTCTACCAAAGAAGTAGTAAATTACAACCAATGTGAATGTGGTATTGCTAAACTCTATTGAATATTACTAATGATGTAATCTATCTCCAGTGTACGGCCGTACCCAAGATATTTAAACACGGAGTGATCTTGTCATATGATTACGTCAATGCGACCAAATTTTGCACAATACAAGCACTTTTATCAGTATTGGGTTTACACTTACATCCCGTTCCATTGCTGTCAATCAATCAATCAATAATCCTAGCATATATTTTAATAATAAAAATAATGTTATATACTGCATTTTATAATAATACAATGATTTTTATATAATATGTATTTTAAAAAGAACTGACGGCCTCCATGGACTAAGCTTTTGCCGGCCAAGCTCACTGGAATGTGGATGCTGTGGGTTTGATTCCTGGCATTGTAAAATTCGTAGAAGTACTTTCCGTTATTAACTTAGTCTGGGTTTCTGGGACCGGCCCCAGATTGGTTCATTGTATATTGCCCTTAACAAAAGCGTAACTTAGCTTGGGGATATACAATGTATTTGCCGATTATTATTAAAAAAAGAATAGTAGTGATGCTAATTTATGCAGGAATCACTAATGAGACCTCACATATTTTTTACCCAAGAATGACCACAGTGACAAAATCAACTTATGTAAAACTAGACATAGCTGCCAAACTACTTTTTACAATTACCTCTTTTTTACAACCAGTTTAGGAGCTTTAGACTTGACTTTATCAGTTTTTGAAGTGCTGGGTTCTTCAAAGCCGTACTTATTTTTAAGTCGCTCGCGAATCAGTAAACCTTTGATAAGTTTTCGCCAATTTCCGTACACTCGTGCTTCGGTCTTCTCGCGCTCTTTACGCTCCTGTTCTTCCTGGTCCTGGAACAGTTAAAACAATATAATTTATTTATTTCACCTGAGTATTGTATCTTATGGGAAAGTTATCTTCTGGACTCTAGGTTTAAAGTAGGATATGTCTTTTCTAGAGTAGGTATCTCATATTCGGGATCGCAAAGATAAACAAGATTTTTTAAAGATAATAAGCTATCGTTTTAGAGGAAACTGTGTCGAAATTAGCTTAATTTTTATGCATCCGAACAACTTAAAACCTCTCCCTGGAAAATTCCTGGGGGATTCCCGGGTTAAAAGTATCACACATTTTATCACATTCAATTAGCTATCAATTAATAAATATCACATTGGATTTCGTTTTTTTTTAATTTGGTCATTTTAAATCACTCCCAGAAAAATCCCCACGGGATTCCAAGGATAAAAAGTAGCGTAGAGTTTAAGTCTTTAGCTGTCAATCAGCGAAAACTGCATCCAAGCCGGCCCGGTACTATTTACGTGAATCCCGAACAAACCGACAAACCGACAAACATTATTAGATTTCTGGTCAAATCTAAAAAAATACATCCTGTTCTCCATAGTTTATATTACTTTATATAATCTATTCCGTTTGTTTTTTTAAAAAGCTTTAATGTACAGTCACGGAATATTTAGAATTTTATAATATTATCGATATCTAGTTTGATGTTCATTAAGTTGATATTGACATTTCAACTGCAACAAATTTTAAAATTGATTGCAAAAATATTGTGTGCGTTGTACAAAAATGATCTTATAAGGAAAATAATGCACCCATAAATAATAAAAAAAGTAAAAAAGAGGACATACTTTGAGCCAAGCCTCGGTGATAATTTCTTCAAACTCCTTGCATACAACAAAGCCGTCGAAGACAGGGTGTGACCAGCCACCGTTGAAATCAAAGCCAGTCATCGCAGGCGCACAGTCAATGTTTAACTTCCTTGCCACTTTATTCAAGCCCGGCACTGTAACGTAAAATATTAAAAATTAGTATAAAAATGTATAATATATAAGTGCCACGAATTTTACATTTACTAACCTTATTTATTTAATACCGGCTTCAAAACTATATAAAACAATAAATAAGAGTTCATTTCTCGCAGAAAACATTTATTTCTTGTTATTTTAGTTACTTTTATTTTTTTTCATAATGTTGTTTTTTTATTTGCAATATGTAGCATGTAAGATTTTAACTAGCTTATAATACAAGAGACAATTTAAAGATTCTAAGAATTTCATGCACTTAAAACAGTTGGCGATTTTGGTTTTTAAAGTAAAATTTTAAACCTTACATATATTTATTATAGAAAGTTAGAAACATATATATGTTAACTAGGAAAACTGTTGTTCAGTTTTCCATATGGCAGATGATATCAGACTTTAGAAAAGTGGCTTGAAATCAACATGCATTTGCATTTCGGGGTATATTTTGTGTTTTTAAAATCTCCGTAACATAGGTTTAGAAAATTTATGGATGAAATTATGTTTAAAAAAATTGTGTGTGTGTGTACTTATGTACACGCGTTAGAAGTTATACTTCTTTGGCGTATGTATCAAGATAAAAATCTTTTCAAAATTTTTATCTTTTGCCTTATTCTACGTTTGTAGAAAAAACGACATTAACAATAGAAAAACTAAAACGTTGACTATAGCTAACTTCAAGGTGTCGGTTGACTATAGCTAGACTTTAGAAAAGTGGCTTGAAATCAACATGCATTTGCATTTCGGGGTATATTTTGTGTTTTTAAAATCTTCGTAACATACGTTTAGAAAATTTATGGACGAAATTATGTATAAAAAAATGTGTGTGTGTGTACTTATGTACACGCGTTACAAGTTATACTTCTTTGGCGTATGTATCAAGATAAAAATCTTTTCAAAATTTTTATCTTTTGCCTTATTCTACGTTTGTAGAAAAAACGACATTAACAATAGAAAAACTAAAACGTTGACTATAGCTAACTTCAAGGTGTCGGTTGACTATAGCTAGACTTTAGAAAAGTGGCTTGAAATCAACATGCATTTGCATTTCGGGGTATATTTTGTGTTTTTAAAATCTCCGTAACATAGGTTTAGAAAATTTATGGATGAAATTATGTTTAAAAAAATTGTGTGTGTGTGTACTTATGTACACGCGTTAGAAGTTATACTTCTTTGGCGTATGTATCAAGATAAAAATCTTTTCAAAATTTTTATCTTTTGCCTTATTCTACGTTTGTAGAAAAAACGACATTAACAATAGAAAAACTAAAACGTTGACTATAGCTAACTTCAAGGTGTCGGTTGACTATAGCTAGACTTTAGAAAAGTGGCTTGAAATCAACATGCATTTGCATTTCGGGGTATATTTTGTGTTTTTAAAATCTCCGTAACATAGGTTTAGAAAATTTATGGATGAAATTATGTTTAAAAAAATTGTGTGTGTGTGTACTTATGTACACGCGTTAGAAGTTATACTTCTTTGGCGTATGTATCAAGATAAAAATCTTTTCAAAATTTTTATCTTTTGCCTTATTCTACGTTTGTAGAAAAAACGACATTAACAATAGAAAAACTAAAACGTTGACTATAGCTAACTTCAAGGTGTCGGTTGACTATAGCTAGACTTTAGAAAAGTGGCTTGAAATCAACATGCATTTGCATTTCGGGGTATATTTTGTGTTTTAAAATCTTCGTAACATACGTTTAGAAAATTTATGGACGAAATTATGTATAAAAAAATGTGTGTGTGTGTACTTATGTACACGCGTTACAAGTTATACTTCTTTGGCGTATGTATCAAGATAAAAATCTTTTCAAAATTTTTATCTTTTGCCTTATTCTACGTTTGTAGAAAAAACGACATTAACAATAGAAAAACTAAAACGTTGACTATAGCTAACTTCAAGGTGTCGGTTGACTATAGCTAGACTTTAGAAAAGTGGCTTGAAATCAACATGCATTTGCATTTCGGGGTATATTTTGTGTTTTTAAAATCTTCGTAACATACGTTTAGAAAATTTATGGACGAAATTATGTATAAAAAAATGTGTGTGTGTGTACTTATGTACACGCGTTACAAGTTATACTTCTTTGGCGTATGTATCAAGATAAAAAAAAATTCAAAAATTTTATCTTTTGCCTTATTCTACGTTTGTAGAAAAAACGACACTAACAATAGAAAAACTAAAATGTTGACTATAGCTAAATTCAGGGTGTCGGTTTTTCGTGACAGTGTGCGCGCGCATCGTAAAAGTATAACTTCAAAACTAAAATGTTGACTATAGCTAACTTCAGGGTGTCGGTTGACTATAGCTAACTTCATGGTGTATGTTTTTCGTGTGACAGTGTGCTCGCGCATCGTAAAAATT
The DNA here is from genome assembly GCA_949752895.1 of Dendrolimus pini. Lineage (NCBI taxonomy): Eukaryota > Metazoa > Arthropoda > Insecta > Lepidoptera > Lasiocampidae > Dendrolimus > Dendrolimus pini. The sequence goes on from OX457130.1 coordinate 13,121,747, forward strand.
TACTCTCATCATTTTTCCCTAACGCGCCTAAAGAAGTATAACTTCAATAAAATAAATAAGTAGATATCCGTATCAAGATTACAAGTTACAACATACATTTAATATGGACTGTTCCTTTTGGTAACATGCATTCCTTAAACATTTCCACATTTCCATATGCGTTTCTCGGGACTATTCCATTTTCAGCTACCGGTGGCTCATAGTCTTTAACTTGCCATGGCCCAAACACTTCAAGTGGTTTATCTGTTATTACTTTATTAGAAAGCTGAAAATATAAGCAATACTGCTATTGTAACTAACCAAAACAAACAATAATAAAAATTTATACAATTGTTACAATACTTTCTTGGAATGCATACATACATACATACATAACTTCACGTCAGGTCCCTTGAGGGGTAGGCACGAACAACAGAGCACCATTCAGGCTTATTCTTACACACTTCACTTGCTTCTTTGACATTCATAGTTCTTGCCAAGCACGCTCGTCTGTTCTTAAGGCTCCTGACATCACCTTCTGCTAATACTTGGAATGCAGTTTGGTAATAAATACCTTTGAAAATGAGACACTCGATTATTATAATAATTGATAATGGGGATGCTTTATATTCCGGAAAATAATTAACATCAGTAGTCATTTTCATAAATTTTAGTTTAAATCTAAATTAATAAAAAAATAACAATCATAATGCATAATAAAATTATATTTTAGCAGTTTTAAGCGCGGTATTTTGTTTCAAGAAGCGTCGAAATAAAAATCAAATAACATGCCGCGCTTAAAGCCGTTAACATTTAACATAGTTTTAACCAAATGTATTATTAGCCGTGACAAAAATTACCACAGTCACCAAAATAACCAAAATCACCAATCATCAAAGTTACCAAAATGACGAAAATGGCAAATTACAAAAAAATCTATCCTAGTTCCTGAGATATCCTTGACACAAATCTATCCCATGATCCAGGATAAGAAAATATCCCTTGTCCGCCCCCTCGACATTAAAATTATATAACGAATTTCAGCCAAATCGGTCCAGTAGTTTTACCGTGAAAGCGTAACAGACAGACAGAGTTACTTTGCCATTTATAATATTAATAGGGATTTCGTACAATCTGAAATAGGAAATCATAATGAAGGTGTAAAAAAGTGTTCCTAGTACACTCGTGCTTACACCTAACGTTTTGTCAATCCACTCTCTTCAGGATTGCCTTTCTAAACGTGTTCTTTAGACTAGTGGTTGTTTATAGACTATGATATTAATAATGTTTCCGTCAATGGTAGCACACACGCAAGCTATGTAGAATACAGCTTTTATGGTCTATGGTCATTAATTACTTAGAGGTTAGGGTATTTATTTAAAATGCCGTGACATGGATTAAAAAACTGCATTATTGTTACCGCGTGCAGAAGAATCGAAGAAATTCCATTCCTTTTCTTTGTAGGTTTAACATATTGTGGCGAATGATGGTGGAACCATCTAGTTAGTTTTAGAACTTTTGGAAAAGTCTAGAAAAATCTAGAACGAAAAGACAAGGCCGGATATATTTAGAAAAGGATAGACGATAAACGAAAGAAAGAGATAGATAGATGTTAGAAAGAGATAGACGACGAAAGAAAGAAAGAGATAGATAGATGTTAGAAAAGGATAGATGTATAAACGAAAGTTCCCGAACAGAAGGTTCGGGAAAGAAAAGACAGAGATAGATAGATGGGTTCTAGAAAATTCTTCCGAGTATATAAACAGCGTAAGACGTGCCTACCGGGCAGTTTAAAATTGAGTCCAGTCCAAGACGGTGAAACGACAAGTGCGATACTAAAGAGTTATCAGAGAAGGTTAATAGAGTACAGAGACGGATTATGTGGTGAATTTAGTGACAAGTTTGGTGGACAGATACGCGAAGGAGGTGTGTAGCGTAGTTCGAGAGAGGAACCAGAGGCGAGCTACACGCGATAATATTGGAGGTGGTCCGCGCAATATCGGCGACGGTATTGAGGGTGTGACAACTTATCGTCGGGAGTGTGCATCGTTGGCCGTGTGTTTAAGCACAGCAACCCTACAGGGAGGTACTGCGCGCGGCTTTGTAAGTCAATAAAAGCTCTTAGTTAAAAACTGGTGTTTTCTTCCAATCCATAAGTGCGTAACCCCGCTCGCACGTAACAATATAGGTGTTTCTATTCAGATATTGTGCGAATAAAGAAGACCGACTTTGAGAGTGAGAGCCAGTTGTCTGTCAGCTGTTATAGAAGCATTATGAAATGAATTCTCAGAGATAATCTTATTACGACTAGTTCAATTTGAATGGATTTATTGTTTATTTGTAAGTGTTGTGAATAAGTATTGTGCATAATGTGACCTTTCATTAACCATTTGATTGAATCCCCGCAAAATACAAAACAATATAAAATAGATAATTTTATATAGACGCCTACCTTATCCCACTTGGGTCGGGCCTTAACAATCTTGTACGGGGCCTCTCCTAAACGCACTACCTTGGCCTCTTTGAGCCAAGTGTCACGTGACCTGCACACGTACACGCAGTCCCTTGCATACACTGCCTCGCCGCGAACGAAGCCCAAAGTCGCAGCGTCAGGAGGATATATCGCTTCAAACTTCAATAGATGCCGCTTTAACGCATATAGAGGATGGTTTTTATACCTGAACGTAAATAAATACAATATATTTAATACAAATTAACATTTGTAACATTATCAATGTTGACTACCTTGTATGTCACATGTAACAAGAGTACAATGTGAACCGCTTTAACGCATATAGAGGATGGTTTTTATACCTGAACGTAAATAAATACAATATATTTAATACAAATTAACATTTGTAACATTATCAATGTTGACTACCTTGTATGTCACATGTAACAAGAGTACAATGTGAAACTATGTAATGTATAGGATCTGCCAGCGACTTCGTCCACGCATAACTTGATATTCCGACGGGTTTCTCGAGACATTAACTACCGCAGCTATTGTTTTAGTGACAACTGTATCGGAATAAGCTAATTTTTATGCACCCGGACACCTAGAAACCGCTTCTGGGAAAATTCCAAAGAGATTCCCGGGCGTACAAAATCACCCATTTTATTACATAAAATTTGCTATCGATCAGTAATAAAATCACATTGGAACTCATTTTTTATTAATTTGGTCATTTTAAATCATGCCCAAGAATTCCTAGGGTAAAAAGTAGCGCAGATTGAAGAAGTTTAAGAATTTGCTATTGATCAGCGAAAAACGCACCGAAATCGGCCCCGTAGTTTTAAAGTGAATCCAGAACAAACAGACAAGAAATCTAAAAAAAACATCGCATCTTGTTCTCCATCGTTTATATAATCTATTCCGACTGGAACGAAAAAACGAAAAAAACGACTGTTTTTTTATAAATATCGTGACATGTTTTTCAAGCCCGTTTTCTTTAGCCCTTCAAAAGAATTTTTTCAATGTAGATTGAAAAGTTAAAGAAGCCCCTTTAAAATTTGACATTAACTCACAAATAATAAAAACGCGACCAAAAAATACTTCCTCTTATTTTTTTTAGTTTAGTGCCAATAGGCTACAAGTAAAATGATTGTGAGACACATGGACAAACGAAAAGATATGGTAAAATTAGAAAGTTTCATTTGACTACTGAATCCTATTAAGTAATACTCACTCAGCAATGCTCTTAGGCAACGGTGCCTCTAATTGCATTCTGTCCAAACATTCATTCTCTTCTCTATCCCTTGCCGTTTTGGGACCAAGCCAAGGTTTAATGGCTTTATCCCACCAAAGAGTCTCGACGCGTTGTTTGCGTGTCACTGTGTTCCAGTGAGGGACATATCTCCTGGTTAAGTCTTTTAGATAGTTATTATTGTCCCATCCTACAATATAACACACTGGATGTGTAGCTTGTTTCTGGAAAACCATAAAAATTATTGTGTTATTACGGTGGTTGACATTTAAAACAACTGACACACTTTTTATAATACAAAATTACAGCTTCTCTCATTAGTTGATTACAATTATTAACCAATATACTTGTCTTATCTAAATTCGATGTATAAAATAAACTCTTAATTAATTAATTGTATTATAGGGAACAGGGGGGAGGGTGGCGGAAATCCGAATCTTTTACGCAAACAATACTTGACATTACAAAATATCACCTTAAAGAAGTGAAAAATAATATTTAACTAAGAGAAAATGTATTGTTGCATTTCTGAATGCTCGAACACTTCAAAGAAAAATAAAAAGAAGTCAAATGGTGGACATTCTATCCCACGAATAGTAATCACTTACATTACTATTCTATATAAAATTAATTTATTAATGGAAAAGTTACAAAATATATTACTTCAAAAGCATTCCACTTTTGAACTCAGACCACTACATTTCAGTAATATTAACAGTACACCCATCATCTGCAATTCTCGCTCCAAACGCATTCGTGGATTGGGCAGATACATCGTTATAGTAATGATATGCGCATTAGAGGCCGTCCACAAATACGTCACAGGAATTTCATAATTTTATGATCCCTCCTCCATCCTCGTCACATTTGTGAGACTCCTCCCTCCGTAGTGCAATTTTAAATCATGAAATTATTAAATTAAAACCGCTGTTCCATAATTAGCTTAAATATATCAGATTTTGAAATGTGACGTCACGAAATGAAGGTGTCCCACCCATTATCTCACTTCTTCTATAAAATATGCTACCTACCTATGAATTTGATAGTTAGCTGTTAGTTAAAATTGTGGTGAAATAAATATGTCACAGATAAACTTACATAAACATCATCCTTTACATGTACTTTAGCTTTAAAAATGTCCACACACGCCCACTGTTCCAGTTCCTCGACAAAAACTTCACACCACACATCAACTTTGTTATTTGCTTTTTCGTCATCTGATGATAAAACACGTCGATCTCTCTTTTTACTTGTACTCGGTTTGGCAACTATCGTTTGAGGTTTAAAATCTTCATCGCTTTCATATTTACGCTTTGGTGCCTCCTCTGGTAAATAGTCACTGTCGCCATCCGATTCAATAACTTTGCCTACTCGAATGCGGAACAATGATTAGACATTAAAAACTTCATATCCAAACTAAAGTGGATTATTTCAGAGATTTATTTATACACAGACTTAGGAAATATCCAAATATCATAGCAGTTGGTACAGACAGGAGCATATAGATAGACATAAGCAAGATGGTCAAATATTTAAAAATATTGAAAGTTATCATTCATATAGACACAACCAAGATCATCTAATTGTTCAGGGCATCCTTCTTACCCAAATATATCGGAACACCAACAACGTCAAACACATAAGACAACCAAAGTATCTAAAAATATACATACACTTTAAAAAAATGAACTCTATTCTAAATATGATTAGTATCCGTACATTTATTTCTATGTATCAGTTAAATAGTTACTTAGCTAAAGCAAATGTAATTTAAGCTTAGTGTATTATTATTATTATGGTAACCCCTTATTCACACTCGCGCGCAAAATTGGCGCTATGTAGTCGAGTTGCGGAAACCACTCGCTTGCAGAAAAGAAGCGTCTATCTATATGCTCCTGACTGTACATATATATATGTAATGTATATTAGAAGTTACATTTTACACTGAAAAATGAAGTTCTTGTAGGATAATACTCTGAAGTTCGACCAAGCATAGTGAGATGAAATGCCTTGTATTTTAGTAGAATTCCTACATTATTATACATTATATCCTACATAGAGGCTGGATCTCTTTCAATTCCCGGGATAAAAGTATCCCAGTATGCCATTTATATTTTTGAAATAATCTAAATAAAATCAGTTTATATTCTGTGAATGATATATATATATATATATAATAATTAACAATTTACCCATTAATTTTCTATTGGTTTATAATTAGCAATTGGGTCCCGCCTGCTTATTAAACTTAATGCGGGTATTTAACTTATAGTTATATTATAGTTTGTGAAACCGAAATAGAGTTTAGTTTGTTTATAGTTTATTTTAATTTTGTTTTCTATACTCAATCTTGTTTTGGTCTTATTAGTACACTACTTTTAAATTGTCTTCTGTATGTTTCGTGTTTAATTTTTATTATTTTACTTTTACTGTCCGGAATTCTTATTAATAAACTTACTAAACGAATTATTATTCCTAATTAAATATAAACATATTTATACCCTATTCGATAGGTTTGGTCATTATTTTATTAACGTTAAAATAAATTACTATTTCGCGCCAAAAAACCGCCATTTTGTGTTTTTTTTTCAAGTACTTTACTAAACGACACTTGGGTTTTTAAGAAAAATATAACGATACCTTAACTGTCGAAATGCAGGTTGGTACATACGAGGTAATAAAGAAATTTAGAAATATACGAGCCACTCACGACAACATAACACTTCTTAGGCAGTCTGGTAAAAATAGCATCATAAAATGAGTTCCATTGGTAGCTCACAACACCTAATATGTTCCGTTAGCCGTTCGTCACGCTGTCGACCAACCGTTCCACTTGGGTTTACGATTGTTATGCTGGTGGAACGGGAAAAAAACGCGGTTGGGAATGTGGGTGTTGTAAGTCTCTTATAGAACGTAGCCTAGATAATTTATAAACTTACCTTTGACGATTCCTTTTTTTGACTCCGCTTTCGCATCTTTAATTCTATTTTTAATTATATTCCTCAGGTCATTAGTAATATCACTTTGAGGTTTAGGTTTAGAGGTTCTTTTAACAAGTTCTCTGTGACTGACTCTGTTGTCATCTTCTTTAGAATCTTCCATCTTGACATTTTTGGTATTTAGTTTAGGTCTTTTAACTTTGCTTTCATTATTTTCAAAATATTTACTTTTGTCTTCTCCTGTACCTGGGGCACTTTTAGTACGCGTTTTGGGATGTTTCCTGCTTGCATTTTTTGCTTCGTCATCTTGTAACTTGGAGCTTTGGGAACGCTTTCTTGTCGTTACAGTATTTGATGATATTGCACCATCAAAAAATTTACTTGACACAATTCCTTCATTTTCATTAGTCATTATAATTTGTGGATTATGTGCCTTAATGTTATTTTCCTGATTATTGCTTGTTACTTCTGGTTTTACTTTACTTTTATTGCTTAAAGCATCAATATTGGATTTATTTACTTGAGCAGCCTTACTGTTACTTGGTTTATCTTCTTTTACAGTAGCAAACTTACTTTGAGCAACTCTTCTAGTTTGTTGTTTTTCTCCTGGTTTTATATTCTGTTTTTCTTTAGATGTACTATTTTGAGATATTTCTGATAATGATACTTCTTCATTACTACTAATAAGTGCTGGCTTCAATTTATTAGATCTTGTACTTCGCATGCTTTTGTATGTAAAAACAGTGTCATGGCTTTGAACTTTTTGTAATGATTTTAAGTTATTAATATCTACTGTTTTGTCTGCATTCAGAGATTCTTTACGTAGGGAAAGTGCTTTTTTTGCTTGTGCATTTTTTTGGACTAATCCGGTATTCTTCTTATTATCAGTTGCATTAGTTAATCCTTTCTTGGGTATTTTTGAAGGGGATACGTCTTCACTATTACCAATATCAGTTGGAAATAATTTCTTAACCTTTGTATTTCTTAAAATTCTAGATTTAGGTGGAAGATCATCATTTCCATCTAATTGCATAATTTCACTCCAATCAGTATCACTGTTCATATAACAATCATAAGAACCATCAACTTGTGCAAGTTTTGGTTTTGTGTCTATCTTCTTAGAACATCTTCCTTTTTTAGATTTACTCTTACTAGTTTCTTCTTTAATAGTGGATAAGTTGGACTTATTTTCACTATTATTTGAATCTTTTTTCATAGAAAGAGAACATAATTCTGTTGATGGAGGTTTTATAGGTAATGTAACAAAATTAAACATGATTCTACACTGTAAACCTAGTGCTCTTAACATAACAACAAATATAAAGACCAGGTATTTTTTAGTTGTAACAACCTTTTTATTAATTTGTTCTAAAAGTATTTCTTTCAGTGGAGGTGCTTTTGGTCGAAATTTATCTTCGTTCTTATCCTGCTTGAGATTTAATTTATCTTTATACCAAGTAGTTATTTGTTCAACATATTTCATATCCACTCTTTCTCCAGGATAACATTCTTTTCCAGGTATTAATGATAGTGTGGCAGCCATGAGTTCCTGATCGTTTAAAATACGGCTTATGTAATTCCCATGGCCTAACCAACATAAAACATGCACTTTGTGCATGTATATTTGATATTCTTTTTTAACTCTGTTTATTTTTCTTTTCATCATCATTTCAACATCTATTGCTTTTGTTTTTTTACGACATGCATCAGGGAACTCCACAAACAGTTGTAGTCCTTGTTGTGGTATGGTTTTGCTCTCTGAAAAATACTTGAAAATGTCTACATCTTCAATTTTCAAAAAAATGATTTTACTGTGTGTACATAGTAATATCATTTTTTCCATGTTATAGTTCCATAGCTAAAATAGAAACAAAAACAGAAACGTAATGAAATGATTATTTCCTTACATCTATCAGTCCATGCATTCAAAGCTATTTTTCTCAAACACTACTGTACAGGTTTGGGATATCAATTTCATCTGCAGGCTTCAAAAAATGTATTGATTTTTCCTCGAGCCTTTTTATTCAAGCCAAATAGATGCAAAGATGTGCATTTTCAAAATCTTAAAAAGATTACTTATAAATTGTGAACTATAATAGAACATTCTGAATAAATTCAAGATTGTTAAGATTAAAAAAATAAGTGTACTTAATAAAGTGGTTTGAAGATTTATTATATTGCTTGTAACATATGGGGTATATAGACCCAAATAATGAAAATACTGGACAACTATCACCTCCACTGGACAATTTACTAACTATGAAATTACTATACATGCATTTAGCCAGTGGGGAATGTGCATGTTTTTTATTGCATTTTCAAATCATTGTTTACATCGTTTTAGCATAGTAAAAAATAGAAATACTTTTGGAAATATCCAAATTTATTTAAAAAATATTTAATATCTTAAACACTAATATTTTCGTGGACTTTTGATGACTTCACAGTTCATCTCGGTTGTTGCAAAATATGTAGTCATCATGAAAGTATCAACTATAGGAACATTATTTGATTGTCCTTTTTGAAAACTGCTATCAGTAATTGTATAAAAAATGTTCTCTAACAATAATACAATAATTCTCGAAACTACAACAATAAATTACAATCAACATCATCACAAAACTCAAAAAGCACTCGGTAAAAAGATCAAAAGCATGGCGTCTTGTTATTTTAAATATCCCTTGCATTTTTAACACTTTATTCATAAAAAATAAAAATAAACAGTAATAAAGACGTTATAATTATAAAAAAATATTTGAATTACTACATGTATATTCCCTTTTACAGAATCTGATTAACCACAGTTTAGTAAATAAAATCAATTAAAGAACATTTTAAAGTTAAACATGTAATATATTATTATTATACATAATATGGTATGTTTAACAGAAACACTATTTAACTGTTTTAAGTACATATTCATAATTAGAAATGTAATACATATGTAGTGCAGTCATATTATACCACCTTTACATACCTTTAACTTCTTCCCAATCTTCAACTTCTGATTCACTATCCTCTTTTATTTTCTTAGTTTTACTTTTCTTTTTAATAGGACTTTTGATAGGTAATATCTCTTCACCAAGTGCAAGCAAGTCTGTAACATTTGATTCTTTGTCTTCACACTGAAATGAGCTTTTATAATTCTGAAGGGAGGCTTTAGTTTCTTCAATCGTAGCCTTATGTTGTTCCAACTGCATAAAAGTCCTTTTTGCAATTTCTTCACTGTCATCTGGTATATTTTGTGTCCATACCTGAAAATCATGCATTCAAACAAAAAATTAAATTAGTTATGACATTACTTTTTCAACATTAATGTTAAAGTTTATTTATATTTATAAAAGAATGTACATGACCAAATAACGAGAGACAGGGAAAGAGATAACAATACACCACCACTACACCATTACAGAAAACATAGACAAACTTATTGCCTAAAAATATTCGAAATGTACACAATGGGCAGTCTTGTTGCTAAGAAGTGATCTCTTTCAGTGCGCAGCTCAGGCACAGCCTTAGCCTAATAGTGAAAACAGAGGAGGACATGTATCACTTGTACTGAATCTTTAGTTGTGTGTGGCCTGCTAAGCGCTTACCTAATTTTATATAAATCTTAACTTTATTAAGTAATAAAGTATATAATATCAGCCCATAAATGTCAATGCTGGGCTCGGGCCCACCATTAAAGAGGTAAGGACAGTATATCCACCATGCTTGTCCAAGGTGGCTTGGTAGGTTTGATACATCAGTTATCTCAATGTGCAGGTTACATCATGTTGTTAGCATGTGGTAATTGTAAGAATATGCACATTAGAGCAAAAAACCGACTAAGTGGTGCACGCAATCTGGCCAGGATTGAACCCCCGCCCTTTGAGTTTGGGACGCTTGTGGTAGCCATTACACTACCACAACTTATAAAGTAAAGACTTGTAAAGCAATGAAGTGTTGCATGAAAATATTTTCATGGACTCTACTGTTACTACTGGAACATAAATAGTAGAAAGAGCTTTATGAAATTCTGTTTTTATTATTCAGAAAAGTGTCAGTTGATAGGCAGAAAGATTTTTGATCTCTAAAATTCTTCAAATGTTTCCTACATTTGTATGTAACCATTAGAATAATAAAATTGTATCCAAAACTTACATCTTTATATTCTGTTTTATCTTCTTCATCACTACTTATTCCTGTTGGGATTGGAGTAACTTTTACAGGAGGAACAGTCTTAGTTTTGTTAATATTTTCATCATCACTACTGTCTGAAAAGGATTTAAAGAATATGATTAGTAGCACAAGAATCTTGAACAACCTATTAATGTTCTATAATTTATATTGCGTGTACAATCATACATTAAGAAGTATATTTGAGAATTTGTAAAAATTCAGATTATTAAGTCATAAATATATCTGTGGTGTCTTCAATAATTGAATTTTATGTTTAAATATACAATGTTTAAAAGATCTCATCAGATCTTTAATAATCAAACTGCCTGTACAAGAATTAATATATAGAGTAAATCCTATTTCATTTTTACAATTTTTACAACCTTAGGATGGTGGATTACAAAAAAAAGGTTTTGATAACTAGAATAAAATAGCATTTATATATATTTTATATATATGTCGGAGGGAAGCTTTAATTGGACGTATCGCTGACTGGATGTATAACGCACAATATCATTTGTTTACATTTTAATTACTTCTAAAATTCTTAATGTAATTTAATTTGATTTGTTGAATGTGTCTATAACTTAAAGATCGTTCTAACCTAATAAAAGTTATGAATATTGTAATTTAATAAACGACCAATCAGAGCAGAGCATATGGCGGAGCGGGGTCAGTGCCCTCTATACTTTGAGTAATATCTACTTGGGTAGACTGAGGAGTTTTTGTGACACATTTGGTTGGTGGCTACAGGTCGAGTTGGACCTTTGAGAGTTTTAAAGAAAGTATTGAAGTTGAAAGTATGTGCGGGTGCCCTGAACCCGCTGCTCGGTCTAAACTATGTCATAATGTTGATCAAATCTAAATTAAAAGTGTATAAACCGTGGCTATTGTGTTTTATGCTCGCATTTTGTCCTGATGACGCCCACTAAACCTGCAATAACTAAAGATGTCGTGAGAACGAGGCCGTTCTGCGACATATATATAATTGCAAATGATTTACAGGTGTTTCCAGACATATGTTTTCCGATGGTCTGAGGTGATGAGTATGACTAAGGTGTATATATTTAAAATGCTCCTTCACATAAACAGGAATTTTTGGATTAAATAGTTTGGTAGTAGTATCGTTATATGTGAATTTATATTCACCAAATAATAATATTTCAAGAACTCCAGACCATAGGGGTTGCAAAAAGGGTAAGTATACCTTCCAAACCAGTACTTATAACTGTTGTACTGGATGTCTGAGTAGCAGCCATCATAATAGAATCTCTAAACTTTGGTATGTCATAAAGTAAAAAGTGACAACTGTGATTTATTATGATGAATTTTAAAACTGTAATAACTAATTCAAAACTTGTTTACTAAACTCAAACAAAGTTTTAGTGTTTATATATTAAGCGTAAATGTATTCCTCAGCATAAATCACACTTTGATATCAAAAACAGAGACATAACCTAATCAATCTAACATACTTTTTTTCTGATTATTCATTCAAAACTTGTTGGTGTTTAGGGTCCACCATGTTTCAACATGTTTCCTGTTCTAAATAGGAAGTCTATTGGCTATATAAAAGGCATATGTATACCCCTGTATGGTGTAACCGTACAGAAAGCACAATCAGCATTTACGCGAGCACGCGTTATATTCGACAGTCCATAAAATTTACGAGTTCACGTTAAAGCACCGCGGCTCGCGTACGTGTTACTCATAATATCATATCATATCATTCCATATCTAGTATTAAGTTAATATCAATAAATCATAGTAGTTATTTTATCTAGTTATTATTTAATATCCCCGGATGTAACAAACCGTACAACCCCTAGCCCTAAACTCAAACTACCCTTAATCTCATGCCGCTCTGGGTCAAAGTATAGCCCAATACTTACCACTCTCAGATAAATTTAATATGGAGGGCAACAACTTATCAGCATCAGTCAAATCTTTTACAGTAAATAGTGTTGAAGTTATATCTGCATTTTCATTATCGTCAATAGTGGATTGTTTAGTAATTTTTTTGATAAAAGATTTAGCAAATTTTGTTTTCTTTTTTGTTTTTACTTGTCGTTTACTATTTCCTCTAAACTCTTCTTCTGACGATGCTATTGATCCCGAACCTTCTTGTTCATCAGAACTTTCAGATGCTCCAGTAATATTAGCTTCAGATCCAGAATCACTATAATCACCGGGTTCTTCTTCACCTTCATCTTTATAGACAGTTTTAATTACTTTCTTACGAGTAGTAGGCATTCTTTAAAATGAAAACGGTAATAATATTATAATTGCTGCTTTCAGTATTACAATTTATTATGTTGATCACAGAACACAGTACACTTCCATCTCATTTAAAAATTACAAACACAAATTTTCAAATTCAACAATTCAACCAAGTAAAGGCGCAATTTTGGATTTCAATTTTCAGCAGTGTGACCATCTCTTAACTACAGATCCTGCCTTACTTTGGTTAAAAACCTGCCAAATCCTGCCAAACTCTGTAGTAAAAAATGCCTAAATCTTGCCAACATTATTTACCCTTGTAATTAACCAAAAAAATAAAATACACATACAATAAGCTATATTTTTATTAAATTAAACATTATAATTAGCATCATATTCTTCATTTCCTTTAACTCTATACATGGTCTTATTTATTAAACTTATCATATCGCCCAAGAAAATACACTAACAAGATATTAGCACTTTAAAAAAATCTAATTGGAATCAAAAGTATGTTTCTATGACTATAAGAGGGGAATATGTTCTTTGTTCTATGACTGATTGAATTAAAATATCAGTCATGAACTCGTGTTTATGAATACTTGTTTCATGATTATCAAATTTCTATGCGAAGATTTAAAGTTGTTAATTGAATGAATACAAACATAACACGAGAAGTATAGGGAAATCCCCTACATGCTCGTGAAATATCTTCAGGGTTGTCATTTTGGACATTTTGGTGAGTTGCCAAAAGGAATTTTTCTGTACCTCAATACTGCCAAAAACTGCCAGGTTTTATAAAACGTCTGCCGATCATGCCAGAATCTAAAATAAGAGGTAAATCCTGCCAAAATGGCAGGAACCTGCCACATATGGTCACACTGATTTTCAGTGATCGGTCAGAGTCAGAGACAAAAAGACATTGTCACTGTCAAACTGTGACGCTGTCATTTTTTTCAAATGTCCCGTTGCTTTTAAGTGCTACGTTCCATAGGAGACACAACGACCACGTTCACAACCGCGATTTTTCCTGCTTTCCGGCTATGGAAGGTAGAGGTAAGGAAGACCATCTAGTATGGGGGATCAGTTGAAAAAGTGTCCACCTGTAAACAGCAAGTTATGGTTCGAAAACTCGTCAAAATAGTGCTAGTGCAGGAAAAGGAAATGATATGAATTTAGCAGTTATAAACGAAGTGAAGTGTGCTGGGTTAAACAATTTAAAATTTATATTTTGGAAAAGTATTGAGACTTTCTCGTGTTGAGATGTACTATGCGATTCAAATGAGAATAGGATCGACTTTGCGCCATATTGTGACGTCATAGCTGTCAGTTATGACTTTAAATAATTAAATATTATATTAAGACAATTTACTACTAATTTAACCTTTTTATTTAAATTTGATGCAAGACTATTATTATTGATATGCAAATAAGTTTTTGCAAACCATACTTTTCAAGTGAGATTTGACAGATAGAGGTTATTGACATTCCTATTCTTATTTGGATCGCATTGTATGTATATACATTTTTGACCAATGGAATTTTTGAAACCTATTTCACTAATTAAGATAACTAACTAAATTATCTGAAAATTCCACCATGAGGAGACACGGAATAGTTACATTTTGGTAATTTGCGCGGTGACAAAGAGGAAGTCTTTCTTTCCTTTTTTAATCTAGTATCCTACTCTAATTATTTGTGGCGCTATTTTTAAATACTTTCCACTTGCTATTATGGCGCCATCTTAATTTCCCTTCAGTGGACACTTTTTAATATACTGAGATGGTTCTCCTTACCTCTACCCTCCATATTTCCGGCGTAACAATCGTAAACCCAAGTGGATTCGACCCACCTCTTGACATGGGTCGCTGTGAGTGATGTGTGATCGAAATTGATGACGTCATTACTAACGTTTTGACCACGACCATAACGACAGCGGTCGCCTCGTGGTACGGTCAATGAAGCATTTTGGGCGTTATGAGCTAGTGGTGGAACGCGCTGATGGAGGGTAGAGTACAGAGTGGCAAAATAAAGTAATATATAAAAGGGGAGCCACTTTCGCATATTTTCTAAACTCTAGCAACGCCAATATTAGTACGATATCAAGTAGGTATCAAGTTATTTTGGTTAAGACGTCCGCAATTTGGCAACATATAGCCTATGACAATTTTGAATGAACACCGTGTGATACAATAAAACTACGTTAAAACGGTTTTAAGTGCGGTAATTTATGTGATTTTTATTTATTCGTGACCGTGTGATAGTTAACAGAACAATAAAATTATTTGAATAAAAGAAGCTAAACTAACTATTACAAACCTAATATGTCGGCTGTGCTTTGGTAAATATCATCAAATTGTAATGAAAAAAAACCATTTTTGCTTCAAAGTCCACTAAGCATCCTTGGTAAATTTAAAAAATTATTGCTCACGTGAAACTTGACTATTTTTAGTGGGTTCTAGACTCGGATCAACGTTAAAATTAAAATAACACGGATAAATTCGCTTTGTTTATGATTAATTGACTTTGACTACAGATTTTTTTAAATATTGAATAGGTTCACCTTTGACTGACATTGCGTCTGATGTCTGGTAGAAATGCAGCTAATGTGGAGCACGATTACGCACGCTTTAGAAGATACCTATTCACGCAAGATTTGAAGACACCTAGATTGTATTTTTCAGGAAAATTAGACGACTGTAAAGAGTTACACTGTTCAGCGGTTCGTGTGATAAAAGTGGAAGCATAGCATTTCTTCCGTTTTGTTGGTATTTCCACCATATATCGGTGGCGTGACCTCGTACGTCTGCTATAGGATAAAATTTGCGAGCGTGTACGCGAATGTCGAAATTTTATGACATGAGCCTTTCAAAGCAAAATGTTAAACAACTGATCAAGGAGAAATTTGGTTGACCGTATGTATATAGGTAACGTAACGTAAAGCTGTTTTTGAGCTGAACGGGATTTCTATCTTCGAATGAAAGACTGGTTTAGAGCACAAGTTTATATTCGTAATCAAGATACTTTTCCATGAGATGTGTTCTGCTCGCGGCCCATAACAAAACTATCTTCTCTTGTTTTAGGAGGCATTCTACAATTTAAATTCAAAAACATTATATTTTTTAATATATATGACGGCTAAGGAATCGTTACAGTACCTACCATTTAGGAAAATTTTATCTAATAAAGTTTTAATTCAAATTAGCATATGCTCAGCTTTTACCGTCTGAAAAGAATCTAAGTGATGAGATAAGAGATTTAAGTTCATTCGAAACACGAGTTTCAGATATGTGTTCTTTGTAGCCTTAAAACACAGAGTACATTAATATAATAGGAGACCTCAAGCACGTTCCAATAGTAGGAAGAATAATGTGATGCCAGTATTTATTTTTCGTAAGTACTATTCCTAAGAACAAAGCCGATAGGCAGTTACTGATACTAACATAAATGACAACGCAACCACTCCTTTCTTCGATTTTCTAAAAGGTTTTATAATTTAGCATAATGGAAAGGTAGTGTTTGTTTATAGAATGGTGAATGGTCTGAATCAATCGCTTTAAGTGCTTTTCAACTGAGCTTTATTGCTTGTATACGTTGAAGGGCTGTACTTAGTTGTGTTTCGACCTGAAGACCTCATGACACCTTTAACATCTTGTAATAATGTTAGCTTGTAAGTGTCCCACTGTTCAGTTCGGATTCTTGCCTTTTGAGGAGGGGGGAGGGAGGGGGGGGTATAAACACCATGTTGAAAGTGGTTTGACAGATTTTACGTTAGAGTAAATTATGACCTCTTGAATCATGATATTACAAGATACAAAATTCGTACAATTTTGTTTACATCTCTAAGGTTGTGTGGATTGAAAGGGGATGTAGTGATGAAAATCGAAAAAGAATGTTAGGACAGCAGTGTGAACAGTAGAATTGTTACTGCGCTTGTAGATCGCGACGTACTATAAACATTATAAGGTCAGGTAAAAAGTACTTCAAATTAGGATGCATGTATGCAGAGATTAATGAAAATAGCTGAAGTGAAAGGTGATTGTCAGGATCGTAGCAACTGGAGATAAATCGCCTCTGCCTACTACTGTAGGAAACAGGGGTGATAATATTTATTGGATGTAATATTAATACATATACAAATTACCGTGACGGTTTTATAGCTGACCATTTTTGTCAAAGTAGCTCCGGATTCCTGAAAATATTCGCTTGCCTATTTGATTAGTAAGATAGCCTAATATGCCATTTAGAAACCTATTCAATAGTAATATCGAGACTCATAATATATTGTTTAAAAAATTACTTACGTCTAATTAGTAGGTATTGTTAAAACTGTTTACAAGTGACACAATAAGAACTCGTTCCCGAGTAAATCGCGTTTCCTTTCCAGGACAGCATCGCAGCACTCTCCATAAAGCATAAACTAACATAAATAACTTCAATTGTTTGCTGCCTTATTGTTAACTTTAATTACATTTTGAATTAATTTTGTAATTAAAACGGAAGCTAGAGCGCGCCGCGTGAAGTTTAAGTGGCTGGAAACGGATCGACCCTGGGCGGGGTGGCAGGGCGCGGGACAGCGGGGCTTTTAGATGCAATCTCTGAGTGGATTAATTAATTCTGAGGTGCCGGTTATCTCCTGTTATCATTTAATAAAGTTACGTAAGGATATAGAAATTATGCTTTACGATAATGATTATTCCCTCTGCCGTCAGCTATGCTTTACGATAATGATTATTCCCTCTGCCGTCAGCTTTTGCGATTATATCAATAAGTAGGCCTTTTAAGGCCATTTTTGGTATTTTTAGATTCTTCGCATTTAAAATAGGGTAATTGATCGTCGGTTGGTCCCTTATATCCTTATGACAAATTTTAATCGATAGTAGGTAAGGCAAATTAACATTTTATAAAATAATGAATGACATATTTTTTTATCATTTTACAAAAACGCCGGAACTCCTTAGATTTTGTACAAGGTTGCAAGTTATAACGTCATTCCTTTAACGAGTTAAATGGTGTACCAAGTAATTATGATTTGAACATTAATTAAATTTATTTCTAACATAATAGTATTTTGAAAATATGATGTTTTAACGGTCGCTCTTTTATATAAAAATTGTCTCATTCATAACCAAGTCATAACTTATTGTGAACTGTGTCAACTACTCCATTATTTAGATTATTTATTTTTATAAATAACTTACTTAACTTTTATTTCTAATTATCAATTATATTACAACGTAAACTGACGGACTCATAAACTGCATCAAAGTTCAGGATTACTTTGAAATGATTTTTTTTAATAAGTATGCAAACTTTTTAGATTAAATTATATAAATATGGAGAGACTGGCTCTTAATCTCAAAAAAAGGAAAATTTAAAAATAGAACTGCAGTAAAACAAATGAATATAGCCGGGAAAAGAAAATTTACCCGTAGTATCAGATTTGCGTGTTATTTATAGCAAAGTTTTAAATTGATTCTCATTGATTTTTTATTCTTTTGTCAATTGAATTATTGTTACCAGCAGAATTGTTGGGTTAGTTAGTTAGGTTACTCATCGAGAGTTTTTGAACCATAATGTGGTTACTTCGTCCGAACAAGCGGCTCAAATTGTAGCATTGGTGCGGGAGGGCTTGGATCAACGAACGATTGGTAGAAATTTAAATTTAAACCAGTCTACGGTTTCTAGAATATACAGAAGGTTTGTGGAGACAGGTTCTTACAGAAGGAGACGTGGTACAGGCAGGACTCGAGCAACCACCGGTCGTGATGACCGATTTATTGTTACAACTTCCCTGCGAAATCGTTTCCTCACGTCTGTTAACATCAAAACAGAGCTTAATGAAGTGCGTGGAGTTAACGTGAGTGAACGAACAATAAGAAGAAGGTTAAAGGAAGCGGATATCACCCCTTTTAGACCAGCAAATGGTCCAAACTTGTCTGTAGCTCACAGACAAGCTCGCTTAAGATTTGCGGGTGATCACCTGAATTGGACAGAAGAGCAATGGACCTCCGTATTGTTCACGGACGAGTGTAGGACATGTTTATATGGTGCAGATGGTCGCAGAAGAGTCTATCGTCGACGTGGGGAGCGATATCCTCAAAGTTGCATTGAGGAGCGTGTTCTTTTTGGAGGCGGTTCGTGTATGGTCTGGGGTGGCATATCGATGAACGGGCGAACAGAACTTGTGTTCATAAACATGGTCCGTCAAAACGGTAATAGAGGGGGTTTGACTGCACATCGCTACATAACAGAGATCTTAGAAGATCACGTGGTGCCTTACATGGGATTCATAGGCGAAAATTTTACTTTAATGCAGGATAATGCCCGGCCGCACGCTGCTGCACAAGTTCGACAATATTGCGAAGAGGTTGGGATACGTACAATGAATTGGCCAGCACGCAGCCCGGATCTTAATCCCATTGAGCATGTTTGGGACAATTTAAAAAGAGCTGTATATGCGAGAAACCCTTTACCCACGACAGTGGCAGCACTAAGAACAGCACTTTCAGAAGAATAGGACAATATTCTGCAAGATCTTTTAATAACCCTAATAAAATCTATGCGGAACCGATTAGAATCCGTAATAAGGGCACGTGGAGGTAATACACCTTATTAAAACATAAATAAACCCTTGCATAAAGTTTGTGTCTATTGTTAAAACCAATTTTTTAATTAAACCAATTTTCCTTAAATTTCTGTTTTTTCTTCAAAAAAAGTCTTAAGGTCCTTTCCAGTACACAAACTTAAACTTAAGGATATGACCCTACGCTGCTTTAAAGTTCACGAACCAATCTAGAGGTTTCAATTTAAATCTGTATAGAAAGTTTGCATACTTGGTTAAAATATTTATTTCAAAGTCGTCTATTACTTTGATGAAGTTTATGAGTCCGTCAGTGTATTTAATTATTATAACGTATTTTTAATTATAAACACTAGTGAAAATAATGGTAAATCTTTTTGGAAATATAATTGATTTAATTTCAAATTTATACTTATTTAATTTGATGTTTGATTTTTTCTATAATTTTGTTTGATTTAATAAAGATAGGTATATAATACAAATTTATACATGATTAACTTTAGGAATTTAATATCTTAGTTCTGCAACATGGCGACTTCCGCCTGCTAGCGGCTTATCTTTAAAGCGTCGACCCTGTTAAAGCCTGGCATAATACCGACCTATAATGTACATTGACATGTCGTTAAATGTTTCATGAGGTGCCTGGGCAACACCTGGTGTGACGAAAATAACAAATTCAGAACGCTTTTCAAAACAACACTCAGCCTGCGCTACATTATGCATGAAGCACTCCATTTGCTGATCCGCTCAGGAGTCCCGCTCGCGGCTCGTTAAGCGCTTACATTAGCTACAAACACTTATTGATTTTGAGAGATTGATGTAATTTGGAAGAAACGAAACATAGCCAAAAGTATTCTTTATCTTTGTTACTATTCTATTTGAAAATCCAGTCTGGAGAGAGCTTAATGGTGGATTGATTAAATTAACAATTAAAATGTAGGTAATTGTTTCATTTAGTTTAATAACTTTTTTTACAGTGATATATAAACTTATAATCCAACTATAAATAAATCAGCTGACAAACATACACAATGTGTATTTAATTTTGTGACTATATTTTCAAGATAAACAAGTTACCGACCTGATATTGGATACTTACTAAGAACTACTCTGAGGTTAATTTGAGATACCCACATAAGAATAAATAATGGCAGTCTAAAAAATTATTCTTCCTAGAATCAAAATCGGGACCTTTACGTTCTAGTGAATTACTATATAAGAGAGGTCGTTAGAATTATTAAATATTCTGTCTTTAATCCCTTAAGATTATAAGAAGAATAAGGTCTCAAATAAGTCTGACAGTTGTGTTTAACAGTAATATTTAAACTTAAGAAACAGAACCTAAAGTAAGAATATCTATCATTTAATTAAAGTCCAATTTACGTTTCATTTTATATGCTTACATTCATATACATAAAAATAACATTCATCTGTCACACAGAATCCTCATGGGTTTATTCGTAACGCAGAAAGTCGTGTAAAATATTTACATTACATTTGATACATATGCCATTTTAAAAAAACTTTGTTTAAAAAAACCGACTTCAAAAACTAAAAAGTATAAAATAACTTATTTCTAAAGCTATTTTTACTTATAATATCTTATTTTTAATATAAATTATCTAAAACACCTTAAAGTCCCTGCTTAGCAATTTTCAAAATATAGTAATTTTTATGTTTTACTTTGCACCGACTTCAGGAAGTTTTAGATAATTTATATTAAAAATAAGATATAACTAAAAATAGCTTTAGAAATAAGTTATTTTATACTTTTAGTTTTTGAAGTCGGTTTTTTTAAACGAAGTTTTGTTTTTATTTGTGACTTTTTAGTGTCTAGCTATGGGTAGGCCTACGAAAGGTGCCGCGCGCCTTAAAAAATATATATAAAAATAATATAATATCAGCCCATAAATGTCCCACTGCTGAGCTCGGGCCTCCCATTATAGGGGAAATGGACAGTATACCCGCCACGCTTGTCCAAGGCGGCTTGGCAGGTTTGACACATCGGTTATCTCGATGTGCAGGTTGCATCACGATGTTTTCCTTCACCGTTGTTAGCACGTGGTAATTGTAACAATATGCACATTAGATCAGAAAACTGACTAAGCCATTACGCTACCACGACTTTTTTTTTAATATAGGTCCCAAGAAACGGAACTACTGGGCCAAACTATGTTAAATTTTTAGGGGATCTAATGGCAACTATTCCGCATCAAACTAAAGAAGAGTCACGTAAATTTGATCATAAATCTCAGCGTAATATGTGTACATACAGGACGGAACGTATTTTTTTTCATAAAATGAAAACTACTGAGCCAAACTATGTTAACATTTTAGGGGACCAAATGGCAACTATTCCGCATCTAACAAAAAAAAGAATTTTGCAAATCGGTCCAGGCGTCTTTGAGTAATCGGTGAACATACATAAAAAAAGGTTTAAAAAAAATCCGACGAATTGAGAACCTCCTCCTTTTTTTGAAGTCGGTTAAAAATGAATTTACACAATATTAATGATATGTTGAAAGACAGGAGCAGGGTGCAAGGAATTGTTATCGTAATTTATGTGTTTCTTTTGATTAGATAATTAGCGGAGTTATCATCATTCTAGTATAAGGTTCTGATTTAGTCCCAGGTCTGTATGTGCAGTGTTGCGTTAGTTAAGTAGTTTACTTGTAAATAGATCCTTATCATCGTTTGGACATTAACCAACACCTTATTACTTAATTTAAATGTCTATACAAATGAAGACTTGGGCTAAAATGGCGAGTCAAACCCTAAATTATTATTATTTTTATGCATCAGTTAAGTATGTAGTTACTTAGCTGGAGCAAATGTAATTTAGGCTTAATGTATTATTATTCCACTATAAAAGCTATTCAAAAGAATACAGGGTGGGCCAAGAATTCGTTATCATTTGAATGTAACACCCCGCGCAAACACAAGCCGTGCGGGGCGCGGAGAGGGGTCTTGCCACTAGCTCGTTTCTCGGAAATTTAGTCGCAATAGATCGCTTCACGGGGCCTCAGCGCGCTTATTGTGTGAAACAATTTTATTTAAATAACAATTCGCTCATTGCTGTGAGACGCTTATTTTGCGTTGAATACGATTTACACGACTTAAGTCAGTGTCCGAGTACTCCTTTAATAAAGAAATGGGTGAAGGAGTTAGAAGAGACGGGATCTACACTAAATGTGAAGCAAACCGGCTGCCCGCGGACGTCTCGGAGCGAAGGGAACGTTCAGCAAAAGGGATCATTGGACCCTACTTTTTCGAAATTCTCGCGGCCGTTCGCCTACTGTTAATTCTGCTGAGTATGTGAAAATGTTACGGGAGTTCTTGGCACCGATGCTACTGGAATTTGCTAGCCACAACCGTTTTAACAAGATGGAGCCACTTGTCACATATCCAACGAGTCCCTGCCGGTGGTAAAAGAAATGTTTCTGGAAAAGCTGATTTCCAGACGAAGCGACATCCCATGACTACCCAGGAGCCCAGATCTCTCCCCAGCAGACTTCTTTTTATGGGGGTATTTAAAGAGTCGTGTCTACATCTATAAACGAAATACACTATGTCAACTAAAAGAAAAAATCAGCGAAGAAATGTCGGCAAACTCGCAGTCTCTTTGCCGTCGAGTATTCGAAAATTTAGGTACTCGCTTAGAAGAGTGCAAAATTCGAAATGGTGGCCATTTAGATGATATTATTTTTTAAATATAAATTCCAAGTAACAAGCTTTCTTGTAAATAAACAATTTTCAAAATATGTCAAATGGTTTTTTTTATAAGATTTTTTTAAATGTTAACTAATTCTTGGCCCATCCCCTGTATAACACAATGTGAGAAAATTATTATTAAAATGACAGTTGCATGAATAGACAGTTTGTTTTATTCTGAATCAAGACAGTTTATAATTTATTTGACTGATAACTTTTTTGAAAAATCGGCCGTAAGAGCGGCATTAAGAATTTAAATAAATAAATAAATAATCGGCAGATATTCACACTTATTGTATTTGTCCAAATTAAGCAAGTTACGCTTGTGTTATGGGTTGAAATATACAATCGACTACTTTTAGTTTACTAATCCGAGACACCCAGACAGTAGTACCCAGATAGTAAATAATTTACTTATTTATTAAGAAGACCAACAGCGAATACACCAATATAATATAAAATCGTTTAAAATAAAAAGTAAGGCCAATAACAGGTTGTGTAATAAGGGAGAAAATTCGTTTCCGAAATTTACCATATCAGGAATCGAACCCGGATCCTCTAATTTATTAAAGTTTGGACCCTTTAAATTATATCAAGATTGATACAAATTTCTGAGATGTAATTATGCAAGGTCCACATAATATTTTATGTATTATGTATGTAAGGTCCATCAAGGGGTACTGATCACATGGCAAAGAGTAGAGTCAGAATTTCAGTATTAATGTAGTGCCGAGTGGTGGTCCACGGTCCATTTACTAAATGGATCGTTGGTAAAATGATTACTTTGTCCTCGAACATGAGATAGTAGCAAATACAAAGTCAAATGGAGCTCTTTGGTAGGATTAACGAACGACTCCATACGTGTTGAGTCACAAATACAAAAGTTACTCGCTCCATCTGTCTAAA
Organism: Dendrolimus pini; assembly: GCA_949752895.1. Classification (NCBI taxonomy): domain Eukaryota; kingdom Metazoa; phylum Arthropoda; class Insecta; order Lepidoptera; family Lasiocampidae; genus Dendrolimus; species Dendrolimus pini. Next base: position 13,145,953 of record OX457130.1, read on the forward strand.
AAAACTTATGCAACACCTCTACGAACGAAAGTGTGGGATACATTACCGGAGCAGAAAAGTTAAAAAGCTTAAATGTATCTCTCGGCTAAAAGTGTCTGACAAACGTTCGACTTCCATTTTAAAAAGCTCCATTACAAAACATCGAGATTCGCTTCCGCCACGCGCTGCCGCAAGCGCGACCTGGTGGTTTCAGGAGACAGAATCAAACTCGAAAACTTTTCAATTTATTTCATACGAAATCGAACTTTCCACAAATACATCTTTGTGTTACTCTTCTCTTCTTCTTCTCAGCTGATGAACTATTGGAGCCAAAGGTTTCATAAATATCTTCACTAAAGGTTGATTGAAGTAGTAAATTTTCAGATACGTTCGCGTGTTTTTTATACAACCACAGTTTTCAGTTTCAGTTTGTACGACACTAAACTTGAATTTGTTACGTGTACTACGTTTTAAATATTCGACAGAAGTAGATTGATACTTTTATCAAACATTAACAGCACGATGACTCATCGTGTTTGATTGAACCTAATATTTTTGTGTAGTGGACGAATAGTTTCGAGGCATTATCGTTAATTAATTAAGGGCTTGTGTATGGTTTAAATTGAGATTGAATGATGCTTTGTTTTGTGTAATTCTTAATGGATTATTAATTGCAGATAGTAAACTGTAATTAAGTAAGTAAGAGGATCAACAACGAATTCATAATCAAAAATTCTTATAAATTCTTAAACCTGATTTAAATGGGTTAATGAATCCATTTCTAAAATTTGTACATGTAAAGTTGTGTACATATTTTGTTAAACGTTTTTGATGTTTACCCCATATTTAAAAATGTTACTTTAATTTTATAAAATTAAGTTTTAAAATGATAACTTCTTATGGCAGGGTAAACGGCTTCGTTACTTAACGTGTTACGGTACCGGCGCGTTCTGTCTGGTTTTCCTTTCCCTCACGTTAGATTAGTTTAAGTTATCACTTCTGTCGGGCGTCCCGAGACGCACACCGTCTTTTTTTTAACAACGCCCCAATGGTATTATAAAATAAAGCTAGAAAGTATCGAAACACTAAGCCAACATATACAATCTCCGCGAAGGCACCTACACAGAGAAAAGTAAGTTGAATTTGAGAAGAGTTGTAAGGCTTTGCTTCAGCGATAGTGCTTTTAGGCCCTAACCCCGGGGGTGCAGCAGTGGGTCCGCGGAGCTTCTTAAAATGTTTTCACTTATGTACATATGGGAATACATTACCCCTGCCTCCGGGTTACTTCAGGCGAACACACTTACTTCTAATACAAATTTGAAGTGACATAAAGCCGTCACTTTACTCTCGCGGGTATCTCCACTTAGATTACATTTTATTGGTCTCAGTGCTGTGTTGTAACCTCCTGAATATGTAAAATCAAAGCTTATTAATTGATGATATGTAAATGACTACAAAATGTAAAGTTATCATATCAAACGTTTAATTCAAGAAAGCGTACAAAACCTGGGCGTTAGGAGGTTATACTTTATTTGACGATCTTCTATATAAATGAAACATTTTACTTACCTGGAGGCAGGAATTAATGTAATTTGTAATTAGTTTTATATCCATGATTCGTATGTTCTAATAATAGTTAAGATATCTTATAATTGTTTACAGTTTCCAGAATAAATTCACTAACATTTAGTTATAGGTTTTTTTTTTCGTTGCTTTGTTAGGGTTATTATTATATAATTCTTATATATATATAATATGAGATTATGGAGGTGGGTACTGAAAACCAGTGCTGTGTCGGAATGTGTTTCGGCACAAAGAAAGACTGAGTGCCAAGCACATTTCATAAATTGCGGCTTTCATTTATTGTTATTTTCTTATCAGTTTGTATTGTGTGAGTTGCAATTGGAAATAAATATTTTCTTATTATTTTTCTTTCTAAAACTTATGATGGTAAATACTTATTAGAATTTCAGACAATAGACATGTTGTCTCTGTTATATACATATATATTATATTATAATTATGTTTATGTTATATTGAATATAATTAATGTTTTCTATCAATTGAAAAGTGAACTCATCAGCATCAGGGTCCATTTAGCGTTTCGCGCTATTATAGTAACTAATAATCACTTAGTTTAATTGCGGCCGTTAATTACCGCCGATCTCAACAGTTCAAATTACGTACTCTAAAACGCATTAGCGGCTGACAGTTGGAGATTATCCGTCTAAGCGGCGAGGCGTTGGGCCGGCCGGCACCCGCCCGCCGCCCGCCGCCCGTCGCCCGTACTGGGACCATTCCACTAATGAAATTTAATGAGGCTTAATTGTTGACGACTTAATGCAGGAACTGTAAAGATAAGTGCTTACTTACGCCCTCGCCGAGTGCCTGAAACAAAACGAAATCACTTAGCCTTAAAAGAGCTTAGTTGTTTGATTATTTGTTTTTTTAATTTTTGAGGCTCATAGAACATCTCCGCTGTGTAGGTATGACCGGACAACTTCATCTTCTTTAAAGATTTTGTCCGGTTTATCTATTCACTTTTTTGAAGTGAGAACTTCTTATGGGAGGGTAAACCGCTTCGTTACGTAACGCGTTACGGTGCCAGTTTGTCTGGCTTCGCTTTCTCTCACGCATACGGCAGCGATAGGCAGGCTCCTCCTCTCACTCTAACCCACAGTGCTAGCCGTATTTCGGTGATTAGATTAAATAATAATGTACATAGGGTAAAAGCCGGATAGTTGCCTCGGACGGATACATGCCCCGGTCTTTAATAAACTATGTTAAGATTATAAGTTGTGTTGGCGCTACAATAAGTAGTGACCGCCCCGCAGGCCTCAATGCCGTGTAAGCCGGAATCGGAATAGGCGCATGTGTTTTGTCCGTGTGAGCAAAAATCTTCCGCGGCAAAACTTTGACAGGCGTTATAATTATATTGGTAAGTAATTTCTATTGAATATTTTTATTACTTATCGTGGTTTTAGTCAACTTTTTGTTTCTTTGCATGCATTAGAGTTTAAATTACATTGTTTATTATGTTTTATTGCTTAATAATTTGTATTTATTTCGCAAATAAAAAGGGCAAGTATCCGCATCAAAAAGGATAGTCGCCCTACTTACTGTTGCGGATAGTTACCCCTAGAGTGACTAAAAAGCGACTAAAAATTTCTTAGCAAGCAAAGACGGATTTTATTCTTTTGCTGTTTTTTCGAATTTACTTTGACTCTAACTTGTTATAAATATGTACTTCACTGTTTTATATACCTACTAGAGTTTACCCCGCGGCTGCGCCGCGGGTTAACCTCTAGTGCGTGTCTCTTGTTTATAGAGCAAGTGCTACAGGTTATATATTATATGTAACATATATATATAACATTTTTATGTATTTGCCCACGGAAGATTCACTTCATTTTATATCGCTAATTATACCATCCCTCGTCTATCTGTCAACAAAATAAATTACAAAACTTGACCAAAAATAGGCCAAAATGACCAAATAGGCCAAAATGACCAAACAGGTCAAAATGACCAAAAAGGCCTAAATGATCAAAAAGGCCAAAATGACCAAATAGGCCAAAATGACCAAATAGGCCAAAATGACCAAATAGACCAAATAGGCCAAAATGACCAAAGAGGCTAAAATGACCAAAAAGGCCAAAATGACCAAACAGGAAAAATTACCAAATAGGCCAAAATTACCAAAAAGGCCAAAATGGAAATTATCCCTTGTCCATCCTCAGTATTTAATTTACATACGTACCGAATTTCAGCCAAATCGGACCATTAGTTCTTCCGTAAAAGCATAACAAACAGAAAGACAAATATATTTTTATCCCGGAAACTATCCCACTTTTCGGGATAAAAAGTATCCTATGTTCATTCTCGGTATCGAAAACATATATATACTGAGTTTCAGCCAAATAGGTCCAGTAGTTTTTACGTGAAAACGGAACAGACAGACAGACAGACATACAGACAGAGTTACTTTCGCATTTATAATATTAATAGGGATTTATTCTAGATAAGCAAAATGCCTCGCAAATATAAGCGAAAACCAGGTGTGGTGCAACGCAACATCCACTGGACAGATAGCTTAGCACTTTCTTCGAAGAAATGAGACAAAAAAAGGTATCAATGAAATTTCTCGAACATACGGAATATCCTCTCGAACCTTAAGAAGACGCTATGAAAAGAGTAACCAGCAAGCAACTGCTAACGCAAGGTATATTTTTGATTTAAAGGTGTATACCTAGCAGTATAAATACAAAATTCTATCTACATACCTGCCTTTTTGACCAGATGACCTTATTGCATCTTTTGTCTTTTCTAGGAAAATATCCTGTTCTTGGCTTTGAGAATGAAAATAGAATGATAGCTCATATATTGAAGCTGAATTGTACTTAATAAAAGATCTCAGTAAATTAAAAAGACCGTTAAATAAATAAGAAAGATTACTCTAGGTAATTGATATAAATTTCTTTCTATCCAAAATAAAAATCATAACGAGGTTACTATCCCCGCACGAGGCAAGTATCCCCTGAAGCATTTTCCACGCTAGGCTACTATCCGCCGTAGTAGGCAACTATCCCTCTTCTGAGAGATGAAATAAAACAGTAAATTTAAGTAATAAGCTAAGCTTTTCTCAAGTTAAACAATTTCAATATGAAATAGTTCAACTTAGATTTATTTAAGTTATCACTTCTGTCGGGCATCCCGAGACGCACAGGTTGTTTTACAATGCTTTTTTACTCTATCTCCGGGACTAGAGGGACATTAGCGGAGGGTATGTGGTACTTCCAGTGGCCGATCACGAGGACCCGACTGCCAGACTACATATGTATATTAAACCTAACCAGGAACAAGCACCAGGGGAACCAAGGCCAAGGCATTCGACTGTGGCACTTGTAAATCTATCCAATCTGAAAAATGATCAAGCTTCATAACAATCTTGAAACACACACACACACACACACATCACACACGCACGCACACGCGCACACACAAACACAAAGATACGCACACGCACAAGCACTCGCGCACGCACACGCGCACGCTCACGCACACTCACACACGCACACACACACACACACACACACACACACACACACACACACACACACACACACACACACACACATTGTAACAGGCAGTTGTAAACTGTTAACGCTTATGTTCATATAATGAATTTTCAAAACAAACACAGAAGTCGCGGGCCGGCAGTTAGTTTACAGTAAATTATTACAAAATATTTTTTGTGTACTACTCCCATATTGGGGTTGTCTGGAAGAGATCGCTTTTTAGCGATAAGACCGCCCTTTGTACGTACCTAACTAGATATAATTTTAGTCTTAAGTTCATGTTTGTATTGGTGTACAATAAAGAGTTATCTATCTATCTTATCTATCTATAAAAAACCTTTTTTATAGATAGATAAGATAGATTTGTATGCCGCTGAATGAAATTGACATCCCTATCACACTTGATGTAGGAATAGTGAGGTACTTGATATGGTGAATTTTCGGTTCATAATAGTGTGAATATAGCGAGTTTCTTGTTAACTGATTAGAGGCATTGGAGTGGTGTCATCACAGAACGTTCCAATTACTAGAAACGGGGTTGGGTCCCGGCAAGGGGTTGCCGGGGTGTGAATGATCCATTTCGAAAACTAATTTAGAGTTGGCAACTAAACAAAGAGCACTCCTCACAGATAATAATTAAGGCTTGCGGTAAAGTTCCACTTAGTCCGTATTGGTTAAACCATACTATTCCAACGGTAAAGTTAATTAAACGCTTTTTCCTTACATCAGTCAACTATAGTAATAAAAGTAGAAGAACTAAATCATTGCAGTTCTATCTATAGCTAGCTTTCGATACATATGTCAAGTACGTACGTTATAAGTCAAGGGTGGACGAAGTCGCGGGCATGTCTTAGTATTATTATAGTTATACACTACAATATTATAAGGAGTTTTCAATATTTCATTTTACTTAATTTTACAAAAATTCGTCCCAGTACAAGTAATAAAAGCTTGAAAGCATTTTCTTCACGTCTTCTTAGAATGTAGATAGTGGATAGCCAGATCATGTTGTGTTAAAGTAAATGTCGCCGTCCTTTGACTGTTTGTGCTGCCATTCGACCGTTGTCCAGATAAAAGCTTCTCCATAGCACGAAAAAGCACTCACTCCAAATATTGATTTGTTACTTCGCCGCTCCTAAAATGGACGAGATATGTCTTGGCTTAAATATAAACACATGGTTCGCGGTTCATCGGAATCTTTATAAACTTTTATCGTAGGTAATATTGTATAAATATATAAATGTCGGCGACTTTTTCTGAATATTGCTTTTTCTTGATGGCTTTTAGAGTGAACAAATCGTCATTAAAATTTAGTACATAATAGATTCACGCGATGAACATGTGACATTTTTCACCTCATAAGATGACATGGTTTTAAAGAAATGAAAATTCAAAATTTACGCGAGCTAATTGAGCGGAAATATCATAAAATCTGTTACGCTTTCACCGAAAAACTACTGGACCGATTTGATTGATATACGGTATATATGTAAGTTCAATATTAAATAAATAAATAATCGGAAGACAGACAAAGATATTGTTATACCCTAATTAAGAAGTTATGGTTAATATACAACGGAGTATGAGTATTACTACTACTCTACTATTAATACTACTAAAATCTAGGATCAACATAGGATACTTTTCATCCCCGAAAGGGATAGCTTTTTGTAAAGGTTATCTGAGGCAGTAGGATACATTTTGATTTTGGTCACATTTGTCACTTTCGTCGTTTGCGAAGCGTCGCTTTCGCCCCTTTCGTCGCATTCATCATTTTTGAGGCTTTTGATTTTTTAAACTTTTTTGATTTGACTTGGGAAGGAAAACATAGTGATGAAACATGCACACCGAGATAACTGATGTGTCAAATCCGCCAAGCCACCTTGGTTAAGCGTGGCGAGTATACTGTCCGTTTCCTAATAGTGGGAGGCTAGAGCCCAGCTGTGAGACGTTTATGGGTTGCTATTATTATATTATACATTATTATACAGATGATAAGCGGAAGAAACACACAGGCTACTACATTTTGTTGCAAAAATAAAACTAGAATGGGATGAAATAGGGGATATTTTTCATCCCGGAAGATGAGATAGTTTGCGATATAATAAGAAATAAATCTTCCAGGGGGAAATAACGCCTACATAAAAATGTATTACAATGTAATACATACAACAATGTATTACATTGTATGTAATACATACAATGTAATACATTTTTGGAGAGGAGAGGAATTGAAGCTTGCTCTTGAAACAAGAGTTATGCACTAGGGTTTGACCCGCGGCGCAAACTCTACTAACAATATAATTTTGTTGCTTTGTAATATAAGCAGAAATTTATGCAGTAGACTTTTCTATTGTGTGGAGAATCTGTAAAAAAGAAATTAGTCAAAACAATAAAAACTTCGTTAAAAAAAACCCACTTCAAAAACTAAAAAACTAAAATGTATAAAATAACTTATTTCTGAAGCTATTATTATTAATATATGTTATCTAAAACATCATTTTAGTTTTTTAGTTTTTGAAGTCGGTTGTTTTAAACGAAGTTTTTATTTTTTATTTGTTACTTTTTAGTGTCTAGCTATGTATGGGTGGACCTGCGAATGGTGCCGCGCTTCATAATAAATATAGGTCCCAAGAACCGGGAACAAAAAAATGTTCGTAAAATGAAAACTGGGCCAAACTATGTCAAATTCGTATTCGTAGTTCGAGAGACGAACCAGAAGCGAGCTACACGGGGTAATATCGGAGGTGAACACTAGCTGAAGGTGGTCTACGCAATATCGGTGACGGTATTGTGAGCGAGACACCTTATCGTCGGAACTGTGCATCGTTAGTTGTGCGTATAGGGGCAACCCTGTGGAGAGGTATTGCATGCGGCTGTGTAAGTCAATAAAAGCGTTTAGTTAAAAACTGGTGTTTTCTTCCAATCCATAAGTGCGTACCCCCGCTCGCACGTAACAATACTTTCCATAACGAGTATGAAGTACAGTACATTGAGTAGAATACATTTATCGTTGTGAAGTTTTTATTGGATACAAATTGGATGTGATGCGTGGATACGAAGTAGAAGTGCACGCGAGCAAAATGGGCAGAAAACGCTCGTAAAAATAAAAATGGTGTAAATGTACCACTTTTATTTAAAACATATATATGTTTCCTCAGAATTAATTTATAATTTATCATTATTATCTTTGACACCACTTGCGATAATCGAGCGCACTTGAACTTTTTAAATCGTTCAACAGTAATGAGAAAACAATTGCAAATGTCCATAACCTTTATTGTTCTCGTAATTACTTACGAAATTGTTCCTGAGCAAAATAACTTAAAATATCTGTTTAAATTAGGCTCAATTTTAATGCCTATAAAGATTATTACCAGATCAACCCATAAAAGTTCCAATGCTGCGGTCTGGCCTACAAGTCTTAGGAGAAAGGACAGTACAGGTACCCCGCTGCGTTTCTTGTACAGTGTGTCGACTTTCATATTGGGTAGCTTAACATGCTGCATGAAAAACTGCCTGTATACTTCGCAGGATTCCATTTTTTTTTAAGAGTGTTATCTCTTTTTGACCACCCCGTTGCATGGAAACTGACAGTGGCGGTATTGTGGTACTCGTGGGTTTAATGTTCCCCGGAATATCCACTAAAATTCTTTGGTGTTCTTCTGCTATGGGCCAGGGGAATAAGGCAGTTTAAATGACGCGACTGAGCTGCTGACGTTGGACCGCTCCTGTATGGGCAGACCTACTGTTTGAGCTTCCAGAGTTTGCAGTGGGAAATCATAGGCGCTAGTTGTTTGAGAATAACTTATTTATTAATTGTAAGATTACAAGCCGTCGGTTGAAGTTGTATTCCAAAGGTGTTTCAAAAATTGAAGTAACGTTCTTCTTCTGTCACGTGACGTTTGATGTTTTAAATTAAAGTCGCGTTCGCGACACCTACTATTTTTTCGATTGAGAGGCCCAAGGGGTCGAATCTTCGTCATAGGAACGATCGAATTAACCACAAAGCTAGCAAGTTAGATTACATAATGGTAATTCCCTTTTTACAAATTATTGTTACAACTCAGGTCCCGACAAAAAAAACCACCTGCATATCTGAAACAAAGCACATTTATTACCCGTCGGAATTTGAACTAATAACATTGAAATTCTTTTATGATCGTCTTCTTTTGTTTACTTATTGGCATACGGCCTATTGATGTATTGTAATCATTAGTCAGGTGTTACGGATTTTAAAATAAAAGCTGATTCTAGGAAATTCGGGCGGACATATTGCATCTGTGCAGTATAAAAAAATGACCCGATTGAGGGAGGAGATAGTTGAGCGAGAACCACGAACGAAGGAGAAGTGTGTACTACAATTAGGATTTTAATAAGTGACGGGCTTGCGCGTTTTATTGAATTACGGCCTTCTGCATTACGTTTGGACTTATTTTGTTCGGTTATATTTGTACCTGTGTTATATGTGTTTGTATCGTTCTAATAAACTCTATAGTAATCTAACAGCATTTTAATTTGAGTTTCGCGACTCGTAACATTATGTTTCAGACTAATATTAATCTTCTAATTATCAAAAAATAAAGAGGGCGGAGTCGGACGGAGCCCGGTACTGCTTACCTTAAATCCTAATTAACTACTTGATTAGATGTGGAATAAAAAGCTCGTAATCTTAATTGGCATTTTTAATCAACGCTTTTTGAGCAGGCGGAATACTTTGCTGAGGTATCGTAATTTAAACTCTGTTAATATTTTATATTCTTACTAGTTGTGCCCCGACTTCGTTCACATGATTGTTTCTATTTATAATTAATTAGTAAGTTTGTTAGATTAATTAGTTTGATGTTTACAGAGTTTGCCTATATACATTTCTATATATATTGATATAGTAGTGTTACGAGTTGCGGGACTCGAATTAAAATGCCATTGGAATTATGATACAGTTTTATTAGAACTAAACAAACACGTATAACACAGGTACAAATATAACCGAACACAACAAATCCAAACGAAATGCAGAAAGTCGTAACTCAATAAAACGCGCAAAGTCTATCACTAATAGATTCCCGAATGTATACACGTCTCGCCTTGATCGTGGTTCTCGCTCAACTGCCCCCCTCCCTCAATCAGGCCATCGTTTTATACTGCACGAATGTAATTTTAAAATCCGTAACATCTGGCTAATGATTACAATAGAACAATAGACTGTTCTCTAGAAACGATGTCAATAAATAAGTAGACAAAAGAAGACGATGATAAAATAATTACAATAGTTTCAATGTTATTAGTTATTAGTTCAAATGTCGACGGGTAATAAATGTGCTTCTACAAATCTGTACGTGGAATATGTCTTTGTCGGCGCCTAGGTTGTAACAGAAGGTATTCATAATTATAATTATATTACATGACAAAGGAGACGGATACGCTTTCATACATTCTTGAGCCAGATTATAAAAAGATGAGTGTGATTTTAAGGTTTCTTTTTATTGTGTTGATATTGTACATAATTGTAGTGGGTTGTATATTGAATGAATAATTAATCGTGTTGTGTAGGTGTTTTATGTTATTTATTGTTAAAATTCATTCACATAAATCGACTATGCTTATTGGTAACTTATTTTATTTGTGACCTTATTTATAAGATTTAAGCCTAATGTTCTCCATTTTGTGACAGAAAGATATAATGCAATTTTAAGCAATGTCTCAACTCATTATATTTATTTGGTCCAAAAGTGGCAGTCTCCCTTTATTAATAAATGACACTGCAACCTAAAAATAAAAAGTAACGCTTTACAATAGTGTTTTACAACTAGTTGGTGGTGCAGTGGCGTAAGTGGCTACAATAAAGCTCTCGGAACATTAAGCTTCCGCCAGTGCGCCGTTAGCTAGATAACGAGACCCACTGCCCGCCGCACACATAATTTATACCGTCCGAGCTCGTTAAAAACTTATAAAGACGCACATTGTTAGAGCAGCCAATATTCGTGGGTAGCTGACGATGTACGACTGCCTTAACGACGTCTTGGATGTTTCGGGTGAAAATAAAATGCACATTATCCCGATTTTGCATTGTACAAATTAAGCACCACTGAAGAGTTCATTTTCGTCATTTGGCTTCACAAAAAATATTGACTTAAGCGTTAAGCCACCTTATATAATATATCCAAGACTACTACTACTCAACAACATACTCTCTTAGTAATTTTCTGTTATTATATTTTTTAAATCCTGAAAATTTTCAGAATTATTCATTCCGTATATAAAAATATAGGACTTAATCTAACACCATTTATTTAATTAAACTACTTACTATACTTTATGAAACTACTACACTAGAATGATTAAATTGATCTTTTTGAACTAATACTTTAAAAGAAAAATTAACTTATATTGTGTTTTACCCACAGTCCCTCAAGTCTATAAGTAGAATCTCACCCTAGGTGTTCTATGTTAAAGGTCCCCAGAAGACTTGATCCGTTTCCTTAATCAAATCTATGTCTAAAATATTATAAAATTGTAAAAGTGTAGTCTTTTGTATCTTACATTTTTTTGTGTTTGTCTTTTTGTTTGGGATTCACGTAAAAACTACTGGGCCGATTTTGATTAGATTTTCAATGATCTTTTCAGGATGCATTCAGCTCCCAGCATGTGGCTGGAGTAATCCTCCGAGTAAATACTAATATCTATCTATAAGTAGCTCTTCTCTCATATAACCCTATCTGAAGTAGGAACTTAAGGTCTTCTCCCTGGCTTCTGCAGTTCTTGCGAGTGCCGCCCGGCTGCTGCTGACGCAATTGCAGCTTGCGGCCCGCTGTCGTCATCGGTGAGTGCCCTAATCTACTCTCAAAGGACTCGGAACTTTTAAGATAACCGCTACGCGTTTAGGGCCGCCTTCGGTTTCTTAAGGCTGTGATAGTTTACCTAATGTTATTGTATTAGGAAACCACCGAAATAGATATTGTATTGTTGATATTTTGTTACACTACAAGATTTGTTTTTACCGATTATTATCTTAAAATATTTAGACTTACAGACAAATAATATAATAAATGACTTGGCAAATAGTCAACAGGCAACTTTATTTGATAATTTTAAAATAGTCGCTTGTCAACTTCTCGAAGCTAGTAATAAAGAACTGGCGCGTAATGGAAAATCCGTGTGCTGATGCAATCTGCCGCGAAGCTTTTAGGCCGGCGAGTGAGTTCGTTTTTCACTTAGCCGATATGCGCGCAATTACTGAATATGCACGGAACTATGTGTCCATTTAGATTAACGATGATTAAACAGTATAACAGTACATTAATTCGAGCCTACAGCTGTTACCTTATACTATTAAATTTATTGATAAAAATACTAATTCACTAAGGGCAGATTTTTCAATCGTACGATAAATTATTCATGAGACAAAATGCAATATAAATAAATTAATATTGTTAAATTAATCAATTCAATTAAAATAAAATTACTGTAAATTGGGTAGTTTACAATTCCACTTTTTGCCTACCCTATGGAAAAATAACGTGGAAGAACTCTTCCATAAAAGTTTTGCTTCGTCTACTTTAATAACACAACTATCATATAAAGTACAGAATGGATACTAAATACATGAAGCTTTAGACACTATCTATATATTGTATTATAGCAATTGGATGTTTTAAACCACAATATACTAATAGAAAAATTAGAATGCAGTGGTATTCGAGGCCCACTACTGAAATGGTGTCAGAACTACTTAAAGGAACGCTTTCAAAAGTTAGATTATGTAATTCTTACAGTGATATAAAATTTAAAAACTTCGTTTAAAAAAAACGACTTCAAAAACTAAAAAACTAAAATGTATAAAATAACTTATTTCTAAAGCTATTATTATTAATATATATTATCTAAAACATCTTGAAGTCGGTGCAAAGTAATTTTCAAAATATAGTAATTTTTATGTTTTACTTTGCACCGACTTCAAGATGTTTTAGATAATATATATTAATAATAATAGCTTTAGAAATAAGTTATTTTATACATTTTAGTTTTTTAGTTTTTGAAGTCGGTTTTTTAAACGAAGTTTTTAAATTTTATTTGTTACTTTTTAGTGTCAAGCTATGTATGGGAGGACCTACGAATGGTGTCGCACTTCTTAAAAAAATTAGGTCCCAAGAACCGGAAACAAAAAATGATCGTAAAATGAAAACTACTGGGCCAAACGATGTCAAATTTTTAGGGGACCACATGGCAGCTATTCCGCGTCGAACAAAAAAATAATCACGTAAATCGAATCATAAATCTCAGAGTAATCGGTGTACATATGGAACGGAGTGAAAATTATTTCCATGAAAAATGTTCATAAAATGAAAACTACTAGGCCAAACTATGTAAAATTTTTAGGAGACGAATTGGAAGCTATTCCGTGTCGAACAAAAAAAGAATCACGTAAATCGGATCATAAATCACGGAGTAATCGGCGAACATACATAAAAAAAGGAAAAAAAAAAAAAAAAGACGAATTGAGAACCTCCTCCTTTTTTCGAAGTCGGTTAAAAATACTGATGTCCCAAGGAACAGCCCAGGGTTCTGTTTGAGGACCTTTGCCATTTTTTAATTTACGTTAATACGTTAATGAATTCAACAATTCCTTATCAAGTTGCATAACTTGATAAGGAATTGTTTAATGAACGGGAACAAAAAAGTTCGTAAAATGAATACTACTGGGCCAAACTATGTTAAATTTTTAGGAGACCAAATGGCAACTATTCCGCATCAAAATCAAGAAGAATCACGTAAATCGGATCATAAATCTCAAAGTAATCAGTGTACATATGGAACGGAATGAAATTTTTTTTTTCATAAAAAATGTTCATAAAATGTAAACTATTGGGCCAAAGTATGTCAAATTTTTAGGGGACCAAATGGCAACTATTCTGCGTCGAACTAAAAAAAAACACGTAAATCGGATCATAAATATCGGAGTAATCGGTGAACATACATAAAAAAAATAAAAAAAAAATTCCGACGAATTGAGAACCTCCTCCTTTTTTGAAGTCGGTTAAAAATAAGTGTTTGTATGTTTGTCCAATATGCGTTCCTAAACCATTGATCAAATTGTGGTATAAAATGTTCTAAGGATGCCCAAAAGGATTTCTGGCTTAAAAAATCTATACATCAATAATAATAAAAATCAATGCCTGTATGACTGTCCAATATGAGTTTCTAAAGCATTGATCAGATTCTTATTCTTAGGGTTCTCTAAGGATATATAAAATTCTTCTGTTTGTAACTCACTTGTTACTGGTAATGGCGCTACCTATCTGCATCCTGCCTCTCTACACCGAACAAGGCCTCTAAATGAAAGCTTTTAATGATACTGCTAATGGTATTCGATTTCGGACAGTATTGGTGCGAGGCGTGGTGCGACTGCTAGCGTGTCGATGAGAGCCGTAGTACTGAGACGCCAGGCGTGGGTCGCGCGGATCATGGACTCGTGCTCGGCTAAACACAAATCAACACCGATTCTCCATTTGTTAGACACGGGAATGTAATTATGGCCGGAATACTTGGCGGGGAGAGGGAAGTGGGCTACACTGAGGGGCCTCCACGTCATTCAAGCTTTTAGTTTGCTGCTCGACAACGATCGCTACTTTGGAATTACCTTTCGGAAAACATTGGCATTTTCATTATCTTAATGATTTAGGGTTGAAATTACATTTTCGTGTATCAATTATTCTTTGTGTCACAGTTGTATAAACATAATTTCCTAAGCACCAGGAAGAAAAATGTTGCTTTTCAATGTTGAGCAATATTTGGCACTCATTTCAAATGGATTTTCTTAATAAGAGTAAAATGTACAGACACGTCACTCCCGAATTGTTGGTTTGTGTGTTTAAATACTAGTTGTGCCCATGATTTCGTTCGCATGGGATCCGGGCTTCATCTTCTGACCACTGCAAGATATCAAAGTGAGAATACAATCGTTAGAATTTTCGTTACAATCCATTGAGCAGTTCGGAGGGTACTCATAACAATCTGTCAGATAGACAGACATAAATGTTAAATATAGTAATAAACGTAACAGCAGTAGAATAAATAACAGTTTAAATTTAAACTTTGGTATTTATTTTGAAATTAAACACAGACACATATTTAACAAGTTAATAGACTTTAACCTATTTAGTGCAAACTTGTTCAAGATATGGAATATATAATAAAGAAGTGAAGATAGGTGCATAGTAGGTTAATGTCAGCTGCAGCGGCGTAGCACGCCGTGACACAAGTTAAACTAAATTAATAAACTTGCACCAGTCTCGGGCTTTATTAAAAAACACTCATTAAAGCAAAGGAAAAGTGGGTGAAGTTGCCGACGGGGACAACGCCGCTAATTGCACCGCCTTTATTGCTTAAATAAAGTTTTAGTGGCGGAACACAAGTTTTAATTAAAAATGTGAGAATAGTTTTTAATAAAGGAGGGCTCGTTGCGCGTATATTGCGAAACTTTGAGCGATATGCTTAGCTTACAGGAAGTCCGGTAACACATACCGATGTACTAGTATGTATTGATACGGACCGCTTACTTCTGTGCTCTTGTCCGTTGATAATTATTTTTGGCGATGACTAGTTTTCATATGAAGAAAATTCGTCGACTTCATTTTCTTCTTAGATCATATAAAAGTCTATACCTCAATGGATTACGTCGCTTTCAGTACAAGATCTCTGTCGTTACTATCAGTCAAAATATGGCTAAGGCCGTGGTTATATGGGCCCGATTTTATCCGCTGCCTTTTTGCTTGCAGATAACTGAAAACTTTTAATTGTCGTGTATTTTTTATAAATGCAAACTATATTAAAGATTATACAAATGCGTTACAAGATTATAAAACTCTAAATAAGCAATATGAACATTCATTTAAAAAGTTCTAACCAAGTAAACTAATATGAGCGAAAAGCAAAAAGCATTTATGCCTTATTTTATATTAATGGGAATTTCTGGGAATCGTGATTAAAAATCAATACTATAGGTATATACAAAGTGACAAATGGTACGTGTTACAGGAGAAACTAATAATGCTAGTGATTTACGCCCGCCCTTGTTATTACGACTCATGTAAAATGTAATTTCGGAATACTGCGTGCGTGTAGTCGCCAACTCACACACGGGTACCGGACGCGTGTGCAATACGTTTAATAAAGGAGGGACGCGGAGTAAATCCTTCAATTTTGCCGGCACACAACCACGTATTCTCGTTAACCGTGGCAATAAGTTAAACGGGTGGGCCGCCCGCGAGCCGGCCGGCGCGGCGTCCGCGCGCCACTTCTCGCTGGCTGGGCCTTGCCATACCAGCTTCTTCCCATGTCAATCTTGTACTGTATATCTAGATCAAAAATTATTTACCTAGGATTTATGTTACTATCTTAGGACATGTTATACCTCAATGGTTACTATATAACTATTTAATGCGAAAGCTTGGATGGATGTTTGTTGCTAAATCACGCCAGAACGACTGGACGGATTTAAATGAAATTTGACATAGAGATAAATTATAGTCTCGAATACCAGATAGGCTAATTTTTATCCCAAAAAATTTACAGGTCCAGTGGGATAACATTAACGCGAACGAAACCGCGGATAAAAGCTAGTATAGAAAAGTGAACCGAGTTGATAACAAAACTTTTCTATAAGCAGGTAAATGATCGAAATTTGTGAAATTACAATATTTTACAAAGTTACAGCCTAAAGTATCAAAACAAAATGTAGTCATCATGTCTTTAGAAATAGTAACTTTATATAGAAAATGGTCGATTTTAATTAAAGTTCGTTCATTTGAAACTTAGCCCTGGAGACTGGCTCGTAGCGTAATATAGGCCGAGTGTAATATCTCTCCGGAACAAAGAATACACACGTTCCCACCCCGACACGGCTCGGTTGCACTCCTAATTAGATGTTCGATGAAAGTGTAATCAGACGTTGGCCGGATCTGGGACGTAATTAAACGGCGCAACCGAGGAGTGATTTATTAATAGAAAAGCTCGAGCCGTAATGAAATACTGGGCGGACAATGGCAGCGACGACGGGCGGGCCGTGGAAATTAAATTCTTACCGACGGGGTAAAGCCACTGGACACCAAAGTTGCTTTTCCTTTAGGGATCACCAATCACCGCTTACTCACCACTTACTCAACAACTACCACAGTTTTTGGCGAACAATCCAAGAGGTAATGGCAACCTGACCCCTGCCGGCCACCACTGTATCCACCAACACGAATGGTCGCCTTCTATCAAAGAAGACGTATGGAGGAATATAAATTTGTCAGTGAGGGAATGTAGAAAAGATTGGTTCCCACTCGAACGGGTGTGGAGAAAAAGGGGTGGAATTGAATTTAGGCCGAAACCTACTACCCGACGTTGTGTTTGTAATATTTCTTGCCAATGTAACGGTAGCGGGACGTGACACTGTTGCCGATTACTTTTATTAGGTAGATATCCGTATCAGCGCATTAACTGTAATGGTATTAAATGGTAATATTCATTAATCGCCTTTCACAACTCAATTTAGTGATATGAGTTTTCCTTGAATAAACATTACAATCTCTTAGCAAAATTTCAAACAATAAAATGGTGAACTAGTCTACCGTTAACCGTTACTGTTTAACGTTTAACCTACACTGTAAAATAAAATAAAAATGATTGATTAATAAAAAGTATTAAAAACATAGGTATTTACAGATAATAATATTTTTTTATTGAATGTGTATTTTATTTTTGATGTATTTTTATAAAAGAATAATGTTATTTAGTTTAAAAAAAAGTCTTTATATATTTAAAAAAAGTATTTTTTTTGAAAATAAATAAATACATGAATAATAATATAATAATCGGCAGACAAACACAAACATTGTAAATCCCCTAGCTAAGCAAGTTACGCTTGTGTTATGGATGATACACAACGGACCACTCTGGGACCGATCCCAGACTCCTAGACCATAGTAAACAACTGAAAGTTCGTTTTTCCGAAATTTACTATGCCAGGAATCGAAACCGGAGCCTCTTTGTTCCAGCGAGTTCGGCTGGCTAAGATTTACCCCGCTCAACCACAGAGGCCGTCAGAAAAGAATATAGTCCAGATGCTCGCCTCAGACTCAGATCCAGTCCTTAGCAAAATAGGTTTTGACAAAAATATACTTATGCGCATCAACATTCATTTGAACTGATAATTAGCAACATGAGATAAAAAAAATATTTAAATTTGGACAGGATTCGATTTGAAGATATATATATATATATATATATATTTCCAATAATCCTGGGTAAGGACCCATGGATTTCCATGCTCATAAGGATGAGCATGGAAATCCATGTTATGAAACTTGTTCTATGTTATCTAATGTTATATTACACTTACATATAGATGAACATTCATCAATCCGAATATAAAAGCTTTTTGTTTCATAAAAGCGTAACCTTAATTATACTTAAAAGCTATTAGAGTATACTTTTTCAATTAGAGTATTAAAGTGTTCCGACCCTGTCATTATATTAGTGTTGTTCCATCCACCCCAAGCGGGCGGCCGCCCTAACCCGCCACCGCGAAGCCGGCGCGCGCCCGCCTCCGATGTTTCGCTCGGCATACAGTTCGCTGTTCGCTCGCTCGCTCCTCGTCGGCACTTCGGCAGATCGGCTCACTCCGCGGCGTGTTCTTACTGTTAATACACGTACCCGTTTCCCATATTCGAGTTTCAAACTTTACACGAACAGCGAAAGCTTGCGGGTAAAAAATACGTTTCTTTCCTGCTTCATCGATAGTTTCATTTGAGAGTTATCCATCACTAGTGCTCTCCGTGTGAAAATTACTCTTCTTGAATTCGGTTTGTAAGTTTAAGTGACAATAAAATTAATAGCGGGGTGATTATTTAAAGTGTTTTATAAACTGTGACTTTGTGATTTGACATTGTTATTGTGCATTAAAAACATTAATCACCGGAAACTTAATATTGGTTCTGTGTCATATAAACTTGCGCGGATATAACAATTAAAGGTAAGAATGAAATAAAAAATTTAAGATGACTAAAAGTAACATGCTTTTTTATGATCAATTTTTTTTCTAATTACATAGAAGACTTACAACAAATATATTTGTAAAAACGATTATTATTACAGAATTCAATACATTTTTAATGAAACATGAAACTTCAAAGAAAGCCTGTTCGTTTTAATATATTTAAGGTGTCATCTTCGTTAATAAGTTTTATTGATAAGTACGTAACTAAAACAAATATATAAAAGAATATTATATTATTAAATCGTCTGTTCTTTGTAATAAATTCTAAACTGCGTTATGAATATTTCACATTATAAGCGAGTCGCATGTTTCAGTATTCGTTACAAGTTTTCCTGTTAAGCGTCTTCGTTACGATTCCACCCGAAAGAGGAATAGACGTAGAATCATTTAAATATAAACCGTTTCATAGCTGTCATCTGCGACTGTAAAAGTATTTTTTACTAATTATTCTTCCCATGAACGTGAAAACTATTTATCTGTATTACCCACTACTATTTTAGTAAGAAATAGATTGAAATTATCAATAGTATTTATTATTATATACTTTTAACTGTTTTTCCAATGACTGCTTTGAATATTTTAAGAAGCTTTACTAAAATTTCTTCTACTATAATAATTGAAATAGACAATAAATAAGAAACAGGCAATATTTTCACTGTACATGAGTGTAGAATGTGTTATGTGGCCTAGACTAAATATAACGTTTCTATAGTGTTCATTAATATGAACTTTTTTCGAGATTAGTTTTAATTTTTAGTCATATAATATCTATTATCAACCACAAGTATGGACTAATGGCGAGAGAGTGAAGAGAGAAAGATAAAAAGATAGAATTGTTATCTTTAAAAAAAATGGAGTAACTAAACAGCCTTAAACACCTATTAGTTATTTATAATAAGCTGTCGTATTAAAGACATTAAAGCTCAAAAAATATACAATTATAGCACTAACAGCACGACCAACTACGACTGTTATCTAACCTAAGAAATAGCCGCCTTAGCTGTCACTCTAACGTTCAAATCCCGGTTGCGTCCGTAGTATCTGCTTTTGTATTTGTATACATTGTTAGCCGTGACATTACTACTAGTGCAAACGGAAGAACACGGTAGGGATTAATATTCAGAATAATGCTAAAGTTGACTCAATTGTAGGCCCACTTGCATGCTAGGTCTTTGAAGTTTTTCTGTTTTACCTATAAAATAAATATACCTAATTATGCGATTATTGGATTATAACATCTTTGATTACCTAAAGCTTGAATAGCAGCCAAATGAGGATAAATAATATAACAAATATATATCTTATTTGCCAATCATTGGGATCTACTATAATCTATCGAAAACCTTGAATTAATTGGTTACAATATTACGTCTAAATAAATACTGTTCAAAGTATTTTTCATTGTGCGATGAGTTATCAAACATCGTTTTGACACACAAGCGAGACATTTCATTATTCGAGACAATTATATGTAGATTAATCAGTTGCCCGAAATCTTTGAACTGTAACAAACAATTTTAATTGCATTGTGATATTGTTAATTTATTAAATAACTCCTTAATTAGAGTTTTAATTAGAATTTTATAATTCGTGCAGCATAAGTGGTTAGTTATACCTCAGTTAGACATTGTTTGTACTTTAAACGACATTACCTAATAGTTGAAGAGTAATAAAAATCTTTATTATTTGGTTTTGTTCTAATATTTTCGTATAGTATATTTTATGAGCTATTTTCATACAAGGAGTAAAGACAGATTGTGACCGATCTTCGGCTAAGGTATCTAGAATTAATACTTCATATTCTAATAAGTACTTATTTTAACTCTGTGCTCTGAATAGAAGTTTAAGCTTGGCTTGGCATAAACGGACCACGGACCGTAGCCACCGGTAGCCATTTTTTTACACGGCGGGAAACCCGGTTGAGAGCCATCAGCCGTGCAGTGAATTGGGGAAATCGCGGACGGTGTGTGGGAGTCGCCAGTTTGGGGTGGCACTAGCACCTCTAGCCAAAGCTAAAGATGCTATTGTTACACCATAGTTAGGGATACCCAGTAAAACCCCTCGGTATCCGTCTTTAGCCTTTAATGTGAGGGCCATTCGCTGGCCCTGGCAAACGGTGGCCTATCGACTTCTTCCACTGCCGGGAGACTACTTTTGTCCCCCGGCATCTTCTTACTCTTATTGCATGGGGCAGTTTGCAACTCGCCCCATGGGAGGAGAGGTGGGCGCGTGAAGAAGATGTTGCAACCCCATCTCGACGGCTTAAAGCGGGTGGGGAGCATTTTCCGTAGGGGTCACCCGCGCCGCCCGCTCAGGGCGGCCGAAGGTCCAAGCTGGCCCTCGGCGTCGATGCGTCTATTTTGACGGGGGTGGAGCAATGAAGTCAGCTCACGCTTCCGTTCCGCTTCCTCCTTTGCAAGCATGACACGCTCGCAAAAGGAGAAGACAGCGTCCCATCTGATAGTGTTCCCGAACACAGTGCGAACCACGGCCGGGAATGAGAGATCGAGTTCGAGTAACGGCGACGACGTCTCGGCGCTTCTCTATCAAGGCAGGACACGCCTGGAGGGTGTGCAGTGCCGTAACCTCGTCGCCGGTGTCACAACGTTGGCACCCTCGCGTAGGTTTCTGGCCAAGGCAACACAGGTATCTCCCGAAGCAGCCGTGCCCCGTGTGTCAGCCGGAACGTCAGGGTGCTGTGACGTCTGTTTTTTCAGTCTTGCAGGACGAGCCTCACCGCCTCTATGGTGACGACGCCCACACTGGAGCCACCAGTAGCCAGCGATCAGCAGTTTTTCATATATTTTGTAGGGACCCGCGCCACCGCCACTTATGTTGCGTGGTGTCACGTGACCCCCACCGGTGGCTGTCATCGGTGGTCCGTTTGCGCGCAGCCTTATGAGTATTGTCATGATTGTATTCTTGTTGGCTCTTGATTAGATCTATATATTACTTACACAGAGAACTGGTTGAAAATATGTTTGTTTAATCAAAACAAGTGTCTGTGTGCGAATTAGCCTATATGGAATGAAATACGCATATTATATTTAATATTAATCAGTAAAACTTTTTTTTAATATTAATTCAAAATTGAAAAAACATGACGAACGGTTAAAGTCAGCTTTAACACTCGCCGGCCGCTATAAATTCATGGTATGCAGTGGTAGGTACTTTAGTGAGGTACGCATTTACCTATATCTTCTAATAAAAAATATCTCATAGCTTCTATTAAGTAGTATCCCATATATTGCCTACTCTTAACGAAATATTTGTTGAGAATGCAAATAATTTGACGCGAACTAGGCTTAGTTTGCATATGTATTTGAATGTTGGAATACATTCTTTGACTGTTCTTGAAACGAATTTGGTTCATGGTATTTTCCTTTAAAAAATTGAAAACGATTTATAGTCTGGAAGTTAAGAGCAAGTTTCTCAGACCTGGCATATCTTAATGCTTAACCTAATCGCAAGGCATGTCGATCATTTACATCATCGACATTTTACAAGTTTTTATAATAAAATAACAAAGTTGTTATTAAGATTACAATAATATTATCTGCAAGTAATTTTAAAATAATTTCCAGCTCTTATGGTTTATTTCAAATAGGAGTACGGGAGAAATTATGTTAATAGAGTAATAAGTATCGTGATTCTAAGTATAAAATTATTACTAAATAGGAACAGGATTAAATATATTTTATACTACAATATGCCCGCGACTTCGTCCACGTTTGATTTGAAATTCCCGCAGAATTTCCGGGACCCGAAGTACCGCAGTTATCGTTTTAGTGAAAATTTACCCGAAATTTATAAACCGCTTTTGGGACAATTTCCGTGGTAAAAAGTATCACAATTTTTATTACATAGAATTTGTTATCAATCGATGAAAAAATCATATTGGAATTCGATTTTTATTAATCTGGCCATTTTAAATAATTCCCAGAAAAACTCCCGTGGGTTTTCCAGGATAAAAAGTAGCGCAGATTTTAATTCTAAGAATTTGCTGTCGATCAGCGAAAACCGCATCGAAATTGGCCCAGTAGTTAATACATGTATCACGAACAAAGAGACATATCGACAAACAGACAAACGGACAAGAAATCTAAAAAAGAAATACAACATGTTCTCTATTATTTATTATTATTATAAGTATTTCAGTTCCTTTTAAATAGCTCCAATGTACAGACACGGCCTTTTAAAACTTTTATAATATTAAACATAGATAAAATTAAAATTAATATTTATAGGAAACCTTACGATAACGCTACAAGTTACGTTTTATCTGGCTTAAAGGCCAAGCCAAATTAGTTGCCAAGCCATAAATGCATTTTAAAAAAGTTACGTTTTATGGATGTGTCGGCCATACTTTCCTATTTGAAACGGGCTTTAGTAGAATATGAAACAGATAACAAGTATAAAGTTGATCATCTTTACATAATATAAAACAAAGTCGCCTTACGCGTCTGTCTGTGTGGATACAAAGACAGGCAGACGCGGAAAGCGACTTTGCTAACTCCTTCTAAACAACGAACCACGCATTAGATTTTTCAGCTGTTTTCATCATCAGAAGTTTTATATTTAAGGAATGCATTTTTTAAGTGCGTCTTCAGGGCCATATCCTAAACTATGTATATCAAATAGCGAAAAATACATCAAAGGAGTCTTGAGGTCGATTCTGATAAAAACTGAAGTGGTATTATTAAATTTTTGAAAAGTCAATTATCCTAGTCAGGAATCGAATCGACTGATTTTACACCAGTCCATAATGTAGCTTATAAAGATCCGATTCTGTCAAACTTCACAAACAACTAAAGAAAAAGGTTTTTATTGAACAAAATGTTCTATTTTCCATACATTAATTAAACCTCACCTCATTTTGTTCAATATGCAATTTAATGGATAAACATCGATAGCGTTAAAATGAGGTACAGTTAAATAACCGGTGCAATTTGATGTTTAATGAAAGTATGGAAAATAGAACATTTTGATCAAAAACAACCCTTTTCCTTGTTTTCCGTTTACCATTTCTTTACAGAAATTGATCCATACAAGCTACAGCTAGCTAGTAGCTGTATTATTTGGTATAATAACACAGTATGTGTAAATTTTTCATAATTTGCTGAGCTGACGTTCAGCAAATTATGAAAAATTCAGTCAGGAACAAGGGTAATTGATTTTTAAAAATCTATGGATACTTTAATTTTGAGTAAGTCAGCTGTATACTTTATAGCTTTTGCCCGTGGATTCCCTCGCGAATTATAAAACAAATGTGAGTGTCCAATTTACACACGGCAGAAGTGAAACTTTAGAGAAGTAGCCTACGAGAGAATAAGATAAATATATAGTATCAGAATTATTATCTTTTATTTAATTATTATAATATAATCTTTTTAAAAAAAAGTACTCAAATATAAAAAATAGAACAACAAATATAAAGAAAAACAATTTTTAGCTAGACGTGTTGCTGGGGAGTTTCTTGCCGCTTCTTCTCCTTAACAGCAATAACACGTTGCGAAGCGGTGTACATAGACTAGGAAGTAAAATTAAATTTTAACCTATATGTATGACCTTCAAAAAGTGTTCTCCAGTGGAACTTATTTTGAATAAAAACTTTTGAATTTGAATTTGAATTAGGATAATTAATGGTAATGAGTTTGGTAAAAATATTTTAAAAATAATAAGGCTTATTATTTTATAATATTTTTACCAAACTCAAATATTATTATATATTTTAAAAGCTGAATATTACATTTCATATATTGCACATTTAAGATATTACATTATATCACATACTATCCAGATTACATGTTCCCACTTTGAACAAATGCCACGAGAGGCTTATGATAACTAATACAGGAAACAAATGCTCTAGTTTCAACTTGATTTATGAACTTGACAACTTCAAAAGTCAAAAAACTATCTTTATGAGCATATAGTGTTTTAATTATTAAATATATCTTTTTAGTGTCGCTTTATTTTCGTTTCATCGAGTTTCAAATAACAACGATTCTCAAGAAATTTTGCTTCAATAACCTAAATTAGTTTTTAAATAAGTAAAATATAGCAGCTACCCACTAGTTACATATAAGATATGAATATTTCAATTTTTTTATTATAAAATTTACTTGTTCTTTAAATTAAACGACTTTTAAGCTCTCTGATTTCGTTAGTATATACATAAAGTTAGGGATAGCTAGTGGTTTATTTAAATATTCCGCGTATGCAACCCCATGAGCTCGCATAGTGATGCGCCGCCACGCCCGAGGCTTGTTATTTTAATTATTGTGTCTTAATTAAAGTTGGCCGGGCCGAGACGTGACACTTGAGCTCTTGTTCCCCGCCACGGCATCACTGTTCCGCAACAAAATGTGTCTTTGAAGTCTCTTTGTTTAAGGATGTACTATGCTGACATTTTCGCTAAGTCATTTCGTTTAATTTAATGAACCGCAGGGTCTACGGGCATAGAAACAACTTTATTAATCGAATTTGTTAGTTTTTAAAGTCACGGTATAAAAAAAAATTGCAAAGCTGGCAAAGAGGCAGTGAGCCCAGGTCGTTAAAAGTGGTTCTTTTTTACCAATGGGCCTTGATGTTTTTGGCGATTTTCAGACAGAACCGCACCATGAGCAGATCGCTCTTGTTTCTCATAATATCTCGTAGGGTTTGTTCATTAACAATTTAATTGATAGCGGTTTCTTGATCGCTCCTGGCTCGGAAGTATTTTGGACATTCAAACAACACTCGTCCGCACCTATATCACACGGACAGACGGGGGAGTCTTTTAGTATGAACCTATGTAAATATATAGCGAACCCGCCGTGTCTTGTCATCACGTGTACGGTGATCGAGAGAGGTCCATGTCTTGCACTATTTTTTGTGCTGTCTTTACCGTAGGAAGAAACAATTTGGTACCACCGGCGGTTGATCCTCCTTTATATCTAGTATTCCACTTCTAGACCGCCTCTATTCTTAAGGTTCGTTGCCAGAGATGCCGACAGTGCTCGGACCCAAAACAGTCGAGTGGTGCACCCTTTCCCTTTTAGCTCGACAAAGTTCTTACGAATAGCGAAGCCGGGGGGTGAAACGTGTCAGGGTTGCAGATCAAGTCCCGGGAGGATCTGGAATCACTCAACAGATCCACCGGAGTCAAGCTGCTACGCAATACGTACTCAGTTGCCTGATATATTGAGAGCAGCTCAGCCTGGAAAACTGTGCAGAACCATTCCAGCCTCAACCTCTTGATCTGGATCTCAGCTCCATCTCGCTCGCTACCCCGCCATCCGATTTACTATAATCCGTGTAAATCTTATAGCAGGGTAGCCGGTGTTTGTTGTAAAGGATGACATAGATGGATCTGACAGATAAATGGGATAGAGGAGATGGGATATGGGATTGGAATAGGAAGATGGGATAGGGGAAGGGGCTATCGGAACTCTCACTTATCGCACGCAACCCAATTATATCAAGGCTAACCATTTTACGCCAATGTTCTCAGAGAGCGTGGTATAAGAACGCCAGCCCTAAGAGCTGTAATCAATAATCAAGATAATTATTCCACCATGGCTCTACCACGTACAAATGAAGTATAATATCGATTTAATCTAAATTCTTAATGATGCCATCACACTTCCCGATTACTTATTGTAGTATAATTAAGATCTATCCTGCAGATTATATAACTTAGATTATATATGAAGATCATATTGGAGATTACGCTGATTAATTAAATATAACATCATCAGTGTAAATAGATATGACAGCGTAAGCAGAAAATTTGCGAGGGAAATAAGCAGCGCGAGGATGTAAGCACAACATGTGTGAACACAACATATGTGAACACAACACATGTAAATAACATATTATGAGAAAATAGAACCCTCGCGCAAAGCACTTCTCTGTTTGCTGCCGTGGAAGTGGGCATGATGTAAACAAGGGGTTAAATACAACTCGACCAAAATGTCTAGAATATGAACTTATTTTTTTGCCTTCTGGCATTATTCTATTTTAGTCAGTGAATCATAAATAAAGCGAATTTATCCATATTATTTTAGTGTTAACGTTGATCCGAGTCGAAAATCCGCTGAAAAATAACTAAATACGAATGTAACAACACCAAGTTTTACTATGCGATTCAAATATTGAAATAGGATCGACTTGGCGCCATATTGTTTCTTTAAATAATAAAATAAAATAAAATTCATTTATTCATAGCCACTTTAGATAACAATGGAGAAAAATACAATAATAATTTTGAGCCTGTAAATTACAGTTGACTTTGGCAACTTTCGGTTACAGCGGAATACAAAATACATTAAAGGCTAAAGTAAACATAAATTTTGAAATTCTCAACCCTATACTAAATTACTGTACTAATAGGCTTGAGATGAAAAACTAATAATATACTAGATATCAAAATAGTCGTAAAAAAAGCAGGGATCTGTTAAGTGTTTGCTCAGATGGCGTGTGTGCAATCATGTTATTTTTGTGTGTATGTATGTGTGTGTGTGAGTGTATGTGCATGTGTGTGTGTGTGTATGTGCTTGTGAATGCGAATTTACAATTGTTTATACCCAGAAAATTTAGTACATTTATATATTTGTGCCTTATATTAGTCGCTATGCTTGTTGCTTTTGCACATAATTTATATATATTTGATATAATATTTAGTTGATGAAAAAATAATTTGTTAGGTTACTTAGTAGTTTTTCTGTATTATTATAATCATGCGATTGTAGCCATTTGGATAGTTTGACCTTTACTTCATGCCTAGATAGAGAATATATTTTTAATTGTTTATTAATTTTGTTATACAAGGGTCCATGAATGAAGTTATAATGTCGTTTGGCGAAAGATGTTCTGCAAGCTACGGTAGGGTACACTCTGTCGGAGCGTCGTTTACGTGTGTAAATTGAAGGATCAAAATTTAGTTTTGAATGAGCTCTTAAGATTACATTTAAAATAAACAATTGGCGAATAGAAAGGAGTGATGTCTCCTGATATAGTTTATGCGTTGGATATCGGAAAGGTTTTTTAAATATAACCTTTAATACCAATCTTTGAGATCTTTTAAGTTTCAAAAGATAAGTCTTAGTTGCCGCTCCCCATGAAATATTGCAATATGTTAATAGTGATTCGCATAATGCGTAATATGTCATTTTCAAAGTCTTTAAATCTGTAACATCCCTGAGTTTTTTAAAAACATAAATAAGTTTCCGCACGCGGTTAGACAATGTATTAATATATAAATCCCATTTCAGTGTATTATCAATTTGAATTCCCAAATACTTAACAGAAGTAGCACTAGAAATATTTGGACAGCTACAATTAGAGATGTAATTAATACAGGAATGTGCCTTTAGGTAATATTCCTGCGATGAAGGCAAGGTTTTAGAGTTGATTGAAAAGGGCACGAAAGAAGTTTTGCTCATATTTAGGGTTAGTCGATTTGATGATAACCATAGCATCACTCGTGATAGAGCCATTTCTGCATTTGCTTTAGTTTCATCTTAACTTCTTAACTTCGCCGTGTTAACTATCGCAACGTGTTAAAACACTTGCATACAAAATTATAGTCGTTATTATTAATGTAAACAACATAGGCCATGTTGACAAAATGCGTACGTCGTAACCAAAGCAACTTGATACTTACACGATGTTTGTTGTCGTTCTAAAAATTACTAGTAAGTATCGAAATTACTATTGACCTAATATTGGAGTAGGTAGAGTTTACACAAATTTGAGAAAGTGGCGCCCATATGATTTTCTCCTTTATTTTGCCATCCTGTACCTCTACCTCCCATATATACATGAATATTTAACTTTTCTAATAATCATCAAAAGAGACTGGCGGGGTTCTTAGGAGCCCTCGGCCCAATCACCTACACGCATAATTGCAATGTGTTTAGGTAGC
This sequence comes from Dendrolimus pini, assembly GCA_949752895.1. Taxonomy (NCBI): domain Eukaryota; kingdom Metazoa; phylum Arthropoda; class Insecta; order Lepidoptera; family Lasiocampidae; genus Dendrolimus; species Dendrolimus pini. Next base: position 13,174,961 of record OX457130.1, read on the forward strand.
TTATTTCATGTGCTTTTTACCTGGCCATCTATCTGGCTATCTTAAAGATATTAGCGGTTTCATCGTGGAAAGTACTTCGCGGTCTACCAGCACCGACTGTTAAACACCTTTCAAATTATTACAAAAATTATACAACCTCGATAATAAAAAGAGCTATAAGTAAGGAACACATTGCATTGAATAAAGTGAAGGTGGAACTGTCTAATTGGTTTAAGGAGTTTCAGAAAAATGTAGAAGATTCCAGAAGAAAAACACAAGGACAGACATTTTAGAAAGGGATAGATGGCAAACAAAAGAATAACGAAATGAAGATCGAAATTCTAGAATAGAAGGTTCAGGAAGCAAAAGACAGAGATAGATAGATGTTTAGAAAAGGATAAGTGTTTAGAAATAAGACAATATCGAAAATATCAAAAATGTGGGTTCCAGAAGATTCTTCCGGGTATATAACCAGCGTAAGGCGCACCTACGTGGTACTTCAGTCGGAGACAGCGAAGCGACAAGTGCGATCCGAGATAGTTGGAAGAGAAGTTTAATAGAAGATAGTGACGAATTTAGAGACTTGGAAGAGAAGTTTAGTAGAAGACAGTGACGAGTTTAATGGAGAATTTAGTGAAGAGTTTAGTGGGTAGTTCGGTGAAGGAGGGGTTTAGTGTAGTCTGAGAGGAGATCCAAAAGCGAAGTACGCGCGGTAAAGTCGGAGGTGAGCACTGCAGTAGCAGGAGGTGGTCTCAGCGTTTAGTTAAAAAAATCTGGTGTTTTATTCCAATGCTAAGGGCGTAAGGAGGCTTGCACGTAACAATATAAACACACTGTATACATGTATATTCTAATAAACGTATCATTTGATAAAGATTATCAATTTAGATTATTGCTGAAACAAACTTTCATTAAGATAATTAATCAGTAGTTACGCACGGTAGGGCACACGTACTACATGTTCCAGTTAATCGTAAATCGCTATTTTTATAAGATAATATCTTAGGTGGCGTAATTATAATAACATATGAATCGATGCCAAAACGGTTTTAAGCTGATAACTTATAGATACGAGTTATCTAAATTTTAAATTCAATTTAGCATAATCATGATATATTATATAAAATTCGGACTTGAAGAGAATTGAGATACAACCCGTATTGGTAGTAGAAATAGACAGAGCACTAGAATTAAAAATCCTACGTATTTTATAAGTACTAGGATGTTAGATTATATCGTTGTTATATAATTTATTTGATAATTAATTGTATTGCTGAGTAAATAATATTAGAGGGTAGTTTGTATCAAATACCCGACTACTCTCATTCCATCATCGCTCGAGTATAAAACCGTGCGGACGGAGCGACAAGATAGTCTCCTCCGACTTTGGCCGGATACAATTCTCATTTCACCTTTGGTCCGATGCACATGTCATAGTAGCGCTCTGGTCAGACTAATTATTGTGCGAGCATCATACTCTATAATTAAATATACTTAATTTTACTAGATCAGCTTTCTAGTAGAAGAAGCACGCTCAGAATAAATACAGTTTATAAACGAGTATCCTCTTTTATTCTCTGATTATAATAGTTTTGTCAACCTGTGTCCAACTATTAATAATGTTTTTTATTTAAAATGTACACCGTGTTTAACCTAGCTTTCTAAATATAAAAATCAATTAAAATGCGTAAAAACTCAGAACGGCGAATCAAACATTTACACATAAAAATTTACAGAGACATCGAAACAAGATCACATTCACATTAACTGAGTAAATTTGAACATAACACTATTAAAGTGAATGAATGAATGAATGAATAACTTCATTGCACATAAAATTACAGTACAATGGGCGGTCTTGTCGCCAAAGGCGATATCCTCCAGACTACCCTATACAATTGGAATCCGACTATTAAAGTGGTAGATTAAAATGTTGTCTTTCGCGTCTAATTAATGAGCGGTTCACTAGATTTATTATACTAAGGGCTCTTACGGTGCCATAGACATTAAACAATGTATTGTAAGTTGTGGGGACTCGAATTAAAATGCCGTTGGAATTATTATAGAGTTTATTAGAACTATGCAAACACGTATAACACAGGTACAAATATAACCGAACACAACCAATCCAAACGTAACGCAGAAGGTCGCAATAATAAAACGCGCAAAGTCCATCACTAATAGATTCCCGAATGTACACACGTCTCGCGCTCTCGTGGTTTTCGCTCGACCCTCCCCTTCCTCAATCAGGCCATCTTTTATACTGCACAAATGCAATGTGCCCGCCCGGCAATGTGGACCGAATTTCCTAGAATCAGCTTATACTTTAAAATCTGGCTAATGATTACAGCCACAAGCGGCCATAAACGAGTACAATAAAAGAATGGGCTGTTCTCTAGGAACGTATGCCAATAAATAAGTCAACAAAAGAAGACAATCATAAAAGAATCACAATTAGTTGCCGACAGGTAATAAAATGTGTTTTTGCGGGTGGATTTTGTTTCTCTCGGCGCTTATGTTGTAACAGTATTATGCCGCCACCCCGCTGCTGCAAGATTCGCATGTGTGTAATTGTTATCGTTCCGTATTCAACTACAGTTTGCAAGATCGGTGGGCGTTTGATTACTACTTCGGTCCTCTAAAATGTAGCGTGAGTTTTATAATACTCGTTAATAATAAATTTACCAATCCAATTTGTAAATTTTCAAATTGTAGAGTTCAAACAAACAAACCCTTTACATTTATTTCTATTAATATAAATTCACGTAAGAGTATTTAATCCAAAAGTTTGTTTCGGTATGAAACTAGAATTAATTAATTAAGGCATTGTAATTGATTGTACTTATGCGAATAGGTTTCACATTGTGCCAAATTATAATTGATTTCATTAACAAAGCTTGGCTTGAGCTATAATTGAAAGTAGGTGGACTGTTTCAGCAAAAGGGAGCGTAAGGTAATTACAAGATCCAATTTAGAATTGCCAAGTCTACACTTTGCTGTTAGTTTCAAACAAAAGCTTAATTAATTAAGTCGAGAACAATTAAGTTCACTGCCGTAATATTCTCAGCAATTACGCGGAATTCGACGTATTTTGTAGTCGTCCTTAATTGCCGACGGGTCTCGAATCAGATTGTATCTGACGCTAATACAGCACACATCCATTAATTATACTACCAACACTAATTGGAAAATTTACTAATTAATTGTTTATTAGTTAGTACTATATACTCATGTGTGGCGCCTTTATTATTTATACCTCTCTGTAGTTGTACAATTAATTTAACGCGATTAGACGAATTGTGTTAATTAAATTAATAAACTGGACAACAATTATTTCTTGTGACATGAAACACAAGTTATTTATTCATTAGAAATGAGAAAGCGGCGCCCACGCAAGAGAACTAAAACAAGTTTAAATTGCTTAACAACCTTTTTAATTTACAATTTTGTCTCGGGTGTGAAATTATACTTGCAGATAAAAAGCTTCCATCATATTAAATTACATTATCGTTACTAATTAAGATTGCATTTAAACTAATGTTAAAATGGTTCTTGAAATATTCCGTAAAAGTGGATTATGTTGTAATATACTCGTATACTTAGTTAAATCGGTTTTCGTAATTTATTTTGAGTCGTATTAGACGAGAACTGATAAAAATCTTTTTTAATTAATTTGTTGAAAAGTCATTTACAAAACCAGTGTCGAAAACGACGGATTTGAATGGAGTAAGCAAACTATAATATTTGATATAATGATATGTTGTAAGGGAATTGTGTTAAAACGAAAGTAAATAGTTTACAGACCACCATAGATACAGTCGTGTTATTCAGTGATCATAAAACATTTCTATAATTCAAGATCTGACTAACAATATTATCGGACTAACAAAAAATTCACATGAATATGATATGAGACATACCAATTTTATAAAGGTTCCTTTTTTGCCAAAAATATACACGGAAATCTAAAAATCTCTATTAAGATTAACTTTTACGAAAAATAGCTAAAAAGACAATTACTTATCAAACCAAGATTAGAAATTAATGGAAAGAGGACAAAAAACAACATTAGCCGGCAAATGTAATAAAACCGGTATTCGGAATATAAATGCTTACGATTACAATAAATATATAGAGATTAACAGTTATTTAATTATAATAAAATAACACATTCCTGTCGGTTTATACTGCTTCGCCCCCTGGCCTAGTTGTAGTCCAGTACAATTTGGCTGTCAATTTGAATGTATGGGCCCTAATAAATCAGGGGTGTCGTTATGTGAGCATCGGCAGGCAGGTAGGCGCCTCGTGTAACGAGACACATTTCCGGACGTATCCTTCCAATTAGCGCGGCATTGGTGGTGCGGGTACGGGCGCTTCGCCGCTGCCCGCTGCTGGCCGTCGCCACCCTCATCGCGCCGCGCCGCTCTCGCTCGTTACGCTGCCGCCTCGTTAGGAGAATTGTTTGTTCGAGTATGTAAAAATGTGTTTATTTGCACGTACGCCCGGGGTAAAAAATATGAAAAGACCCTTTTAAGACTTTTAATGATTTCCCGGCAAAGGGAAATTGGGTTAGTTATTTTCCCCGGGGTTGCCCCTCGTTAAGTTTTAATGGGGTAGCCAGCTACGACGTAATCAAACGTACTTATTTAAGTTAACGACGTTTACCAGCTCTGTGTACTTTGTTGTCAATAGGAGTCATTTTAATGCGACGGTTTACCATATTGTATTCTGGGACTTAACTGGAAGGGGAACGGATAGCATAAAAAGTTTATATATTTGCTTCACGTCAAGCGGTCTTAAATTTACACTTTCTCAGGAAAAGGCTTTCTGAGTAACTAGTTAGCTTAACAAGTTAGGATCTAGCCATTCTGAGCAACTACGGACAAAGTTGCCTTATAGGCAGAACGACTAATTAATCTCTTGTAAAATGTCGATTGAGCTCGTTATTGTCCATTCATTAGATCGACAAGGCATGTTGATTACATTTTGCACAGCTTATTAGCGCGGACTCTCATTAGGGGCCACTATTGTTGTCATTATATAAGACGCAACTACCAGCGACCTATTTGCTTCAAAGTGAAATGAGCTTTAACGTGTGCGAATAGAGAGACGGAAATTGTCCGTCCAGGCTATCGTTTTTATGCGAATTAATTAACAATAGTTGCAATGGAAAAGAATAGAATGAAGGGGAGTTCTTGTGGTGTCTGACATGATTCTATTGTTAGCGTCGGTGTAAAAAAAGCTGAGGTTGATTTTGAAGTGGTTTACGCAATTACGTGTTGGTACTGTTCCGGCGGCGTCGTCGGGTATGTTGTCGACTCGAGAATGAGTTTAATTGGACAGCCGAGGTCCCACAGGGGCGGAGGAGACGGGTGACGGTTCTCGGATACTCCACCACCTTCTCACACGTCTAATTGGCTCGCCTACACTAACAAGAGCTTTTCCCCAAAGCACATATACTCATTATTCATAATAAGCAATTACGCATATATCTCTTGAGTAAACATGCCCTGACATTTAATATCCGAACCTAGTTAGTGCATACATGTATATTACTTATCATGTAGTTAAGTGATATCAAAGAACTAAGCAAATTAATCAATGTGCTTAGTGTTGGCTCGAGAATTGAGATGTTATTTACTTTGTTTATGTACTTATTATTACGTTATTTAAAGATACTTTTTATTTTGGAATTAATAAGTCGTGTAATATCGTCAAGGGGCCTTCCATAAATTACGTCACATGAATTTCATGATACTTTGACTCTTCCCAATCCTTATCACAACTGATCACATTCGTGAGACTCCTCCCTCCCTGGTGTGACACCACATATTTTGTAAATTTTCATGAAGAAATCATTAAATTCAAATAGCAGTTCTGTAATAAGCTTAAATATAAGGATCCCATCCCTTGTCACACAACATCACACTTAGTCTACATCTCGAACGTGTGACGTCATTTATGGATGGCCCCCCATATCGCGTTCGATATTGATGAAATATTAGATTTATTAAAAAAAATACAGTTATTAAACTTGGAATTAGTATTAATTATTATAACTATTTATAGTCTGTTAGAAGCCTAAGTGTAATTATACATGTGTAATGCATTTTGAACGATTGATCGAGCCTATAGAAGTGTCATCGATTATAATATTTGGTATATTTCATCCCGAAAATATTATAGGTATTTCCATAAACTAAGCAATAAATGTATTAATTGAAAAACGAGATTTATGTATAGACCCAAGAAGACTATAATTAAATAACATTGTTATTTTCTTACATATGTATCTAATTTAATAGGGACAACTTTTCTATCCGTGCGAGACGTGCGGAGCGGTGCGATGCGACGCGAAGAGCGACTTCAGTTCACCCGCCGGATATGAGCGGCTATTTAATTTCCGCACTTTCAATGATCACTTCACATTCCGCTATGTATGTACACACAAGAATTTATCAGCTTAGAGATACCTGAAAAGCGAAACATAATTTTCAGTTGCACTTTCTTTGACATCTATTTCATTTTGCTTATGATTAACTTATTTCTACTATATATCTTTCTTATACCTATATATAAAAATGAATGTTTGTCTGTATGTCCTTTATAGAATCGTAAACTATGCATTTGATCATGTGATGATCTTTAGTAAAGTTGTTGTGCATGAGCCAAAGAAGGTTTCTGACCACAATTGTACCCGGTAGGTGGCGCTGCTGTCGGCATATCGATTGAAGCTTTTCCGGGCAGGACGACGTCTGCTGGGACAGCTAGTATTGTATATAGAATAAGCAAATATCAAGTTGTTACAATTTTAGAAAGGAAGATATCCATGCTCATATACAAATATGAATGTAATTTTTGGATGTCTATGTGTATTTACTTTTTGATGACCATTATGGGACCAGAAAGCTAATAAAAGAAATCGTAATATTTCTAGTTTGCACAGTGAAATAGTATTAATAAGTAAATCACAAATAATTCCAAATTATACAATGTTAGTACAGCATGCTGCTTATTTTACGTTATTTAATACTTTTAAATCAAAATATTGATTGTACTGTTAAACAAGGTTCTCATTAAATAGTACTATCACGTCATTACCACGAACTAAATTTGTATACAAGTTTGATATGAAATATTGTTATTGTCTTGCTATTATTACAAAAGTTATTTAAGGAACAAATAGTGTGTAATGATAAGGCCAAAAAGAGGGTGCGCGCGTAATGCGTGCCTAAGTAGGGTTGTCAGTTATTCGACTTTCATATGATGGTTTCGAAATATACAAGCTTTTTAATTTCTACCTTACAAGGCACAAACAGTGATTGAAGACTTGCGTTGAAAAGAACTTTATTTCATTTTCCTTTATAATCTTGGGTAATATAGCTTACTAATTTTTTTTGTTACTGGAGTACAGCAGACAGGCTGACGGCCCAAGTATGATGGGAAATGGTTAAAGTCGCCTAGAGACATTTGCAACACTAAGTATTACCAATGTGCTGCCGTACTCGTAGATGGGACTGAAACCTGGCCACTAATGCCGGAACAACTCAAAGTTGTTATGGCGGCATACTCTAGACCAAGAGTGGTAGCCATCCAGACGGGCTAATACTCTACCATCTGGCTGTGGGTTGTCTTGTGGCCTTTTACGACAGGCCGCCTGGCCGCAGGTATTAGTATTTTTTTCTCCATTCCTGCACGGATATACGATACATTACCATTCATTCATTTGCTGTTTATCGATTGAATTTTGACATTACTTGTACGAAGCTTATGTTATTTTAACTGATGAAAGGGTAAATGAATGGTTGGTAAGGTATGTGAACTGACCATTTAACGACGTTTGTGAACGTGGTGATAAAAAAGGTTAAATTTAGATAAAAGAATATTGCAACCCTATATGATATAGTGTGTTGTACTGTTGGGAATAGTCGCATCGACCTTTGAGTCGCTGTACGCTTGCGATAGCACTGTTTCATTACCGCTATCGGGAAATCTAAGCGGTTTCCCTCCATACCGCACTGTGGGTGAAACTGAACTGTCTTTACCCCCATGCCTAGCCCTTCAATTCACCACAACTATTCAACAAAGGGTGCATATATAATGACTAAATGTTTACTTAATTAATATTATGATTGAAAGACTTAAATAAATTTTAAGATAAACAAGTATTATACCCTTCTAAACGTAAACAAAGCTTCAGTAAATCTTGGGTGGGAACGATAAAGGTTATCAATATATACTGTATATAAATGTGGATATCGTTTGATTTGTATATTATTTGTTCATCCTTCACGGCTTTGAATGTAAAACTACATATTTTGTATATTGAATATGAACATTAAATACTTTTTATGCTGAAAATACGTGTTTTCCAAAATAATGGACTGGAAGTTTATGCTATCCAAGTGGAGAGTTCAAATACTTGATATTTTAGAATGAAGGAAGAAACAATTAATCTTACTTTAAAAACAAACCTTTTATAGAATCTGCTGTAATTTTTGTCAGCGTAGCAAATTGTAAGTAGGTACTTGGTTTGTATCATTATTTTGCATGAGATAAATTACGCACAACGTTATTGTATCTTAAAGCTATTTTATTATTATGCTATTTCTATTTAATAAGTTACGTGTACGAGTATGCTGTATGCCTTATGTTTTGAGTGACAAACCAATTTTATTCTCGACTGCCCCGCCCGAGCCCGCGCCCCTCGCTTGCCTTGCGGACCGATCAGACCTTATCCAAATTGGATCTTGAATAATAAAGAATCGGGGCGATTGGATTTTATTCCTTAAATTCAATTAGCACATGAGGGTCGTGTGTGACTGCAGACGAAAGATAGAGGCATATTATCGTATTCAAAAGGGTAAAAATAGGAATGATAGGTATCACTTCCTTCCTAAACACTTTTTGATCAACGACCAAATATTTTTAGGTATGAAAGTGAACTAACTGCGGCTCAACGACCCAAAATAAGTCCTGGCTACCGAAACGAGAATATTCTACTGCTTTTTGTCCGCTATCTCCTACCTACGTTACTCTAGCGATACCTGTGGGTATTAAACGACCAGACTGGTTATCGTCGCGTAGATCGACCAGGATAGCTCTCTTCACTTCACGATTCTCCTCCATTCTTTGTGGGTGGCCAAGCCAGCGTAAGCGATGTATTTACCTTGCTCTCACTGGAGCAGTATTTAAAAGGTTAATTAAAGTTATAATTTTAATAACTTTGTTTAATTTTATTAGTTAATCAATAGGTTAGAATAAGCCGAGGTATTGTTAACGTAAGTTTTTTGTGGATAAAATGTCTGTTAAGTTTTAAACTAATAGACCTTACCACGTAGTTTAAGTCAGTAAAATTTGGATGCTAAAATTTAGCGAAACGTTTAAAGGGAGTTCCTTTGAAATTCATAAAATGTGAAACAGAAACTTTTGATAACTGGAACGTTGTGGCTCATGGAAGCGAGGATTTACCGCTGAGGTCACAGAATGATAGAATTCTCGCATGTGAGGAAAAGTCGCGAGCATCGTTTGTTTAATGGAATGAATTTGTTGCGGTGAAATCCACTTTAAACATAATCTGTGGATTGATATTTGTTAATATTCAAATATACAAGTGGAGAAACTTGTCATCGAGTTACAACAAATTTATTAATGTATCAAACTGGTTACCCCAGACAGGAAAAAATAAATAAAATTACTGCATTAAATCAAATAACTTATGTTAACATAATTAGAGACAGAAATAAATAATGTAAATATTTTTGTCATATATATTCATTATCAATCATATATATTTGAGAGATATTATAATAATACAGAATATCACTGCTCTTACCAAACTTTTTAAACGTCCAAAGGTTATCTAGAAGAAATCGCGAATAGAGTGATAAGACTGCGTATTGTGTTGTCAACTGTATTTATCTTGACAGTATCCACAGAGTAAATTGATACAATATAAGGAGAACACATATCTTTTAGGGTCAGTTCTTATATTACCGACCATTAATTTGTCTTCGCTTAAACTACTATTGCTTCAACTTACTATCGCTTAAGATTTGACATAAGCTCCATACAAGTAATGTCAAAATTCAACCGATGTTAAGGAACATGAACGAATAGTAAGATATAGGAACTGGCCATTATAAAAGAAAGAGCAGACCTATTTATTAATTCATCAATTTATTCGTTCTATAGATACTTTCCAACGATTGTAGACGATTATGTCATTTCTATTAAAAATCTGTGGGGACAGGCGCAATATTCGTGTTATTGTGAGCTGTCGTCCGACCTGCAGCACTCTATTATATTGAATGTGTTAATAAAATAAATTGCGATATTATCGCTGCCGCGTTTGACATAAACATCGAATTCTACTTAAAGTAATGGAAACGATTTAATGCAACGGAATCAGGTCGAGCGATAAGACGAGTTTTGTTACGTTTATTCTTAAACAGACATCAATATTGTTTAGAAATCAAGTGATTTGAATGAAATCAGCATAACCATTATTATCTTTCTTATTAATTCAGTAGATCGAGTTTGATGATTTCTTTGATGCAACATGCGTGAAGTGAAATTCTGGCGATGTGGAAGTTAAGTAAATATATAGCTTAAACAAGGGAGGGGCTAGTAACAGGACATTTCAGACTCAGTGGAATTATTACTTTCACATATGTAAGTAATGTCTACTCTAGTTTACTCTAATACCTATGGGTGTTAGAGTAAACTTTGGATGATCCTAATATTGTTCCTCGTCTCGTATTGCTAAATAATTTATGTTCTGTACTTGTTATGTTAAATAAAATATCCTTTAAATACACTTATTCTAATTGTAGTTATAACAATGCAATTAAAAATGTAAAACCTGACCAATGCTTGTCAGACCGAGCACAGTGAAGGATTTGCACGTTTTAACAGAATCCTAAAAAAGTGTCATCCAAAAAATCTTTTAATATGATTCATAACTTTTGACCTATTAGTTCAAACGATGAGATGGGAAGACGGGCCCACTTTACGACTTCAGAAGTCATGTCTCGCCAATGATTTGCCTTAAATAAAAAAAAGTAATTATAAAATATCACAATCGTCTTTCAAAACCTATCTAAGGATAAACGTATCTCGCTAATATGGAAATCAAAGTTGTGTCAAATATTTCTGGCACAGCAATAAGCTGAGTGCGTCATCAATGTTGTTTGATGGAAATGCAACGTACAAATTCTTAAAACTTGCTTTTTTTCTAAATCATAATTGTGTCACATCGAAGTACGTAATTCTGCAAATAAAGTATTTTTCATTTTATTACTTTTATGTAGACTGTTTCTTTCTTCCTCATTTAAATAAGATACCAATTTTTTTTAAGCAGTTTTTTTCGCCATTTTATATTATAATATTTGACATAAAAATATTTTATTTTTATCTAAGTTTTATCTATACACTGTCAATAGTTTCTGAATAAAATGTGAAACTGTGACATACATACATAGAAAGTCGAATGACCATAATTCTCTCATTGCTAAATTATGAAATATTTTGAACATGATATTATAATACGTAATCTATTAATTAGCCTGCTTAAAAAATCCTCGTTTTCTATGATACATATTTATTATCGGTTTTTGGTATAATTTAAATTGGAAAACACATAAAAGGAAGTAATTTGAATTAAATTTATTGACAACAAAAGTCTTATAAATGACTATTACTTCCGTTGAAAATAATTTGCATATTATGAAGTCACTTGGGTTTTTTTACTCAGAATTTAGGTTTTACCATTGCAATCACAACACTGAACTTCACAGAAAAATAAAAAGTCAAGTGCGTGCATGAAGACCATGAAGAGTGAAGGATTCCGTATTGGCGACAAACGTGATGTATAGATAGCTACGAAAGTTTACGTGTGACGTTTACAAATGGCCGGTACTTTTATTTTTTTAATTCAGAATTTTTCGCATCATAGTTGAAACGTTACAGAAAGAATTATGTTTCCTTCCTTTCCTACATCTTTCTCATTCCCGTTATATGCGCTCTAGTAATAATCTCTCCTTAATGACATCTATACAGACTTTTTCCTTCGTTGATAACTTTTCACGGTACAGGCTGGCCGTTTATGGAACTCACTGCTACTCGACATCAGACAAGCTAAATCCATATTGTCTTTTAAACTGATGGTTACTAAATCTTTGGTCCTCGCAAGTCTAAAAACATGTTTAGTGATTCTATATATAGTATGATATTTCTTATTTTTGTATATATAAAAAGTATATAATTTTTTTCTTACTTATTCTTGGAATGTTTCATATTATTCCTTGTCTTTACCGTCACTGTTGTTTTCATATTTTTCTTAGTTTAGAGGATTGCCTGAAAAAGATCGCTTTAAGCGATAAGGCCGCCTTTTGTTCAACATTTAATGTACCTAGTTTAAAACGACGTGTTTTAATTTTTGGTAAAAAATAAAGTGTTTTCACTCATTAATTGTTTAACATTGGAAGAGGTTATTTCACCCTTTATTACTTTAACAAAAAGTAACAAAGAAATATTTTAAAGATTTTTTCTAAGTATAACCTATTTATTATTGCATTATTATTTTCCCAATTTCTGTGTATTTGGCTAGCCGCAATATTTTTTTAAAATTATTTCATTACATCTTTGTGTAGCACAATACAATTTCATAAATATGGTAAACCTTATCGTTTTTATCAATAAAGAAACAATTTTCGTTGAAAGTATTTTTTAAGACATTGATTTTAACATAGTTTTCCACTTTGTATGTGATTATGTATTGTGTTTGCTATTTTCAATAGCTTACTTCCTCCGCATATACATGCAATAATTAGTTGCCTACAATGTGTAATTTAAGAATGTTTGTAATAAAATTTAATTACTTTGAAGTCTCATAACAGTGGAGCACTAATTGAAACCGCGTGCCTCTACGCTACATAATGAGCGGTTTTAGTTTTTATTTGATAGTCACTAACGCATGTATTACGCCATATGGCGATCACTAAGACTGGGAAAAAACTTAAAACATGAAACACACATTAGACACACGATATTAAATTTACATGTCATAAATGTTTGCAGGCATCTTTTATGACTTTGTTGTTTATCTTAGTGCAAAACATCTAATGTATTACTTATGTGTTAAACAACTACTTTATTATATATACATTGTGATTATACACACCGACATGGTATTCTTTAAAACATGGCGAAGAATACTCTGAATGAAAATCCCAGTACGTGTTATGAGGGTTAGTTTCAAGTTGTGCGTTAGATGTCTTATCGATGCTTCGCAATTTTACTTACGTAACATCTGTGAAAACTTATTAATTTAGAACAGGGATTCCCAAACTATTTTGGCCAAGAGACCCCTTTTCCAAAATGAGCTGATACTTCAAACCCCCATAGCCAAATTACTTTAAAAATCTTTGCGGTTGGTTAAGTGAAAACTTGGCATTATCTTCTCATCAAAATTAACAAAATAAAAAGACAATAAAATGCAGTAAATATCAAGTATAGTTAATCGTTATTAATACAAGCTACGTAAAGTAGATAATTATTGTTTGAAAACAAACACCTAACACAACTTATACAGTATCTTAAAAGTTTCATATAAGAACTTGTGTTGACTATAATAAGGGTCAATATTTAGACTTCGTCGACCCCCAAAATTTGTTTTCGCTTATGTTGACCACTTGGAAAACTGATTGCGACACCAGGGGGCGGATATAAACGACTTTGGGAATCCTGGATAAAGAATATAATATCTATGCTTTATTGCATAACATTAAGACACAGTCAAGTCAAGAAGTAATAGTACAGAAAATAATAGTCGGTCTTATCTCTAAAAGCAGTGTCTTCCAGGCAATCTTAGAACGGATTATTTGTTCATATATCCAACGACTGTGATTTGATCTAAAATATATTTGACATTTTAAAACGTCTAATAATGAAAGAGGAATGAACGTCTTATTATATAAAACATTTTTTTAATTATGTTAGTCATAAATAGAAACTCCTAATTAGGTCCTTTTCAATTTTGTAAATATCATAACATGGAACGTCGAGGTACGTAATTTTATCCATTCAGGCCGTTCGTTATTAGCGTGTAAATTAAAGTGCACCCGGTCGGGCAATATTCGGCGGAGCCCTTAAATTGACTGTCCATCAAATCGCGTTTCCGGCGGGATGGATGCGGTGCGAATCGCGTTGTGTAGAGCCGCGCCACTCTCGCGCTGGCCGCCCCGCATTCGCGTGATGTTACTTAATTAAAGCAAAAGCCTTTAAAGGAAAATTTAATATCCGGACAAGCTACAGGATTGTTTCGTAGTTTTTTAATCAACGTAGGTTTGTTAAACTGTACCTCGCCTATTTTGTTGATTTAACTTTAGAAACAATATCCACTTTTTGTCTACAGGTTGGTAAAAGTTAATTAATTTCCAACGCAATACTTCCGCGCTGTCAAAAGTTTTACATGATTCTTTGTAATTGGGCTCTTAGCAATAATAAATGCTCATAAATGTCTGTTTATGGTTTTAATAAGCTTAATATCCGCTACGATATTTGTAGATGTACTGAACGCGTGGCATACTGTATGACGTTGCGGATAATGCGAGCTCTGTTGCGAAGTGATGGCGTGCAATGCAAGCTTAAAAGCAATATCCGGCGCCGCGCGCGCTGTCCGGAAATGAACCGGAAACGGCGGTGTATTAAGCCGCAGGTACAAGCCCTTCAATTTATAAACGCTTACGGCTGCACTCCAACCTTCCACAGTAGTCACTACATATAAACGGAGCTGCTCTCTCCATGGAGATATCCGAACCGGTTGATAGATCGATCATGAGATCTCGTGTTATGTATTTAAAATCTCCATTTCTCCAAGTCTTGCAAATTCTTTAGGAAATAAATGTTAGAACCAACGCATAGTTCAGAGAAAAATATCTAATATTACATTTTCTCTGGCCTGAACTAACAGTGAAATGAAATAAAGTCCGCAAACAAAAGTTTGCAAATCCAATATGATTTGGCGCGTCGGTAAACATCGGCAGCATCCCGGTATCGCGAACGAATAACATTAAACTTTGTATGGATTGAATGTAGAAAACCAATTTCGGTGCTCGGCGAGTGCGAGCCGATGGGATGAGGGTGTCAGAATGCTTTGACAGCTCTCTGATTGAAAAATACGGCAACCTGTTTATGGAGCTAGTGAGTTACCGGTTTGCTTGCGTCTCCGTCCAGGTTCTGAGCCGGAACTTCCTAGTTTCCGGTAATCGATGTTGAATATAGGATAGGCAAAATGACCAAAAACCTTACATTAAATATCCTAAATAAATTATACTTAAATAATATGACGGTCTCTTTGGTTGAGGGGGCTAAGCCTTAGCCGGTCGAGCTCACTGGATGCAGAGGCTTCGGGATTCGATTCCTGACATGATAAATTTTGTAAACGAACTTTCCGTTATTTACTGTGTTCTGGATATCTGGGATCAGTCCCAAAATGGTCCCTTGTATATTACCTATAACAAGCGTAACTTGTTAAGCTTGGGATATATGATGTGTGTGCTTGTCTGACAATTTTTCAAATATTTTATTTTTAAATATCTTTTTTGCTACAATTCCATTTTTAAAACTTTGCCAAATAATTTTGAAAGTGCTTTAAAAAACCAGATAAGTGGATGTTTGACCAGTCATGCAAAATTACGGGGTCCATAGTAGGTACTAAGCGACGAACGTTCACTATTTTTACCATTTAGCTAGGTTAAGCGTCAGATTGATGTATACTCGTATATGTATTTTTTATAACCACAATCACGCTTAATTTTAAATGATGATGAGGTCGAATTTTTATGTTAGTATCACTAAGCGGTTGTATAGCAATTTATAGAATATACCTTTTCTCCCTACTAATATTATAAATGCGACAGTAAAAGTTTCACGGAAAAACTAGGCAAAAAAAAAACGTGAAAAACGTGGCACAGCCGCGGGGTAAACTCTATTGTCTATATAATTATATTATCTCTCTATGTCTCTAGGTAAAATAACTGTGCTCCACAGGGAAACATTATAAGAATCTTGTTTTGTCATTTGGCAACGAAATCTTAAAAATAGTAAATTGCCGAGTTACTTTTGGTTCTATTTAAATAAAGAATCTAAACTTATTTACTTCTTTAAAATATCTTAGTTTAAATTAACAAGAAACAATTGTGGATGTGTTTGTTCTTAAAATGTGTCGATTGATTTTAGTTTTAGCAATTTTCATACGGATGTTAAAAGCTGTACAGCGGCATTCATGTTTTGCCGAAATTGTTTGATTAGCGACATCACATTTGTGGGCACCATTAGCACATGGTTAGGAAACCTTCACTCGGTTGTGTTAATGGTTTCATATGTTCTTTTAAACACGTCCTTAATATATTCTACCGTTTAGATTAATTCAACACACTTTATACACAAAGAGCTGAATATTGCCCTTCGTATTTTATAAAACACTAGCTGTTACCCGCGACTTGTCAGCTAGTTTTATTTAATTTGCCTTCCAGTGTGGTGACGGCGGCGGCGTGGGTCAACATTTTTTTTTCTAAAATAAAATTAGATTAAGTTATAACATCAGCTATCTGCCAGTGAAAGTCCCGTCAAAATTGGTAAAGCCGTTTCATAGATTAGCCGGAACAAACAGACAGACAGTCAACATAATTAAAATTTGATATTTTTTATATTAGTATCATATATACATTTAGCAAAATGCTGATATTTTGACATTACAAACAGACACTTCAATTTTATTTATTTGTATAGATGGAATCGACTATGATAAATGGTCAAAGAATTATGCAGGTTATGAAATATCTCATAAACAGACGAACGCCCGAAACGATCTTCGCCTCGATATATCACGAATTTGGACATCAGCACCCAACTATTGGAATTCTGCAGATGATTTTCCTCCTGAATTGATACGGGCGGTCGAGCGGAGCAATCGTAAGAATTTCGGGATGGGATATGAGATCTGCGATTCATTTAAAACGACGAAATTAAACGTCTGCGAGATTACCAGTTGGGTCGTTTGGGGATTACACAGAGATAACCGAAACCTTTATTGAACTACTTTGTGAAACTTTTATTCAATTTGTATTATCGACGACGATGATTATTAAAATTTGATTACTTCTTATTATAACTCGTGTCGTGTTTACACAAGACGTACTAACTTTCTGCTTATATAAACTTAAAAGTGATTTGGTTTATTAATTATATTAGGCTGTACTATCGGTTGATTAACATAATATAATTTTGCACCCAAAAACTGGTACCATACTCAAATATGCAATAGTTTTCTAGAACGTGTATTCTATCCACAAAAAAGAACTTGGATAGATAAATTACGACATTGGAAGATTGAAGTGACTACTTTCCATCAGGTGCACCGTTTGCTTGTTTGCCTTATTTTAGCAGTAAGAAGTTTACGGAAACAAAGTCGAATTGAGGCCGTCGAATTGAGTATTATTATAATTAACGTTTATTTCTACTATTTTTCCAAAATACTAAAGGTATTTATGATGAATTGTGTTGCATTGTGTTGTACACGTGTAAAGTGCATGTATTTAAATTACTCAGAAAGGCGACACATGTGCCACTGGCGAAACGAGTCGTAGTCTCTTCTGTTTAACAATGCGAGGATATTGTCATATGGTTTTGTTAGATACTGTTTGTCAAGACTTACATTCTACAGACAATTACCTTTTTTGATTAAACAAGATCTGTCGAATATAAATGTTAGCAATCACAATCTTCAAGATTGCAGAAAAGCTGTAAGAGTTTTCTTGCATCGTTTCTGGATTTTTGAAGATTGTGATTGCTATTGTTACGTGCGAGCAGGGGTACGCACTTGGGATTGGAAGGAAACAGCGATTTTTTTTAACTAATTGTTTTATTGACTTACGCAGCCGTATATGATCCCTGCAGAGTTGCCCCTACACGCATAACTAACGACGCATTGTCCCAACATCCCGTAGCTCGCTTCTGGATCTCCTCTTAAACAACGCTAAACTCCTCCTTCACTGAACTACCTACTAAGCTCGTCATGGTCTTCTACTTAATTCTTCTTTCAACTCTCTCAACCCATAATCTTCTTTTCGTTCTTCTTTTATTTATTGTCTGCCTCATTTATAAATATCTATGTATGTCTTCTCCTTCCTGAACCTTCTATTCTAGAATTTCGATCTTCATTTTGTTATTCTTTTGTTCATCATCTATCCCTTTTTAAAATGTATCTATCCTCGTCGTTTTCTTCTGGAATCTTCTACATTTTTCTGAAACTCCTTAAGCCAACTAGATCGTTCCACCATTGCTCGCCAGACTATCAAGAGCTTTGAATTGTTTTTAATGAGACACTTCAATCATAAAGAAAATTGCTGTTCCTATGTTATTAATAAACTGCGACGATAGAGAAAAAAAATACAATATATTTATAAGTACAAAGAGTAAAAAATAGATCATAGATACATATCCTTTTTGTTTCCCAAAAGATAGATAGATTACCTATAGAGACGATGGATCTCCACTTGCTACGATCTTGACATACATCTTTTGCTTCCTATACTTTTATTAATCCTTTCATACAATACAAATAAAATATAATTACCTTTTTAATGAATAAATGAACGAAGGTACACATGTAGACATGTGTACCTTCGTTCATTTATTCATGTGTAAAATAAACATGTGTTTAAAGTTGTAACAAAACAATTGAATTTAGGAATCACAATACTAACGTGTTTTTTACGCACGTAGATACTTTGCCAGTAAACACTTACTTTAAATAAAAAACAAAATACGATGATATTTAATTGTAATTTATTTTGTGTAAAATTTTAAATAATAAAACATTACTTAAATATTTTAGTTGTGTTTTACTGTATCAAAAAGCTAGAGAAGAATGAATTGTGATGTCCTCTGGTGGACAAAGAAAATTATGTTTTCAAAGATTTTTGAGAATGACTGTTATTACTAGGCATGTGTCATGTGTATTACTCTTTTCCAGATTGCAATCAACTTATGCGCGGACTATAGGTACGAGTATTTTTGTAAAGATATTTAAATATAATTATCTGGCATTTATTTAAACTTATAAATGACTAAAACTGACGATACAATTCCACTTGAATGATCTTTGACGGAACAAAGATATTCCGCGAAAGCTACTTTATAATTATAAATTATAACCTTTTACAGTAAGAGTAACTACAATAATGAGAAAACGATAAAGTTATTTCTGATTTCCTTGAAAGTGCCTCACGAACGAGTGTTCATTGTGCTCGGTTGTATTGCGCTTTAATTACAAAACGGGTGAATATTTAATTAAAACTTTCCGCACGCGAGTAATTCCTTATTCCATGTATACGAGATTGAGCCAGCGACGATTCCTCTTTTCTGAGAAACCGTCGACATTCGACAAGGGTTTTTAATTGAACGTCGACCCATTGTGCTCGTTATAGCAATTCTGAGTTAATCACCGCGTTTTTCGTTCTACGTAATGGAAGAAAGTAATTATCAATTAACTGCTCAATAATGGATTGTGGCGGCTTATCCCCGGGCTTATCTCGACGTATTACGACCCACTCCCCCTGTTTTATCTTTTACATAATTAATTTGAAGCCATCAGTCATTCACATTATTAAGATTGTGCCTAAAACCTAACAGTTAAGTAAAGTTACAAATAGATAATTATTGTTACAATTTTACAGTACCATTTTGGACCGCGAATTAAAGGCCTCTTTTTATCGTTTGTTAGGTCTTATCAATTAACACAAGTGTCTCAGACTCTTATTTAGACGAGCTGTCCAAAAGAGCAGTAATAAGAACGTTACACCATCCTGTACCATCAGTCTTATAAAACGAAATATTCGCAATTTAGTTTTAATTTAGTACAGTCTTATCATCGCTTTCCACGTGCTATGCACGTTGCTATTTATTTTCGGTAGTTCTTCTTTTTCTTTCTTCTCTTCAGTGTCTATAAATAATATTTTCTAAAAGTCGAACACCTAAGGGTTTAAGGATTCAGATATTCAAGCAAACTCACTTTCATATTTTTATGTTACTGTGAATGTTAAATTGTTGTTGTTAACGTGTGAACAACAGCATACATTGTGAAAACGCCAAGCGTGGCGGTCGCTGACGAGGTATTGTGCTGTGAATTAGCATTGTAAATGCAATCACAGGTGTCAACCCGGTACTAGCACGTCGAATTTATGTCTTTTGCAACCTTTATTGATAAATATGGAATTCGGCATTAATAAACAAGAGTGTAAGTCTTTGTATTAATAACTTCGGGTATCTTGTTAGTTTAAGGTAGGTATAACAATAAATTTAGCAAATGTCCTTCAGTCCATGAACAGTGACGGGTTACGTAGAAATTAAGATAGTTCACTGTTTTATTTTATTAGAATACAGAACACTAAAAAAGTATTAAATCGAAAATAGCCTATATTTTAAAAATTACTTATACTACCTTGCGAATCTCGTTAAAACCATTTTTTTAAGAATTCTTAAGCTTTAGCATTTTGACATGACATACATACATACTCAAACGGCAAACAGACAAGCGGGCAGACAACCGGCTGAATGAACATGAAGAGCAACCCTTTTTTGCACAAAATAACTACAGAACTCTACAGAGTGTTTTCATAATTATTGGTATTTTTAGTCGTTTTTTAAAACTTACTAATGAGCAAAAATATACTGTGTGAGAACTATAAAACTTCACATCAATCAATTATATTGATGTTGAAACCGGATTGTGCTGTTGTGCGTTCTCTGACAAAACACTCATTAAGCGGATTAAACATGTACGAAACCAATTAAGGTCTTAAAAGCTGTCAATGTTACCTGAGGGGCGTTTGTTGAGCTGACTGTAGCTGGCCGCTGCTATTAAATCCCATTAAAATAGCTAGCCGGCGACGATCACGAACACTTATTTACGGCACTGGGCCTAAGTTATTGCGGCTTAAGTCAACGCAACAAGACTGTAATCAGCCTTGCTCGTCTGACCGTTAATTAAGCTACATTATCGCACAATCTACAAACACGCCAAATGTTGTATTCGTTTACCGTCATTGCGAGGAGCTAGCCTGAAACAAAGGCATTGCAGATGCCTATGGGCGACGATAACCTTTTACAATCAGTTGAAGAGTTTTCTAGTTTATTTTGAAGCAAAGCTTGGCCAAGCGTTGATAAAACTTTCCGAGTTCCCGGCTCCAATTCCCGTCAAGAAGGAAGAATTATCCGTACAGTAACGCAGGAAGCATACTTATTCTAATAATACTCATTCCTACAACTAGGTCGTAGATCTACAGCATGCTGCCATAGCAACTTTAAGTAATGCTCCTGCATTAGTAGTCAGGTTTCAGTGCCCGCTTCGAGACCACCGACATCTCAGCAGCACCTCTGGTGTAGTATATATCGAAGACTATTTGAAAAGGAGCATACAAAACATAACAAACATACAAATATGTAAACAAACTGACTTAAATTTATTTTAATTACAACTCATAATACGTAATTATAAAATGATCTAGCCTCAAAGCGATTTTATAAATCTTTTGTTAAGCTTAAGTTAAAATATGCCACATCATGCAAATATTCTCTGTTAATGGTAAGTTTTATAAAATTATAATTTCCTTTATTACTAATTTGTTACATACGGATATATTAACATCTTATAATTATGTATTAATTATGAATTATGGCAAACAGAGCGTAGCTTGCGAAGCCGCATGTAGCCTCTAAAACAATCTTAACAGTATTACGTGAGACCACACATTGATTCTTGAATTACTTATTGTTATTCTCTTGTATTGTGTGATAACTAAACGTTAATTATATTTTTTTGAATTTTTGTCTTTCAGTCTGTCTGAAAGTTTTGCTAGAATGGGTTCCGACACGGATTGAAGTGAAAACTTTTGGGAATAAACAGGAATTTTATCTTAAATTGCTGTGTTGTTCCTATCGACATTTTAAAGAGTTCAGAAGATACTACTATAATATTCGAAATCCCTCATGCCATACGTGTGTAAGCTATGGAGTGAACTCCCTCCCGCAGTATTTCCACAGCGCTACAATATGAGACTCTTCGAAAAGGGCATAAACAGATATTTTAATTCTCAACGAGGTGGGTAACGCATCGGCTCCCTTAGTGTTGCAGATGTCCGTGGGTGACGGTAACCACCAACCATCAAGTGGACCGTATGCCAGTTTGCCGCCTACAAGCAAACATAAAAAAACCAAATCCTATGCGAATGTTACCTGCACAGCTATTTTGCAGTATAAATCGAAACACGACAGTGTAATACTCTTAATGGGAGAGTTGTCCTCATTTATATCAGTACCAGTAAAGTGTAATTGACCTATAGAAACTGATTGGTTGTTCCGTCAAGTCATTTCTTTTTTTATCATAAAATGAAACATTAAGCTGATATAATCACATGCATTAATTTAACGTCCGTCAAAATTAATAAACGGTTAATGCAGATATTATTCAAGATTTCTACAGACCGGTAAATTAATACTTATTGCCTGTTCAAAATTCCTCTCACGAGTGACAGAATATTTTTCGCTACACTTAATAACATGTCAAATGGAAATAACATGTCAGGTATAATTTCTGATTACAAATGTTTGTGCTTTGTTATAATAATCTAGCTGATACCCGCGATTTCATTTTTTTTTCTGTATACCTAAGCATCTCAATAACAACTCATAACTACTCACAATCTCCTATTTGGCTCTCTTTAGAGATGACTTTGCAAAAACACTGAAATTCATATTTGTTTATTATTACCAAAAGCCTAAAAATGATGTTCCAGAGAGGTCCTTGTATTTTTTCATATCACTACTTGGGAAATCATGAGTGGCTCTTTAAAATTTTCATCTGCTACTTTACCTCTCTTAAACATTGTTTTTACACTCCCGAAGATATAATTTATCCTTACCAAAATAAACTAACAACCTTTCAGCTGTTTATTATAAAGTTTTAATAACAATATAACAAACACTATATTCCGTTTATTATTAATTACTTATACCATTGGCAACTGACTGAACCAGGGACTAAATAACTACATTCATATGCAACTAAAGGGTTTAAAGAAAAGTAAAGAAAGATAGAAGTGGAACTAGACAAAGAGATATAAACTGTAATTTAATACATCCGTCTGAGATGTTAACGTTAAAACACAATATACACCAAAACAACTGAGATAAAAAATCAATCATAATTGCCAATCTAAATTGCGAACAACTATACAATACAAAACTAAATAACTAGTGCGAATGATTAAACAATCGCTTGTTATTATAAATGATTTATATGAAAAGAAATAATGGTATCGCAGGCAATCTTGGATGGGATCAAATCGGGCACGCAACGTCGCGAGGCAATAAAGGTAATGTAGGCAAGGTATTTGCCAATATCGTCGTGGAGTGGTCCTCCCGAATATCTTGAGATTGTATTCCCCTACATAAAAATTGTTCCGGAATAGAGATACTACCCGGATAAATATTCAATTTCACTAGGGACGAAAAAGATTTGATACCTTTGGTACGTACCAGGTTTATTGGATGATAGCCTTTAGAATGGTGTGGATAATCATATTCATAGTTTTTCGACAAAATACAGATTGGGTATTGGGTGAATATAGTTTTGTGTACTATATTCTTCTTAAAACATACAATATTGAAATTAAAATTAGATAACTACTTTTAAGCATAGATGAGCATAACGCAAATGATTTGTAAAATAATAGAGAATGATTAATCATAAATCTTAATTTAAGAAATATAATTAATTTGATTAGTTGATAAAATTATATAGTAGTAAATTTAAAATTATAAGGTTAGATCTTTCGCGACGCGGCGACTTCGTAAGCGTGAGCTTTTTGCATTTGTATTTAGCGGAAACTAATCTACGTATTTTAATTAATAGGATAAAATATATTTTCAACTCATTACAAAAATAAATATAAACCTAATTAAACCATTATAGCTTCGTTCCCAAGACTGTGAAGAACGAAGTAACAAACATATAAAAAATAAAACAAATCAATTTCGTTTATTGTTTATTTAATTTTCATTACAATTGAATGAGTTATTACTGCGCTATGTTAAGATTTTAAGATCAAATGATTTGATGTCCGAAGCTTATCCACGAGTCGCGACCCTCTCGAGGAAAGGAGAGAACGACATGTAGATGAAAAGGGCAGCTGAATCTAATACAATCGGGGAAAACGATACTCGCTTCTTTTATAGGGTTGCTACATACCAAATTGTATTAATATATATTGGACAGATATTATTTTGAGTATCAGTAAAATTCAAATTCGCAAGTTGTTGAATATAATGTTAAACAAATATTGAAAAGAAGAACGAGATGTTAGATAATTAATAAAAACTTTGAAATATAATAATAATCATTTACATTTTAGTCTATGGATGAAGTAAGGTTTACTTCTACTACACTTCTATGTGATATTTATATTATGATGGATATTGACATGATGATTTGTTCTGTGACGGAGGAATACAGAAATAAGGAACGAAAAGACTTATTGTGCTGACCCAAGATTGGTAGAAGGTAAAAGAAGTGTGAGGTTTCTATCATTCCATATACGGGGATAACACTTGCACAAGTCTATTTATGGAAATCATTCTATTCCGAGGTCTGAAATGGTTTACATAGGATATTAGAATTAATTACATACAAACAGGCACGTCCAATGACCAATAAGAAATTGAACATCTATCTAAGCTATTTAAAGAAAACCCGAATGCACTGTACGTGTATAAACAATGGAGAACACGATGCAATTTTTTTTTACGTTTCTTGTATGTTTGTTTGGGATTCAAGTGAAAACTACTGGGCCGATTTAGATGCAGTTTTGGATGATTGACAGCAAATTCTTAGACTCAAAATCTGCGCTACTTTTTGTCTTAGGAAATTTTCCACGGGAAATTTTCTCGGAATAATTTAAAATGATTTTGACAATTTTTTTACTAATCGATAGGAAATTTTAAGTAATAAAATGTGTGATATTTTGTATCCCGGGATTCCCGCAGGAAATTTCCCTCGAGCGGTTTGTAGTTGTTCAGGTGCATAAAAATTAGCATATTCCGACACAGTTTTTATTAAAGCGATAGCTTAGATTCTTTTTTAAATGCTGCCATACTTAGTGTCCCGGGCATTCTGCGGGAACTTAATCGCGTGTGAACGTAGTCGCGGGCATATCTTAGTCACTCCATACTTATGTTCCATTTGAATCACACGTTAAAGTAGTTAAAAAGGAATGTAAAGTTTTATCGCAATCCGTGACACAAAGTATTGCGTTGTTAGCAGCCCTACGGCTGGGTGGGGTTGGAGAGGGGACCGGGTATTGAATGAGATTGCTTCTTACTTCGGCAAATGGATCACGTAGTGGATGAGATGTCACAGTGTTTTAAGATCCCAATTCGGCCGATCCGTTACATAGTTGTTGTGTTTACCCACAAGTGATATTATTATTAAACTAATATAATTTACGAAACTATTACAGAATTTAGCCTTTGTCATTATTACGGTTCGTTATTATGTGTAAACGATGGAAATAATAATAAAAGCGTAAAACGGTGCAGTTAATTAAAGTCGTTATACATAATTATCTTATTAAGTAACCTTAAACATATTAAAGCTTCATAAAAGAAACTCTTTAAAGTGGGCCGGGGTCTTTAAAATACCCATTACGTAATCAAGTTGATACATTCACACCCTGTAATTGGGAAATTCCCGGGCCCGGCCGCCGCGCCGCCCGCCGCTGGAGCCGCGGCGGCGGTGGCGGGCGGGTGCTGAAAAACAATTTCACGCCAAATCTTAGCTCGTGTTTTCCTATTTCCTTTTTATTTATCTTTTAGTCTTTCCTTTCGTGGGGAATCAATTTCACGGATGAGCGTCGCGATGATCTCAGTTCAAAACGCACAAGGGGCTGGTTGTAAGTGGTGCACGCTGCCCGTCACCGCGTGCAGGTCGCGTCCGGAGTCCGGCCGCGGCCGTCTCAGTCTACGCGAAGGGTCGGCTGCCTCCATTCGCTCTCCTCATTATCCGGGTGACGCAACACCGCATCTCGATAATAAGCTTTCTGCTCGGTGCTCCTTGTGATTGGATGGGTTATGCGTGTGTTATCTGCCTTTGTTACTTGTGACATATCTTCCTCAATTTTCTTTTACATCGCCTTACACGCCTTTTATATATTTTTTCAATCTACATCATTGATCAGATAATATTTTATTTGATTTTCTTATAATAATAAAAACCGATAATTAAAATCAGATAATTTCAAAATAGGTTACTACATTATAACACAAAGCTTCCGTAGTTTTATTTGTACGGTTAAGTACAGAATAACAGTGATTGTTTTGGCTTCTACCCAGATGGCATAGACTCGGTATATTTTGCTTCGTAGTTTGGCATTAATTTTGTACGGGTTATTTATCTACGATGAATTTTGTTGAATCACTAAAAGCAACTTTTCTCGTTAAGTTCAAAATTTGTTTAATGACAATTAAGATAAATGTGGATCAAATTCTACTGACACGCGCTGCATTGTAAATAGGGGCCAAAAGCCGGTGACTCCGCGGGCGGGCCCGGCCGGCTGAAGGCGAACGCTTCAAAATTGTCGGGCACAGGCGCCAGTGCTCCCTTGGAATTGACAATTTTACGGGCGGTTTATTTCCGGACACCGAACTTTCTTGGTCAGGCCCACTGCCTGTGCCTCCACCTAACCCCCTGTAACCCGCTCTATTTGGACAGTTTATCTATCAATATAACACAAATACTTTTGCCACTTAACACAAGATGTGACAA
Source organism: Dendrolimus pini (assembly GCA_949752895.1). NCBI lineage: Eukaryota > Metazoa > Arthropoda > Insecta > Lepidoptera > Lasiocampidae > Dendrolimus > Dendrolimus pini. Next base: position 13,201,824 of record OX457130.1, read on the forward strand.
TTACCTTATTATTTTATGTAATATTGTGTATGTAAGCGTATACATATTTATTGGCATTCATAAGATATTACATAGCATCTACATAAAATTTACATTGTATGTAAGTGTCTTAAGCAAAAGCTTCCCACTTAAAAGCTCTACAAATGCACTGAAAGCTCTTTCGCGCACTAATCCCAAACCTTTTAGCTGCAATCAAAAGCCCCGAGGCGGGGCGTGGGCGCGGGGCGAGTGGCGCCCGACGCGATGCTTATGGAAGCGCGTAGGAATTTCATTTACATTTTTAATTAAGTTAAATTTTGTTCGAAAGCTTTCACGGAATAGGAGTTTTCTTGATTAGAGATCAGTTCAGGCTGAAGTTTGAGATTGATTAGTGGAGCTTTAATTGCTCTCTGCTGTGAATAATGAATTCGATCAGTGTTGCGTCTAACAGATTACTTAGCAGTTAATGGTGTTGAACATTTAAAATGTCTTATTTTAATTAAAATTATTATTTATTACCTTTTAATTTTTATTTTATACATTTCACTTATAAACAAATTTCTTAAACATTATGCGTTTCATCAACATTAAAATATCTGGCATATCCACTATATTCTACTCTACATGTTCCCTTCAAAACAGTTAGTTGCTAGTTGCCACGTAATTGGTGGCGAAGGTGAATTTTAACATAATGCTGCATAATTGATCGTGTTTATATATATATAATATAATTATTGTTAAAGATCTTGTAAACGAACCTTTATAACTTACTTTAATAAATAATCTCATGATAAACTTCTGTTTCAATTTACGATTATTCCACAGCTAATCTTTACGTACACTGTAAAGTACTAATGGATACTTGTAAATCAGTTAGGCCACAAAAGATCCATTCCAAGAACTGACGTGAAAGCGAATAAATAAGAGACTTCCGCCAAGCACTTCGTGTGAGAACACGTCGAGAGCTGGTGACGTACGATTTGACGTGGAATATTTTATCCAAGACTTCGCCGCCTGCCATCTATTCCACTTATCCCTACACAGTGTTGAATTTTTGACACGTCAATGGAGAGGCTTCCCTTTTCCTCGCCTAGTTTATTGTGACAATACCCTTTAAATTCGTATCATGTGACCGTATCTCAGTTCGACCTTACTACATTGAAGCAGGGCACTCTCGTGAAAAATTACTTTTGTGAGAATAGTTACATTGGTCGATGTGTACTTTATGTAGAACTAAACGTCATAAGATTTTTTCATCCCGAGTAGCTTTAGAATAAATATCAAAACGAATACCTAAATAGGTACTTCTTATGGAAAATGCTGTTTATTACTATAACCGGTTCAGGATAATAAATGTAATAACTACGTGTAATACTTTTGAGTGCAAATTTTATTAATATTGTCATTTTAACCAAATGACGATGCTTATTTATTTCGATTTTAATTAATAATCAAATAAAAATAATCTAGTTGCCTTTAAAGCGTAGTTTCATTTATCTCTAACAGTCACGGAAAGATAAGCAAATACTATAATTCATACTTTTAAAACAATTCAATATAAATGTATGGAGATCCACACAACACTCTATTTTAAATTGTAGCAGTTGGATTTAATAAGAATATATTCTTTGTAAAGAAATCAAGATAGATCTTGATATTATATTCAATTATAAGTCGAATCCATTTAGTAGTATAGTGACCTTTGCTCCTATTATCGTACTATTCTGTCGAGTGTTGTTAATTATTTGAATGACTGAAAATGTGGAAACGAGTATACTCAGAGGTAAGAGGATAACCGAACAGAGCGCCGCAGCTGCCCGCCCCGGTCGAATCGAATCCGGCGCATAGCAATTCATATTAGATTTGCCCGCGCTCTTATATCCATTCCGAGATGTTCATATTTTATTGGGGCCAATAAAACGGATTCATGAATATGAGAAATGCATAACGAATACCGTATTTATGGATGGAGGCGCGCTCGCTCCGCCACGGATATGTCGCGGGTAATTTGATAGCCGCCTTTGTAACAGGTGCTGATGGGAATTTCGATGCGGTTATAAATTTTTTCCATTGCAGTTAAGTTTGATAGCATATTTTGTTTTTATTTTATGTTAATATAACCATTATATGAGATTATGCTCGCGAACATTAGTATTATTGTATTATCCCTATTTTAACTTTATAAATGCGAAAATAACTCTGTTTGTCTCTATGTTACGCATTTACGGAAAAGCTACTGGATCGATTTGACTGAAATTCGGTATGTACGTAATTTTAAAACCGAGGATTTTTTTCATCCTCTATAATGAGATAGATTTTGGGATAGATTTATATAAAGTTTATCCCAGAAAGTAGGGTAGATTTTTTGTGATTTGCCATTTTCGTCGTTTTTGTTATTTTGGTCATCCTTGTCATTTATGTAGTTTACAGATAGATAGATGGGGATAGATAAATAACATTAGAACGGGATGAAATAGAGAATGAGGCCAATCGTTTCTCAAGTTTATAGATATGAAAATTCATCATCCTTAAAAAAATGCGATAGTAACTCGATCGACGTCTGTTAAGGTTTCACAGAAAACTACTAGGAATAGGTACTGGATCGGTTTTACTGTAACTTTGTTTAAATGTAGTTTTAATGCCGAAAATGGACACAAATACTTTTCATGCCGGAAGATGAGATTTGCAATATAAAATGAAGTGAATCTTGCGGGGGCAAATAACACTGACATAAAAATTAATACAATATAACCTGTATTGACACCTTCTCTTTAAACAAGAGCACGAACCAGGGATTGATTCGCGGCGCAGTCGCGGGATAAATCCTAGTATATATTACATATATTACACATTTAATTTTATGATTGATTAGTTTTTACACATGTCGTGGTCTCCAGTAACTGAAGGAGCATATTGATTAAAAATTCTAGGTTATGTATATTTTACAATTTGTAATCTGTCTCTGTTGTTGGAGATTGGAGATGGCATTTTTTGGGGCTCATGCAGGGAGTGGCGAGTCACCGTCTGCCCATTTTTCCATGTTCCCCGAACATTGCGACGGGCAGACGCCATAGTCCCCATATTCCCAGAACCCCAGTACAACTAGCAGTTCACCCCAATAGCCCGGTACTTTTTGTCCTCATTTTCCACAATAGTCCTACACTGGCCGGAGCTTGTCCCTGGGTGCATAATTATATGGTGTAGACAGGGATAATCGGCGGTCAGTGTCACGCCACATTTACATTAAATTTGTCAAAAGGCCTCTACGTGTTGGCCTTTCCATGGCCCCGCGCAAGCCCTCCAAAAGTCCGGGCCATTTTTATGGCCGGTGGTCTTGAAACACATACATTAAAATAAATATATATATTTCGAAGTCATATCCCACGAATACTATCTGTATCTGTTATAGTAAATCAGTACAGTAATCAGTACAAAATAATCTAAATACTATTATCGTTAAAAAGAGAAATTGTAAGGTCATTCCCAAATAACTAGATGTAACAACGCAGGGCATCCTTTTCTTCATTTTACTTAAAACTCATAGAACGGGTGTTCCTGTTGTTAAAGGCGGTTCCCTTCTAAGCAACCCTTCGCTAGAACTTTAAATAATTTAAGTCGCGAAGTTTTTCAATGTGTATACAACATTTTATTGTTTATCTATAAAAACAAAATAATGTTTAAAAACATGAAATTATTTTCTTGCGACCACAATATATAATAAAAAGTAAAATAAGGCACTTGATGGCTGTCACAGAGTCCAATTTACAGCTTTGCATGGAGTATTCCACCTTGAAGGAAGCTCATCTAATAGTGTGTTTTATTTGAGTTACATTTGAAGTTCGACTTTCCAGACACTTAAAGAAAGAACAGTTTCAATTGGCTGCAAAACAAGCAGTAAGAAGCTTTCAAAAACTATCCTTACTGTGTAGTTTTTAGAGTACATTTGAGTTACACGTGATACCCTAAGTTGGTGGCGTTTGACGGCAGTTTGTCGGCATAATAAGGTCTTGTACGGAGTGGACGTAAGGGGAGGATATCGTTTATTCTAATGAGGTTTCGTTGTAAGACGAGTGCTGTCCGTTACTGGTAGTATTTTATCTTATTTCTTTCTTTAACAAATTCTTAGTAATGTAAATTGGCCATTAAAGTAACAACAATATTAGCTTTTAATTACCTTTGAAAGCTGTTTGTATTTGTTTATTCAAAAGCAGTTTTTGATATCTTGAATACATCTTTATATCTCTTATTTATATGAATTAGTTGGTATCTACTTATAATATATGCAACTTTCTTTAATATATGCAGTTTTTTTGTAATATTTTAGGTAAATGTGAATGTATTTTCGATTTTATTATAAGCAGTGAAGGAGGTTATCGTGAGGTAACTTGCACATCAATACTACTGATGTGTGAAACATCATCAAACCTTTAGCTCCTTTAGGTGGAGTTGGTTGGGGTGTCGAGTTAAAAGTCTTTGCCTCAGCTTTAACTCGCAGGGCAACGACTCTCCGGTGACGTGGTCTTAGAACTGCTGCAGGCTTCCCAACTGGTGCCTACGCGGCAACTCAAGATGGTCGTTCTGTGTCAATCGTCGTCTGCCAGTCCGATGGCATCCTTTGGCAATCTCGGGCTTTAATTGGCTATTAGTGTCTTTTGTTGGCCACTCTTCGGCTTGGGGCATTCATAACCTTTCTGTATCGGTCTCCTCTGAGTGCTAATTCATCTTGAACAAGCGAAGACGGTCAATCATTCCTCCTTCTACAATTATGAGACTCGAGTCCAACAGTACGTTGTCTACATATATGTTCTTACATATACCTACATAATTATATTATACATTTTTTTACAACGTGGGAAATGAAACTCATATCGCGAATATCTATACTTTACAGGACAGTTTTTTAATTTGTTTGTTTATTTAGATTAAATTTTGCAGGCTAATTTAGAATCAGTTCCTTTACACTTACAACTTTGTACCTGTATGTTTGTATTATTGGTTATTTGTACTTCAAATTGTATGTTTTGCTTTTCAGAACTTTTAAATATAAGCTTCTCTTAAAAATATTTTTAATATTAAAAATAAAAACTAATAATAATAATAAAAATATTTCAGTCAGTCTTGCGTCCATAATTTATGTTAGTTACACAAAAGACTTAAAAACTAATTGTTAGTAAAATAATAACAAGTAATGGGGTGCCTTTGGGATATCTGATTAATAATGAATTGTGGATCGTTTTTTTGCGAGTAACAAATTTGGGAAGTAAAAATGATAAAAATCACGAACCATATGTTGTTTTATGTCTTTAAGGCATTTTTTTGTAAAAAAACTATAAAATATTGTGAAAGTCATCATGTATTATTTTAAGTTGAACTTTAACAGCGAATAACTTTTAACTGAGTTGACTTAGCGAAAAATTATGTCAGACCTTTTTTTGTAGCCCGTTCAATTTCCTACAAAACTATGTATTTACTTTTACCACAGAATAACTCGTTGAGATACATCAAAATTGGAAAAAAAAAAAAAACCCGTGTAATTTAAATGGGAAATCGAAAATCACGATGTGACACCTCTGAAAATTAATATTAAGAGCTCAAACTTTATCAGAATTTTTTTTTCGTCATCTTGGATGATAATTTCGTGGTAGCTAAAAAAAATAATTAAAGTTTTTTTTTGCCCACCCTAATATATATCCCGGAACATACAGACATGGGTTGTTAAATACTTGCTAAAAGCATATTTTATTAATAGCACTAAAAGGTATGTGATGCGGGTCCTTTACAGCTGACAATATTTGTCTCATGTATTATGCATGAGGAGATAAAGAAATACAACCGTTGTAAGATTGCATCGTATGTTAATGCAGTTAAGGATTAGAAATGGCATTTAAAAATTACTCACGTGTACGGAAGTATACCTACAGGTGTTTATTGTGTTTGGTGACACTTTCATAAAAAGTACTAGCTGTGACTGACATCCTTACACGGTTCGCTTCCTTGGGCTAGCCCACCTGGCCTGCAAGATAACCGATACTCGATCCCCCGCGACTGTAACCGAGTCCTCCATCTAGTAACCCTATAACTTTCAATAAATGGGCTACATTAACCAAGCCAGAAATGTATAAATAATAATAAAATTAATAAATAAGAGAAATTGTTAGTTTCTCAGATAATCAAAATTATATTTAATTACAAAATATTTATACTTATTTTGAGTTTTACCTTATAATATGTATAGCATTATAATATGTATAGCATTATCAAATGGTCTTGTGACATAACGTGATTTTCGGCTATAAATCCCGTAGCATTTTAAGGGATCTTTCTTCGGACTCTAAACCAGCTCTTTATTAATTTTAATTTTAAAGAAGCTGACCATGTAAGCCATGAAGAGAAATAATGATAAAGATGATTTTAAGTTTTTGTATATTGTATAACTAATAGGAATCTCTTTTTTTGGTTATAGGAGAAAATAGTGTCTTGTGATGCGCGAGTAACGACCTCATAATGATTCGAGACCCGCCTGCCATGCACAAACCCGACAATAGTAGTAAGTATTATTTTAACGATTTAAGATTTAATTATATTGCACACGGCACAGCCTTAGATCAAGGTCGACTTCCCGACACCCAATGAAACTACGCCAGTGTTTCCCCAATCATCTGAGCCAGATTACGAGTTAGTTGAGCTGATGTTTGAAATCTGCCAAATATAGACCCTCCCGAAACAGTTTATAATGGGCAGCCCAATTGCCAGTGGGTCAGCACCCCAAGCGTGTAGTTAGAAGTAAGCATTTAAATTAACTGTGAGGTTATAATGATAATAAAGAGATAATTTAGTATTAGCGTTTAAAGTGTTTTCTGTGTGTTAACTTATTGTTCACTGCAAATAAATTCGACATTTCAGTAGGGTATACCCACGGCTTCGCGCGAGTAAATGTGGGATCCAGAGGAACTCTTACATTTGTTTGAGGTAAAAAAGCATCCTATCCCTCTCCGTTTTGTAAAGAACATCTACACAAGGATTTGATATACATTTTTTCAGAGCCCCAGTCATAAAAAGGTTATACAGATGGACAGACTGACGGAGGGATATGACAAATTTATATGGTTACCTTTTAGCCATAATAATCTATGGAATTAAAAAAATAGCATAGGTACATAACATGAGTGATAAATGATCCTTAATGTATCCATATTGTTAATTTGATCACAGATTGTAATTTTACTTTGGAAACTTCAGAATGAAATATACGATAAATCTGACGTTAAATGGAGATGAAATTTGTTAGTATGCATAACGTGATAAGTCCACTGGCTCCAAGAAAATAAATTGGGAACAATTATATATGAGTAATAAAATGTAAGCAGCTGACATTTTCGTTTTGCTGACATCAATTTTTTTCATAACATTAGGAGAAACAGGTCGCGAATAAAACGCGGGAAGGGTTGTGCCATAAACCGCCCAGCAGCGTCCGTCGCGATATTAAAAAGGGGACGAACGATATTGCAATATCACATTTATGCGAAATGTCCGACACCCAGATCGTATTGATAAAAATAAGCGATTTTTTATTGTGCCCCGCAATATAATCGTAGAAAATCTTGCAACATAAGATATCGTTTCTTTACTGTTTTGGAAACAATAATTTATATTATACAAATGTATTTTTTTTATTATTGAACAATGGCTTTACTTTAATAAAAAAATTATTCAATGAATGGTATACTCTTATTATTCATAAAAATATAAACCAAATTAGATAAGTTTAAGTTAGGCAAACTTTGGACCAAACAATCTCCAAGATCTCGGAACAAATTCCATTCATAAGTTATCTTTTTGGATCAAAGTCATTTTAGACCAACAATATTTTTATAAAGATTTAAAAATGTATACAGAGGATGCATTGCGGGGGCGGATAGTGGAAAATTGCGGGGTTAGTGTTGAGTTGCGAGGCATCGCGGCGCGGCGTAGCAATCGCAGCGTACGGGCGGCCAGGCGCCCGCGGCGGCGCTGGGCGGTCCTGATAAAATTTATGGCCACTTCCCCTTTAAAACAATATTGAGGGCTCAGTTGGGATTTATGTCTCGCCGCTGCTGCAGCGACTCAATTTATTCTTCAATTTTTCATACAATAACTCACACACGTATTACGAGTGATGGATGAAAAGGACTAACTTTCGGGCTTTAATAAGAGCCTCCAGATGCGAATCTCCAAATTGGCTGAAGTTTATTGCCCACTTATGTCAGGCTTAAGTTTCGCCCGAAGCTTTTCTCTGGGAAAATAATTTATGACGTAGATTGCCTCGACTTTGTACACAGCGTTTGATTGTGCTTTTGATATACTTACCATTCAGAAATTATATATAATTTATTTTGTAATACTTTCTATTAAGTTACTACGTAATTGTATACCTTAAAAAAATAAAAATATTTTATATTATTATGGCTTAAGTAAACAACGAAAACAAATATTTCCAAGTATCATTGTGATTAGATGAAAACATTAATTTCAAATGAGAAACGATCTCTTTTCATTTCGGTAATGAAAAGTCATTAAGATGAGGTTTTCTGCCATTTCATAATTGAAATTTTAATTGCTAAAAACTCTTTCCTTAGAAATCATTTACCAGTGCCATTAGGCTTAATTCAAAAATTAATTTAAAATTTTCACGAGGTCGAGCCGGGAAGCGAACACCGGCGTAAAAGCAATATCAATTTCATAATTTTAATTTTAAAAAACTAACCCGCTCTGATGACAAAGTCTCGTACTTTTTTAATAACGGAAATGTTAACGATGGAAGTGGGAGGAGGAGGGTGCGATGCAGGGTGCCTTCCACTGGCCCTCCGACCTTCGCCATAGGTCAGCTGGAATTTCCATAAGACTACCCTTTCACCTTAGCTCTTAATAACGCTTGACACTGAATAATATGCACGTGACAGACTGGTCAAGCGGTCATACAAAATCCATAGACATTTCAAGTCCAATAAAAAACTATTTGCAACTTTTTTGATATTACATTTTTATATATATATTTTTTTTTATTACTTTAAATATGGTAACATATCCGCATCTCGCTCTACCCATGTCAGGTTTCGTATCCCAACCGCGAAAGTGTGCTTAGGTAATTTTCTGATCTACTCGTAATGTACATACTCTTATTCTTTATTGCACACAAAATAGTTACAAATAAAACTACAAAGTAATGGTGATTAACCAAGGCGAGTTTAATCCTAAAAAGAGTTTCCTTCAAGCAAACCTATGGGCCTAGAGAGTGGGAAAACAAGAGGCAGGGTTGTGTACATTAAAGTTTATTTGCATAAGTAAATAGGTTCTTATATATGTACATTAAATTTACTTATTGATAATAAATTTTAACTATATACATACATATACCAGTTAATTAGGACAGATAGTGCTCTTGAACTTTTTACTCATACTGTTACAATTAACTTGACCCATTTCATTGATATTGGATATGGATGGACCTTAGCCACTAAGCTATGACGACTCAAGCAGGAACAAAGCAATATGCAAACGAAGTTACTTTCACATTTTATTTATATTAATTCGCTTAAAAATGAAAGCAGATTGACAACAAAAATTCATTGGAATTACTACATGAGTAATCAATACTTGGCAATAAATTCACTGCAGCAACGTATTTAGGACACATATACAGTCAGTTGGGTTTTTTTGCAATTTGATTACTATTAATGCAAAACCCGCATTTGGTTAAACCTAATTAGGGCCCGCATAATGGATATCGCGACAACGCAATCAGCTTCATTGTTTAATGAGTGACCGTCGACTAAAACTAAATTAATTGTACGACTATTTAGACCAGCTGCAACCGCGGTCATTATACGAATCCATTAGCATCGCACTTTAAATTACTCCCAAACGATTGTTTGTTGTCGTCTCTAATGAAATTAAATAAGCTCGCTTTGATTTGTTCGATTTTACTTAATTGAAAAATCTACATATTAATCTACTGACTTGTATAGTCCGTGCCATACTATATATGAATTATTTAGATTAGCTAAGCAAGCTACGCAATCTCTATTAATAATATAAATGCGAAAGTAACTCTGTCTGTCTGTCTGTCCCTGTGTATATATGTCATGATACGGAAAAACTATTGAGGCCATTTGGTCGAAATTCACTATAGATTTAATTTTAATACCGAGGGTGGACAAGGGACATTTTTCATTCCGGATAATGGAATGGATTTTGAGATATATTTATATAAAGGTAATCCCAGAAAGTAGGATAGGTTTTGTTTTTTGAGATTTGTCATTTTCGTAATTTTGGTTATTTTGGTCATTTTAGTCATTTTGATCATTTTGGTCAATTTGGTCATTTTGGACATTTTGATCATTTATATAGTTTACAGATAGATAGACGGGAATAGATAAACAAAACTAGAAAGGGTTGAAATAGAGGTTGGAAGTTTATATTAGAGACCAATCATTTCTAAGTTTCTGAATATAAAAAAATATTATCTATAAAAAAATGCAATAGTTACTCGATCTGTCTGTTCACTGAAGAACTACTAGGAGTGGGTTACTCCGTGGATCGGTTTTGCTGTAATTTTGTTTAAATGTAGAGTAATACCGAAAATGGACATAAATACTTTTCATGCTGGTAGATGGGATAGTTTGTGTTTGATATAAAATGAAGTGAATTTTCCGGGGGTAAATAGCACTAACATAAATATTTAATACAATGTAACCTCTATTAAACAAGGGGTATTAGAGTTTGACACTCGGCGCAGTCGCTGGATAAACTCTAAAAAACCCGGGACACAAAGTATCGCAGCATTTAAAAATATAAGCAATTGTTTAAGAGAATAAGCTAATTTAATGCACCCGTACAACAACAAACTGCTCCCGGGAAAATTCCTGCGGGGTTCCCGGGATAAAAAAATATCACACATTTTATTATATTAAATTTGCTATCGATCAGAAAAAAATCACATTGGAATTCGATTTATTTTAATATGTCCATTTTAAACGATTCCTGGAAAAATACCCGGGATAAAATGTAAAATGTAAAAATTAGCTTTCGATGTGCGAAAACCACATCGAAATCGGTCCAGTAGTTTTTACGTGAATCCCGAACAAACAGACACGAAACCTAAAAAAATTGCATCACGTTCTGCATTGTTTCTGTAGTCTATTCCATTTTTTTAATAGTTTTAATGTAACGACACGGTATGTTTAGAATTTTTTAATATTATAGATATATTATTTTTATATATTGGAAAAATATAGGACATATTTACGTATATAAATATTTATATTATACAAAACATTAAATTTAATTTAATTAAGTTCTTTAAAGAAATTTAATGTCATACTCAAATTATTTTAACAAAACTAGAGTATACCTAATTATTGTGCTTTTATGTTTATACATATTATATGCATGTGCACCATTAACTATTGTTAAGGGTATAAACACACTGATATTTTTTTCAATTTCTGTTTTTGTGCAGACAGGAATGTATTAAATCTATTTCATATGGCGAGAAATTGATTCAAAGCGAGATAAGTGTAAGTAGAGAACAGTTTGCCTCATTTTTCCAACTATATTTTATTCTGATTTTGGCGCTTTAATATGTTGGCGGCAGTCAAGCGGCTGCGTTTGCGAATTTCTGGAAAGGCGGTTCAGTAGCCAAGTCCGTATCAAAATCGCAACTCTGCGTTAATAAATAGAATTATTATACAATGTCTACACTAGCGTGGGTTTATTGGACAATATTGGAACTTTGATCTTATGCCTATTTTGTCTTTATTGTTTATTTAACTTATTGTGTATAGGATCTACTTATCATGACGGCTAATTCCCAATGTTAATAATCCCTGTAAGAATACTATAACTTAAGATTAGTTATGTCATGAAATTATTCTGTATGTCATAACTTAGAAAATAAACAAATATAATAAAAATAAAAGAATGACACTATTTTGTAACTTTGTTTAAAACAAACTAGTCGAATATTTAAGTATTAATAAATGAATTTTTCTTTGATTCACTTGGAAAGAGAAAATGTGTTTGAAATAAAAAAGGCAAAAAGAGAAAGAGAGAGAAAACTGACGTAGTCGACGACGACGACTGTAGTTTTAAAATATTTTATGTAATGTTAGATTATTAACTTTTATTATTATTATATTTTTACAGGTTTACATTACATTATTATTTACAGCTTACTAATTTAAATAATTTATTAATAATATAATGCACATTGCCTTTTGTAACTCGTCATCGTCACCTTGAACTGCGTTTTAAGTGTCCGAGTCAAACCTGTTTTTGCAATTTTCGCCTTTTCAAACCTGTTTTTGCAATTTTCCCCTTTTCACCCGGTCTCTGCCAATACTTATTGTGAGCCCATTAGCACGCATAATAGTCAGTATTATCGACTCATTATAGTCTTTATTCGTTACTGCACATCATCTGCCCTGTTATTATAAAAGAGCTGTCATTAATTTACCTCAATTAAATTTATTGTGCGGACGTCGGCTTCAATAATCGAGTCGTATTGGCGGCGACGGGCGACGATCCGCAAAGTAATCGATTGCAATGAGTTATGTCCACCTAGTTACCCCTTCAATTGGCTCCTTGATTGGTTTGACGTTCGCGCAATTATTATAATATAGATTGTAGGCTGATAAATTGAAACTGACAGCAAACTAAATTCAATGGCTAGTTATACAAGTCTATAGATATAACTACGGTCGATTGGCTGTTAATGAAAGTAATCAATAAAAACACGACGTTTATATCGTCTATAATAATGGAGGTACAATATGCACAACATCATATAATTTTGATTAATGTAACTTATTATTTTACTAACTTTTCAATAAATCGTGTTTTCTTGTATTGGTGTCTCATCTAGCAAAAGTAGAAAAAAGATTTCTCTAATAATTTTAATAACGGTTAGGCGAATAGTTGGCAAAATGTAACTTTGAACTGATAAAATAATATATAAAACGTGGAAAATTAGGTACAATAATCGTAATGTATATAAATGTCTACAATGTCTACAAATATAGCTTTAAAAAAATCTTATAATATGTTAATTTATATTTCTATTTATTGAGTGCGGTAAATGCTCATCACAAGTTCGCATGTGTTTCAATGTTCTGTTTTTTGTCGCGTGAGAAAAATGCGTGTGCGCATCTTAATGACGTCAGCGAATGAATAGGCTGCATGTCACGCAGCGTGCCTTTGCTCGAATTAATCGACGCAATTATAGTGTAGAAAACAATCGAGACTAGTTTGATGGTATAACCACAGCATAAAGTAATACTCGATATAGTAGTTACTCGATTATAATGTTGATGGTAAAGCTTGAATGGTCTAAACACAGTATGCCTGGTTAGGGTTACTTGTTATAATTTTTACTAAAACAAAAACCTATGAAATTTCAAAAAATATCTATGAATAATATAATGTAAGACAGCATAGTAGATAAGACTCAATAACAATAAATATTTCGCATTTTTTAATTGAAACTTGTTTAGAATCGTGGTGATTTGAAAATTGATAAAACGAAAAAGTGACACTAAAAATACATATACAAATAAAATTCAACCTTATTTAATTGTAAATAAAACACATTTCTTTTTACCCGTTAGTATTAATTTTCAATTTTACCAAAACTTAAAGATTAAGAATGAATTTTAACTGTATCTGTATAAACTTATGGCAGATATTCTTTTTATTTTATACTTATATCAAAGGAAATTGTGCGTAACATTGAATTTTGTACTTTATACTTGTGATTTAAAATGTAAGTTAGATGATTTTTTTGAATTATAATATATTGACAGATGTAGTCTAAAGGAATATTAATAAAAGGTAGAGACGAATTATCTGTGAGTATACTCTCTGAAGTTTGACGTCTACTGCGTGTGAACTGCACACACATACACATTTTTTTTTCATATTTAATAACCACTTGCTGTCAGGCAAGGAAACTATTGTTAGGAATCTAAATGTTTTATCGTCAGTTCACTGACATTATTATGTATTTTGTATGAAACTATACAAAAAGGCAAATATAAATTAAATTATAGTCTACAAAAGTTGAGATTGTCATTTTGATCACAGGATGACTTAACTACATCACGCTGAGAACGAATCGAAGCATAGGCTTATTACGGTCAAATAATAACACGTAGATTTCAAAGGTCGGTAAATTGTTGGACAAACAGGACTTGGAGTCCAAGTTAGGTTTGACCGGAGATAATACCTTATTTTGATTAGTCATCCTTAATAGTCATGCCACACTGCATTTAAATAGGAATAGCACTTTTGGACAGCACAAGAACTATTGAACATTAGTGTTGCTGAGGCTGCCTTGGTTCTGTAGTTCATCCACTATATTCGCGGAGGCGCTTAAACTTTTACGCCATCAGGCTTAAGAAAGACGGACTTTTACTGTTAGTCCGAGCTAGTACCAGTAGTAGTATGGCGAAGTGTTCGCTGAAAGTATGGGCTCCTCTTTCCTTGGATGGTTGATTAGGTTAGAAAGATTATTTCTAATTTAGTATTCTATTGTGTCTGTCCTGCTAACATAGATGTGGTATTTGGAATAAAAATAAATTATTATTGTTACGTAATTAGGCAATTCAGGTGCAACTTGCTCCGCAATCCCCCGTATGATCTGTTTATAAGGCACTATAGAGCTGCTGGTAAAAATATATATACTGTGGCATAACGAGTCGTATAGTACGAACAATTAACCGCCAGTATCTAGTCGTATAGAGCGAGACATTATTAATTACTCTGCCCATTATGTCCAAGCTTTAATTCAAATTAAGTACTTTCCTGCTGCATATGGACTTAATTAAACATACTCTTTTTGTTTTTTTTATGTGGACTTTAAACTATGCAGAATATTATTTATAATTAAACGGAATTGAAAACTACTACGTAAAGTAATAAAAAATGTTGTTGTTCATAGGGTCTGTTTCTTATAAAGAGTCAGTTGTTTATAATCATTTCCGGGAATAAAAATAAGAATTGATGAACAATAAAATTTACCTACCTGGTGTAAATTACTCTACTACAGTACACACTTGAGAACGTAATATTGATCCTTATACTTATAAATATATGACAAATGCGATTTTTTTTGTTTATTTCAGCTTTGACTCCATTCATAATGAAACGATTTTCATTTTATGATATTTGATTCCGAGATATTTGTTTCCATAAGTTTACATAAATGAAACAATATTAACGTTTATCTTAAAATTTAGTATACTTACTTATTTATAGGTTTTATAAATATGTGCTTTGGTAACAGCGATGGATCAACAAGGATAAACGTGTAGAAGCGCATACACGTGTAAAGTTCTGGTATTATAATAAAATAGCATACCATTCTTGATTTGAATGCTTTCTCTAAACTTCGATGTCTATTTTTGTTTGAAAACACACTTTTTGCGACTTTAAAACTGTTCTTGTAATCGCGTTGTCAGTATTAACACAAAACACCCATAAATCACAAAGCTTCTATTCACATTTTTAAAATGTTTTTAGTTACATCGTGTTTTTTGCAGGTCAACAGGATGAAAACAAATATGGACTGGGCAGCGGGGTCACTGGCAGCACTGGCGCAGCTAGGCTTTGTGCACAGTGCGGAAAGGTCATCACTGAAAGATTTCTCCTGAAGGCGATGGAACGGTTTTGGCACGAAGACTGTTTGAAATGTGGTTGCTGCGATTGTCGACTGGGTGAAGTCGGATCTAAACTATATTACAAAGCAGACCTTATGCTCTGTAAAAGAGATTACCTTAGGTAAGCAGTACACAATGACATTAATGAATATATCGAGCTGGAACTGTAAACCATAACGTTCATATAAGTCTATACGAGTATCTCTGTGATTTACAGGCTCCCCTAATATATAAGGTTTGGACAATGATTGTCTAATTTTTTGGTATATGAAGGATTTGCTGGAGTCTCTCTTTCTATTTAAGTTACCTAAACGTTGCACAATCTTCAACTTATGTCCTGACTCGTGACTTTTTGCCATCGTCTCCAGACGTACGTCTGTATATCAACGCAATAGTTCTCCATTGTTTTTACCTATCAGAATATGAAGTAAACGCCTGTTTTCATTAGACATTCCTTTAAAAAGACCAATAAAAATATTATACGTACAAAATAAGAGTCACTAAACTAAAAGCATAAAATGAAATAAACTATAAGCTTTAATAATTGCCATGAATTATACTTGATGTTCGATTTGGCCATTTTAAAACACTATAGCGTGCGTCTAAAGTGCTCTTTACATTTATAAGTCGTAAGTATTTCATGTTTATAGCCCTGTTATTTTTTAACAGGTTATTTGGTGCCACCGGCAACTGTGTGGCGTGCAACAAAGTCATTCCCGCCTTCGAAATGGTTATGCGAGCCAAGAGTTTCGTTTACCACTTAGAATGTTTCGCCTGTCAACAGTGCAATCACAGGTGAAGAATGAGGACGTTTTTCTAATCATTATTTTTAGTAGTCGCACATAAATAAAGACTTTTCGTCAACTAGTCCATTATTATGTTTTCATCAGTACACTAAATATATTATTTTAAAGCTTTTAGTAAAAATACGATTCTTCTTCTTTTTAAATATGGTTTCGCGCGTTTTCTGGCATTAGCCAGTTTTGATTATGCATAGTCAAATTTTTAAATAGATTTCAACAGTTATTTTACAGATGTCAATAAAGGGATTTTGGTGTAGCAATCGAAAAGTCACATTACACTAAATATTTGATAATACTTTTGCACGACAACTGCTAATATAGTCTGTGAATTTTTTATAAAAAAATATAATATTGGTACAAAAATAAGACGCTAAAATTAATCTTTTTCCGCTTAAAAGAAAAAAAATGGTGCTTAGTAAGATTTCAAAGAAAACTATAAATAAATTTAACATTCCTCTTGAGCTAAATATAAATAAAATATTAATAAATTTTACAATCGCGTCTATTAACAATTCAAATGTGTTTCACAGGTTTTGTGTTGGCGACAGATTTTATCTATGTGATAACAAGATACTCTGTGAATACGATTATGAAGAGAGGTTGGTGTTCGCGAGTATGGCCGCCAATCCCAGTGGGCTCGCGCACATCCGGCGGCAGGTTAGTGGACTACAGGTGAATATTTCTGCTGTTGCTATTTCGATATGTCTAGACTTCCATTATAAATATTTTAACAAAACGAGTTTAACCCCTTCCCTTAATAGATTCATTTAATAAATTATGCGACCTATTTTACTCGTAATGAACTAAAAGCGTTGTTCCTGCTATTATCGGTATACACATGGGTGCATAAGTAACTTTTTCAACACACTTGCTCATAAAGTGGCTCTATGGTCACCGCAATTAGGCACAGAATGACACCCATAATCAAACTGTGACTAAAAAAAATTATAACTCACTAGTGAGTTATAGTTTGTTTTTTTTTAATTTATTCGTTGAGTTGCGTTGTTCTTAAAAAAGTTTTTATTCAAAAAAAAGATCGTGTTCTATAGAACACCTACCTACACGAATAATGAGCCATCTGAAATTACAATAGAATGATAGATGAAAGTATTTCAATAAATAGTCTATCTGATGAGACCGCTATGCCATCAAAAACAGTTGCTAAATAAACTTATTATGTACTAAATAAAATGAGTTTTTGTTGTTATTTTATTCACAAGTGTGTTGAAAAACGTCGCATGATACACGTGTGTATTGATGATTACCGTCCTCGGCTCTCTTAAGACCCTCGCCTACGGCTCGAGTCTCAATGGCGCCTCGACGGTAATCACCAATGTTACACACTAGTACCATAATGTACTATTAAAATACATTTGTGATTTAATAGGTTGTTATGAATATTTATAATGTATAAAACCATAAGTTGAAAATGAAAAATACCATATGGCACAAACTCTAAGCTGACGTGGACCAATGTCGATATTTCTTTGGAATGACTGTTTTTAAAGCTATTACTACAACTTCAACAGTATGGCGAACTTAAGGACAGTTCACATAATTATCCGATTATATACGAGTAAGGGAACCTGTTCTACCTCTGACAGTTCTTCAGTTTTCGTTTAAAAAAAATAACGATGATCATAAGATATATCAGATATAAAGATCAGTTATTCATCTATATAATGCATTCATAAAAAATGTAAATTTTCTATAAAGCTGGGAATTATAGCCGATAGAAAAATAAGGGAAAACTGTCCCAAGGTACAATAGACCGGATGTACCTTGGACAATCTAGGATCAAATGAAGATATACACTTACGGTTACTGTAGTGAGTTTGATTTTTATTTATACTGATGACTACGATAAATGACTGATTAAATCAACAACTGTAAATAAAAATAAAAACTTCGTTTAAAAAAACCGACTTCAAAAACTAAAATGTATAAAATAACTTATTTCTAAAGCTATTATTATTAATATATATTGTTATATATGTTAAAGTCGGTGCTTAGTAATTTTCAAAATATAGTAATTTTTATATTTTGCTTTGCACCGACTTCAAGATGTTTTAGATAATATATATTAATAATAATAGCTTTAGAAATAAGTTATTTTATACATTTTAGTTTTTTAGTTTTTGAAGTCGGTTTTTTTAAACGAAGTTTTTATTTTTATTTGTTACTTTTTAGTGTCTAGCTATGTATGGGTGGACTTACGAATGGTGCCTCGCTTCTTAAAAAATATAGGTCCCAAGAAACGGGAACAAAAATATGTTCGTAAAATGAAAACTACTTGGCCAAACTATGTCAAATTTTTAGGGGACTACATGGCGCTATTCCGCGTCGAACAAAAAAAGAATCGCGTAAATCGAATCATAAATCTCAGAGTAATCGGTGTACATATGGAACGAAAAGGAATTTTTTTTCATAAAAAATGTTCATAAAATGAAAACTACTGGGCCAAACTATGTAAAATTTTTAGGGGACCAATTAGAAGCTATTCCGCGTCGAACAAAAAAAGAATCACGTAAATCGGATTATAAATCACGGAGTAATCGGCGAACATACATAAAAAAAAGATCCCGACGAATTGAGAACCTCCTCCTTTTTTCGAAGTCGGTTAAAAAGAACAATGAAGTACCTGACTAACGTACCAAAAATAGCAATATTTCGCAAAAGACCATAATCCTAATCTGTTGTCTCTTTTTTTATCAATAGTGCCAAGTCTGATTTCTTCGTAAACCTTAAACCTAAAAATTTAAAAACTTCGTTTAAAAAAACCGACTTCAAAAACTAAAAAACTAAAATGTATAAAATAACTTATTTCTAAAGCTATTATTATTAATATATATTATCTAAAACATCTTAAAATCGGTGCTTAGTAATTTTCAAAATATAGTAATTTTTATGTTTTGCTTTGCACCGACTTCAAGATGTGTTAGATAATATATATTAATAATAATAGCTTTAGAAATAAGTTATTTTATACATTTTAGTTTTTTAGTTTTTGAAGTCGGTTTTTTTAAACGAAGTTTTTAAATTTTATTTGTTACTTTTTAGTGTCTAGCTATGTATGGGTGGACCTACAAATGGTGCCGCGCTTCTTAAAAAATATAGGTCCTAAGAACCCGGAACAAAAAAAAATTCGTAAAATGAAAACTACTGGGCCAAACTATGTCAAATTTTTAGGGGACCACATGGCAGCTATTCCGCGTCGAACAAAAAAAGAATCACGTAAATCGAATCATAAATCTCAGAGTAATTGGTGTACATATGGAACGGAGTGAAAATTATTTTCATGAAAAATGTTCATAAAATGAAAACTACTAGGCCAAACTATGTCAAATTTTTAGGGGACCACATGGCAGCTATTCTGCGTCGAACAAAAAAGAATCACGTAAATCGGATCATAAATGACGGAGTAATCGGCGAACATATGGAACGGAGTGAAAATTATTTCCATGAAAAATGTCCATAAAATGAAAACTACTGGGCCAAACTATGTAAAATTTTTAGGGGACCAATTGGAAGCTATTCCGCATCGAACAAAAAAAGAATCACGTAAATCGGATCATAAATGGCGGAGTAATCGGCGAACATACATAAAAAAAAGGAACAAAAAAAAAAAAAAAAAAAAGATTCCGACGAATTGAGAACCTCCTCCTTTTTTCGAAGTCGGTTAAAAATACACTTTTACTTTAACTTTAATTAAAATTTATCATAAAACTATCATATGTCCTGGGAATCCCGTATTTTTTCCTGAGAATCGAATAATGTATGTACCTTGGCCAGTGTCCAAGGTACTTAATTGGTTATGGGGCCAAGTATAAACATCACAACAATTTCATTTAACAACTTTCATAAACACGCTACAATTGAGTTTAGCTTCGAATACCTATACCACAGATCATAATTTATGATCTGTGACCTATAATACCATCTGTTACCCGCATATACTGAGATTTGATTGTAAACAAAAGTTTGTATCAAATATATGGCATGTTAAATAAGTAAACAATAAGTAGACAGAAAAAATAAACTAAAGTATACTATAAATAAAACTATACTTATAAAATAACATAAATCTATAAGTAAAAAAAATTGCTGCCGGTGGGGAGCGTGCCCAAAATGATGGCCGAATTTCCGCATTTTGATGGCAAAAAAAATAACTTGGGAGTTAAAAAATACGATTGACCTGGGTATGTACAATATTGTCCAAAGCACAACAGGTTCCCCTAACACAAGAGGTTATATTATAATTAGCTTAATAATATATTTTATTCAGAACCTACGGGCCTCTCCGTTAGTTCTGAATAAAGTTTTCGAAACGTCGCACGTCGCCGTCCAAATAATGGGCACGTGAAAATGTTGACTCGGCGAAGTAAATAACTCCCACAAGGACACTGTTAGTGGAAGATTCTATCTTCCACTTTATTATGTTTCTTTTGTGATCATTAATCTTTCTCATACGAACGCTTGTCGGAATGCGAATGTGGGGGAATCTATTTCATTTTATGACTCGCGCGAGTGGAGGAAACCCATTCAACCGCACGACACTTCTAATCGACTTTTTGATTGCGCACACGGTCTGCTGTTGGGAAGTCGACATCTCGACAAGAGCTACGGGGATCGAATTTGAATTGAATAGTGTACCTTAACTGTTTATAACATTTCATTAGTCACCGAGCGGTGGGTACGCGGGAGGAGTTAGTGGTTGTGCTGGCAATGCGGCAGCGGGAGCGGCATCGGTTGATAAGGACGGAGGAGGATGCGCTGCCGGGGATGACGCTTCCAGTGGATACGGAAGTCCGCCAGATCCCGATGTTTGCGATGCTGCGCGATGACCGACACTGCCACGCCGACTTTACGCCTCGGTGAGTTACTAGTGTTATTAAAACTGAACTTTAGCGGATCTTGATTGGATTTATTTTTTATATCTTTCTTTATTGATTTAAATATGATTTTTAATAATACAGATCATAGTGGGTGTGTTTGTGTACCCGTTGCTATAATTTAAAGAATAAATATTATTTATCAGGATTTTCCATTTTCCGATCGTGTAATTCAAAGATCTGTAAAATGTCGTAAGTATTAGGAAGCTGTCCATTTATCGGAATATCAATGAACTTATACTATACTCCCATTATTAAAACATTTTCTGGCAAACGCTGCATTTACTTTCGCTTGGGTACATTTTTAATTATTATCCCGCTCAAAAATTCTCACTTCCCGGCTAAAAAAGTACCCAAGTGCATTATTCTAACTTAACTAGCAATAATCTTATGTATTAGTTACTATACAATAAAAACTTACGAATGTCTTTAATTTAACGAATAAATATTTTTATTTTGCAGGTAAAACCCCACTGAGTGTTGGCGAGGCGCTTACCCGTGTACAGAACCGTACTACCGGGACACAGTTCTCTGATGTTGAAAAACGTCTCACGACTAACACAGTTATAAGTGTTAATAATCCGTTGCTTAAAAACATACAAGTTAAAGACTCTATGTGATGTGAACTGACAAGATATATTAATTTTCGTTTAATTTCATTAAAATGTATAGTGCGAAGAATTCAAGGATTTAGTAAATTATAACGGGACAACACCTAGATGTAAAGTTTATATAACACCAGTTCTGTGCAAATATCGAGACGTCTTCGGGAATATAAAATAGGCGGCGCAACGAGGAGAGTACATTAGGCTAGAAAGCTGGCTGTGGATGTGTGGCCACTATACAAAGTGTCCGGGATGAGTCGCGATAACGTTGTTAGAACACGATATTTCCATTATGTATACGATTTGAGCACTTGTTTACATTTTAAGATAGAGGCGCCGCATTGCGTGGGTAGGGCGCTTTCTCGCTTCACTTGTATTGCATTGGACTGTACCAAATCTTGCGTTGAGCCAGTTTCGTGAAAGCCTGCATTTTTTTCCAAATGTGGGATCATAATAATTTACTGTTGCATTTATATAATTTTTGCGAAATTATGTTATGATTGTTAATAAAAAAAAAGCTCGTTTAAAATGGAATCCAGCTAAAAATTTCATGTTGCTGCTTCGTTGAAAAAATCTTTAAACCTGCTATGATTTCATGTACATAATTATAATTAGTCGAATTCAGCTATTAAATTACCTATTGATGAAGTCGATCTCATTGTTATGAGTTGTAGGTAGGTACATCTAGAAAATAATTGTTATCATACAAGGTATGAAATTGAATTCAAGATTTTTTACATAACGATTGGTTTAAAAATAAGTCATTTTTAGTTTATTTTGCCAAAGAAAGTTTCACTTTAATGGAATTGTATAAGAATTTATGTTCAAGAGATACATTTGTAGATAAATAGTGATTGATACCTGTACATGGTATTTGGTATTCAGAAGTGGTGCAATGTTAAGTTAGGTATCTTTGTATAAAAACCTGGGAATATTCTGCTTTATGATGGTATCGGAATCACCAATGAAAAATAGAGTTATTTAAAATAAATAAAAACAAAATAGATTTAGGTAATTGTTTTTAATTATTCAGTAACAGCACAATGTAAAACCAGGAACTGCCGTGGGACATCAGCTTGATGTTCCGCTTTCGCCAATATTAGCTTTAATTTAGGTATATTGACAGATAATTTCAAGTGAATGTATGGCAGCCTAAGACCACACCATTCTTACTCACTTCGCATATATAATTTGATTGGGGGTAAAAACATAATTATGCGTTTGATGTTTAGACTGGTAATAATACATCTATTTTTTATTAATCAAGCCGAACCAAGAACGTTCTGTATAGTGCGATGCAAACTTCATGACCGCTCTTGGTTAGTGACAGATACCTGCAGAATACACAAGTTTTCGTACAAAATCATGTACTAGGCAGCCTTTGGCAACTATTTTCAGGAGGTTATAAAGCGTAGCTTGCACTATTATTCGAATTTATTTGTTGCAGCTTTGATAAATATTGTAGCAAACCACTGCAAAAAAGATCAATAATTACACATGTTCGAGCTAATCTATTTCATTTCAATTGAAAGAGACCCCTCTTTCTTTCCTGTAAATTGAAGAAAATGCTTATAATATCTAGAATTAAAAGAACCTGATGTAAAATTAAGATTTTTAGCATGAAAAAGATGTAAAATATTTATGTAAAGAAATTGTCGTTATTAAGACATTGCCTAGTAATAAATCACTTATTTGAAAACCAATTTATTACTTGCAATAGTTCATGTAAGAATGTTTCCAAATTTCTTAAACATCGACAAATCAAATAATTTGCCGTTTTTATGTAAATAAATATATTTATTTAATGATTACACTATTTCGTTTTATTGTCTATGTAACACCTTAGTAAAAAGTATATAAATATATAAATAAATAATTAACGACTAATGGCGGTTTTGGTCATTAGTTTTAATGACACGCTAATTAAGAGAAAGTTTATAAGGACCAGTATGTGTTATTTTAGTGCACGGTTTTTCGGTGGGGGCGATATTCTCCATAAAATTCTCAACGACGAGGGAGCATTAACAAGAGTCGTTTAGTTGTTTGCTGTTTAAATAACAACTGTAATGTAATTTTAATGAGCTCACAAAAATGTGTGCGTTGTTTCTTCCAAGCATACGTCGTCGTCACATCTCAATAATGACTTAACGACGCACTCTGCCCACATGGTGTACGCATATTAACATTTTTATTTGTTTCTTACATTATTATATTTTTGTCCATTAACGTGCATTATTGTTGACTTGAATACTTCAAGCTAATGAAAATTTAGTGGATACAACTGAAGACAGATTTTAATATAAATATTATGAGTCCATAAGCATTCTACTACGGAGCTCGGTCTACACTATTTCAGTGGAAAGGGCCACATGCCGCTTGTATAAGGTGTATTAGCGGGTTTCATACATTACGGTACAGTTATCACGGTGTTTTCTTTTGTCATTAGCAAATAGTAGTATACAAATTGGATTAGAAAGGTGCTTGGATCTAAGCCTGGATTCGAGGCTTTATTATGAAAATAAGACGTAATATCCTAGATATTCATAAATACAAAAACATTCATACTTATTTTTAGCAATGGAAACAAGAATGTATAATCGGCAGACACACATATTATGGTACATCCCTAAATTAAGCAAATTACGCTTGTGTGCCGCCGAAATTTACAATACCAGGAATCGAACCCGGAACCTCTGGGTTGCATGAGTAGGACGGCAAAGGTTTAGTTCGCTCAAATCAACCACAGAGGTCGTCTAAATGAATATATATGTAGAGTTTGTTAGTCTGTACCTAACTTGTTTGTTCGTTTCGTCATCACTGTATTGAATATGAAATGATTTTTATTATTCCGGCATATATCAAAATATATACCGGAATAATAAACATCGTCGTCGAATATAGCTACCTATTTAAATTCAGGGTTCAATGAGCGAATTCACAGGGTTAACTCTGATAACTTATATATTTTCTAATCTATATTGATATTTAGGGAGCAATATCACTCCTCTTTATACAATTCTTAAAGTATTTAATTAATAAAAGAATTAAATCTGGCTGAGTTACAGAGCCACAAGGGACACGGTCGCCCGTGAAAACTCACTTAAACTTTTTTAATTAAATTTCTGATATTTTTCCACAACGCTGTGAGGGTTCTTATCCCGAAGCTATATTCAAAACGTTGTATTAATTAGTCCGCGCACTGAAGACTAATGACCACGGTAATCGACTTTTACGGTGTGCTGCACTCGGCCACGCGGCTGCGTAAACTTTTTAAAACCAATCGACGTGCTTTCCCGTGAAAGCTAATTACTTTTATTAAATACATTTTAAAAGTCCCAAATACTTTTTAAAAGTTTTGCAGCCCGCAAAACTCTTAATAAAATTGTCATGTTGCTCCGTCTGATTCTGACACTATTCGTTTTGTACATGGATTAAAAACATTCACTACTCTTATCTCAATAAGATTCTCTTATTGCAATATATATTATCGTTATTTTTCCACATGTCACTTTAGCAGATTATAGGGCTTATGCTAATTTCATAATAAGGTATAGTCCAGTGGTATCAAAGAAAAGGACTGCGAAATACAAAAACAGGCAAATAGATCGTTTTTGCCAAAAGAGGTACGGGACCTTAAAAGTATTAGGCTTGAGCTGTTTTAATATTTTATTTATTTTTAAACGCTTATATTATGCAATGCAATGCAATTATGTACATATAAATAAAACAAGTGATGGCAGCCCAGATGTAGCTTCGGGGAAATCGCTGTAAGTGCTAGCAAATCCCCGCTAATGTGTTTGATCATAACGAAGTAAAGGCAACCGTCTTTGTTTGCGTTTAATTAACTAAAATGCCGCGAGACGTTTGGTCATTAAGCCCACCGATAGATTATTCCGAAGCTTGAGCAATGAACTTTACTCGCTGACTTCTCTTAAACAACAATGGATATGCCAATATCTCGATACCGAAGAGATCTAGGCCATACAAATCATCAATATAAATATTTGAAAGTATATTATTAAATACCATACTTAATTGCATTAATTATATTAATATGATTTCACCGAACAAAACCTAGTTTATAAATATTAGTTACGCATTAATATAGTCACCCTTCTATGGGTAAGATATACTCAGAACGCTGACTTATTACCTTGTCGAATCACCAAACTAAACAGTTCAAGTAGGCACTGGCCTTCTGGTCACCTAGATTTGATTACATTTTTGAAAATATATATTTAAAGCGGATCATAGCCTCCAGACTCCATTGTCTAAAAATAATGTTGTAATAGCCATTGTGCAATGGTTGTTCATGCAAATTTTATAACTGTGCAGCCAGTATAGTAAAGTATTTAAAATTAACAGTAAGGAATTTCCACGCGGCTTTGCGTAAACTTTCATATTCCTAAAATACCTCACTTCCTGGGATATAAACTATTTTCCACTTATAGAACATATATCAATATGTTTTATAACTTGGAAAATAGTTTGTATCCAATTTGTATAATTGTACTGTTTGTACAAATATCTAAACAAAGTTGCAATAACATTTATTTATTAGTAAAACCGATCACCAAAAATCTAAGTAATGTAATTCATCAGATAAAAAGCATAATACCGCCATTTTTACTAGATATAAAAACCGTGACAGTGAGTCGTGTTAAATTTTAACCCAATAATATAACGGAAACATACAATTAAAGAGTAATGATCACTGAAACCTTTGAGCCTCAAGTCGTGAATGAGCTATTAACCCTCAGTTTGTTTAGTAATGACGTGGGCACGGGTGCTTTGTAACGCGCAAGAAGTTTCCGTCGAATCATTTAAATAAATGAACTCGCATCATTACGTCAGATCTAAGGATCGAACAAATTGGCAATTAGTGGCGCGCCGACACAGGCCTCGTGTTCGAATCGCTGGAACAGTGACAGGGTTGAAAGAATATCTGCACACAGAGTAATATGTATCTCCTAAAATACATAAAAAATAGACTTTTCCACGTAGCTTGGTTAAAGTAAATTTCAAGTCTGTATCCCGCAGGAACTGGTTTCTAGTCTCATTTCTTGCAGTAGTATTGTATTCTAATCAAAACAATGCCACTTTAACATTTTCATATTGGTTCATTAATTAATGTATAAACTTTTGTGATAATTATTTCTACGTTATGTAATATAGTTCGGCTTAGAGTGGGAATTGAACCCACAGACACATCCGCATTAGGCGATTATTGCAACCGTTTCAATATCATTCAATTACTTTGGCTGCATTATTCTAAATTATTCAAAGTAATACAAGCTCGATAAGTTTCGCGCGACCAGTAATGTTCAAGAAGAAAAACCAACGTTGACCAGGGGGATACTATATCTAAATTGTTACAAAAAACAAATAAAAAGTCCTACTGCTGGGTTCGGGATCTCCTATTTATAGAGGAATGAACGATATATCCGCTAATTAGGTCCAGTATAATCTGAACATTTAAGTTTCATCAAAATGTTTTCCTTCACCGTCAGCAATTGCCCCAATGGTGTATGCTGTCTTGCATCATTTCCACCATTGGAATAAGACGACATTTGAAAGAAATAATGAAATTAATGTTTATTTAGAGTAAGTATTGAAGATGGAAATTATACATAAAAGGTTTAGAAAAGACAAAGGTTAACTTAAGTTTAAACACGCCCTAACTCAGTCAATGCTAGTTGATAACAACCAACTCTGATCTTCCTTTTTTTTTTGTAGACCCGGTGTGTCTCTACCATGGGGTAAGGCAGAGTCAATCTTTTCTTTATTTTATTTATTGCTATTTATAGGTTTTAATTTTTTCCTATCTCTTAGCTACTATATCTATCGCATGCATAACACTAACACAGGGTTTATAGGTATGTGGGTTATCTTCCATTATTGCCAAGCAGTAACGTAACCTTAACAGAAGAAAAAGACTTAAGAAGCATTTAAATATTTATACCTAAAAATTGTTGAGATTAATATTATTTATAGTAAGAACAAACAAAACATTTGACAGTTGACCAAAGAACACACGGTTGATATTATTGAAAACGTAGTACATCAGATGACCGGAAAGATAGAAAATTGACAATTGGATGGATAGAGGAAAGTTATCTGTGGAAGTGATCACGATCTTCAGAATGGAGTACTACGGAGACATACAAAGTGAGATGAAGGTAAAAAACAGGGAGAACACTTTGACATATTATAAATTTCCTCGGAAAACATCTTTCTCGTCTCCTAGTTCACGACATCATTTAAAGTCGCCATTCCATCGTGACCTAAGATCGGTTTCTAACAGAAACGCCATTAATGCTTTTAATTTTCTTGAAAGCAGTTTTAAAAGACTTTTCCGTTCTAAAACTTACACATGAAAGGCGATGACAAAGGAATTCCGACGTCTATGGAGACGATGCTTACTGCAAATGTACTTAGTAACATTTTCCATGTCAGCTCAGTAGCTAGCTATCGATATTTAATTACAACAATGTTACTATGATCCGTGGAAGGTAAGAACTGCTTAGCATTGTTCCTGTTATGTACATATGTATGGTTACTATTACATAACTAACTAGCTAACCTGGCAAAATTTGTTCTGCCATAAAAATAAATAAAAAACACCATAGGAAAGTGAAAAATACTTTACGACCTATTCTCATACCTACTAAATATACAAAAAATCTTTAAAATCGCTTGAGCTGTTTCGGGGGAGTGTTACTACAAACATCGTGATAAAATATTTTTATATATTAGAAGATATAAATAATTTAGACAGAAATATTTTGTATTATTACATAATTAGCCGTATTAGTATTTTTACCCTTATTAGTGTTTGTTCACTCGTTAGAGGATACCCCACCAAACTAATTCATTGCACAAAGAGCACAACCTAATTTTTGGGTAAATTCGAAACGATTAGTAAGAATGTGTAGTTTAAACGTGTAGCTATTATTTATTCGGCATTTGACCAAAAGACGCACGATTTATCGTATTGGAGAAGTAGTTCATGGATGACACGAAAATTAGCATTTTTTATCAAAAAATAAATATTTTATATGCTTTAAGCTAATGTCACGAGCATGTTATACAGTGCAAATTTTATTTCAATTTTTTCAAGGATCAAAAAATTTCTTATTAGATTATTTAGGTACTTTCCTTTATTTGTGCTACTCAATAGATCTCCGTTTCCCACCCTCAATAGGGAGGTACGGGTGAGGGACAACCAAGAGCGCTCAGTATTCAGAGTATCGCAAATGTAACTTTCGGTTCTTTTCATGGCTAAAGTATGTTGGCGGCAATCCATAATGGGATCGCCATTATTCTTGCCATTAATTCGCATGGCCCGGCTTCCGTGCATTAGCGGGCAGCGACGAGTCTGCCAATCTAAGAGGGGGGATCTCTATACCAACCACGAACAATAAACTCCCTAATAGTATAACTCACTCCACTGTGAGTAAACAAAAGACTTTTAAGATACTCTGTCAATTTTGATCTATTTTCCAATTGGTTTTTTTATCTGAGTTTCTAGTATAAGGAATAAGATCATCCTGTGATAGTTCTTTTGGGCTTTGGAGAGTAACATTATTTTAAGCTAAACAAATTTTAAGTAAGTTGTGCAACTTCAAAACAATTATACTTTTCTGTTGCCATATTTATTGCGCCACACATGAGCCTTGTTTTGTAGCTCAAAATATAATAATAATGAATAAATGGAAGCAGAATGACGCTTAAGTGTACGGTGTATTCATTTATTTGTTATGTGGTTGTACCCACATACAAGATTTTTTAATATTATATTTTCGTGTTTGACAACAATTATGCTACTCAATTATATTAAATGGTCCAGGATAAAACGCACTTATAAAAAATATTAAATCTATTTACAAGGCGGGAAAATTGGATTAAATAAGTATTTAATAATAATACTCCATCGGAAGACAAACCACAACCACAGAGGCCGTCAATTTGTTATTATTTCAATACCATCAGTATTTCTAAGAAATCGTTAATACATGATATTATTACACTATTCCATATTTATATATTTTGTCTAGTAATAGACAAAATATATAAATACTATGATAATAAGCTAATTTGTATGCACCGTACAACTACAAACTGCTCCTCGGGATTCCCAAGATACCTTTACTACATATTTGCTATCCAACAGTGCAAAATCACATTTTTTTAAATCTGGGCATTTTATATCACAAATAAAAGTAGCACAGATTTTTAGTCTAACAATTTGCTGTCGATCAGCGAAAAACCGCATCGAAATCGGCCCAGTAGTTTTTATGTGAATCCCAAACAAACAGACAAGAAATCTAAAAAAAAATCGCATTGTGTCCTCCATCGTTTATATAGTGTATTCCAGTTTTGTTTTTAAATAGCTTCAATGTACAGACACGGTATGTTTAGAATTTTATAATATTATAGATGTAGTTTGAAAAAATACTAGCATATTGTGGTAAAGTAATAGAAGAATTACATTAAACAACAAGAGACATTTCCTTGTGTTGTCATAAACATCTCGTTCGTCGCTGTGTGCATCGTATAGTCCGATGTGACTTAATAACGTCTGCAAGCATGTTTGATCCTTAATTAAACTGCTGGCAAATTCAAAAACAACTTCAAATAATTAAGATTAATTAACAGCCAGCAGGCTTACAGCAAACCCCCTAGCTTCCGTGAATAGATTGCATAAATATATTTAAATAAGTGCCTTGGACATTGCTCAAAGCTAGTTGCATAGCGCAATACGAGGGAAAGAAATGCAATGATATTGTTCTCGCTCCCTCGCCGCCGCCACTGCCCTCCCCCTTCCTGAAAGAAAAACTCTCGAAAAACTAATTACAAGTTGTAATTGAAATTTTGCGTGTTATATAATCGGATACTTGAGCCGTGAGTAATGTATAAATGCGCTGGGGAGATGAATGGACGATGCCTCGCCGTCGTGGGTGGGCAGCCCGAGATAGGCGGCCTCCTCAATTTTTAGATTAAGCAACTTTGATACAATAATTCGCAACGAGACATTAGAATTTGGAACTTCGTAAGTAAAAGATTTTAAAAAATACAAAACATGTCCTTTAACTAACTTTTTCAGTTACTTTGTTAAATTAATTTTATTTTGGCAAGCTATAATCCACTGTAATGCTTTTTTTACAACTTTATTACTCAAATATATTAGAATACAATATACGTTTTAAGACTTACGATACCCAAAGCTCACAAGGAACCTTTATTAACTCTTTCGTCTACCTGTATTATTATCTCAGAAACTTCTGTACTATAATTGCTATAGCTGAGAATATGAAATTTAGCACACTACTTTACCTGTCTTACATAAACTTATCTTTGTATAATGTACTTAAGACACCGAAATATATTTTTTAAATTGAATGTGGGACCTAAAAGTTGAGATGTAATATAAATGTGAATTTGTTCAACAAAATCAAATGGGCTCTTACAATTATTTTATCTTTCTGTGATTTTCACACAAAGCAAAAAATATTTATGTTTAAAGTTGTGTGAAATAAAAAATTTAAAGCTTGTTATGAATTTTAGAGGGAAAGCTTTAGATGACTATTTTTGTTTTTAGGATTTCATTACCATTGTGGCAAACAAAACAGTAGACGTTGGTGACATCTACGAAATACTTCCTTGTGCGTGGCACAGACACTTAGTCGGTTTTAAACCTACATTTAGTTTATTTAGTTGTATTTCCTGATAAAGGGAAACCAATTATTTATGTATAATAGGAGTAAATGGAATGAAACCTGATCGTATCCCAGGAAAATTCAAGTCTAACCAGGAAAAGTGGAAATTCAAAACTTTGCTTAAAGGAAAACATTTTAATTAAAAACCCCTTTCAAAACCACGGCAACAAAAAAGCGATCACAATAGCAGCAATCTAGAAAGTGATCTAACTGTATAAACACGCGAATAATGTGCAATCAAAAGGGCAGCGGGCCAACACGTAGGGCTGCAACCTTTCCTTTATGCGACTTATCCAGGAAATTGTTAAAGTTCCATCTTTGTAAAAACCAAACTCTTATAAAATCATCATATTTTCTATCCAGCTATGTATGTTATAACCATTCTTCTCAGTCACTGTTGGACTTAGATCTTGGACGAAAGACAGGAAGATGTATTACATATATCGTTATAAAACGGTGTAAAGAAATTATAAAACAACTAAAAACTAGGGAGAAATTTCATACATTATAACTGAGGGATAAATAATATTTATCAGTATTTATAACCACTGAAATAGACTAAATAAAAGATGGAGAATACGATTTTTTTATATTTCGTGTCTGTCTGTTTGTTCGGGATTTACGTAAAAAGTACTAGGCCGAGTACGATGCGGGACGATAAATTCTTAGATTTAAAATCTGCGCTACTATTTATCCTGGGAACCCCACGGGAATGATTTAATTCAGCTTCAATACTTTGTGTGCTGGGAATCCCGCGGGTATTGCAAATGACGATGTCTCGGGCATATCCTAGTACATATATATATGTACTAGGACATTCCCGAGACCGTGCCGATGCCGTATATATAATATTAATTATTGTAGTACTAATGAGATTACATGAAGCATGTCAGACACACTTCTTTTGTCGCGTATTGAATGCATTTTTCGATTCATCTAATTGTAGTTATGATGCACGTCATTCAATTTTTATACGTTATTAAATTATGTTATGTATATAATTAATGTCTCTAATGTCTATATCACATTCCCTGTATCCATCCCATTCTTCCTGTCTGATCTCTATATCTCATCCCCTGTATCCCTTCCCCTCTACCTCATCCTAAAGTCTGACAACGGGTTGACTTCACTCCGGGTGTTGCAAACGTCTAAAGGCGATGGTAACCGCTTTCCAAGAGCTGGACCGTTTGCCCGTTTGTCAGCTTCGCAATAAAAAAAATGCATATAATAATAACAACAATAACAGGGACATTTATGGGCTGTTATTGTTAATAAATGTCCCACTGCTGGCCTCGGGCCTCCGATTATAGGGGAACGGACAGTATATCCGCCACGTTTGTCCGAGGCGGCTTGGCAGGTTTGACACATCGGTTGACAGCATGACAACATGTGCAGGTTGCATCACGATGTTTTTTTTCCCCGTTGTTAGCATATGGCTATTGTAACAGTATGCACATTAGGTCAGAAAACTGTCAAAGTGGTACGAGAGTTCCGGCCAGGATTGAACCGGGTACCTTTGAATTCGGGACCTGTGCATAGCTATTACGCTACCACAAATAGGCATAGGCAAACAAAAAAGAAAAATCATACAATGGCCTGAGTTAATGTCTAATTCTGATTTTAATACCGTTTATACATAACGATAATATAGATTAATAATAATTGATGTATCATACAATTCCGAGACCTAATACGTAAATGCAACTAATTCTTTTATACAACAAGCAAACTTTGTACAATGACATGTCGAAATCACATGAAGCTTTTCGGTCAAGCCATCAGCCAAATAAAGAGGGGGGCTCGAGTCTAAATGTAGTGGGGAAATGGAAAAAGCATTAACGGATATGTCAGAGGCGCATCAACCGTGAGTGCCTACTTTCTAATGCTGAACAAACGCCATATACCTACTACTGCTTCCCCACTTACGACTCAATATTGAAAAGGATCAATTATGTTTTATTCGACTATATTGTAAAAACTTTTTGCCAATTTCTGACCATTTTTTGTCTACGTACTTACTAATCTATGTACTCGTAGTTTGTGATTTATATTTATTGAAAACTAACATTTCCCTTTTGTAATCTACTTATAATCCCTCAAGACTATTAAGTAAAATACTGAGCCTAGTCCACCGTAGGCACCAGCCCTCTGATCACCTGAACTGATGAGTAATTTTAATAGTCCCTTGTAAAGGCTTCGTGTCATCAGGACTACGGTCCAAGTGTCTCACCAGCAAATTCTAACCATTATGATTAAACATTTTATATACTGTTTTAAAAAGACATTAGAGATTTCATTTTTGTCTGAATTGGTCAAAAAAAATGTTTTATGATAAATATAAAATGTCAAAAACCGTCAGTAGATAGGTAAGTCTTATTAATATTACAGAGTTAACGATTGTCACTTCTATGTATTTATCTTCCATGAATCAAAGACCAATACACATTATGAAAAAAATTATTAAAATTTAAAATGCAGCCATACTCCGACTGTGACTGTTACGAACACATATAATGGCTCAACTTTACAATAATGGACACTGAATTTTACGAAAATCAAGTTTAGGGGTATACATATGCCTTATATATAGACACTAGACCTCTTATTTGGGCTAGGAAACAAGTTTTTAGGGTCCACCAACAAGTTTTGAATGAATAATGGGAAAAACAAAAATACGTTTGATAAACAAGGTTATGTCACTTTTGTTGAAAAAAACTTTGATTTGTCTTTAGGAATACACTTACACATGATATATAAACACTAAAACCATTTTTTAGTTTAGTAAACAAGTTTTGAATTAGTTATTATAATTTTAAAGTACATAATAATAAATCACAGTTCTGTCACTTTTTTTCACTTTATGACGATAAATAAATGTTACCAAATCAGTATGTCAATAATATCGATTATTTAATTCGAATATTATTCGATATTCCAATAATATCCATTTTGAAATACGAAAATTATTGTTATTGCTTATATATTACGAGTTTGAATGAGTAGTATTTGTAATCGATTTATTTTTATTACAAACATCGATGCAATAGGCGGCACTATGAATATTTTGCCGCCTTTTTATTTTTTAATAATGAGCGACTACGAACTGGTGCAAGGACAGTGTTTCTCGCGACCAGTAACTTAAACGGTGAGTTGGTTGGGTTGGGTTAGTGTTTAGACCAGAACCTAACTTAACTATTTAAATGGTGGTTACAAATCGGTTGTGACATTTGTTGACCGCTGTCATGGCACACTTGCTTTGCTTGATAGGCTTGTGGGCTTTAGTCCGCGTTTTTATACTGTATTATATGTTTTTTACATTGACCACTAACTTTTCTTCTGCATTTCTCGTCTTTAGACACAAGAAATAAGTACACCATTTTGAAAAAATTTAGTAAAGTTATGTTTACAAAAAAATCATATCTCAAAAACTACACGTCTCCTAGACATGGGGGTTGCAGGAGGGAGAAGTACTCTTCTCCCCCTTCCCCCTCCCTCCCTCCACTACTTAAAATTCAGTGTCCATTATTGTAAAGTTGAACCCATATAATAATTATGATAAATATTAAATAAAGCTTACACTTTATATAATTATAAGCACTGGTGTAATTATACGGGCCAGGATGACGTGTCAGGTATCCGAGTTGAATTTATTACACGGCCCTGCGACGAACTTCTGTCGTGTTATTAACTTTCCTGTCTACTTTCACTGATGCAAAGACATTGTACATATGTATTTACAGTATTATATTTTGGTCATATTTCTGCTAGAGTGACAAATGATGAGTTTAATGAGTGAGGGATCCAATGGCCCACTTCCCCTCTCCTCTATCCCATTTCTCCGGTCTGATCCCTTTATCCCATCCCTTCTAACCCATCCTAAAGGCTGGCAATGTGTTGGCTTTGCTCTTGATGTTGCATACCTCTAGGTATAGGCGACGGTAGTCAATTTCCAATAGATGTGCCGTCTGCCTGGGGTCCAATTCTGCTATTTCAATAGCGTTGCGAAGATATCCAAAGTACAGTTCCATTGTGATAATGTCAAAAATTCGTATTAAATGAAATCCACAATATCTTCTACATGTCGCGGCGGATTAAAAAATTAGGTAGAAAAAAATGGGTTTACCAGCAGCAGAAATGGTGTAAGCCAGAGTGAATATTGAAAAACTACCAAAATTTTTAAACAACTATTCGCGAATTTTCTGTTGACTGTTTTCTGGAATGACAGAATGCCGAAATCAGGCAAACCTATGGTTGAGACGATATTGTCCGACAATTTTGACAAAATAGTAATAGCAGTATTGGGGTCCAGTTTGCCAGCTTCATAATTTAAAAAAAAATATTATAAAAAAAAAACTAAATTCACTGCGAATAGCAGCTTCTGGGAAGACTAGCTGTGATATATGTAGACAAGGAGGACATGATGATTTTATAATGTTTCCGATTTTACCAAAATTGGTACGGATGCATAAAAACTGATAAGCATATTTCTCCTCTGTATGTCCTCAGACGGCCTTTGTGGTGAAACGGTCCAAGCCTTTGTCGGCTAGCCTCATTGCAACCAAGAGACTTCGGGTTCGATTCATGTTATGGTAAATGTCGGAAAGAATTTTATCCTTTATTTACAATGGTCTGGGTGTCTGGAAACGACCTCAGAATAGTCCGTTGTATATTACCTAGAATACAAACGTGACTTGGCTTAGTTTAGGGATATACAATATTTGTTTGTCTCTGTCTGCCGATTATATATTTATTTATTTATATTGGCCTTGAATGCAAACTCAGTTATTTATTATACAGCGAGAAGTCGTCTATTAACCTAAGGGCGAATTTTAAAGAGAAATAAGCCTAAGAACAAGTAATCAACAAATTTTATTTACATTAATTACATTCTACCGAAGTTTGCATTAAGTTGAATAATAGTAAATAAAACGTCTGTAACATGAATGGATTGTTGTTACTGACTTGGCTTAATTAAACAAGCCGGGAGTCGACACTCAGACGCATAATACTGCTAATTAAACGGGGGTTTACAGCGATCCGAAAAAGAGCCACTCAAACACGCTTAGCCGGTATTATTACAGTGTATTCAGGAGGCTCGGCAAACAGGCCCTCATCGCCGAGGGTGCTACTCTCAAGTTTCGCGTTTAATTAGACAGATAGAGGCGCGGACGGGCCTTATTAGTATTGTCTACGGGGGCCCAATTAACACCCGCCAGGCGCCGTGGGTGGCTACAAGTTCGTTTTAATAATCAGAGGATACCCAGGGATCGAGCTTCGTTATCCCAATAACAGGATCCGGTAACATCGATCAATTGCATCGATACTCTTGTACATTTGTTACATCGAGTATCTTAAGTCATGCACATGATACGAGTCATCTAGCTAAGTGTCCTCCATCTTACGACACGGCCACAACCTTTAGTTTGGTGACGAGCGATGTGACGAAAGATGGAGCCGAGCGCGGTTACTCATGGCATACTATACTTTGGTTTTTGTCGCCCGTTGCTTCGCAGTTGGTTGTCGCTCAGAGCAACAAGGCTGTGGCTTTAGACTGTGCACCATTTAATGTCAGGTATGATGATGGTCGAACGCAAACTTAAGCTAGTCAAAAGAATTAACCAAGTGCGAGTCAATTTCCCACTATTTTTAGGGTTCAGTAACCATGTTCTGTCGCCACTACTATTTTTTGTCAATTTCGAAATTTCCCTATATATAGCTTTATAGACCACACCTTCTTGTCCCATTACATTAACAAAGACCCAATAGTTTCTGAGAAAAATTAGTAACATACACAAACAGACGGACAGCTTGACATAAGAGTCCTGTTTTTCCTAAGCTGCCTAAGGAACTTTAAAAATAAAACTAAAGAGCTAAAACTTATAGCATATTCGATATTATCTGTGAATTTGACTCTATAAAATGTAGAAATACTATATAGGAGTATTTCAAACGAGTAGACTAGCATCCAATATCTTTAACAACTCTACGGTTATTAATCTGTAACTAGCCCCTCTGTCATAAAACCAATATAATTCATCGTTCCATGTCCATGGAGGAAAATATCCACGGAACAATTAATTCGTATATTCTACGTAGGAGGTAGGTATTAATTAATTAGAAACAAGCCTAGTCTGGACAGCAAATTGCGCTACGAGTCTTGCAGGCCGTTGTATTCTTGTTCCAACGCAGTATACACCATAAAACTTATTAGAGGAATGGTAATGTTTCGTGTTAATGAATGCAGCACAACCATGTTGTCAATTAAACGAATGGACAGGAATCTTGTATGACTATATGTTCAATAAAGTTTATCTCCAAGAAAACCATGGATAGATAATGACTTCAAAAGATCGATAATAGATACCAAGTATTAATGATTTCAAGATTTGTAAGCGCTATTTTAATTTTAAAGTACTGGTAACATACCGCATCGCTACCTCAGTGTTGCAGATGTCCGTGGGCGAAGCCCGACGGTTATCACTGACCATTAATGACCGGTTCTTGCATCTTACGGACTGTTTATTTGCCTTACTATCAGATAAAATTTGACGTAAATTCCATACAAGCAATGTCAAAATTCAACTCATAGGAACATTTACTGTACTATATGACGAATCATCCTCAAATTATAAAGACCTATGGATAACAAACGAAAAATAGTTGTAATTATATTTAAAAAAAACCTCAGTGATATAAAAATTGGCGTCGAAAATTCGAGCGCAGGCGCATTGCACATGCCTCGCGTGTCTTGTAGCCGCTAATAACTTTTAAAAGTAATGAATATCATGTTCCTTATTACAAAGCACGTTTTGCCACTCGACTGGTGGTTGTGAGGAGGACCGAGGGGTGTGAGGGCTGCACTGTTCCGCCGCTGGCGCCAATCTTGCCATTAAGCAATTTTCATCAAGATTCATGTTTTGTTTAATTAACTTTTGTCCATGGAACTATACAAAAGACTTTTATAATAGGCGTATAGTAATTTAAGTATTTCATTTTAAACCTTGTTCAAAGAACTCTTTTTTTTATAAAAGAGTTCTTTGAACAGAGACTTTCAAAACATTGCAAAATTATTAGAAAGCTTATCAGGATTTACAATTATTATATAATATTTGAATTTTTTTAGTCATTTCACATTTCAAAAATTTCAAATACATCGGTGGATAAAATAAATCCATTTAATATAATTTAATATAAAATGTATATTAATTTAATATAAAAAATACTATTAATATAAACCTATACCTACCTTATTATACCTAACTATTAATATAAAAGTTCGAGAGTAAGTTTGTTTGAATGAGTGTGTATTTATGTGTTTATTTGGTCCTTCTTTTAATAATAGAAAGTGAATTTGGCTGAAGCCACGTTTTAATTCCTAGTATGCTATTAATTTAATAAAAATTTGCACGTAATTAACTTGATGAACAGGAAGTCCACAATTAACAATGAAGGCTTGCGGTAATCGTTTTTACAGATTAGGTATAAACATTTTCCATGATGAACGCAATTAATGAAGTTTTTCCATGTGTTCTCTTTCCATACCTGTTGTTTCTAGTTACAGAACGTTAGTTCGCATTCTACTAGGCTGTTTATACGGGAAATGTTATGCACATGACATTTAATTAGAGATCTCTGCCAGTTACATTATATATTGAACTCGTGGCTTATAAGGTATTAATGTAATTGACGCCAGTTTTAATGGAGCATTTATACAGCGCCGGGTGATTACTGCAGCCATAAGAAATGCAATTCCCCGAGTTGGCGTAGTGCGGAGCCAATTTAATTTACAAAGTTGTCGGTCAAGTCCGGATTAAGCTCCGCTGATCGACTCCGCCTGCCTTTAATAATGCCCCACGAGGTGCGCATTGACATCTGTCACAGATTTACACACATGCATCAAATGGAGGCACCATTAGTTACAGCTTTATAAATACCAATCGTTCACATACACACAACTGGATTGACGTATCTATCTACAAAATAATTTCATTCTGAAGTGCCGTCTTTTTATTGTAGCTGAAGCCAAGATATGGTTTAGACCGAGCTTGAACTTCTAGATTGTACGCATTGGGATATACAAACTTCAAAAATAGTTCCATACTTTTGCAATACAGATTCCGGCGTCATTACCTATATTTTAGTAATTTTATTATTAAAATAAGAACAATTTTGCAAACCATAAGCGTATAGTCTAATTTTGTAGCTGATCATTGTTTGGCTAGGGGAAAGCGTTCCTATAAGGTTGAATTGCTATATTGGATGGCATTGCTTATTTCTGAGTAGAAACCCTTTGTCGACAGACTCCAAATGCCAAAATTTAAACCGTAAACCGCTCCGAAACCCTGAAAATTTTTAACCTGCTTCGTATACCGATCAACTGTGATTTAGTTTAAGTATGGCTTTTACATCTGTGATAGCTTATGTTTTGGCTAACATTGATTTAGTGACACAAAGCCACCCTTTCTGGACGTATAAAGTCACATTATTCTTACATAGTCTAAATGGCTCCATGACTCAGCTAAAGGTGGTCATGATGACGGTGGTCATCATTCAAATGACGTGAGTTCGAATCTTCACCAGATCATTAGTCGGCTTTAGTTAAGCATGGAGGGTATACTGTCCGGTTGAACTGTCGGTTGCTATTATTATTATTTTTAATTGTTGTTTAAATAGAGTTTTACCTTCCATTAAGTTTACATTAGTAGAAAAATACAGACTAGCTTGTGAACGTTGCCAATTAATTTCAATCATTTTAATTTACAAAAAGGTAATTTTCTGTATATTTTTAATTAATTCTCATTTTTATCGTCTTCAAACTAGTTTAAGATTTATAAATTACATACATCTTGCCATTATGTTGAAATACAGCGAACATTTATATTTAAATGTGAGACACAATAATTGGGTTTTTGAATCTTTTTTTATCTAATAAATGTGTACACTTTTCGTACAAATTCTTTGAACCCGGGGCACCCCAAATAAAACGGTGGTGACCTTAAAGCAAGACATTTATTGCAAAGCTTCCAGTATGAATGTCACGTTTAAACCATACCGCAAGTTATAATGACGTTACCGCCATCTAGGGCCCAATTAAATAAGCATTACAAGGCTGTCTTTCCATTTTGTTAAGAACTCATCCAGAGGCCTGGATGAGTTCTTAACAAAATGGAAAGATGATATAAGTTTTATAAAAAACTATTTTTTCGCCATAATTAAAAAGTTACATCAAATTTAAAAAAAAATATCTAAATGTATCTGATAGTATAGGATCCCGCTATACAACGATCTTCACCGAGATGTTTATTTGATGTAACCTATTTTATATTTAATTTAATGTGTCAATAAATATATTGCATATGGGTTGCCTAACAAATTTCAGTCCAGTATATCATTAATTAATAATTTAATTTATTATTTTTAAACATTTCACCGGTTTGTTTATTAAACAAATTCTATACCAATCGAAAGTATGAAGCCCATAGAATATGCAAATGTTAGCTTGCCTATTCTTTTCCGTTCACAACTCTCGGGTAGCCAGGTATAAACAGGTAAATCGATACTAGCATTTTGCACCGGTCTGATTATTGAATTAAAATTAAATTAAAATAAATATTATTCCATTATGAACACGGTGGTATAGGGTTGCCTGCGAAAAATCAGTCCGGAATTCCGGTTGTCGAATTTTGAAAAGTGAAATAATATGTGCATGTATAATATGTAAGTGTAAATATGTGCGGCTGAGAGGTCCCAACCAACCATATCCCATGCGATAGAAGAGGACTCAGCATAGCAGCTGTTTGATGTCAGTCCATTTAAAGAAGAGAGTGCGCATGCTATTTGATCTT
The DNA here is from genome assembly GCA_949752895.1 of Dendrolimus pini. NCBI lineage: Eukaryota > Metazoa > Arthropoda > Insecta > Lepidoptera > Lasiocampidae > Dendrolimus > Dendrolimus pini. The sequence continues at coordinate 13,243,359 of OX457130.1, forward strand.
AAAAATGAAAAGGATAGCTAGGGATTCGTATATACTGTGTATAAATTAAATATAAAGTAGGTTATATCAAATAAACATCTCGGTGAAGGTCGTTGTATAGCGGGATCTTAGACTATGAGTACCGAAATCATGTTGACAATTCGAAAAAGCTATGATAAGTTATTATGAGAAATTACCACAGTGACTTCACACGCGCGTTCGGGTTTGTTCGAAAATATTATCGGCGTGTTTTCGGTACTCGGGTACTTTGGGTTCAATAATTTATTTATAATTTGATATTACTTTTCATTTATAGCGAAAAACATAGTTTGTTATAAAACATACACCTGATCTTTCGATTAATTATAAAAAAATATTGATTCATCACCCCAATTATCGTTTCCCAATCGATATGGCTAATTAAATATGTGAAGCAATGTAAAGATACTCCGTTCGCCGTCAAGCCGGATATTCCCAGTGTCTCGGATAACTTCCGGCACTCGATCCTAATTACAGATAACGTTAGTCTTTCCCATCTCATCTCATCTCGTTAACTTCACGTGAAGCGCGCGCGTCGATAACGCATTGCCATCATAATAATCCTGATATAATAATAATCTTATATTATTAAGCTTACTTCAGAATTATTTCGTTGTAATGAAATCTACTTTTGAGCGTTTGGATCCCACTTTTTGGGATTACTTTTACTTATGTGTAGGAAATAATATAACAGCTATTCATGTCACAATACAAATAAATAAACAACACAGTATAGGTACCTACTCGTATATGACCGTAATTGAAGCAATAAAAAAATAAGTTTCTGTTTTAGACTAGTTGATATTGATGTATATTGATATATTTTAATTCATAACATTTTGTTATAATTATAGCATAAGACAATTCTACAGATAATACATACATGTTACAACTCAGATCCCGACAAACACAAAACCCACTTGCATATCTGAAACAAAACAAATTGAAATTCTTCTATGGTCGTCTTCTTTTGTTTACTTATTAGCATACGGCCTATTGTTGTATTGTGATAATTAGCCAGGTGTTACGGATTTAAAACAATAACAAGCTACAAGCTGATTCTAGGAAATTCGGTCCACGCGGCCGGGCGGACATATTGCATCTGTGCAGTATAAAGCAATGGCCCGATTGAGGGAATCTAATAAGTGACGGACTTTGCGCGTTTTACGGAATTACGACCTTCTGCATTACGTTTGGACTTGTTGTGTTCGGTTATATTTGTACTCGTGCTATACGTGTTTGTATGGTTCTAATAAACTCTATAGTAATTCTAACGGCATTTTAATTCGAGTCTCGCGACTTTTCTTATAGGTATGTTATAGCATAATTTATAACACTTACAATTATAACTAAAAATAACGAATTAAAATGTGTCAATTTATACTTAAGATTATGAATTATTTGAGACAATATTTGTGATCTTTGTTCCTAAAGTACATAAAAAGCAATACCAACTTAATATATTTGACACTAGTTTACAGCATTCAGGGATGTACCTGTTTTAAAACTAGTGAAAACTTTGTAAAAGACGAATGTACGATTATATACGCGTCCCTTTCTAACACGCTACCAACCCCATTCGTAACGACAGTTGTGATATTTGGTTTATAACTTTGTATTTAAAACGTTTTCTCTCAAAAAAAAGCTCTAGTTATGGCACTGGGTTAAACACATCTTCAAAGTTGTAAAGATTTAAAAAGTTCACTTATGACCATGATCTCGCCCGATGTGGAGCGAAAATATGGTCTAAGATAGTGCACGCATACCTAGAAGGTACCTATTCCCACAGAAATTAAAGACACAGTATCGGGAAAAACAGACTCCGGCAATGAGTCTCATTCCTTTGTGGTGCGCATGATGATGGTAGACGGAAAGCGCTTCGTTCTTATAGGTGGCGAAAAGTGTTTATTTAAGTCAATAGTTATTGATATATGCGTTAAATATGGATAAAATTCATCTAATTGTTTCTTAGACTGCGTGATCTTTTCTTCTACAAGCTTTTTTCTGGTATCATAGTTAAAGAGTCAAAACAATATACTTTCATTGTCACCACGAAGCGCATCAGACTTGCATATTTAAAATGCATACTTTATTTTAAATATGAACTAATGAAAACTCTTAATTGTTCATCATAACTTAAACATAGATATTTAATATAAACATATTTCCATTAGAAAAATGGGCGGCTTTATCGCTTATAGCCATCTCATCCAGGCAACCCGGTGTCCAAGGAGATATTACAAGAAAATTTAAATAATATTTGGATACTTAATTAAAACTAATTCAATCGTAATTAAAGAAAGAACAAAATAATAACAACAATAAACTAATATAGACATACATAATTAAATATTTATCATTAAATCTATTACTCTAGTTATAATAAGAAATAACAGACCAACATTGTTATGACTGAAAATTTTTAATATGAAAGATCCCGTGTTTGTCTTATTCATAGATGTAGCAGCGTTATCCAAAAACACTAATTAAATGTCGTACTATACGCAGAAAGTAGCATTTACTCAATAAATATATCACTCACAGAACCCGCTCAGACACAATAAATTAATCCCAGCGAGTTGGACACTATTGCGTTTTGTTAGCTCCTTAATAAACCAATTGCTGTCAACGAAGCTCGTCCACCCACGCTGTGGCATCGCAAACTGATTTCAGGGGCCCGATTGTGCTATTACAAGCTAGGTATCTCATCAAAATCGCTGAACACTACATCTCAATCGTATGTAGGTCTGCTTGATTTCGATATTCTGTTAATACCAATGGCGTATCCCTGGCACGCCAGTCTATAAATATAAATATATAAGCGAAGGTAGCTCGCGAAATACACGTTTAAAATGTTGTTAGCTTTTCAATATTTATTTCGGGTAACGCTATTGTCTAGTAATGGTAATACCAATTAATATTTTGCTACTATTATTCGGCCGCGATGATATCGAGAAGATATTGTGGGTTCAGTAAAAGTAGAATACTAATTTTTGACACTCGCAATGAAATCGTAGTTTGAATATCTTTGCAACGCCAATGTATTGAAATATCAGAATTGGGCCCCTGAATAGACTGCGGCACAATCCTACGATTGATTCTAATTAACGATAGCAGTATTTATTGGAACAGTTCGCAAACGAACCTAATTGATCTCGCTGCTGTGCCGACGGCCCTACAAACAAACTGTACGTATACAGACACACCGGAGACGGCTGTTTATAACTTATTAATGCCATTAGTACCACAACCGCATCCGACATACACCTAATATTAATTTAGTTATTACTCACAAAGCAGTCATTAATTTTTATTAGGCTACCAATTATGACACAAAAGTTACTACAGTGTTAATATGATAAAAATTAAATTGTTTTATTAATTTTATTGTAAGTAATTAATGTTGAAACTCTCCTAATTTTATATTTGAATTTTATAAAACATGTATAATACAAAAAAAAACATTTATTTCATGTAAGATCTCCAGTTTGTTTAACAAAGAAAGTTTTAAATAAATTCAAGAACGAGGTAATCTTTATGGCCTGTGTTAAACAAAAATATTCATACCAAAAGGAAAGATTCAGATAATCATTAGAGTCAGGCAAAATCAACTTCTGGACTTACGCCTTTACACTTAAGGCATATCAATTAGTTCGATTTATGACTTTTCGCGTCCCACATTACTTCTGACTATCTAGACACAGTCGAATAATCACCTGTAACTCAACTTTTGTAGGGCATCCAACACTATATCTACCTACATGCGGTCTTAATTTTAAAACTTCCTTTTACCATCAGTTTTCGGTTCTCTTGTAGATATGGACGGCCCACTGTAACTTCACTCAGTGGTTCGCAATGCCAAGTTGTTGATGTGTTTAGTTACATAATCCAATAAAACACGCGGCTTATACAGGGCGCTAGAACATAAGGTTATTCAAAAAAGGCGAGGAACGCAGTGCGTCGACTCCTTTAGTTTTGTAGGCATGGATGGCTGCGGTAGCCACTTCATCAAATGACTCCTTGCCATCGGACGGCTTTATAACATGTCGTGTATTCGATAATATTTTTGAACTAGGACGGATTTTCATCTCAATAGGAACCTAAAAGTGAAAACTATAAACCTATTTATAAGAATGAAAATTGCTTAGTGCAGTAGAATTATTCTAAATCAACTAGTCACCTAACGCTAAGATCGTGTCCGCTATTGTTACTGACTAACGACAGACCTCTCTAATTAGGCCACGTACGTCTGCCCTGTAATCCACCTGCCTGTTAATTAATACAGCTGAATAAACAATCGCCAGCACGAGGGACGGAGATTTACCATCACGTGTAATAGACATTATTGTATATTGTACTAGACGACCTAGGTTCATTAAGTAAAACAGCAAGTGGTTTGAACTGGTATATTTTGGACTACTAATTGACTTAAATATTACACTTATGGTATACATATGAAATTGAAAACATAGCACGATGTATTTTGAGATAACGCCATCTAGTGACATATCTGCAACATGCCGCCGGCCAAGGACATTTAGTGCCGAAATGTACTTTAAGAAATATAGTTTAGTGTACCTTTAAATTATAAATCTGTGAATAAAAGAATTATTACAGATCCTTGGTAAGCAGGCTTACAATAAACATTACAAAATACGAAATATTATAATTTGAAAAAAACAAGGTATACAGAACTGATAACTTATAAGTTAATGTGACATTATACAATGACAAAGCTTTATCTATACCATAGAATACTTCTTGATTCTTGGATATATATTTTTTTAAGTTTGACATGAAATAATGTAATTTCTAACAACTAAACTTATAAGAAATATTAATAATAACTAATGACAATTTATGTTAGTACATAAAATGTTTATACAGTGCAATCAACATAATGATTTCAACATACATGACAATACACATTCGACTTAATAATCAGCAAGTATGAGGTAACTTACAGACTATTTAATTATTCATTTAATAAGGTGAAATGTCTACAAAAATGTAATTTACGAAATTTTTAATGACATTTTTTTTTGGACGTGCTTATTATAATTTTACTTATTATAATAGGTGAGTACTGTATTTAATTAATTAGTATCTTTATATTATCTTTGTTTGATTCTTGTCATTACAAATATTCATATTGAATTACCATGCCTAAATTTTGGAAGTTTACGAGTATCATGTAAAGGATGTATCAAGTATTTATTAGTGTGTGACCTTCTATAATCATCCATATCTCTTTGGTCTTCTATTGTAAGTGTACTACTTTGAACTATTTTGCCCTCATTAAGTTGTCTATGCTTGGTATATATATTATCAGTATTTACTTGTGCGTGCATAACTTTTATTCTTGCTGTTTCAGAGTTTGGACGGACATCTCCTTTTGCATGGTTGAATTTTCTAGTGCTAGTTTGGTAGGTGCATTGTTCAGACGGGTGTAACAATGAATGATGCTTATCATGACATATTCGGCAAGATGTATTTTTATTGCAGTTATTTATAGTGTGATTGCTGCCTAAGCAATTTGAACACAAATTATTTTTTGATACAAATTCTCGACGGTAGTGAATACTTTGTTTAGCAAACATTTTACAAAAACTTAACTTATGTGATTCTGAACAAAACTCACATGGTATTTGGTTACTATTTATTGCATATGCTATGCTGTTATGATTTTCTGAATTACTAGTACTAAACTGTCTATGTTCTGGTTCTATAAATTCAAGTGCTCGAAATCGTTTCTCCAAAAATAATTTAAATTCTTCTAACGTAGGTAATGAGTTTGAACTGTTATTAGAGATGCTTAATTCCCATTGTTTACGACTTTCACTATCCAACTTTGTAGAATTTAAATAAATAATCAAGGGATCCCAAGTAGTAAACATCTATGTCTAAATTCTGAAGAGCATTTAAACAATCATTTGTAGTATCGAGAATATCTTTAAGAGCTGTGGACGATTCCGAATGGACAATTTTTTTATTAAATAATCTTTTGAAAATACTGTTGCACTGAAAACGTTTGTTATCATAACGTTTTCCTAATTTAGACCAACACTGGAGATAATTGGATTCACTAATGGGGATGTATCTAATCAATTGTTCTGCTTCTCCTGTTAAATGGGCTTTGAGATAGTATAACTTTTGAACATTCTTAAGTGAACTATTTTTGTGCACAAGAGTTACAAATAAATCGCGAAAGGCTACCCATTCAGAATATTTTCCAGAAAATGAAGGAATTACAATTTTGGGTAGTTTTATTGAATGTGATAAATTATTATCTTGATTCTCAGATATTGAACTTTTAACTATTGACATATCATTCAAAATGGTTTTTAATTGACATTTGTAATTTAGATAAGAATCCTCTGTACACACATATATATCTTCTTTTACATATATAGACTGGGCTAATAAATCAGGTATACTAATTGTATACAGCTGTACATTATTTTCATAAAATAAATTCCAATCCCTTTCTAAATTATCTAATCTTGCATTAATGTACTCGATAGTTAATGTTTCCTTCGCGCAATTTCTGAAGTTAACAAAACTTCTTTTTATACATTGATAAATATTTATTTGAACATTAATTAAGCTTTCCATTTTAAACACAAATATCTAAACTAAACTTATATAAGTATAATAATCTATCTTTACATTTAAAACAATTCGAGGAATTATTGTCAATTCAAATTTACTTACAGTTTCATTGCACTTCCTTACTTTGAACAGTATCACTACACTTTCGGTATATCCAATGGCGAGGATTTCACTATAATATCGACTGTATATTCTATATTATTTGAACTTGAAGTTAAGATTTGTTGTCACAGGCTGTAGTAGTCTTGCCCTTGATCTCGTCTGTTGAGTAACTATGTTCTACATCTCAGACTTTCCAACACAAACAAAGCGCAGGGTCGACAGGGAGGAGGAGGTTTTTAGTGAGTATTGAGGTTGCTCGCCCGTGCGGCATCACTCTGAGTCTTCCACACTCCTCTGTGTCACGCCATCGCGGACGGAGCGCAAACAAAGCATACTATTGCTAGCGTTATCGCCCCCGATGGATGCGTGCCGTTTCCTAGTGACGGCCCAGAGAGTGCGTAAATCGGTCAGCATTTTCCCTCGCCTCAAAAAAAAAAAAGTCTTGCCCTTGATCTAGTATAAGTTCTCTGTCAATAATGGTCTTCAATTATTTGTCTTCTTGAATTTGTGAAAATTCACAACGCAGCAGTTTGTACACACTCACATTGCACTTTTCACATCACTTTATAAAAATCTTCAATCCTTCACCGCAGTCTCAGGAAAGACGCCGCTTTATACGACGTCATCCGTCACCGCTAAGTGCCAAGCACCCTCGCTGCAGCGATCCACTGCGGGTACTGGGGATCAAACCTAGCTAATTCTAAACTAATTCGGCATCGTAAGGACCAAAATATGTACTAGACGACCTAGGTTCATTAAGTAAAACAGCAAGTGGTTTGAACTGGTATATTTTGGACTACTAATTGACTTAAATATTACACTTATGGTATACATATGAAATTGAAAACATAGCACGATGTATTTTGAGATAACGCCATCTAGTGACATATCTGCAACATATATTTTGAGTAGAATAACTACAATGTCTATCCGATAAACTTCATAAGCTAAAAAAAATATTAGTTTATTCAGGTGATATGTCAATCTCGGTTTTGATATCAAATCGCGTGGACTAAAATATTTGAATTCGTAAACATTTACTGGAGAAGGTTCGTTTTTCATCAAACCACATTATTAACAAGTATCAAACTGAATGCAATACTGCTGTATAGGTATTTCATGCTTTTACATTTCTTCTATACATTTTTTTATATTTAAAACACAAATTCTTATATAATTTGTAAATTGTATTTTTTGTCGAGCCGTTTATAACAAATTTTAATTCTAAAATATTTTTTAATTAAAAATGAATCATTAGATGTTTAGATCAGGCCAATCAGAATAACAATACACTACAATAATCTCTGTTTGTTAGTAGGCTAGGACAGGAAACTGACTATCGACAATAAAGTTGTAATCTACCAGGTTATTCCAAAGCCAATAGCCATATGGAATGAGGTACAAGGTAGCACTTGCAATTCCAGTATAGTAGTATTGAAGAGAAAAGACGTCTCTGTAGTATTTGTTTATTTACCTCATAATACACACAATTTGTAAAATTCCATTTCAAATAGTCACAATAACTACCTATTCTGAAAATTGAAATTTTATGGATACAAAGTTAGCTCATACGTAATTTACTTTAATAAACCTTTTATTAACATAATGCAGTGCTTTACGTTCTGTATAATAAATAGAAAACATGCAATTAGAGTTAACTGGAACAAATTATTTTCTTCAGAAAGGCGACGATACTGGGAACCAAATGCCATATAAGTTTGTTCGTGCGGGTAATTAAAACCGAGCATCGTAATGAGAGGCCGACGCGCACACTAATTAGGCACCAGTGCTCCAGAAACTGGATACCTACCTAACTTTCCCAATTAGCAGCTACGTCATCATGCCAACTCTAATTACGACACAAAAAATATGCTTAAAATTAATTGACTCATGTTTATAATGACATTACAAAATATAATTACGTTCTCTTCTTTTTATTTAACATAGCTATCGTATAAAATAATAAATCTTTAATATTATACAATTCTAAACATGGCGTGTCTGTACAATGAAGCCATTTAAAAAATAAATGGAATAGACTATATTATAAACGACGGAGAACACGATACAATTTTTTTTTAAATCTTGTCTGTTTGTTCAGGATTCACGTAAAAACTACTGGGCCGATTTCGACGCGGTTTTCGCTGATCGATAGCTAATTATTAGACTTAAAATCTGTGCGACTTTTTATCCCTTGAATCCCGCGGGATATTTTCTGGAAATGATTTGAAATGGCCAAACGGAAAAAAATCATATTCCAATGTGGTTTTATCATTGATCGCTAGTTAATTCTATGTAATGACATGTGTGATACTTTTTATCCCAGAAATCCCGCGGGAATTTTCCCGGGAGCGGTTTTAAGTTGTTTGGGTGCATAAAAATTAGCTTATTCCGACACAGTTTCTATTAAAACGATAGCTGACATACTTTGTGTCTTGAGAATCCCGCGAGAATTGCAAATCAGGCGTGGACGAAATCACGGGCATGTATTTAATACAATTTGATAGGTAGAATACAGAACGCAAAATACTCGGTGAAATTAGTTTTCTAACCATTCTGTGTCCATAAATATAATTGCGTTCCACTTATTGCCCATAAAAGCAAGGGAACGTGCGAACGGCCCTGTTGCAAAATTGTACAAAAGGAAAGTAATATTAGGTGGAAGTAGACGCAGTGCTACCCCGGCCATGTTTCGGTGACTGGGGCGGCCTTTCAGATAAATTATTTATCAACTGTATAGCAATTTTCTTTATGACTCCTCCGACGGAGCGGAGCAATTTACTCGTGAAAGAGATGCGTAAACTTGCAAGGTCTCCTAAATTGAGAATGGAACAATAAAAACAGTAAAGATTTCAATAAGCACACCAACATTGATACATCTCACATACATGATATTCCACGTCCGAGGATCAACTGCAACAAGTTATGAACGCATATGCTTTTAATTAATACAGTTTTATCAAATATAACTCTTGTTCAATCGTATTTCTTATTAAGTTAGTAGAATAATTAACAATGTTGTAGTAAAATTAACTTTAATAAATCTAATTTAGTTGAATTTGACACGAGGACTAGCTCGTTTATTGTGAATGCCATACCATGCCAATGGGCGGTTGACTGTGGCGGCGCGAGCGGCACGGCGCGCGGCAGTGTTTCCAATTTCCGTAATTGTGAGTTCATCAAGGAAATTGACTGGCAGACAACGCTACGTAATCCACTCTTTATTTACATCACCCCAGTACGAGTACACAACGGTTGCTTGGAAACCTATGAATAATTTCGTTTAAGTTCATGAAGGGCCCATTTTACTTTCATCAGATAAAGGTTATCAATCGAATAAATTATAACCTGACCAAATTCAAAAGTCAACTGTTTTATTCATGCAACTGTCATTTTTAATTTTTCCATGTTTGGTTTTATTCTAAAATTATATACGTACGTTAACTGACCCGGCGAACTTCGTACCGCCATATTTTCTGAATTCCTTAAAAACTTTGTTTCATGACACAAAAACAAAATCACCAAAATCGCTCCCGGTGATTAGGAGGATTCTAGAACCCGATCTCAGCGCCACCTACCGGTTCTAATTGCGAATCTAAACCATCCGGGAAGCCACTGAAACACACAAAAACAAAATCGCTCCCGGTGATTAGGAGGATTCTAGAACCCGATCTCAGCGCCACCTACCGATTCCAACGGTATAAAAAGTATCCTATCTTTTAAGTTGGATCAAACTGCACACGGTGTGCAAATTTGATTAAAATCGGTTCAGTAGTTTTGGAGTTTATCGGCAACATCATCGTGACACAAGATTTTTATATATATAAGATAAAATAACACCAAAACCAGCAGTTTTCCGTGAAAGCTTAATAAACTAGTAAACAAGTGCCTTTTGGACCAACTTTTTTCAGCAGTCTCCGAAAATTATAAATGAGGTGTCATTCGATCCGGAATGCTCGATCTTCGGAATCTCGAATCGCTTGCAAAAATTGTAAAAGTTATTAACAATTAACTAAAAAAAAGAAGGAGGGTTTAGTTTTTTGCAAATATCTCAAAAAGTAATAAAGATTTTTCATTTGAAAAAAGATTCGAAAAGAGGAGGAAATTTCATAAAAAAAGTCTTGACTCCCGAAACTATAAGATCAATATTTATAATTTTCCCAGAGGGATGAAAATACGGCCGAAAACGGGTACTCTGGCTTACGCAAGCCACACCCACATCGGCCCTTTAATTAATAAATATTATTTAAACATACTAAATATGAACATAAAAAAATGAAAAATTCAGGCACTAACTGAATAGATGAATGAACAATAATCTGCTTGAAATTTTTTTTTATAACAATTTTTCATTTAGTTATTCAATAGTTAATTAATAATTTATTTTTTGCTTGAACATGAACATTGCAAGTGTGATTATTGTTAAACTATAAATTTAAGATTTTTTTCCTTTCTTGGAGCAATTCTTGAAAGGCTTTAGAATAGAACCCCGTTGGAAAAATTAGAAAATGTTTATTTTTCATTTTTTTATTAATAATTTTCGTTGTTACAAAATATTTTTGTTTTGCTTGAACATAAACATTGCAAGTGTGATAATTAAGTAATTAAGCTGAAACTCAGTGTATATATATATATATATATATATATATATATATATATATATATATATATATATATATATATATATATATATATATATATTTTCGATACCGAGGATGAACATAGGATACTTTTTATCCCGAAAAATGAGATCGTTTCTGGGATAAAAATATATTTGTCTCTCTGTTTGTTATGCTTTTACGGAAAAGCTACTGGACTGATTTGGCTGAAATTCAGTATATATAAATTACAATTTACAAACTGAGTAACCTGTGCATCCGTAGTTATTTCTCAGAAGGTATTTATTCCATATTCATCTCTATCTTCGAAAGGACAATTTTCATGGCAATCGGCTAACTCATAAGACTGTGAAGGAACAATGAAACATTTCAAGAAAATCACTTTCATTTACATCTATCTACTCGTAATATATCAATATTGAAGGATTCTGATATTCATTTGTTACATTACGTACTTTCTAAGTGCTTTGTATTCTGTTCCATTATCTTATCCTTATTTCAAGGGACACCACGAGAATACTATAATAATAAATAAGTTTATGATTCCGAAATACGGGTTCAGAAATTGGAAAAGTATCAGCTATTCGTAAAAGCTTTCCGTTTTATTACTTTACCAAGAGAGCGCTATCTTTATGGTAACAAACAACACGCAATCAATGAAGAAGAATAAAGTCGTTCGGAACAAACGTAATAAATCGCCGAGTGTTTGCTTAATAATTGAAAAGTCGCCAGCAGTGCAGCCGAAAACGGCTGGTAAATAAAAAGCTGCGGTGGTCGTGGGGTAATTGATGGCGAGCGGCAATCAAATTAGGGCCCGCGTCGTTGGTAATCGGCTGAAAGCTGCCCGACTGAGACCTTTGGCGGGCCGAGAGCGCACTCCGACACTCGCCTCGTCGACGCATGTACCGCTGTCCTAGTCTTATCGACTTACCCTCCAGTGCTATCAGAAAAAGATTAAACAACTCCATTACATCAACTAATCTGTTGATTGAACAAAAGCTCTCTACCTCTCTTTAAAGTATTGATCATTTATTACTTTTAGGTGGGTGTTTATCTTCTTGATTTTAGCATTAAGTATACTATTCGTACGAATTCTAAAGCTATTCTGAAAAGATTTTTGTTTATCTAAATAATGTTTAAACAATAAAATAATGTGTCCCGAATGGAGTGTGCCGATCGTTATTAGAGGCGGGTGCGATGCGGATGGACTCGCAGCATCCGCCGCGAGCTCTTTAGCTTTTATCATAATTTAAGTTTTCCATTAGCAGTAATTGACGCGAACATCGTTCGTCGCTTACGGACGCGAATCAATGCTACGATTGTTATTTTTAGATAGATAAACATTTCCTATTTTCAGGTCTTTCCAACGTTATTATGTCTTAATTGACAAAGCTATTAATAATTAATAAGAATTATGGCATACAGCTTTTATCTTAATGTACATTTTAACGATGCATTTGTATTCGAGAGACCGTTTCGATGTAATTTCCTACTGGCGCAACTGTCGAGCTAATGGATAATTATTAACTCCTAGCTTACATTATGAATTATTCAATATCCAGATTGGGTTATTAAAACGTTAGGAGATTAGGTTTAATGATTTGATCGTGGTGGAGATGTAACTGCGCTGGCAATAGGCATAATCCATTAACGTAATTGGTTAACTTGTCCCGAAATGATTACGATAGTAGGTATACCGGTCTGGTTCAAGTGTGGTCGCTCAGAAGTGGTGTAATTTCCCCGGGATACCGCTAAAACGACTATAACTACACAATACAAATTATTAAGAGTGCTCGGCATCACGGGAACGCTTTCACAAGTAATGAATTAGAAAAGTTGCGCAGCACTCACGCGGATTGAGCCGCTCGGCTCGGCACCGTCGTCGACTTCGGCGCACCACTCGCTACAACATTACTTTAATTAAATCTATTTGAACAACAAACTTTAATTAAATTTCATCCAGCAGTTAGGCGTCGCGGAGGAATAATCGCGCAATTAGAGCGGCCGTGAGCGTCGCCTTACACGCTCCCAGTTAATTAACTCACTTGGGCCGACCTATCCAAGTGTAGCTCGTGTATCAACCACACGTTCGCTATAAAACGAGCCTGTCTTTTATTTCTTATGCAAGGCTATTTAATTAAGAGAATGGAATAAGCTCAGCTCAGAATTAATTATCAATCTAATAAAAATACAATGTAACTAAATAAAAATTATTTTGATATTTTGTGTAACAATTAAACAATAGATGTAATATTGAATACAAATAAATTCTAATTTGTATTATGGGATGTCTTATAAACACTTATAATTTATAATAGATTATAATCAATCAATATAATATAATCAATATTTTTATACTATTTTTCATGAAAGTATAATTTGGATCTAGTGGTCTGTACATTTAAATAAAATAATAAATTTGCCTTCCAAATAGATTTTTTACCTGATTAGGGTATTTGTAAGAGGTATATATATAAATATTTTTTACATTATTTTATTTTTAGTTTTTAGTTAGATAAATCGGATTAAAGCATTACTAATACGAGTATTAGCCTTCGTAGCTAATTTCACACCATATGAACCCATAAAACCAATGGCACTGAACCACAAAGTGTATAATATTATAAAATTCCAAACACGCCGTCACTGCACATTAAAGCTATTTAAAAAAAACAACTGAAATATACTATAGAAGCGTTAAAGAACACGATGCAAGTTGTTTAGATTTCTTGACTATTTGTCTGATTATCTGTTTGTTCGGAATTCACGTATAAACTACTAGGTCGTTATGAAGCAGTTATAGTTGATCAATAGCAAATTCTATATATATTACACACACACACACACACACACACACACACACACACACACACACATATATATATATATATATATATATATATATATATATATATACACATATTTATTATTATTACTAACAAAATGCGTGATATTTATTCCTCAGGAATCCCGCGGGAATTTTCCCGGGAGCGATTTGAAGTTTTCCGACAGGAAGAAGGTAATTTTAATACATCCGGCACCGATTCCACTAAAACGACAGCTTAATTTTTTTCTCTGCGATACTTCCTGTCCCGGGAATCCCGAGGGAATTTCAAGTTAAACGTGAACACAGGCAGGCAAAACTTGGTATATAATAACTTGATAAAATAAATCCTGGTATATCCACGCAGCATCTTCACCCGTCGGACTTATTCGATTAATACTCGTAGCAACACAATGGCTTGGCGCTTAGCACTATGTGTAGCGCTTTCATTGTGCAAGTTTAATTGTTTTTACAGGCTTCATGCCCAAGCTTTATATGTGTGCGTGTAATTTACATGGAAATAACTTACAATCGCTACGTTAGTTAGTTTATTCTATATGACAAAAATCAAATATGGAAATGACTATCACAACGCCCTCTACTTGAACTTTCAACTAAATAGAATTGCTCTTACGTTAATGTAAGTCTAATCTCATTTATCAGATACCATTTCAAAATTCTACAATAATTCGGACTGCTCAAACCGGAATTAACCCACACGATGATAGTTGTGAGATGTTATAAAGCGGTCAATATACAGTATAGAATACCACTTAAAGTGTGCTAATAAAGTAATACAACCTACCTCCAAAGTGTTCGTCTACTGGTCCATTATGCGCACATAGTAACGTATAAATAAAGGCAAAAACTCACAAGATCCATTAAAAGTATTGCCGCTATGCGCTAGCGATGTGTGGATACGTCATCTTTGATATACGATTGATGTTTAAGAATAAATTTATTCGCTACTTGGAACTGTGATGGTGCCAAAAGAGGGTAATACTTTTTTGTTGTTGTATATGGTCTTCATTAAGCCCATTCAAATGCTTTTAGATAAAATAGCTTGTGACCTTGCCGGTTGGAAGCCTTTCTTTCTTGGTAAGGCTTAATTTATGTCGGTAATCAATTCATTAGAAAACTCTTGTTGCTATTACGGTTACGCAATTTAAAATGTAACTTCTACAAGATTCCAGTGATAAATAATAAGTAATTAACTGAAGTTGAACAAGAACTAACTATTATTAATTAATTTGGCATTTATTGTAATTTGTAAACTTGAATTCAAAAATATTTATAAAATCGGCCAAATGTGTATCGTATATAGATAGTACGCGTATATACCTAGTCCAGCGATAAGTTCTGTTACAAATGAAAATGCATTTTTTGCAATGAAGTAATGTAATAAATATTAAAATTTATACCTACATATTTATTAAAGTCTCAGCAAAAAATAAAAAAATATTCTATTCGAAATGGCCACCTTTGGCTTTTATACAGGCCTTTAATCTGTTTGGCCACTAATCTATGGATTTACGCACTGTTTCCAAGGGAAATTATGCCACTGCTTGCTAAAGTCTGGAACGTTCAAGCCAGGCTTGGGTAGTTCGTGCCTTATGACCAGATGCAGAGTCCTGCCGGAAAGTCCGCGGTATATTTTTAAAAAGTGTAATGCTGAGAGGTTTCACAACATGATGCAAGACTGTATCTTCATACACTTTGGCTGAAGTTTTCACTCCTTTTTCACAAAAATGTATTTATGTGACTCCTTGATAAGACACGCTCCACCAAACATCACCGACGCAGGATGATGAACACGTTGTACCTTTCCGACCACTTGAGCAGCTTCTTTAGAACTGTGAGCGTACACTTTATCATTTTGTTTATTTTAGTGTTCGTCAATCGTGAAAAATTTTTCATAGGTAAACAGGATATTTCTGTGCCTTTCAGCTACGTATCGCGACAGAAGACGTTTTGATCAATCCACTCTCTTTAATTGTAAAGATTGATTTAGGGCATGTCATGTATATCGACGATAAGCACCGAGCTTCAGGTCTTGTTTTATAATACGCGATAGAGTCCTAGCGGGAATCTTCATTTCTCGCGATAAGATTTTTTGCTTCCTAATGGGGTTTCGACGAATTCTGGCTTTAACAGCATTAACAGCTTTTGTAGTTCTAGCAGCACGCGGCCGCCCCGATCTTTTCTGGTCTTCGACAGACGAAGTGTTGTAGTATCTGTTGATAGGACGAGATACGAACATACGGCTGATATCAAGCTTTTGAAGTGTCTGGAATATGACCGACGGCTTCATACCCACTTTGTGCAAGGTGATCACTGTAATCCTATTTTCTTTAACACCCCATTTCATATTGTAATTTGATAATGAACACGATAAAATATGTGAAAAGGCGCAAAATCGAAAGAAGTTTTTAAAATAATATACGTGTTTCAAATTCAAAATAATTAAAAAGTTGAAAAAAGAAAAGTTTGTATGTAACCGTATTTATGGCCAGACTAGTTAGTACACGAATAATAAAAGGTTTCTGCAGAACTGATCTAAATTCATTGTTTTAGCCATTTGGAAAGAATTGTCAAAAATGATATAATCGAAACTTATCAACACATCTTGTTTAAACTAATTTTAGTGAAAAGTGTTTTTAAAGTGTGCCGTCAATTTTTTTCCCCTTAGTTGCAATAAGTTGCATTGCAGCGACCCCTATTTATTTAAATTTCGCTATAGTTTTGACTGTAACTAGTTCCACATAAATAATGTACCGTCTGATTTCATCCATGTGAATCTAGAGAAAGATCACAGTGACCTGTGTAGATAAATGGACAAACAAACAATTTCATAAGGATTTCCATTAAGGATTTTGGCAAAATGTCGACGGGATCGTAGAAAATTAAAATTTCCCACCTTAATGAGAACTATTTGCTCCTTATTCTATGATTTTAAAATACCTGCTTACCCATGGAAAAATAAAATTAGCTGACTTATACTTTAGTTTATAACCGATTCCGTATCCTAAGAGAAAGCGTTTATATTCCGAAAAAATATATATCTAATATCTATACATTATTTTTCCTTAAAATATTATTTTGGTACATTACAAACATTTTTTAGATTTTTGTAATGAATTACACTATTTAAAGATGTTTAAGCCACGTCTAAAGTTAGGTATTATAGCAGAAAATGATTAATTTTAATCATCTAAAGACAAAAGTTAACTAAAATTTTATCCAAAAAATTATCTTGTAAGAAAAAACAAGCTATACATAAAACATATATGTATGTTTAATCCTTATACCCAGTTTCATTGAAGTTGAAACATATATGTGAATATATGACAAGCATTTATATACATCACAATTTCATCATAATACATCCTAATAAACTCACTTTCACATTTTAATATCATATGAATAAATATTTTAAACCTCAAAAATAATCCAGTCTATTCCATCGTCATGTAAATGTTTCCGTAAGGAAATAAACGCATACATGACATGAAACCCAGCGAACGCGCCGACGGGGAGCCTGAGAGAGCCTTGATTTGACCCTCATTTAACTTTCCACCACAGTACTGCCGGTATCGCAACAAACAACATCTCAACAAGCATAACAATGTTATTATTACTGTTACCTGTATTAACGATCCATCGACCAATGAAAATATTATCAAAATAACTTAAAAGTTATGTGCATTTTTTCATCAGCAACAATAAAATAAGCCATTATAGTGTTTTTATTGTTAATTAATTCTCTGATATTATGTGGCCAGAAGTGCATGCGAAATCATTAAACTCGTAAAAAAGAACGAGTTTGGTATATGTCCCATAATACTTTATACTTACATTTATTGGTCATAAAATATCCTTAGTGTATATGTATTTTTAACGGCGTGATTGGTCCCGTTTTCAGATTGCTCATTCAAAAATACATTGTTTTGTAAAAGTTGCAGAAGTTTCCTGGTTATTGCTTTTTTTTAATTGTATATTAAGCTACATCCTCTCTGAGTTCATCGTCGCCTTATTTTTAAAACATGGCTTTACATAGAAGAAGAATCTTATCTATTGTCAAATATCGTGAATATTTAAGTTTTAGAATAATTTTCGTATAAAGGGTCCATATAGTACTCACTGGGTGTGTGTGAGAAGCCTGAAAATGGGATAAATTAGAGAAATGAGAGCTTTAAGAAGCTTACGTCAGGTTAAATTAAATTATATGATAAAGAATAGTGTGATGAGGGAACGTTGTGGACTGAAATAAGGTACAATAAGAAAGGAATGTTTGGACATGTAGAGAGAATGCATGATAAGAAACTGACAAAACAAGTGTATGGCAATAGTGTGGATGGTAGAATTGGTATTGGTAAACCGCGACAGACTTGCCACGATCAAATCACAGATATCTTAAAAAATGGCCAGGTAAAAAGCAATGCAATAAACATGAATGTATGACATTAATGAATGTAAGTGAAGCGAAAGATGTATGTGAAGATCGTAACTAGTAAGTGGAAATTCTTCCGTTCTGTCTACCCCTATGGAAAACAGGCGAGATAATGTGTCTACGAGATAATATTTTATCTACTCATTTTAAATCACTCAGTGAAAAATTCTCGTGGATTTCCCAGGAAAAAAAGTAGCACAGATTTGGAGTCTAAAAATTTGGTGTCGATCAGTGAAAACCACATCGAAATTGCCCTATTAGAACAGGACAAGAAATCTAAAAAAATGCACCAAGTTTTCCATCGTTTATATAGTCCATTCCAGTTTTTTTAAACAGCTTCAACGTACAGACACGGCATGTTGAGAATTTTATAATATAATAGATAATATAAAAAATATCATACTTAATCTATAACCTACTCAAAATAAATCTAAGTACAAATTCAACTATACTATAAATCAATTATACTTACAAAATATCACAAATCTATAACTAAAAAGTAAACTCCAAATCGCTGTCGGCGGGAAGCGTGGCCAAAAGGCTGACCGCATTTCCACATTAGATGGCAAGTCGGAGAATGCCCGGTCGAGCAGGTGAAATGCACACCAATCCGGCTGGGATTCGATGGCATGGGATCCACAGTTGTGGCCTGCCCTGTGGCAGGCGTTAACAAACTGCTGGGGCACAGGCTGCTGGTCAGATGGACCTCGGCCCACCTTAAGCTCCTCCCCGAGATCACAAAAAGATGCTTCCGGTGCTTCGGGGACGGCCACGTCGCAGCAAATTGCAAGACCGAGGCCGATCGGTCTAGTCTGTGCTTCCGATGCGGACAAGAAGGCCACAGGGCGGGCGACTGCTCTGCCAAACCGCATTACGTTCGGTGCGAAGCGGCCGGTCAGAAGCCCAACCACCAACTCGGTGGCAGGGCTTGTGCCAGCCGAAACAAGAAGGGGCAGATGAGAGGGGCAGTGAAGAATGCTACCTCGCAGCCACAAACAACGGAGGAGACGAATGAACCCCATAATTAATGGCCATCATTCCTCCAGACAAATTTAAACCACTGTGCTGGGGCCCAGGATCTCTTGTTCCAGGTCCTGGCGCAGTGGAACATTCACGTGGCCGTGATTGCCGAGCCGTATCGGGTCCTCGATCGCAACGATTGGGTGGGTGACCAGAGCGGCTTGGTGGCCCTAAGAAGGAGAGTTGCTGCAGGCTTCCCGCCCCTCGCCAATATCACGCGGGGGACGGGCTACGTCGCGGCCAGCGTCGGCGAGTGCATGGTCGTGGGGGTATACTTCTCCCCCAACCGCGCACTCGCTGAATTCGAGGCGTTCCTGGCCAAGCTTGGCACGTTCGCTGCACGAGTCCTCCCTCGCCCCATTATGGTGCTCGGGGACTTCAACGCGAAATCAATGGCGTGGGGTTCCCGAATTACCGATTCCCGGGGCGAAGTGTTGGAAGAGTGGGCTCTGGAAACGGGCCTGCTGGTTCTCAACCGGGGCAATGCACTCACGTGTGTACGGCGGCAGGGCGGGTCCATCGTGGACATATCGTTCGCAAGCCCTGCCGTCGCGGGCCGGGTCCGAGGCTGGAAGGTCCTGGAGTGGGTAGAGACGTTGTCGGACCATCGCTATATACGGTTCGACGTCTCCACCCAGAACTCCCCACCACCAGCCCAAACGTCCCCGGTTGGGAACAGTCCACGCTGGGCAATCAAAAAATTTGACAGAGAGGCGTTCTAGGAGGCCCTACTGGTAAGCCAGTGGGGCTTGCAGAATAACACCGATGCCCCTGGTAACGCCCTCGTCGTCGACGAGGAGGCGGAACGCCTGCGGGCGGCAATGACAGAGGTCTGTGACGCGGCGATGCCAAGAGTGTGTCGCCACCGACCCAAGGGCCAAGCGTACTGGTGGAGCGACGAGATTGCGCAGCTTCACCGCAACTGTGCGGCTACGCGACGCCAGTACGTCAGGCACAAAAAGAGGCATCGCCGTGATGTGACCTTCGTCGAGGACGAGGCTCGCCTCTACGAGGAATATCGCACTGCGAAAAAGACGCTGGGGGGAGCTCTTAGCGAGTCTGGACCAAGATCCGTGTATTAAGTGTACTCTGTGTAGCATGGCGTGCCATTCTGCCGGCTCTCTTCACGCATAACAAGCCATGGTGGCCTAACTTATCAACTCTATCCCCATACTGACAGTGATTTGGCACACCAACACTTGCCCCCAGACGCAGGCAAGTCTATGTCTAAAAGTTACTTCATTTGGATATATGGCTTTTAATTCTGCAATAAAGAAAACATTCTAAATGTAATAAAATTAACATTATACATTTAGCTACAAAAATGTCCTACAGTTACAGTTTACTTGTCATATCTCTAATATTATAAAATTCTAAAAATATCGTGTCTGTAGATAGAAGCTATTTAAGAAAAAACAACTGGAATAGACTACATAAACGATGGAGAATATGATGCATTTTTTTTAATTCTTGTCTATTAAATAAACAGACATCCCAAATAGGGATTCACGTAAAAACTACTGGCCTGGTTTTGATGCGGTTTTCACTGATCGGCAGCAAATTCTTCGACTTAAAATCTACGTTACTTTTTATCCCGGGAACAAACGGAATTTTTTCTTGGAATTGTTTAAAATGGCCAGATTAAAAAAAAACAATTCCAATATGATTTTTTCACTGATTGCTAGGATAAAATGTGTTATATTTTTTATCCCGGGAATCCGGGATTTTTGCGGTGAAAGGTTTGTAGCTTTTCGGGTGCATAAAAATTTCCTTATTCCGACACACTAAAACGATAGGTTAAATTCTTTTTTAAATGCTGCGGTTTTTTGTGTCCCAGAAATCCCCTAATTTCAAGTCAAGCGTGAACTAAGACGCGGGCATATGTTAGTTTCTTAATAAATCTGTAATAAGCCATTCTTCACAAGAAAAGGACATGTGTGCAAAAATGTAGTAAAAGAGCTAAATGCCTCTCAAGTCTGCGCATACGCAATTAAAGGGAGCGGCCTTGCAAAACCAGTCAACACAATGCATCAGTCATCAATGGTTCCTAATCACGTACAGTTCCTGCAGCCATGCGATAAATGAGGGATACCTTTCCATATACATTGATTTGCAGAAACAATGTAAAAAAAGACTGGAGGCGAAATTAAAATACCTTAGCATTTCTTTTCATGGTAAGTTTAGAATATATATAATATATATGCAGGTCTTTTTGATTTCAAATTTTTTTTTTAAATTACATAATAGACATTTGGAAAATACCTATTTCTGAAAAAAAACACTGAACCAACGTATTGCTGCTATTAGCTTTCAATATTGATTTATGTCTTCAAAAATAATGTCATCGTCATTACAATTTTGTGATCATGTAGGATACGCCGTTTATCCTTAGGTCACCAGGGAACTATTATTCACTTCTGCCATTGGCGGCGGCGTATCCACTAAAAACGTGCTAACTTCTATCTGTTCTTTATATCAATATACTGCAGATCGTAAGAATAATGCACTATATGGTATATGGTAATTTTGTCTGTTTAAATATTATTTATTAATGATTCAAAAGGACTCATCAAACGATCTACAGGTACATTAGCTTCGAGACGTTTTTGCGTTTTAGTAGTGTACGGTCAGTATATAAATAAATAAAGTAATATTTTTTTCATTTTTTTATTACTTTCATGAGAAGGTACTTAAGATGAAATTATTAATAATTTTTAATAAAAATTAAAATAATATTAAAATATTAAACGATATTTAAATAATAAATATTAATATTAAAAATATTTTATTAATACTAAATTGTTGGTCCCTTTTCTGAAGATGTTATTGTTTTCTGATACCACCTTTCCGATGGAAGTCAATGAAATTC
The DNA here is from genome assembly GCA_949752895.1 of Dendrolimus pini. Lineage (NCBI taxonomy): Eukaryota > Metazoa > Arthropoda > Insecta > Lepidoptera > Lasiocampidae > Dendrolimus > Dendrolimus pini. The sequence goes on from OX457130.1 coordinate 13,265,873, forward strand.
CGGTTGAATTAGCAACTAAATGAGCGGGAGTCATAATACTACTCAAATTGCTATTGCACTCATTTTCAAAACATTTTTACAAATTATACAAAACTTCTTTAGTTTGAGAAGTCAAGAGGTAAGCCCTTGACCACGATCCAACATCGAAACCACTTTTATTTAAAATTTAATATCAAATATCAAGAATTAGCAACAAATAATAACACCGAACAATAAAGAACAAAAATGAATCACAAATAAAATAAATTAATTAATTAATTATCAAACAAAACCAAGTAGTCAAACCTCACAACAATTAGCCATATAAACAACTATTACTTATTTTATTTGACTATTAATTGTAAATATAAGTAATTGCTGATTGTACAAGGTATTTAAAATTTCCAGTTTAGAATTCCTGTAAATATACAACAAATTTAATACTATTACAGACGCAAAAAGTTCTCGAAGCTAATTTATCTATACATCAAACACATTTGTACCTATTATGAGAGTTAAAATAAGTTACGGGAGCTTGAAATAAAAACTATTAATATTAAGCCAGATGTTTTGGATCTGTGACATTAGTATCATTCTTTGTGGTAATCAAATCTTATTTCAAAGGCAGCGTTTTAATTCATGTTAGACAGAGTGGCGCGCAAAACCTTGGAATTCGCTCCACTAGACATTAGCGCGCATTGCTAACGCTCCATGACATACATACAAACATGTATGTATGCGCTCGCTCATGAATTCAGATCAATGACTAAAGAACAAAGGAACTCATCCTGTTTTATTTTGGATCGTATATAATGGTCCATTTTAACTGCAACAACATCAAATGAACTTTGATAGATTATGCAGACTTTATAAAATATAAAATCTATTTCATTTAAAAATATATGTAGAAACGATATGAAAACAATTATTTCTGTGAAAACAACAAACAAAAAATCTTAAATCACAGGTAGAAAACAAAGTCAAGGTTGGTCTGTTTCTAAAAACTACAAGGCTTACCAATGCCTGTGAATTATACACATACGCCAGGGCGTAGTTTTCTATAATCAATTGGTATTACACAGTACCCCCTAGTATGTATATATAATATAATATTATAATTATGGATAAATAGATAACGTTTTATTATACAGCAAAGCATATACAATTCCTGTACAGACAAAAGAAATATCCTACTAATATTATAAACGCGAAAGTTTTCTTTTATTCTTACAGAATGTATGTATGTTTGTTACTCTCCACGCAAAAACTACTCAATGGATTTTGATGAAACTTTACAATCATTTAGGAAATATGCTCGTGGATATAGAGCTATTGGGAAGATGTGAAATGGCAGAGTGACGATATCAATTATAGGGGGTAGCATATTTGGACTAATTCCGTCACTGCCGATTGCGTTAGAGATAATTGACTTTATAGCTCTCTCAACATCACAGACAGAAAGTGATTGAAACAAAAAAGAGAACACTGTGGAGTAGCAAGAGAAGTTACGGAATTAAGCGTTCTTGACTTAACTGTCAAATTAAAACTCGAAATGGCAGCGAAATTCCGATTTAGAAGATCTATGTTTAAATTTAGTATTTGAAACAGGTTTGGTTCTGCCGACATGTAGTGATTTAGAATAGAATAGAATAGAATATACTTTATTGTACAAAAATGCTACATAAAATCAAGAACATTAAATACAAGTACAATCGGCGGTCTTATCGCCCATGGCGATTTCTTCCAGACAACCTTTGGATGCAGTATAGGAAGGACAACAAAAGTCGGTAGTTGCTAAACCAGCACTCGTACAATAATTTCGTTTATTAATAAAAAAAATAATATAAAAAATAGTAATATATATGATAATATATATACTAAAATATATACACATATTATATTATATACATACAAAAGTAAACAATAACACTATACCTTAAGGTAGTAATCTTTAACTAATCTGTTAAAAGAAGGTAATGATCGTTTCTGCTTGATGTTTAATGGTAATGCATTCCATAATTGAATGGCCTGGATGGTAAAAGACTTGTTGTAAAAACTTGTTCTGTTTACAGGCGTTTTCAGTTTCAAATTCTCTGACAATCTTAAGAATCTTGAATGACTGTAATTAAGGAACTGAAAGCGTTCCTTGAGATAAGCTGGGGACTTAGGATTAAACAAAATTTTATAATGAAGAGATAGGATATGTGTATTCCGGCGAAGGCGGATGGGAAGCCACTTGAGTTTAATGCGAAATTCAGATATATGATCATATTTGCGTAGCCCAAATATGAAACGTATGCAAAAGTTTTGAAGCCGCTCAAGTTTATCAAGTTGATATTCTGCGAGATCAAGAATCATCAAGATAGCTGACATCAGCATAGTCGAGGATGGGAAGGAGAAGAGACTGAGCAAGTGAGATCTTGGTGGTACACGGTAAAAAGTTCCGTAAGCGCCGCAAAGTAGCAGCCGACGCAAACACTTTCCGACTGACCTCTTGCACCTGTGGTCCCCATGATAAATATTTATCTAAACAAATACCCAAGTTTTTTACAGTGTCGCTGAAAGGAATTGAGACCCCATCAAACACAACAGAGGGTAATGTAGGCCATTGGATTTTCGACATCATTCGGGAGCCCCTACAATAATAGCTTGCGTCTTCTTTGGATTGACGGTTAATCCATAAGATCTACTCCAATCAGCTATAGATGACAAATTTGTATTTGTAGTGTCTATGGCACTAACAAGTCCCTCGATGGTGGTATGAGTGTAGATTTGTAGATCATCAGCATAAAGGTGGTAGGAGCTTTGAAGTTGTTTGGAAATAGTATTAATAAAAATAGCGAAAAGTAGAGGAGAAAGAACGCCACCCTGAGGTACACCAGCTGATGTATACGACCAAGACGAAAACAAGTCGTCGATACGGATTCTTTGCCGGCGACCATACAGGTAACTACTAAACCACTCAATTACCGTTGGAGATATGTTGAGAGAGCAAAGCACACCAAGCAGAATGTCATAATCTACGGTATTAAATGCATTACTGAAATCCAGCAAGGTGAGTATAGTCAGTTTGCCATCGTCCATTGCTAGTCTTATATCCTCTGTGATTTTAACTAGTGCAGTGACAGTGCTATGGCCAGGGCAAAAACCGGACTGATGGGGATTAAGGAGACAATTTTTATTGAGGAATATACTTAGTTGTTTGTGGACAAGACGCTCTAGAACTTTGGATAAAAAATGAAGTATGGAAATGGGACGATATTCAGAGAAGGAGAGGGATTTGCTTTCTTTGGTATAGGAGTGATTAGAGCTTCTTTCCAGGAACTTGGGAAGGTACTGCTAGAGATGGAAAAATTGAGGATGTGAGATATGATAGGAAGTATTATATCAAGGATTGGAATGATCATGTTTCGGCTAACACTGTCACTACCTATAGCTTTAGATGTAATTGATGCTATACTCTTTTCAACATCACAATCGGAGAACTGAGTAAAGACAAACGGTGTGAAGTTAGGTATTGGTAATGAGGAAAGATATGTAAGTGTATTGTCTTTTGATGTCTGATCAATATTAGACGAGGTTATAAAATGATTATTGAGTAAGTTGACATCCAAGTCTGAGGAATGCGAGTTATTTTGTGATTTACCAACACCCAATGATTTTAGAAATTTCCAGATTTTGGCAGGTTCACCATTTTCTACAGAATCATGTATGTGGCGACGTTGAGCATCTCCAACCACCTTGTTGCAATGATTACGAATCGACACGTATTTTTCCCAGTTGTGGTCACTGGGGCGACATTTATATCTAGATTTAGCACAGGCCTTTTTGGCTAATAAGATCTTAATCTCATTTGTTAACCAGGGTGCAAGTAGGTGTTTAATTTTAATTGCACGAATAGGCGCATGTTTGTCGTACAACCTGGTTAATTCAGAATTAAATAAAATTATTTTTTGGTCAACAGATTGGCTATTGATAATTGGAGACCAGTCTATGTTTGAAGCATCCATACGGAGACTATCTAAGTTCATACCACCAAAATTGCGCTGCAGAAGTATCTTAGACTTCACTTTGAGGGGTCGGACTTGATAGGACAAAAAAATTAGGTCGTGATAGGAAAACGCATCAGCAGAATACTGACCGTGGTTGGACACTAGATCTGGACAGGATACTAGGATTAGGTCAAGGAGAGTGGGAGTAGAATTTGGAAAATGGTGAGTTGCGCATAAAGGAAGAACAGAAAGGTTACAGGACTCCGAAGTGGATTTAAAAGAAATGGACCGATTATCATTTTTCAACAGACACGTGTTAAAGTCACCCATAATAATTGTGTGAGCGTATGTTGGAACTAGGTTTTCTAAGAAATTTTCAAAAGAAGGAAAGAAATTATAATTGATGACGGACAATAATAAACACCAACTAGTACTTTGGTATGTTGCATCTCTACTTCAATGAAAATGTGTTCGCCGGCGTCAGACGGGGGTGGTTGTGTCGACAAATTAATAATTTTAAAGGGGACATGGTAAGTAGATGGCTACACCTCCACCCCTGGAACCAACTCGATCATTGCGTATTAGTCGGTAGCCAGGCAAATTGTACGAGGTAGACGAAAGAACTGGCTTAAGCCATGATTCGGATACAAGTATAGCATGAATGTTCATGCAATTGAATGTTGCCAGCATATCTGTGAAATGAGCCGGAATACTTTGGGCATTTATATGAACAGCATTGAAATTCCTCGTCTTGTCAGAGAATTGTGCGGTTAAAACATCGTTGAGTGATGGAATGCTACTGAAGCTGTCATCATCGCTACATGCAGATTGAAAATCGTCATTACTACTACTACTCAAGCTGGACATATAATAACAAATTTAAAAATATAAGCAGAAATAAAAAGCTAAAAAATTGGTATGAATGTATAAAATATATAAGTAGGTGTAAAATAAATATATAAATAAATATGATATATATTATAGACAAAAGCAAAAATATTTATAATATATGAAAATAATCTCCACCTGCCAGTTGAATGTATTTACATGTTATGACATCTTAATAGTTTTTACAATACAAAGAAAAACAATTAAAGCAACTAAAAGAGAAACTACAACAATAATTAAGAAAAAAAAACAGTGTTAAGGATTTAATTATATATTATATTTTGCAATACCTAGAATAACACAACCCGGAACATGTTACCTAATTTAAATACCTCTCATTGCTCAAGTACAACCCTAATAACCAATTCATATTAAAATTTACGCCTAACAATTGTATTTTAAGGCAATGACTTGATCATAGATAATACTTTATATATAAATTGTGTTCATATCCTCTACACTTCTATACATAAACAAATTATATCCATTTAAATAACTAAATACATACTAGTCAATGTCAAACAAGAAAAAGGGAAACATAAAAATAGATTAAGAATACTTTTCAAGTAAAATAATGAGTAGTTAAAGAAATGTTATATTTTTGGCTTAAAGAAATGTTATATTTTTTATTACAAAAGAAAAACATTGACCTTTTTACAGTTTGGGCCCAAGGGTGATGAAAGTGTATCCGTCTCCTTTATTAATCCACTACTTTTAACTAAATATGGTGTAAGCCACTGCTGTACTTAATGCAGTTATAATGCACTTATAATAACAATATTTCAGTATGCTCAGTTACTTACTACAATTTAACATTAAAACAAAACAAAAATGATAACCTGAACACAATACAATTAAGCAGCATATCATTTAATACCAATGTCGACCCGGGTTGCATTAAAAAGAATAAATTAATAATGATAATAAAAAAGAGTAAGAGATTTAATCTTTTCGTTTTCACTTTCTAACAGCACGTGATTTAAGACACTTCCAAACTTTTCTAGGATTATTATTATGATCTACTGACTCGTGAATATAACGGCGTTGTGCATCTCTACATTCTCTTTTGCAGCAATTGCGTGTTTGTATGAAAGCTTGTTTGTTAATGTTCGTTGGAAGGCGTTTATATTTAGACTTAGCTTTACATTTCTGGGACATCAGGCATTTTATTTCATCCGTAAGCCAAGCTACTGGAAGATGTTTGAGCATTATATGGGCACATGTAAGTCATATAGTCGCAATAGGTTATTATTAAATTCATGCACCTTCTCATCGACCATAATCACATTAACAACTTGGGACCAATCTATCTCTCTCGCATCTCTTTGTAACTCTTCCAAGTTTGTGCCACAAAAATTAAGCTGCAAAATGAATTTCGATTTAGGTTTTGGAGGACGCACATTATAACATAAATAGTTCATATCATGGTAAGAGAATGCGTTCGGCGAATATTGACCATGTGTGATTACTTGACAGGGAGAGGATACTAACATTTAAAGAGAGGCAATCGTGTTAGGTAGCTTGTGAGTAGCACTAAGGGGAAGGATAATTTAAGATAAGTTTCAAAAATTACTCATATATAACAGCATTTAAGCAAACAAGCATTAAAATCCACCATAATAATAGAATTATTAGAAAGGTGTGATTTTTTGAAATATAATTGAAAAATAATTTAAAAAGATGAAAAATAATTAACTCGTAAGGATGGCCTATATATAATACACTCCAAGTAGTGCTTTAGTGTACCCCAGAGATGAGAGATGTCAATTAAAAGGTGTTCACCCGAGTTGGGCCCTGGTGGATGAGAAGACATATTAACCATAGTGATCGGTATGTGGGATCTGAGGTAAATAGCTACTCCTCCACCAGTGGCACCGGTTCGGTCATTACGAATCTGTGTGAAGCCTGGTAGGGTATATGATACAGTTGGGAGACACGGTTTCAACCAGGTCTTAGAAACTAATAAGGCATGAATATTTCCTTGACTGAACGATGCTAGCATATCAGGGAAATGGGAAAGAATGCTCTGCGCATTAAAATGTAGAACATTGAAATTTGAATGAAAATTGGAAAACTCAGAATCAATAGTCAGAAGGCTAATTGCTATCATATATTTGTCTCGCTGTTTGTGATGCTTTTATGGAAAGGCTATTGGACCGATTTGGCTAAGATTCGGTATTATATATATATATATGTCGGAGGGAAGCTATGACTATGACGATATGACGATGTATTGTTGACTGGATGTATAACGCACAATATCATTTGTTAACATTTTAATTACTTCTAAAATTCTTAATTTAATTTAATTTGATTTGTTAAATGTTTCTATAACTTAAAGATCGTTCTAACCTAATAAAAGTTATGAATATTGTAATTTAATAAACGACCAATGAGAGCAGAGCATGTCTAGAGCGGGGTCAGCGCCCTCTATACTTTGAGTAATATCTACTTGGGTAGACTGAGGAGTTTTTGTGACACATTTGGTTGGTGGCTACAGGTCGAGTTGGACCTTTGAGAGTTTTTAAGAAAGTATTGAAGTTGAAAGTATGAGCGGGTGCCCTGAACCCGCTGCTCGGTCTAAACTATGTCATAATGTAACGAGGCCGTTCTGCGACATATATATATATATATATATATATATATATATATATATATATATATATATATAATATAATTTTAATACCAAGGATGGACAAGGGATTCTATCTATTCTAAGGAAACGACGTTATTTATTGGGATATAAAGTGTCCTAAGGTCTGTTTCTGTAATTGTATATTTTGGTGTGCAATAAAGTGTTATCTATCTATCTATCTAAGTTACGCCCCGGAATATAAGCTAGCTCCATGTCAAGTTTCATTTAAATCCATTCAGTAGTTTCCACGTGATACTCTAACTGATAGACACAAAAGTTCTAAAAATTGCATTTTCGGAATATCTTGGTCCTAATTATCCCTCTTTATTTTTCTCGCATTTTTTAACGCATTGTACAAACTCGAACCATTTGCAGATTTATTATAGTATAGACAGATATATTAATTAATATTATATAAATACATACAAATATTATATCTTCACTAGCTGTCCCGACAAACTTTGTCCTGCCCTGAAGAAATAAAATTTAGAACCCAACTGCAGCGCCATCTGCCGGGCTTATTTGTGAATCTAAACTATCCTTGAATCCACTTGAACACACAAAAAAAAAACATTCAAATCGGTCCAGCCGTTTAGGAGAAGTTCACTGTCAACACACGTACAGAAGAATTATATATATAAAGATAAAATCATCATATGAATGTAATGTCCTATTCTCAAAATAATGTTGACCAATTAAATGCACTCCGAGAATCAAAGGTTTTTGCCTGATGCGCCTGGCACCCCTTTGTATCCGCCGCACATTCTGGCAATTGCAAACATTTTACTGGTTCGGCAAATGGCCATTCATTTCAAACATTTTTATTTTTGTCTTTGAAAATCTTGGACGTTAATGATGACTTCGAATTCCTGGACTTCTGTATGCGCTTAATTTACGTTGATTATCATAATAATAAACGGAAATAAAGTGTTATAACACTACTGTTCTTCTGAGATTGTGTTATAGTTATTAACCGTTTCACGCGATAAGTTTATTGCGTTATTTCTTATGCGATATTGTTAACAATTGTTAATGACGGTATATTGACAGATAACGTGTTAATAAACAGTCAAGTAGCTATTTGTTCACAACGTTATTTTTAACGCTATAAATTAGACACATTGAACCACAGTCAATAACTTAAATATTATTCCAGATGGAGCCCGAGCATCATTTTGGAATTTTACATTAAGATTATTTTAACTTTCGCCCATTAAGAGCCGCTTGCATAACGATCACCTTTAAATAAAATTAGTTAATCATATTAAACTGCCTAAATAAGTACGTTTTACACAAAACGTATTGACAGTTCCTTAAACATGTTTAGCGGCAAATTGTGCGATGTGCAGGACGCTAATTGTATTTAAGGGTGTTAAATACGTTTTGTGTTTCTTAAATAAATTTAAGCAACCTTATGCAAGCGGCCCTTAAAGTTTAGTTTCGCATTAAAGTAAAGTAAGTTTAAGTAAAGTATTTTATGTTTATCCTCAATTAACATACAATGTCCATACAAATTGAATTTCACGAACATCTACTATTGTGGATTATAGATACAGATCACTTACTATATGTAGTATAACCGGTAGTATCTACTTCTAAGGTAAATAGTAAGCAAATAATTATAATAATAATATTCGAAACGTCAGAATAATAAATATCAAATCAATTACCGCCCTTAAATCGTTAAAACGTAGTTTTATTATATTAAAAAGTGTTAAAAATGCGCGGGATATTTATAATCACTAAACGCAACACAATTGATAAAATGGAACGACGTCATTTTTCAGAGTGTCAACAAAGGGCGCGTTTGTACTATAGCTCACCTAGCTCAAAAACTCAAGTGGAACAGATTATGGAGCATTGATGTCATTAACAACAAAATTCAAAGTGCCATTAGTTGCTGTATGGTTGATTTGAAAATTATAACTTTGTCAATATATCGATAGAGATCATTAATGCTCTGTGGTCAACGCCCACTTCGACCCACATGTGTCCCCACTTGACATGTGTCCTTGTGAGCGCTGCATTATCGAAAATAATGACTTCATTAGGACGTATTCGCGGCGACCATACTGACCGTGGTCGGTATGAAGAACACCAGAAGGAAAGCGTTGTGAGTCATAAGAGGCCCTGAGAATCATCTACGGCGTTATCAAAGCTTAAATAATTTATTCGATATATTCAATATTTTTTTTATATTTTTATAAAATTAATTGGGACATTTCCAACAGTGTTTCTATTTTAGAAGTGAAACTTCTTTAGAATCGTTATGAGTTAAAACTCGATTTAACGGAAAAGCTACACTAAAAAGAGATAAACAAATAAATCTAGATGACTAAGCCTGCGAGAGAATGAGATAGAAAGAGAAGGTACGGAAATTAATCCTTATTTTCAAAAAACTCTCAACATGTATTTCATGCCTTTGTTTCCAATATTATAATACACCGGCTAACCTTCAAAGACTGGAAAAGAAATTGGCAACTAAAGAAACATAAACAAAAAGCTCGTGTACGTGCAATAAGCAGCAAGTAGCTCGCATGATTAGCGGCCGACGGGCGGGCGAGGGCTGATTGCCGGCCCAATTGGGCCTTATCCGCCCGCACATGGGAAATATTTTTAATCAACACCTCCATTGAACTTACGAGCGGTCGTACGTGAGTTCTGTGTACAGGAGCGTATTTGGAGTAAACCTGAAAACAATAAACATATTTTTTAACAAATTTGTTCCTCGAATATTACAATATAGTGTTAATATAACAATTCATTGTATGATTTGATTTTACAGATTCGGTTGTCATTGTGGCAGAAACAGGATTTTTACAAAGCTGTTATATCCAACCTCCCACTGACTATATATTTATCACAGAATCTAATTGAAGTTTGAAGTGTAGATAAGTAATAAAATCGTGAAAAAAATATAGAGGACTGCCACATACTCACATACGTAACTGAGGAACAAAAAATATACATAAATGTGTGGGACAGTTAAATCAATAGCTAGGAAGACATTTCTAAAATTGAAGAATATGTGCCTTCACTCTATTTTTTAAGTATAATTATGTTGAATATTTATGAAATTTAGATGTAACAATAATGTCAATAACATAATACTTAAACCTATTACATACAGTTAAAAATTACCTAATAAATATAATGACACCTAAACAACTCTGAACTAAAATCAGTCCAGTATGGAAACATAAAATCGAATAATAGGTAATAGACTAAAACTACTATAAATGGAAATTGGTATGAACAAGAGCCGTTAAGAAATTTTTGAAATATGGCGTATCTTTGCTTAAATGTTGTAGACAACATTGTTTGTATGAAACTGCGATGTAGCGATTTAATTAAACCAGCGTACTCATCTTGGTAACAGAAAACGATTTTAGATAGTTAAAGAGTTTTAATAAAACTCATTAATATCAAATGGATCTAAAGGAGCGCCTCGAAGTTTGCTTGTTAGCTTTTAAACAAAACATTATTAAATTTCGAATTAAAAATTAAATTTCAGTAATCGTTAAGTAAATTGATTTTATACAACAAAACGTCACCAAAATCGATTAACGAGTCTATTAGCGGAGGACATGCATGCATTTTATTTATTTCATTAGTCGTAACTGCTTCTATAAGGGGATCTGAGAGACATTAACTTTGCTTGGTTTTGTGGTCCGTAAATTCACAATCCTTGTTTATATAAGAAATATAGTATTATGAATAAAAAAAAGATGCACATAATGTATATTTTCCGATCATTTTAATAGTTTCTTATACATAAAGGTGGTTGTTTTTAAATTACTCCAAATATTACAAAACGTTAATGTGGGTTTAATAATCCCAACACCATCTTCTTGAAAAAAAATGAAATGTCTATGCATAGGGCTATTTAAGTATATAATATTAAAACTATAATCCAGCAAGCCTTGTTATTTGACTAGAATAGTTAATTATCATGAAGCAAACTAAAAATGTGACGTGACGCGTAACCGAAAAATGTGACGGTAAATTTTTTCTAGCGCCGATAAAGAAGTTTCACTTCAATAAACTAAGTTTTAAATAGTATAAGTGATTAAAGACTTATATATACCCAGAAGGCTGGCTGCATTGCAGTGCTGTATGGCGATGCTTAAACCCCATGGACCTAATGTTTCAACTCCAAACGGCACAAATATGTAAGCCAAGCCATTTGGTGTTATAAGGCCGATACACCGACGCTGACAAGAGCCCGGCAGATGATGTCATTTAATTGTATTTTTAAGTTTTATTTTTCTATCAATTAAATTATAACTTTTGAATAATATATGTATGTAAATTGATATTATTTGAATTATCACAAAGAAAAGATGAAATTCTGATTCTGGTATTTTTAATAGGCAACATGTAACCAATCATTCATAAAACTGCATTGATATTGTTTAAACATTCAAACGGTTTATTTTTTTTATACCCAAATACACCTCTGTTCATGTGGAGATAAGGGGCGCGGATGGCAGCAGCCCGGTACTTGATTGGTCCTATGAATGTGAGTAAATTGCAACGTCGTATTATAGTCGTAGCGCGCTCACTACCCGCGACCGCTTCCGCGCCTCCTATCAATATGCCCATAGAAAGAATCTAATCCTTAGCTAATTGTAAGAAGCTTTTTGTTATACATCTTATTAAATTGTTTACCGTGAATCTGTCATATTTTAATAGGAATTTTATCTTATTCAATTTATAAGCACTTTTTCTTCGACTTGACGTATATATATATCAATTTCATATGCAACACATTTCCTTACGAAATCTCGTAGATACGAACCATGTAAATGTAAGTCACGTTTTCAATAACCTACAGTTTTAGCTTCATAATTTTAGCCCGTGCTGATATTAGAATTTCGTTTTGTTTTGAAATTACGTTACAGCGTTGGGTTCATAACATAAAAGGATATGTAAACAAAAAGAGAACACGTGCAGACGAGAAAAGTGACTTTATGCTTAATATTATTATTAGGCGAAAGTTTTATAGACATTTGTGCATATACTGCTATTTAAGTTTTTTTTTATTTGAAAACAAGTACAAGTATCGTACTTGGGTAAATGGGGCCGGATCAAAAATCGGAGAGGTTCCTCAGCAACCCATGCAGTGTCCCGTAGCCGAGACCTCGTTTCCGTCTCATAACTGGCAGAGAGTTGAGCACTTGGCATCGGTACCGCATTCAACTCATATTATTAACAACGTGTATTGTAATCACGCGGCGGGCGATCGCCTCCGCCGAAGGTAGGGCGGTATTAAATTCCGACAGCTACGTGATAAATCGAAATTGGAAAAGTTTAATAATGTTCGGTTGCTCCGAAAGCAATAAAACCGTTTATAAACGGGCACGAGCGAACGAGACGGGCGGCAGGGACGCCCGCCTTCGGGACTTTTAGGGACTCTTAGGTGAGTCCGCACGGCCTTACGAGCTCTAAATTGATTTCACTGGTATCTTGATGAAGTGATAAAATCGTCGTCACTTGGGACTGCTATATTGACCATTGTCAATATGCGAATCGCATCAAAAATAATCAGGTTTAAGTTAATTTGTATACTTGGATTTTTTAAGTTTATATTTTATTTTTAAATTAATATTTTTAGTTGTCTTAATACGTATAGATAAATAGACAAAGAAATGTAAATTTTTGTCATTTTGTGTGCAATATGATCTCAAGCTAATATATAGACAAAATTGAAGTCGGTTAAACAAAACAATATGCACCTAAAGATAACTTTATAATTACTTTTGAAACAAGTTTTGGTGCAGGGTATCGGCATAATTTCATACTAATTGCCTTAATGTAAATAATTTTCCAAATATCGAACAGGTTTGTTTGCAGTCGATTGAAAAGTTTTAATTACAAAATTTAGTGGGTACACAGATAAATTTGTTCAGGTATGGGTGGGCGTTTATAAATTAAATATACTCGTGTGTCGTGTTGTAGTGGTGTGGAATGATTGAAGTTGATATTAATAAGTGGGTTTATCATTATTTGCTCAGCTAATGGAATAATTACTCCTCGACGGGAAGGATAATTGCGGGGGTGGCAGTGCCGCAACGCGTGCCCCACCACCAGCGCCTAATGAAACCCCAACTATTTCCGCGATAACCTTCTTCATTTCCACTCAAAGAAATGTCGTCTAACAATATGTTACGCGATGTCCATCACAGCAGTTATGAGAACCATAGATTATATTAATATCACATAGATAATCTTCATAGATAATAATATTATTATGTAGGGTAGTTTTCGTAGTATTTTTGTATAAAAGGCGGTGTGGCGTGTAGACGGTGTGCATTGCTTACTGAGTGGTAAAAGGGGTATCTCTGCCCGAATAGTTAATATTAGGTATATTTGGTACTTTCTTGCCCAAATCTCTGCAAGGCTTTTTACATTCAGAAGTGGGATTACCCAAGAATGGCAGGCCATTATGCTGCTGGGTTGGGTATAAGGTGACCTAAACTCTGCCTGACCTAAAGTCTGCGTGACCAAGTCTGCGTGACCGAGTCTGCGTGACCGAGTCTGCGTGACCGAGTCTGCGTGACCGAGTCTGCGTGACCGGGTCTGCGTGACCGGGTCTGCGTGACCGAGTCTGCGTGACCGAGTCTGCGTGACCGAGTCTGCGTGACCGAGTCTGCGTGACCGAGTCTGCGTGACCGAGTCTGCGTGACCGAGTCTGCGTGACCGAGTCTGCGTGACCGAGTCTGCGTGACCGAGTCTGCGTGACCGAGTCTGCGTGACCGAGTCTGCGTGACCGAGTCTGCGTGACCGAGTCTGCGTGACCGAGTCTGCGTGACCGAGTCTGCGTGACCGAGTCCGCGTGACCGAGTCCGCGTGACCGAGTCCGCGTGACCGAGTCCGCGTGACCGAGTCCGCGTGACCGAGTCCGCGTGACCGAGTCCGCGTGACCGAGTCTGCGTGACCGAGTCTGCGTGACCGAGTCTGCGTGACCGAGTCTGCGTGACCGAGTCTGCGTGACCGAGTCTGCGTGACCGAGTCTGCGTGACCGAGTCTGCGTGACCGAGTCTGCGTGACCGAGTCTGCGTGACCGAGTCTGCGTGACCGAGTCTGCGTGACCGAGTCTGCGTGACCGAGTCTGCGTGACCGAGTCTGCGTGACCGAGTCTGCGTGACCGAGTCTGCGTGACCGAGTCTGCGTGACCGAGTCTGCGTGACCGAGTCTGCGTGACCGAGTCTGCGTGACCGAGTCTGCGTGACCGAGTCTGCGTGACCACGTATGTGTCACCACGTATGTGTCACCACGTATGTGTCACCACGTATGTGTCACCACGTATGTGTGACCACGCTTCAGGATCGACATATCGGGGCCGTCAACGGGACTCGGCCATCGGCGGAACTAGAGGCTGCATTGTGGTGGTGCCCTGAAGGCGCCTATGGAGCGATGGCGTGTCGGCCTATGCGTGGACGGGACACTGTTGGGAACTTTGGCCACGGTGTCTACTTTACCTGGCACAGAAGACTGGTGAAGAGAACTAATTCTCTGGTGACAGAAGGCAAACTCACTCAATAGTTGGCACGCCGCGGGGGACCACGGCTGCGGTAGGATGGCCGAATGTTACGCGATGTCCATCACAGCAGTTATGAGAACCATAGATTATATTAATATCACATAGATAATCTTCATAGATAATAATATTATTATGTAGGGTAGTTTTCGTAGTATTTTTGTATAAAAGGCGGTGTGGCGTGTAGACGGTGTGCATTGCTTACTGAGTGGTAAAAGGGGAATCTCTGCCCGAATAGTTAATATAAGGTATATTTGGTACTTTCTTGCCCAAATCTCTGCAAGGCTTTTTACAAATATCACTGTACTAATAAAAAATCCATTTATATCCTCCATGTGCTCCCTTTATTTGGACCATCCCGAGAAACATTTTATTTATGTTTGTCGTTTAAACAGATGTTTGAGAAAACCAAATTAGATTTTTCTGCAATAATACTCAGAACAATATTATTTACATATTCAAATTACGTTATACAAAACTCCTGTTTTTAATTATAAACTTAATTTGCTTATGATAAATCTATGGAAATTTTTACCTCGAGTTCCAACCCTCTATAGCGCTAAGGGTAGAGTAATTACTTCTTTTCTTCGTAATAAAAACGGATTAAACTTTGCTTAGGGCGGCCCATTCATTTTGTTTACTATTCAGAACGGCTTGTATTAAGAAAAAACTAATTTACGCTCGCTGTTTGGACGTGAGTCCTTATCTGATTCAACGTTTTAATGAAATTAGCTGATTAAATTGGATAAGTTTACAATTCAAAACATTTACCTTTGTTTTTTGTTGAGGTAACGTCATTGCAGTTTTTCCGTTTGGATACTTTTTCATTTTTTTTCATTAATTTTTATTCACAGCATTTATCACAGAGTACGTGAAATAGGGTGGGCCATAGTATTAAAGTAATAGTACAAAAATGCTGTAGATAATGTAAATTACAATCGTAGTTTTTATAATGCGTACCTGCAACTTTCTCATATGTAATGTTTACCTTTTTGTCACTGCCATTATAATTTTGAGAATTAATTAATTAACATGAAATTTGAAAGAAATTCAAAAGAAAATTCTTGTGCTATTCGATAAAGTTTTCAATTAATCAAAAATTCTAATAGTACTCCTATATTACAAAAAAGATACATATGTATATTCATGCTGTGGTTCATCCCAATTTATATTATACTTCCGATACCGTGATAACCATAGGATACCCGGATACTGGAATATTGCTGCGGCAGGAGCATCCAAATTTAACGCGGGCAAGAGCGCATAAAAAAGATCCCGTTAAAGTAAAGCACAATAAAACTTGACATGACACATAAAATAAACTACATGCGGCTTATGTCAAAGTTAGCCAAGGCTTACACCGCCGTAATAACGAAAGGCATAAACAAATAAGAGCTTAATTACAACGTCGGACGTGGAGCATTGATATCAATTATCAGGAAGCCAGGGCTGGTATTCTATACGCGAATTGTTCTATATAGCTGCTAATCCCAACCCCGGCGAGCCACAATTTGTCCAAACGGTTATGTTATTGCGGTCGGTAAGCTCGAAAGCGACCGCGAGACCCGCAACAACGTTTCTCTAATAAAACCTGCTTTCCCGCCAATTTTAACAGTCGTGTGGATTCATTTTCTTTCAGTCACCTTACCAATAAGACATACGATTCATTTTAACATTTTTATATGTTTTTACGATCATTTGGATACACATAAACCACGAATTTAGTTACTTTTCTATGAAGCAGTATAATAAATCTAAATTAGGTCTCTTGAGCGTAATTTACTATTTAATTACACGGGGCACCCAAGCCCGGTATTGTATTAAGTCACTTCAATGTCAGCGGACTCAATTTGTCGAAACTGTTATTACAAGGGCCGAAAGCTCCGCCATCGCGCCAGTCCAGTTTTATTCGAAATCGCCCATAACGGACAGCTCCGGTCGCTGTAACTCCCGGGAATGGACACTTGATTAAGATACTTGTGTCACTTTATTTCGCGATTACAGCTGGCATGAGGTCGCAATCTTCTTTATTGTTAATTTGAAATAAATCTGACTGATTAACTTGGCAAACGCAATTACGTTGACCAATCAGATGGGGTGGCTCAATGTTCTAATAAAATTTGTATAACACGGTATTAAGATCTAGTTAAAATAATAGATGTAGCAATTCCTGATAAGTGACTAAAGTACCGATATCTTAAAGGATTCATATTTTATATCTACTCTATAAGAGTTGCAGTTATAGCCAGGGAGAGCTGAACAGCGGGGGAAACGTAGTAGAGAATGTAGGATTCGCCATGTTGGCATGGCACTAGCACCGCTAACAAGTATTATCGCCACCCGAGTTGGGGATACCCACTAAAACCTCTCGGGAACACTAAGAGGTTTTAGTGGGTAGCCCCAACTCAGTCGTCCGCCTGTATGCCAGGGTATTGGATTTTCCATTCCGCAGGTCCTGGCAGGCGGTGACCCAACGGCCTTTTTCACTGCTGGGGAAACCAAGCCCCCGAAGCGTGCGTGCTTGGCGGAATGAACAGTCTAATCATACTCGCTTTTTGTCTCACGCTAACACAGATACGTGTATACTGTATATCACAAATAAATACCGCTCGTTTTAGGGAATCACAAGAATTATAACACCAACTGTGTGGATCAGGATGACCGATGTGTGAAACTCAACATCCGTATTTTATAAGTTTGGCGGGTATAGGTACCGTTCGTTACGAAATGGGAAGACTTGTGCCCAGCGGGGAGACCATAGGAGATGATATAATTTATTTAGAATAATCGTGCATAATATATAATAATAACGTAAGTACTTAAGTTAAACATGTAGTGATCAAATATAGTGCGAAAATATCGTTATTAGAGTGTAGTTCCCTGTGGATCTCTTGAATGTTGTCATCTAATCTAAGATGGAATCTTACATTAGACGGATGTATGGGTATTCGAAATTGGATCGAAGATTGTAAGAGGGATTGAAGGACAAAGACAGGAGGGTGTGTGGGGAGGGGCGGCCGTTCGCTGCCCACGGCCCACGCACCACGTCCGAGGCGTAATGAGTTGAAAGCGGATACTTGTAGCGCACTCAGCGCGCGCGTGTCCGGTTACCCGCCTAATGTTGCCCGGATAAACAATGACGTCCAGCCTTTTAGCGACATTTGTGGACCCACTCAACACCGAACATAAGCCTAAAAAGATTTTACTATTTGAGATACTTTCGGATATGTACGCATTAGGAAACGCCGAGGTAGAGGGCGAATAACTTTTACTTAATATGTTTATCCAGTTGTTGGTACTTATATCATATGCCTGCAGATTGTAACATATATAAATGTAATCTGCTATTCTATAATAACAAATCTGTAGTGCGCTTCACACTTCTGGCGATGTGGTTTGGTTTATAACAAGTTTTAAAAAATCATGATTTTACCGCCCAAACAAAATAACAATGAAATATAAGTCTGAAAAGCAACTGAATCTTATATATCTTATTTACTGTTAATCAGAGGACAATTACTAAATTATTCTTCTCCCACTTTCCATAACTTTCTTTTGAAAAGTTTTTAGTAACTTGTTCAAAAATATTAATTTAAAAAAAAAATGAATAACAGAATAACCCGTGGTACAACCTAGAGAGATTATGCGATTGTCATTCCTAATAAGTATCTACTCTTCTTCCATTTGACAGACTCTGTGGTTAAGTGGGCTAAGCCTTTACCGGCCTGAAACGTGGAGTTCTCGAATTTTATTATGGTCTGGGTGTCTGGGATCGGCTCAAAGTGGTCCGTTGTATAGAATATTACACAAAACACAAGTACATTTCTTTACCGATTACATATAATATTATTTACTTATTAATATTTACTTATTGCTTTAAAATAAAGTATTGAATTGAATTACGTTTGCTAATGTTTGAATTAATTTAGTAACAGGGTAATATGGAAACTGGCAAGCGTTAAGTGCGAGAGTACCAATATGAAAGCCGTCTAGTTAAATATAGAGTGACGGACCATCATTGCTCCATTACCCGAACGCGGGAGGCTGGGGGGGCCGGCCTTCGCATCGGTTGTTTGATACGCCATTAGTTCATTAAGAGCCTTACGTTATGTGCCTGTCATAAGCTGATTATTTCACTTTACAGTAACATCTTTAGACTCTGGTGCGGCGGTCAATGGACTGTAATAGGCGGCAAACGTCTCTGGGAAATGAAATCAAGGTTACCTGGAGTCAACAGCTGCTGTAGGCTTCCTGGCCGGCCGGCTGTGGTCTGATCACCCTTAGTTTTGCAATAACTATCACTTCTCACACGCGTGCGTTCGTAGCGGGATCGATTTACACTCGTAGGTGCCAGCGAGCGTGGCAAGCGGCGTATACGCGCGGGGGATGAGGAAGGATTGGGGGAGGATTACGTTTTACCGCCAGGTGGCGTTACCAGAGTCTTTCAATAGGTATCAAAATGCGTGGAAATACAACACTTGGTTGTTGCTGCTTTTATGATAAAGAAAATGTCTTTAACGATAAGACTGCCCTTTGTTCACCAGTTATAATAGTACTACTACTAGTTACTACTACTAGTTACTACTACTAGTTACTACTACTAGTTACTACTACTAGTTACTACTACTAGTTACTACTACTAGTTACTACTACTAGTTACTACTACTAGTTACTACTACTAGTTACTACTACTAGTTACTACTACTAGTTACTACTAATATTTAAGTTTTCTGTGATGAAGGTACAATAAAGAGTTATCTATCTATCTAAAATCTGGCTGTTTGTAAATTACCTAAAATTAAAAGCCTGTAAAAAATTTAATAGCTACACGCATATACTTACAAGAGTTTTTCCAAAAATTGTTTACGCACGGTTTTCTTTATTAAGGGTTATGTTCGATAGCCTTGCGATCCGTCCCACTCATCAGGTCCTGACTTGGTAACCATGGGACTACCTCAGAACTAAACACTTACGAGTAAAGGAAACAATTTAAAAATCGGTTCACAATTGACTGAGAAATAGAGTAACGAACATATAAAAAAAATACAGACGAATCGAGAACCTCCCCTTTTTGAAGTCGGTTAAAAAGTACTGTCCCCGAGGGATAAACGTATATAGCCAAAAAGATGACGCTGTGATCGTGTTTTTCTGGCGCTGCAGTTGTAATTTACTAACAAATAAGTCATATACAACGCGAACTAGTTTTGACCTTTTATTTTATTATTAATTTAATCATTTAAAACCTGATTTCTGCGAGATCCTAGGTCATAAGGCTTAAAATATGTATATTAGAATGCCTGGTATAAATCCAAGTCTATAGGATGTTATACTAAATCTTATTACGTAAAGAAGTAGGCAATAGCGCAAAGAAAGTCTTAACATATTTATATTGTATAACATTATTCCATATCATATATTCATATTGTATTTCATTCTTGACATACCCATATTGTAACTGTTATATTCATATATATTATCTCGCTTGTTACCCATAAGGGTAGGCAGATACGAAAGACATCTTGTAGCTGTTAAGGTTTATTTATTTACGGCAAACCACAATAATATCTATTATGTCAGATAACAAATGTTTAACAAAAATCTTGATTGTGTGGTGGTGCCATTGAGTTCAGAGCTATTTCAACAAACTTACAATTAATTATCATTATAAAAGATAAGAGTATCCTTAATTTCATTTCATTTAATACAGAGATCTTGTAATCATGTTATAATCATATTATGGCCATGTAATTTATTTTTATGACCTCAAATACATAAATAGGCAGAAACCTGATGGAAAATGGTAATTTACATTCTTAAAATATTCGAAAATTTCTTTTGCAGAGGATATATAAAACACATCGAGCCTTTACCGCCATTTTGTCGTAAGCGACATTTAGACCTAAATCAACTTTTTTGTTGCAAAAGTTACTTTAAATTATTATTTTGTTTTAAGACTTTCAGTTTTTGATTCAATAGGGTCTAAACTAAGTAAAATTGAAAGTCTTGAATCAAAATAATAGTTTAAAATACCTTTTGCCACAAAAAATATACTTAGGTCCAAATGACACTTACGTAAAAATGGCGGTAAAGGCTCGACATAAGTCCGTATTGGAACCTTAATTACAGGACGTAACGTATACATAATAAATTATATTTATTTAATCAACAATATTAGATTCTTCAAAACCTTGATTCGGATAGACAAGGAATCAATTGGCACACAAACACACGAGCTATACATTCTCTAGCTAAGCTTGTGTTATGGGTAATACATAACGGGAAACTCTGGAGTCGAATCCAGACACCCATAATAGAGTAAGTAAAAGAAACTTTATTTATGTGACTTCTGAGTTCCAGTAATCTAAGCATCCTAACAATTACGCCACAGGGCCACAGAGGTAATCTAAATAATAACTTTTAACTAAGAAAGGTTAAGCATGTAGACTACTAAATATACTTGACAACAAATTTATAAAGTGGCTCTCCCAATGAGATGCTAAGGGGGTTGGGAGATAGTGCGGTCCATTATCCTGTGGTGAGGGCATTGCAACAGCAAAGACGTTAGTCCGGCTCTCTGCATCGCTACGTCGGCGAGTTTATGACGTTATCTCTAACAGGTTCTGTCCCAGGGATGGGGTTGCCGACTGAATGTACTGGATCATCTGTTGTGTCTGATAATTGCCTCTAATGGAAAAGTCTAGTCACTTCGTGCCAAGTGCATTTCGAGTCTTCACCACAAGCATATAAGTACTTAATAAAAGTAAAATTATAATATCTATTAATCTATAACATTACAAAATTCAAAATTTGTTTGTGTTGACATTTAAGCTTTTTAAAAAACATCTAGAATTAAATATAGCGATGGAAACTACGATGCAATTATTTTTTTTTTTTCTTGACTGCTTATTTGTTTGGGATTCTCGTAAAACTACTGGATTAATTTCGTTTTGGTTTTCGCTGATCGACAGTTAATTCTTAGACTTAAGCTCTGCGCTACTTTTTTGTCCTGGGAATCATGCGGGAATTTTTCTGGGAAAGGTTAAAATAATCGAATTCCAATGGGGTTTTTTACTGATCGATAGCAAATTTAATGTAATAAAATCTGTGAATTTTTTATTACGGGAATACCCCAAAATTTTCCCGGGAGCGGTTGAAGTGGTCCGGATGCATAAAAATTAGCTTATTCCGACACAGTTTCCACTAATATGATATTTAAATATTTTTTTAAATATTGCGGTACTTTGTACTTTGCAGTGGTTTTTTACACGTCACTTTTTATGGAAAACGGCTAAATATTTTTTGGGAACAAATAATGTAGTCTATCCATACCGCCTACGCCATGTAACAATAGAAGAGGGAGACTCAACAAATACATGACATCTTATGCAATATACTGGTATTAACATTAGTTCCAAATATACCATCATCTATTATTGTACTATTGTAAAATTTGCGGGTAGTTGTTGTTGTGTTGTAGTTGTGTTTACTAATCAGATAATATCCAATTTGTAACTAACAAACAACTAAATATGGGCCCCAGTCTGGAGGTTTATTATTATTTAACATTTATATTTATTCTTTTTTATATATAAAAGAATACATATATCTAATAAATATAAATGTTAAATAATAATAAAACTTTATTTCAGACCGGAGCCCATATTTACTTGTGTGTTAGTTACAAATGTCTTACGAAATAATGTTAGTACTGTTAGAGTCATTATATTTAATATTATGTAGCAACTCATGCCCAATATACCATTATTTACTGCCGATGAGTATGCCTTTCCAATGTTTTTGCAAGGAGAAGTCAAATCTAACTGCTATAGTCGTCAGAAGGCTGTTGATGCTGCCGCGTAACGTGGTGTTAACGCTAAGATGATGATGAAACCGTAATGATTAAAATAAGTAATAACAATTGATGACTTCTCTTTTCATACAATACTGCTACATAACAGAAGTGTTATATTAAACTTATATATCTACCAACAATGTTCATAACATAAATACATAACACATATACAATCCGAATGATCTTATTAAAGAATAATGCAAACGTGTCATAGCATTTAATAAGAAAATCAAGGCTGCTCGAATATGTTTTACCCCCAGTGAAAGTATAAATTTCCATTCGTAGATGGAATGCGTAAGCAAATTGACTGGTTCGCTTTATGTCCACATAGACTAATACGTATCTAGCTACTTGGCGGAATGAAAAAGCAAGCAAAATCTAATACACTTACGAGCATCTTAGAGCGCATACATATTTAACACGCATATTTACCGATTGGCGTGGATCAAAGGGGGAGGTATGGAACGGGATGAGGGTGGAGACGGTCATTCAATGAATTGCTTCTTGCCACCACTCTCGAGGTAATGGATCTCGCCAAAATAGACTGGATCAAGGAAACGCCGCTATTGCGTTAGTGCTTGATGCTTGCATTGCATCTCGGTTTGTATAAATACATAATATTATAATATTATGTTATTATACTAGCAGCACGTCATACTTAGAATATAAATAATAATAATACATAAGTAAAAAGGTTTATAGCTATTAAAATAAGGGTACAATTTAAATGCTCACCAAAAAGATTTTTTGTCCCTTAAACTAAGCACCAAATAAAATATATTACTTCATATAAATTTAATCCACTCTATACCGAGGTGCCTAAAAAACGACGTTTTACGTTCCAAAATAAATATACACTCATCAGAATAATTGTACGTTTTGTATTTAAATTCTTTTTGCTTATCAAAATGGATAAATGCCCGCCAAATATTGTTTTACTAAAACACTAACATTCAAACCGAAAATTACAGTTCTAAATAGTTTAAGTGTAATCAAATTATCCAACCTGAATCCAAAATATATTATTGTAAAACTAAGATTACAGTCGTTTCCCTTTACTTATTTACCCTGCAACCAGCACAGCAGCCACCGGCATGTGACGCACAGTCCGCAGGACGCAATCCCGTCACGCAAGCGTCACACATTGTCACGCTGAAGTACGTGGAATCACCTCTTGAAGCTAGGAATATCCCTATTGGTGAGAAGAGAAAGAGAGTGCGCCCAGCTAAATCTAAAAAACCTCTGTTGATACAATAATTATTTTCTTTTGTTAGTTTTTTAAAAAGTTTATGTGATTCATCATCATCCGAGCGTTGAATCCCGGTTGCGTTCGGAGCATTCACTCCGACGCCCAGGGAGATTGACTGCTTTTAACTATTGTGTTCCTTAAAGTGCCATTGATAAATCTTAAGTACAAATTAATCTTAGAAGTACCTATAAATATAATAAAACATAACTTCGTTTAACTTTTGTTTCTTTTTTTATTTTCCTACAAGTGATTAATTTTTTACCTACCTTAATCATTTGTGTTGCAGTAATATTGAGACAGAAGTATTTATTTGGCTATATTATCATATTTTAATCAAATTCATAAAACAATAAACAAGCAACATGTGTTTGGAATACGCAATTTTATATTTGGTATTAAAAATAATTGTACGTTCGACTGTTTGCTTTTTTGCCTCAGCAAAAATGACTGAATTGACACTTTCAAAGAAAGAAAATATTGGTAATATCTATTTAGCGATAATATAAAATATTAGGTCTGAAATTAGCTTTAAAGACGTTTGTATATTTTTATGGCATAGCATAAAAAGGAAAATAGCTTCATTTCTACAACACTTCTTGAAACACAATTTGGTGGGCATTTATCCATTCTGGCAGGCTTTTCGAATTTATTGGTAGTAAAATAGGTGCATTTCTGGTAGGCGTTTAAACACAAGCCTTAAAATAACAACGAAACTAAAATTGTAACTAAATACGGAAATTTTTCGACAAAATTGTATCAATAACTCACAAACAGTATAAATTGTTAGAAAATTATTTGGCAAAGATAACATGTAAACTAGAGACAAGATAGATATAAGAAAAATGTAATAGCACAAGAAAGGAAAAAACTGAAACCTTTAATTAGCAATAAAGATAAATTAGAAAATAGTAACTCTGCCATATCCTAAGGTGGAGAAAGATCGGGTCTACAAATTAATTTAAAAAAATATATATATTATGTTATTATAATATATTATAATAACAAGCACAACATAACGTGAAGAGTAGAATTAACTATTCTAAGTACTGTTATCATTATTTGGAAATTTGGAAATTTTAAGTCTAGTTTTATAAGTTTTTAGTGTTTTCCCCGCGCCTACGCCGCGTGGAAAACCCCAGTAGCTATATGTGACGTACATAAAAAATTAATTAGGTGTTTAATACTTTTAAACCTTCAATACTTTCTTGATGAATTCACTACAATTACAAAGAAACTAAGTCAATATAGCGCAGACAACTGCACAGAAAAAACATAAAGAAAAGTCGCAGCCAACCTGATTTGAAGTACCTACTTAATAGGTAATGAATGACATGTGGGCAACCTTCAGTTACAAGGAACTCCCCTTATCACCTCCAAGAGTATTGGGATCCTCGGTGTTGACATCACGAACGATGTACAGTTCAGGGGCCATCTTGAAGACAAGACAAAACTTGCCTCCAAGAAGCTGGGAATGCTAAGCCGGTTCAAGCAGTACTTCACACCGCGGTAATGCCTTGTGCTTTATAAAGCCCAGGTGAGGCCGCATATGGAGTACTGCTCACACCTTTGGGCTGGAGCACCTACCTACTAACTTAATCCCCTGGACTGTATTCAACGTCGAGCCGTTTGCCTTGTTGACGATCCCATACTCACAGACGGTCTAGATACGCTTGGCCTTAGTAGAGACTTCGCCTCTCTCTGCGTATTCTACCGACTGTATAGTCGTACCGTGTAATAGTACCTTCGTCCTCTTTCTACCATCGCACCGTTTGCCATCGGTTCGGAAGTTCACCCCCACTTCCTTGAACCGCTTCGCTCATGGACACAACGGTTCTATAGAACTTTTCTCTTGCGTACTCCCGTACTCTGGAATGAGCTACCAGCCGAGGTTTTCCCACAGCGCTACGGTATTAGAGTTTTTTAAAAAGGGTGTTATAAAATTTCTTCGAAGCCGGCAGCGCGTTGGTGACATCTCTGATGTTGCAAACGTCCATATGCGACGGTAACCGCTTTCCACCAGGTGGGCCGCCAGCCTGTTTGCTGTACTCCAGCTATATATATAAAAAATTTAAGCCTCGGCCGCAAAAGAGTACAATAAAACAATGGGCTGTTTTCTAATCACAAATTTAAACACAAAATAAACATAAGAAAACCATCATAAAAGAGTTACAATTAGTTTAAATGCCAGCAGGTAATAAAATATGTTTTGTTACAGATATGTAGGTGGGTTTTGTTTTTATCGATAACTGGGTTGTAACATTATATAGCTTCTACTACTTAACTGAATTTTGCAAGCGATGATATTGGAAAAACCCACCATTTATCACTGTGCAAGATCAATACAAAAAACTTAAATTTCTTTTCGATTACAACGTGATATTTATAACTTTAAAAAATTTACTAATATCACCGAAGGACCGGCGAATATTGAAATTGTCATAGGACGTCAAGTGTCAAGTAAAGTGTATATCGATGTTCTGGAGAGTCGTCCAGAAATAGAGATTTAGAACCAACAGAAACAACAAAAATGCATTTGCTCCTACCGTTAGCAAATTTATTTTAGTAATTTAATATTATTTGTACAATCTGTCAACATTCTTATCTTCCTTGAAAAACGGAATTCTTACAAAATTCCAGTCAAACTCTACGAGGTTTACTATATATAAGTATGTGTTTCAAACACTTACTTGGCAGGGAGGTATATTGTATACTAGGTTATGACCGCGACTTCGTCCTCGCTTGACTTGAAATAACCGCGGGATTCCCAGAGCACAAAGTACCGCAGCAACTTAAAAAAAAAGAATTTAAGCTATCGTTTTATATGATAAGTATTTTAGATTAAAAAAGTTTTTGTACTGTTTGTCACTCAAATTACAAAAACAGTATTATTATTAAGTTCGTCACCTCTGCAGAATCCTACTTATGTGACGAGTTCTATAAGTTTCCTGAGTACGACAGATAAAATGTATTATTTTAGAAAGTATTCCTTCGCATCTATCAATATGTTTCACATCTTAAACAATGTTTCCCTTATTTAAAATGTCTCGATATTTTTCTGTCGTCTATTACATGTACTACTATATACTAGTACGTAATCGAGTAGGCAGTGTGTATCGCACTATGATTTCTGTATGGATTGAATTATGGAAGACGAGAAACTGGGCCGGTGTTAGGACAACGGAGAAATGGAAAATGTGCGTCGCCATGTTGTGAGCCTAACAGCTTTTGGACACAGTACGGATGCCGCTAATAGATTGATCAGATACCACTTACGTTACTAGCTTGTCTTAATGTGTTCCCTGAATTTAAGAAAAGCATATACATTGTATTGTGTATTTACGGCCTCTGTGGTTAAGCAGGCTAAATCTTAGCCGGCCGAACTCGCTGGACGCAGAGGGTCCGGGTTCGATTCTTGCCATGATAAATTTCGGGAACGAAGTTTCTACCATTTATTATGGTCTGGGTGTGTGGGATCGGCCCCAGAGTGGTCCGTTATATATAACCCATAACACAAGGGTAACTTGCTTAGCTTGAGGATATACAATGTTTGTGTTTGTCTGGCGATAATTATTATTATTAAGTTATGCTCTATCTAATACTCTGCACCACGTACTTCGCCAGATTAGTTTAAAATATTCTTTAAGTTACGTAGCCTGAAACAGATTACTTTAAGTGATAAGACCGCCTTTTGTTCTTACCATGTCGTGCTTTTTGTAATTGTTTATTTAGTAGACAATGAAGTGTTATATATATATATATATATACTAGCTGACTCGGCGAACTTCGTACCGCCTTATTAAAATAAATTAATAAACAAACAAATTGAGAAAACATGGGAAAGGGCTCATAGAATTTGAAAAATATATAGCCTATAACCATCTACGATTAATTCCGCGTCGACTGGTTGTGGTTTCATGATGATCGGTCCAGTAGTTTTCGAGTATATAGATATATATAGATAAATAGCCATAAACCATCTAGGAAAAATTTCGCATCGAATGGTGGTAGTTTCATGTCGATACGATCAGTGGTTTAAGCGTGATTGAGCCTCAAACGAACACCATTTTCATTATATATATATAATAAAGAGAAATATAAAATATATATATAGATATTGTTTTTTTTATTTTAATGTTAATAAAATATTGAATATTATTCTTGAAAATACTGTTTGTATTATTACAATAGAGTCACTTAAAATGAATAGGCTCGCTAATAATATGATTAACTCTGAGTTGAGGACAAATTGGCGATATTAGTTATACCAACGGGCGTACAATAAAAAGATCTCACAGAGGCAAGAGTCGCCAGTTCATTATACAAATGGACTACAGCTATTTGATCCACTTATGTGATTGCCTGCAAGCATTATCTCTCTTACACTGAATGGGAGCCATAAGTCTACCTCGTAACTCTCTCGTTTCTTCTAACAATATTTCTACTTACTTTAGATATAAATAATGTATGCACATTAGACATGGACCTTTTAAATGATTAATTGATTATACTGAATGCACGGGAATTTCTATGATTCTGGCAATAAACCATTGACTTCTTCTTCTACTTTTATTAAATTCTTAATATAATTCATATTGACACAATGCTGGGTTTGTGACTCTCTATTTCTAGAGAACGTAATCTTATGATCTTTGTTTAAGGCGGATTAGAGGATTTCACACATGGGTAATCTTAATATGTATCTCAATTATGTTTTCCTGCAACGTTAGCGCATGGAAAGTATAATAATATAAACATTAGATTAGAAATAGGTAACTACCGAAGCGGTGTATGCAATGATGCCAGCAGCAGAAAAATCTTTAGAACTGAATCAAGCTAAACACTAATTTCAGTTTTGTAGGTATACTGTTGCTGTTGTGTATATCAACAGAAATATTTACTCTGTATAAGTAGATATATGTATTCGTAGTTACAATTTTTATGATTATAAGAAAACTTGTCATACTTATCTATAGTTATTATTGTTATAAATAGGAAATATTTTTATTTTTCTATGTTTATAACAAATAAACACAAAAACAAGTCGACTGATTTCAAAAATTATTTCACCATAGCATGCTTCATTATCCCCGAGTAATAAAGGCTATATTTACATACATAACTTCACGCCAGGTCCCTTGCGGGGTAGGCACGAACAACAGAGCGCTATTTAGGCTTATTCTTACACACCTCACTTGCTTCTTTGACATTCATAGCTCTTGTCATGCACGCTCGTCTGTTCGTACGGCTCCTGACATCACCTTCTGCTAGTACATGATCAATTTGATCATGGAAGGTGTGTCGTGGCCTTCCGCGACTTCTGCATCCATCCACTTTTGCATTGTATAGACTTTAATAACGTGACTTAAGGTGTATTTTTTTTGTCATAAACCACCCGTGCGAGGCCGAGACGGGCCGCTTGTTTACCAAAAAAATTAAATCATAAGGGAAAACATAATATCGGCGATAATCTAGAAAAAAGTAATCCTTGGCCTTCTAAAGCCCTGCTCTAAAAATCTGCAAAAATAATCTTTAAAATAATTTCACTGGCGAAAGCATCAATCCAAGTCGCCACTCTATACATGAGATAAATATAAGATGTATGTATAAATGACAAAGCATTTATATTCACCGTCTTGAGTGAATTAAAAGAGTTGGGCACGCTCGTAGAAATCAGCAAATACAACATAATGGACCGATCCAATCACTTAACGTGAGTCCACCTCACTAACTTATACAACGAGCTTACCCAACATTTCAGTATTTATAGGCTGTATATTTACTACATACGTTTTATACATTTTTAGATTTATGGACGTGTCTATACGTCTATCTCTATATTAATCTACACGCTTTTATACAAAACAGTCTTGGTCAATTAATAACTTAAGGATGCGTGCTTAGACCATTAATAGATAATGGTCTAGGGTTGCCTGAAAGATATCGCTAAACAATATTTTCGCCTATTATTTATTATAAAAACCAGATTTTGCCGGGGCTTCGCTCGGATTAATGTTATTCTACGGGAACTTATACGAACCTTTGAGTCTGGGACGCGTGCGCTAGCCATTAGTAAATAGTTTAAATTCTAAAAAGCTGAAATAAGAAGCAAACGCTTTAAAATTTTGATGTAATCTTAGTTATTCATTATTAACAGCTTTAATTTTTTGCATTTATCTGCCTGAGAGACTCTATTTCCTACAATAATATTCATCGGAAATGAGATTTCGGATTAGAACGACGACGGATGATGAAGACGGCGTCCTCAAAATGGACGGGGACGTAAAACAATTATGATAACCATAATTTCTCTTTTTAATCCAAATCATCATTATCAAAACGAATTAGGCAATTGAGTATTTTTTGGACTTCAATTATTTCTTCCACATGTATCAAACCACATGTATGCATGTATGCATGTTTTTCATAATCAAAATCAGGAAACCGGAATAAAAAAAAACATACGGTATGCATCTCGGGACGCGCGACAGAAGTGATAACTTAACTAATCGAGTCAATAGAGAAAAGAGCTAGGAAACTGATAGGCAATAACAGACCATCGACGAGAGGCTTCAGAGCCTAAGTCGTCGACGTAGGGTGGCTAGTTTGTCGGTATTCTATAGGATACACTTCGGGGAGTGTGCCTCGAAATTGCATGAGCTGGTTCCTCCCTCACCATTCTATCACCGGACAAGCAGACGTACGCCCTTACGCCACCGATATATGGTGGAAATACCGACGAAGCGGACGAAACGCTGAAGAATGGAACTCTTTACCGTCGTCTGTTTTTCCCGAAAAATACAATCTAGGTGTCTTTAAGTCTCGCGTGAACAGGTATCTTCTAGGTAAGCGTGCTCCACCTTAGACTGCATTTCCGCCTGAGATAAGGCGCAATGTCCGTCAAACGCGAACCTATTCATTATATAAAAAAAACTTAAAGAAAAGCCAGACAGATTGGCGCCGTAACGCGTTACGTAACGAAGCGGTTTACCCTCCCATAAGAAGTTATCACTTCAAAAATCTTTGTTCTAAAATATTATTTTTAAGCACATTTTTTTATTTCAATATTGGTAAATGAAATTTAAGGATTAGGCAACACTGAAATATTAGGTCGTTTTTTATTACTAATAATAAATTAAGCTCAGTAAACAGGCTGATGGCCCATCTGTGATGGAATGTGGTTACCGTCGCCTATGGACATTAACAACACCACGAATGCGCTGCCGGCCTTGAAGGAGAAACTGAAACCTGGCCATTGGCCTGTAATGTTATAGTTATTGACCGTTTCACGTAGATGTAGCGATGGATTTAATAAGTAATTTGAAATATGATATTGTTATTTATTATGAATGACGTAAAATATTGTCAGATAACATGTGTATACACAGTAATGTAGCTATTCGTTAAAGGCGTTATTTTTAACGTTATAAAAAAAAGCGTATTTGGCCATATTCTATCTATAACATTATCGCAAGTAACTTTATCGCAACGTTATAAATTGAAATTCATGTAAAAAAGTTAAATTGGTGTAGGTTTATTTGGACTGATATTTATTTATTTAATGGTGACGGTATCTGCAATAATGTTACAACTATACGTCGGTTTATGCAGACGTAGTCAAGGGTTTAAGGTAATTTTCGGGATTGCGGCATTTTTAATAACCTTAAATATTGACTGATAACGTATGTTTCAACACTAATGCGGCTATTCGTTAACGGCTTTATTTTTAATGCTGTAAATAAGACGTATTCGGTCACAAGCTAAATCTCTAACAAATAATTGCAGGTGTAACAGCACCACAATGCGCGTAGTGTATAAACGAGTCAGTATTCAAGCACCATTCAGTTATTATCGCCTAAATCTGCCGCGTATAAGTGTTTAGACCTTTAGACATACCAACGCCTTATATGTAGAACGTAGCACATTATACCTCAATGCCAGTAGCTAACTTATTTAATTAAGTACATAATGCATCAATTTGAATTCGATTTTATCAATTCAAATTTCAATGTTGAACTCTTATAGCTAAGTGGCTAAAACGCCTTTTTTATGCCTTTTATTGGGATACCACCCGCGGGCCTGAGACGGAAATCTATCCGATGGATATGTCCGTATTTATGATATCCGTGCGGGAACGGAGAAACAATTTCCTGCGGCCGGGCGGCCGGTCGTAAGAGGTGACAAAACAACCCACAGCCAGGTGGTAGGGTATTTGCCCAACTGGATGACTACCACCCCTTTTCTAAAGTATGTCGCCATAACAACCTTGAGTTGTGTTCCGGCATTAGTGACCAGGTTCCAGTCTCCCTTAAGAGAGCAGCAGCGCATTTGTAGCACCTTTGCCCCGTTGCAAATGTTCATAGGCGATGGTAACCGCTTTCCACCAAGTGGGCCATCTGCCTGTCTGCTGAACTCCTGCAGTAAAAAGAAAAAAAAAATGTGGGACTCCTGATCGGTCGTATGCCCACCGTGACCTCCAACCGTAGGGATGGGGATAGTCGGCCGTCATATTAACCACTAAACCTCATATGCACCTCTCCTATACGTTTTTATGGGGTACCATAGGAACTAAACCATAATTATAACATCTGTGGCACCTCTACGCTTGGTTCTCACTCAGAGCTTCCCGGGGAAAGGGTACCCTATTCACTAACAGGGGCAAGGGGGAGGCCACAGGATCCCCCACAAATCCGCGTAGCTCACTATGATGGGTTACGGGAGGAATTGTGCGTAGCGGCGCCTACCCGCCCCCTAGGCCGCCTTTTGCAGATGGGGTCCACTATTGTTTGCTTCGGAGCATGGCTTCCATCAAACCCCAAAGCGAGGCCACCTGGCTGACGATATTCTCCAGTTGGGACCTCTGAGGCCCGTAGAGGCGCACTCGACTAGCATGTGTAGCGCTGTAACTTGCGGTACGTCATAGTGCTGGTACTCAGGCGTGGGCTCCCGCCCCACTATACAACGCAGTTATTTACCAAAGCAGCCATACCCGGTAACTATCTGCACCATCCTAGTCTTAATAGCTTAGTGGATAAAACACCTGCGTTTAGTCCCTTTAATGTAGGTTCTTAAACATTCCTACCAAATTCATTTCGTCATCGCCTTGAGTAATCTAATGAATTGGAATAACATTTTTGAAGTTATTTATAAACTATTCTTTTAATAAACTTATAATTTAGAAATGATCATAATTAAGACCATATATTTGTTGTTAGAGGTCATTTCATTGTAGTGAAACGACCGTTTATAAATTTCCGAAATTGCATACAAAACGTCTTATACACGATTGTGGGGTTCTGACGGCTATTACTTACAACGCAATATCAAATTGCTTTCAATTTATTTCGCAATTGCCGTCTTTGAGTTTCGCTTTGTAGGGGCCTCTGACGTCGGTCCGAGGCAACAATAAAATGTATTCGTCTCCGGAATGTTTAATATGGGGAAAAGTTTAATAACGCGTCCGGGCGGGCGGGCGAGGAGACGCCCGCGTACCGGCCGTCGGCCGCCGCGCACCGGCCGCTGGACGGGTGGTCAGCCGACAAACGATAAATCAAATCTCCTACGTCTTCTGAGGAAAATTCTTATTACTTTCGTAAACATTTCTTTGACTACTACTAAAAGATTATACTCCAATTAAATTGAAGGACAGGCTTTGCTCATACGTAAAAAAATAAATATTAAAAGATTATTACAATTTATTTATATCTTCACATACTGTCTTACTCCTTTTATTTGTCTGTTTAATATACCTACCGATTGTAGTTTATACGTCAGCGGGTACACTGAGACAGAAAAACTGAGTTTATTGCCTAGCAGGTTAAATAGCGTAAACAGACTTTCGTTCGTTTACTTACGCTGGTCTGGATGTTTGGGTTCGGCACCTGAGTTATCCGTTACACATGTGTACCTTGCTGACCTTAGACATACGTGTACCCAGGGCCGTTTTCTTAAAATAATTATCGAAATTATCGAAAAATTGCTTTAAAAACTCAAAAAATACAAAATGTCACTTTTGGTAACCTTTATAAAAAAATGGTATATAAAAACCTTATAACTACTATGTATGCGTTTGTCTACCAATTTATTAATTTGTCAACTAGAGTCTGTCAGAGTTTCGTTTTCAAAATTTTCTTTGTAATTTGAAAAACTCCGACTGCACCTCATGAAGAGGCTGTGTCGGAGTCGGGACTCAGCAAGCCAGCTCCGAGCACAACGGCACTGCGGACACAATAGCTCCTTGACGTTAATTAAATGTTAACAAACGCCCTTGTCGCCTAATTGGAACTGTTGCCTATTATCCTTAGCTTTCGACGCAGGGACTTATTCCAAGCTCCACAATTGTACTTCACACTTTACTTTTTCTCGAGATTCACACTTCAAATTGAGTGAAACTCTCATATTTTTGTTTACGCCTTAAATATGACTATTATAATATAAAATATATTTTTTATAAGTAATTCTATAGGTTCGCGTGAACCTTTGTCCTATGTGATAGGGCATAGCTCGCATTCCATATTCTCTTGTAACTTCAGGACTCCCAGAGCATCCGTCATAAAATTGAGATTTACGGGAGTAAATTACTAACCACTAAATAACCAAATAAAAAGAAAGTTAGGTTTTAATTTACACCTCCAGTTACACTAGGCAATGATACTCTACCTCACGCAGACTCGATCAAGTATTTGGGCCTTCACCTAGATCGACGGCTCATCTGGAAGAAACATATCCAAGCAAAAAGAGATGAAATGAACCACAGATATAGGAATCTGTCCTGGCTCCTAGGAAGATCATCCAAGCTATCAATGGAAAATAAGCTACTCGTTTAAAAAGTAGCTATAAAGCCAAATTGGACTTATGGCATACAACTTTGGGGGAGTGCGAGCCACTCCAATATAGAAATCCTCCAACGGTTCCAGAGTACCATATTAAAGTCAATAATAAAAGCACCCTGGTTTACAACCAATGCCGAAGCACACAAATACGCCGCAGTTCCCACAATAAGGGAGGAGATTGCCAACACCTGCCTCCGATATAAGAAACGTTTAATGGTTCACCCAAATGAGCTTGCCCAGAAGCTATTGCATAGCATCCCACAAAGGCGCCTAAAACGAGTGCACATTCTTGACCTGGATGCAAAATATAGCTAAAATTAAATTAAAGAAAGCAAATCATTGGATGTTGCTTTCTTACACATCATCATGACAACCAAATCATCTGCTTATGGAACAATCTTCCGATCGCAGATAAAAGGACCAATAACAAAAAAAAAAGGTCTTAATTTGGTTTTCGCGGCTGGCAGCCGACATAATAAACAGACATAAATAAACATTTTTAAGCGACTTCCACAAGGAGAAGGTTCTCGCGTCCCTATGCATTTTGGAACGAAGTTCCTTATCTAGACGGAAAATTTGAAGGCCAAAAGTTGTAACGACACTTTTTTGTGATTTGCCTTTTTTTTGTATGCATGTTACGCAATTACTTCGTCAATAGTGTACCTACTGATTTACATTCTTTTTCTTTATTCGTAAGTGTATTCTCCCGAAGTGGTCTCAATGTCAGCAAGTTTGGATCTGATGAGTGGATCCCAGGGTACATATCTTAATCCTTGCAGGAACCGGGAAAGAATTCAACACACAAAACAACAGACAAAACAACCCACAGCTAGATGGTAAGGCATTTGACCGACTGGATGGCTACCATCCCTGATCTAAAGTATGTCGCCATAACAACCTTGTGTTCCGGCATTAGTGACCAGGTTCCAATCTCCCTTACGAGAGCAGCAGCGCATTTGTAGCACCTTTGGTGTTGCAAATGTCCATAGGCGAGGGCAACCGCTCTATATATGTTCTTTAACAAGAGTTGCTTTTAATTTCCTTGCGATTCACGAATCAGATCCTGACTTAGTGACTATGGGACCATCTCGGCAATTAAAAAAAACAATTTTAAATTCTTATTATCGAGCGTTTACGCCGAAGACTGAAATATCAACCTTGTATATGCGTGCCAGTAGTACAATTTCTACAGGCGCTTAATATATTATTTACTAGCTTCTGCCCGCGACTTCGTTCGCGTAGAATAGTTAAAAAATCCCCGCGATTTTGAAAGGTTCTTCATGGGTGCTCCGCTCCTATTGCTCTTAGTGCTGGTTTATAGCATAGGTTTATAGCATATAAACCTTCCTCGATAATGGGCTATCTAACACTGAAAAAAATCAAATCAGACCAGTAGTTCCTGAGATTAGCGCGTTCAAGCAAACAAACAAACTTATCAACTTTATATATATAAGATAAAACTCTCTCACCGACACCACACTCTGTCAGCTGAGATTTTATTATTTCTTGATATGTATACGCAAAGTAGACGTCTGCCGCGATCAATATAAGTTTTTAAGACTATAATAAACAAAATATATCAATGGCAGATCTGGTCAATTACTTTCAATTTTTTTAGTATATTCAAAATTGTCTGCCATAAAGTAAAACCGCGCAATAATGGTCTGCCATTCTTATTTTCCGATAATAATAAAGCTATAATTTCAAATATCAAAACGGCAGCCGTGGTCAAATGAATTTAAAATTCGTCAAAAATCGATACTGTCTTACCCCAGCGCTCGTCGCGTCCACCACTTTGAGCTTAGTGAGTCCCCATACCATATATGGTACCCTATACGTAGGTACCATATATGGTATGGCGACTCAAGGTACAAAACCTCAGGTCTGGTCAAATACATACAGGTAGCCGATCACTGGCTCTTAAGCTATTTATTTGAGTATCATAAAACGAAGGAAACAAATCACGAAAAAATACAAAATTATATCGAACGAAAATTTTCAAAACGTGTATCAGGATAACTATTCTGATACATGTTTTCAAAATTTATATAAATATATACAGACAACTAAAATTAAAGCTTTATTTGGCTAGTTTCAATAAAATTAAATGAATTTAATACACTATATACATCAAATTTACAATCCATAAATAATTAAGAAATCCAAGTGGGAAGATTAATGGAAAGGGACGACGACCAACGAAGGACTTGTTTTGTGAAAAGTTCTGTTCTTCTTTTTTTCCAAGGGATTATGGCTCCAAACTCTATAGACTCGTCCTCAAATTTGTGACCTGGCTTCAACACCAAAGAGGCAAAGACTTTATTTTTATATAATACTAGCTGACTCGGCGAACTTCGTACCGCCTTATTCAAATAAATTAATAAACAAACAAATCGAGAAAACATGGCAAAGGGCTCATAGAATTTGAAAAATATATATAGCCTATAACCATCTACGATTAATTCCACGTCGAATGGTTGTGGTTTCATGCTGATCGGTCCAGTAGTTTTCGAGTTTACCTCGGACAAAGAAAACAAACTTTGCTTATATATATATATAGATAGCCATAAACCATCTAGGAAAAATTTCGCATCGAATGGTGGTAGTTTCATGTCGATACGATCAGTGGTTTAAGCGTGATTGAGCCTCAAACGAACACCATTTTCATTATATATATATAGATAGATAGAAGAAGATAATATATTCACTTTACTAGACTGTGTTTGTCAACTGTCAAGTTTGAAAGACACTGACACGACGACTGACAGAAACGCTGACACAAATATACAAAACCGAAGAAATTTGAAATCACCTGGCTTTTCTTTACACACGGCATTGGCAAAATCAATGCATAAAGGGCATTGCAGCCATATACTACAAAAAAAAAGAAATTTGGAAAAATGTATGTCTGTACCAGTGTTGCCAGATGGGGGGATTCCCTGCAAATTCGGGATTTTCGACGTTGGAGGGAAAGATCCTTTGGGGGGACATTCGAGGGGAAATTTTGTTGAAGGAATTTTGGAGATTTTTTAAGTACCAGTAATTCATCTACAAACACAATTCTCGTCACCACAATTATTATATCTAAGTTATAATACAGTATTATTACTTAATCTTAGGATTATATTTTACTAGTGAATCATACTTCAATTCAATAGTTCATTTTAATAATTCAATTCATTCGTTCGTTCGTTCATTTACGTCATTTATTTATTATGCCGTCTCTACTCGTATAAGTCGTATCCTATAGGCTATGTTCCGTTAGACACAACGACCACAACAACCGTGATTTTTCCCTTACCTTATATACTTTCCCACCTATTGACACGGGTCGTCGTGAGCGTCCTGTGAGCGAAAATGATGACGTCATTCGTACGTTTTCGCTACGACGGTGGTTTCGCTTTTTAATTTCTCCTTTAAAATAAGTAAAACTGTTTTGGGGATTTATTTCAAAAAGCATAAATTTGGGGTAATTGACATGGTAACTGGCAACACTAGTCTGTACTCTGATACGTAGTATCCATATTCCATAGTATTCCATACAGTGTTACCAGATGGGGGATTTCCTGCAAATTCGGGGCGTTTTTTGACGTCGGGGGGGAGATTTGGGGGTAAAGATTCTTTGAGGGGCCATTCGGGGGAATTATTTTGTTGTCAGAAATTTTTGGCGATATTTTAAGTATTAATAATTCATCTATAAACACAATTATCATCACTACAATTATTATATCTAAGTTATAATACGGTATTATTACTTTATCTTAGAATTATACTCTACTAGTAAATCATACTTCAGTTGAATAGTTCATTTTAATAATTCAATTCATTCGTTCGTTCATTTACATCATTAATTTTATTTATTATGCCGTCTCTACTCGTATGCGTCGTATCTTATAAGCTACTTTCCGTTAGACTCACAACGACTACGTTCACAACCGCGGTTTTTCCCATTCCACTTATTTGCTGGCGTCACAATCGTAAACTCAAGTGGAACGGTTATTTAACCCACCTATTGACACGGGTCGTTGTTACCAAACCCCCCCCCCCCCCCCGTGAGCGAAAATGATGACGTCATTAGTGACTTTTCGCTACGACAGTAGTTTTTCTTTTTTATTTCTCCTTTAAAATAAGTAAAAACTGTTTTGGGGATTTTTGTCAAAAAGCTTATATTTGGGGTTTTTGACAAAAATTGGGGATTAATTGACATGGTCATCTGGCAACACTGATTCCATAGTACTAGTAGGGACTTTTTGGCGGGAGCTGAAAGGAGACGTTGTGCTGTGCAGTTTTATTTCCTAAAAATGTCTATAATTACTCTAAAATGAACAATAGTTGCAGGATATTGATAGTTTTTGAGTAGAAATTATGTGTTTTTGTGAGAAATGTGAACTGTATAGTCAGATGTGATCTTTCGAGTCGTCACAAGAACTCCGTTGAATGGCACTAGCTGATTACCTACAGTTCAGCTGTGCTACACATAGGCTTAAGAAAATGAAGAAAATAAATGTATATTATAAACTAAGATCTGGCTTAAAGGCCTAGTTGCCAAGCCATAAATATAATAAAAAAAGTACTAGTAGTTTGTGGTACTCTGTATGGATAGTACGGAACGATTTGAACAGTATTCGTATTGTATTTAATTATGTATTTAACATTACTAGCAGTGTGACCAGATTTAGTAGATTTCTACTTTTTTGGTAGATTTTGAGGTACTGGGAACAGAATTTAGTATGTAAAAATTATTTGATAGAATTTAGTAGAATTCACGCATTTCAGTTATTCTAATGCTTTTTTGGCATATCTAGGGATGCAAGATCGCTCATAAAAAACATCGATGTTAGGATATCTATGTTTTCAAAAGTGAAACATCGATGTTAAAAATATCGATGTTTATGAACGATATATCGATGTTTATGAACGATGTTTTTTTTTATCACCATTTACATAAACTTGTGACGTTTGTTCCTGCGATGCAAATGAAACATCGTTTTCTTTTTTTAACAGCAATGTATCGCCCAAACCACTATAGCAAACCTTTCTTAATTCTTGCTTTCACTAGCATCACCTGTTACACCACTGTTACTCCATCTTTCAAAAAAATACCACACACACACACACTTCTCAGGTATACAAGTTACTTACGTTAAAATGTGGAATGTAATGTAATTTTTAATTATATTTTTATCTAAATAATTAAAGAAACCAAAGTTTTTTTTTAAATTAAATTGTAAAATTTAATTTAAAAAACCATTGGTTTCTTTAATTAATGGTGGTTTCTTTGTTATTTTTATTATTTTATCGTTTAATCAAGAAAACATTCATGTTTTACGTTGTAACACGACAGCAAAAAAATCTAGTAATTTTTTGTATTTTCTTGTTCTCTTTTGGTAGAATTCAGTCGTTTTTAACCTCCACAAGCAGTAGATTCGTCAAATAAAATCTGGTCAAACTGATTACTAGAGTACTGATCAGTACTGATTACATTGAATATGTAACACAGAGTACATTGAATATATGGAGATAGAGACTTCAGTCGGGAGAATCGTACTACTAGCACATCTAGCGAGTATCAATGGCGCTAACTCGTATATGAACGTACCTAATATATGCATGTGTGTGTGGGTGTTCATGTGTATATGTGTGTATGTGTACGTATAGCGAGTTTGTGTATACACTTTATCTTATTCATAGAGAGAGTAAGTTTGAACGCTTATGGTGCCTAAAGAAGCGTTCAAACTTACTCTGTCTATGAATAAGACCGATATTCTATATATTGTATGCTTAGGTATGGAGATTTCTTCCACCATGAATTCCAACTGTATTTAAAATAAAATTTCATATTATTTATAAATTGTATATAATTTTCATTAATACAACATATCACTGCACATCAAGTTTTGTGTTGATATAAAAATCCAATAGTGTGTTTGGTCGGTCGAATTAAACAGATTCACAGGTCACATAATATAAATTAGTAACTTCGATATCCAAAAGCAGTTTTCCTTAATAGATTCGCCAAAGTCCAAAACTACATATTATAGATCGTTAATAATAATTCACTTAGTAAAAGAAACAGAAAACTATCCCAGAAGTTAAATAAGTTGCAAATATGACGAAAGTCGGCACTTAATTTGAATATGCATGTTTATTTAGAAATATTAAATAATATTATATTCGATTAAATAAAAATGGTTTTCATTTGAGTTTTTTTGATAATGTCATTAATAACAAAATAATGCTAAGCAACGAGCTGCAGTCTATGGCAGGTACAATGAGTTTATTATCGACCATGTAAATACTGCATAATGTAGAACCCATTTCAGTATCGAATAATCGATAATTAATCCTGTCAGATATTTGTAAATTTTAAGGATGATTCTAGGCATAGGTGTCTTATGACTAACAACAGGTAGATGGAATCTCCCATAATAAAATCTAAAGGAAGGCGATTTTGGAATATGAAACCATATTAAGATTTACCATCGCAAGGATGAGATGCAGAAGTCTCCGAAGTAGCGGACCCACGTCCCACGTCCGCTAACAAAACGGCTAATTTCTGCAAAACGGCTGATTAAAAGTAAAGAGGGATATAAGTCATTCGCTCTAAGGAACTGTACTACTCCTTTAGCTCAGCAGCGACACGTAATAGAAATTGAGCCGACAACTCTCACTATAGCCCAATCAAGAGCCTATAGAGCTAAAGCGAGTCGTGTTGTGAGACGTAGCTACGACAACATTCTAGATCATAATATCACTGGCGTAAACATAATATTTTTGATCTATTTTGAAAGAATGAAAGATGTAATATTTATTAACGTTTTTTTATCAATAAAAAGAATGTCATCATATACAAATATATGCTTAAGTCTAGTCTAGTCTTCTCAGTTGTGAAGTTCGTTTAGGTAATCCACTCTTATCTTTCTAGTGATACTGACTGGTCGCCCCAAGTATGCTTTCTTCACATTCCAATCCTCCTCCATCCGTTCTACGTGACCGAGCCAGCGGAGATACTGAGCCTTTCTCTCTTCAATTATTCTAGGCTCGGCCACGAGGTTTTCTATGTCGGAGTTGGTTTGGACCCTTCAACTACTATCTCCTCTGTTTATTGGACCCAAACAGTAAACTTGCCAATAACTTATTGTTTTAAATTGTGTAGTTTTGATATTTGATTAAGTTTTTAGATTTTCTGAGTAATAATTAAAACTAAAATTGGTAAGAATATTTGTGCATTGTGATTTGTTGTTGTTGTTAAAAAAAATCTAATTTATGTCTTAATATAACAAATAGATTATTTTATTAATACATCTTAGTCCGTAAAATATAGCACATAAACATGTAATAACGTTGAAATAGTTTATATTGGGAACATTTGTTACCCATGCAGACGCAACCAATGTGTATACTACATAAGTTAACGCACATATCATTGTAAAGAATGCTTTACTCCATTTAACAATTTTATTTACGTAGGGTTTGTCGATACGTTAATCGCGAAGGTATCGATTAACTCAATTTAATAAGATCATAATAAGCCATCCCTAACTACATTAATAAGTATTGACACTGTCGTAATT
The DNA here is from genome assembly GCA_949752895.1 of Dendrolimus pini. Classification (NCBI taxonomy): domain Eukaryota; kingdom Metazoa; phylum Arthropoda; class Insecta; order Lepidoptera; family Lasiocampidae; genus Dendrolimus; species Dendrolimus pini. The sequence continues at coordinate 13,308,414 of OX457130.1, forward strand.
TGGCACTTATTTTTTCAATGACTCCATTTACTTTGGTTAGTTATAAAGAGTCTTAATTAAATGTATTCAAAAATATATTAAATATATATTAAAAAATATTTATTTATTATAAATATTTATGTTTTTATAAATATTTACATATATATAAATAACTTAGAAAACAAATATATGTGAAGCAAAAACTTAAGGCTGCTAGCAGTGCTATCTGTCATGTAATGTTTTAATCATTCTACGAATAACCTGACTAAATTAAAAGGACCGAAAGATCTAAGCACTAACAGCAAATTGAAAACATTCATAAATCTTTTAGTTAATAGCGATTTTTTTAAATTTTTTTTCACACTCATTTGTTTTAAGTTTATACCGCATGATATGTAATATAAACATAAAGACTTAGTATTCATAGTAGTCTGTGCTGTGTATCAGTGTATTGAACACAGGTTACGAGTTACGACTTACGCAGCCTTCAGTACCTCTCTAATAAAAAAAGCACAGTAAACTATATTTATTAGAATTTTCAATACACATTTTCGGTCCGCACAGATTATTGGGTCATAAATATGTCAAATTTCCGACCCGCAGGGCTGTCTGATGAAGATTCAGACAGCGATGATTGGTTCAGCGATACACCGGTGAGACATTAAATAATTCCGTATTTTACTAAAGTTTAGTTGATTCCTTTTTTAATTCATGAGACATAACAATTGTTATTTCTAATTACAGTCTAGAAAACACTATAATACAGTCAATCATGAGCAAAACTATCGGAAACAAATTGAAGCCAATTTACGGGATGCTATCAACAATAGTAATAATTTGAATAAACTAGATGAAATAATCCGCTCAGGTTCGTATTATCATTGAAAATCAGATTATTTATAATGACATGGTTCTAACTGAACTATTACTGAGTTTGTAGCCATGGTAGGATTCTATAATTTTACATTATGGGTGTGATTTACATATATGTCCCCGTAATCATAAGTAATGAGGGGGAGGGAGGTAGGGGGGGAGGAAACTTACCCCTTCTGCAACTCCTATGTGGCGGAAATGTATAGTTCCTGAGTTATTAATGTTTTTGTCAATCTAACCTCACATCTGTTTTTCACTTATATATAAGATAAATAGTGAATGGTTACCAGTCGCTTCTGGTCTACACAAAACCTAACCAACTGTTTAAAACTCCACATATTAAAATTTTCGGATACATACAGTCTCCTATTTAAATAAATCCCGTCCTCTTCAAAATGTACACTGTCCGGTGCACAAAAAAGTCTCTGCGACAAAATTACCAGATCATTGTCGTGAATTTTAAACTTAGATAATTAATTGAATATGTATTTTTTCCACTCAAAACCAATTTCAGTTATTATAAATAAGTCTTAAATATATTCCTAAACACATTAACCATTAAAATCATCCAGGAAATAATCTGGGGATATATATGTAAACCCAACCCCAAATAACTACAGACATATCTCTCCCTTAACCTACATCTAAGTTGTTTTCGAGAGTGGTAACAAATCGCCTAACAGTACTAGATAAGTAACAACCAAACCAGGCTGCATTCTGAAAATGCTGTAGTGCCATAGACCACATGTATATTGTGCAGCAGATTATATAGAGAATCAAAGAATATAACCAGCCACTCAATATGGAATTAGTAGACCATGGTTACAAAGCCTTTGGCAATACTAAAATGGTCTGGTAAAGAATTTCTACAGAAATACTTTGGCAGTTTGCAATGTATGAGTTGTTAAGATATCTGTACAATCCTACAATGCTGACCATCTGAATGGAGGCTGAAGGATGACGCCTATAACACCTATACTGCCTGAGTAAATGTGGGTATGTCATATTCAAAAATTTTACTAATACCATGGTATTAGTGAAATTTTCTCTGTGTGAAGTCTCTGGGGTGTAGTACTCTATTAATTTCCATGGAAATGCATAGAGTATTACACCCCAGGGATCTAATGCAATCATCTTTGTCAAAGTAAATAAAAAGATTCTGGTTTTTTAACTGAAATATGTAGTGTATTTTTCTAAGTGAACAATGCATATATAACAATTTTATTTGATGTATAGCAAAGTGTTGCTTAACACTCAATGTATCGGAGTGATTGTTGTATGCTTTCTACTTTTTCAACATTATTACCTACTCTGATGTTGGTATTTAAAAAGTAATAAAAATATACTAATGTGTAATGTATTGGTATTAAGCTAAATACTTATTAATTTTTGTCAAGACATAATATTCTTGTAGTTAATAGAAACAATAGCTATATGGTAAATAATTATTATATTTGTTTATATTATGTAATTAATTTTTTTAAAGCCTGAAGCGGGCAAACAGGCAGACGGCCCACCTGATGGAAAGTGGCTACCGTCGCCTATGGACATTTGCAACACCAGGGGTGTTACCTATAAGGTACTACATAAACTCCACACACTAGACATGCATGTGCATTGCTATTAATTTTTTTTCTCTATTTCAAGACCTAAACAATAATGTCAACTTTAAGCTAGATAGTGGTTGGACTCCTCTACTACATGCTTGTTTTGATGCCCAATATACAGTTGTCAAATTTTTACTTGATAAAGGAGCTGATCCAAATTTACATTCAGGTGAGACCAAATATGTACTTATATAACATAACCCAATCAAATGAAAATTCTATTTAATACATATACACATTGAAAAGTTTCAAGTTCTATACAAATTGAAAAGTTTCAAGTTCTACAATCTACATTGTGCATTCCATATCTTTTATTTTCATTAACCTGTTAGGTCTGTTTAGATGAAATTGCCCAGAAAGGTCAATTATTCATGCTTTATGCTGCTACAGCTGAATAGTATACTGAACCTTCCCAATCTGTATGATTGAAACTATAAGTAAAGTTTAACAAGATAATGACAAATTAAAATTAAACTTTATTGTCGACACCACAATAAAGTTTAATTTTAATTTGTCATTATCTTATTTATAAGCTAATGAAGTTATATTATTTAAAACACTTTTAAAGTGCCTTGAATAATATAACTTCTAAAAAAACAAAAAATATAATATAACTAGCTTGCCTGCAAAAGATTGTTGTAAACTATAAGACCATTTATTGTTTTGATAAAAAAAGCTTCATAATTAAGCATTTTTGTGATTGTTTTATTATGGTGTGCAATAAAATGTTCTTTAAACTGTCTGCATATTATATAACTTAGTTTACAATGTTAAATATCACCTTTTACAGATTCCGTCACTCCGATTATGGTGACATGTTCAAATAATACTGCAAATAATGAGACAATATACAATATTATAACATATTTGATTGAAAAAGGTGGCATGCTTAACATTGGTGACAAATGTGGCCAAACTCCACTCATGAGAGCTATCAGCAGCGGCAGGGTTGATGTTGTTAAAAAAATGTTAGAATATAAAGTAAATATTGAAATGAGAGATCAACAGGGTTGGACTGTAAGTAGAACAATTTATATTTGACATAATTAAAAATCAAGTTAAGCTATTATAATTACAAAGAAATTCACTAGTAGGTACAGTAATAAGGTTTTAAGCGGATGGCTGTCCTAAAGACAATCAAAGCTAAAATTGCTATATAATTTAACAAATTAACTGGCTTCTTAACTAATGCAAATGTATATATTTTTAATGGTATATACAGTCTATGGTTACTCCTAGAATTTTCTATATATAGAATAGTCTATGGTGACGTCTTTGGTTTTGTAAGCAACACCTTAGCTAACTAATCTCACTTAAACGTAGAGGCTCCAGGTACAATTACTGGTACATTCAATTCTCTAAATTAACTTTCCATTATTTACTATGGTCTGGGTATCTGCGATCTGCCACAGAGTAGTCTGTTATATATTACCCATAACACAACTGTAACTTGCTTAATTTGGGAATATACAATGTGTGTCTGTCTGCTGATTATTATTATTATATTTATCTCAAAAATTCAAAATTGCAAAGCATTAAAAAAATCTAAAGTATTATTTTTATTTAAAGTAAGTGAACTTTTTTCTTTTAGTTTAATTTAAATTACAGGCATTATTCTGGGCCGTACATCATAACCAGCCTGACATACTAGAAATACTGATAGATCATGGTGCTAGAATGACTGAAGTTGATAAATCAAATCGGACACCATTGGAAATTGCCAACTCACATGAATACCACAATATTGTAGATATATTGAAAAATCATTTGAACATAGAAACAAATAACGATGATTTAGATAATAATTCATTTTTAAACAATCAAATTTCTTCTTGGCATGATTATTATCCTGGTGTTAAAGAAGGCGAAAGGTGAGTAATATTATAGGATACAAGTATATGACATGATATTCCAGCATTTCCGAAAGAATGTAAACTATTATTTTTGTGAAAACTGTCGGAATAAGCAAATTTTTATGCACCCGACAACTACAAACCGCTCCCAGAAAATTTTCCACGGGACTAGAAAATAGTGCAACTTTTAAGTCTAAGAATTATCTGTCGACCAGCGAAAGCTGCATCGAAATCGGCCCAGTAGTTTTTTGCGTGAATCCGGAACAGACGAGAAATCTAAAAAAATGGATCGTGTTTTGCGTCGTTTAATAGTCTATACCAGTTGTTTTGTTTTTAATAGCGTCGTCGTCTTCTAAACGGCATGTTTAGAATTTTAAAAAATATAGAGTCCAGTTTTTTTTATTTTTAAATAGCTCCAGTGTACAGACATGGCATTTTTAGAATTTTATAATGTTGTAGACTAGAGTTTTCCTAAAGACTTTAACTGTGTTAACTGTAAATATTGCAATCTTTCTTCTCATCACAAAATTTAATGTTACATCATGTTTCATGACCTAATGTAATTATATACCATAATGTATTTTGTTGATAATTACAATCTCTTTGATTTTGGATAAATTTTGGTGTATAAACAACCTATATAATGTTACAGATTGAACTATACATCTGAAATTCCTCATTTATTATACGGTATGAATTGTGAGAAGCTTGCTAATGTAATAATTCAAAATGGGATGGATTTACGTACATTCCTTTTGTTAGAAGAAGAGGACATGATTAAATTAGGCATTCATATGCCCTATGAAAGGCAAAGACTCAAGAACGGGCTGCGAAGCTTTCATCTCAGAGGTTGGAAGCTTAATGCTGTGTCTGGTTTATATGCTAGAAAGGCTGAAAACTTTTGGTGAGTTCATTTTAAAATACGACTTTGAACATTCCGTGGGCGCAGATATATAACTTTTTATTTTACACCAAAGCATAGACAAAATTTAACTTATGAGTATGTCAAGTTTACATAAAAATTCAAGTTATGTTGTATTGTGAAGCTCGAAAAAAGGCAGACGACCCACATAACGAAAAGTGGTTACCAACACATATAGACATTTGTAACGCCAGGAGCGATGTCAATATGTTGCCATCCTTTAAGATGGGATAGAGGGTCAGATAGGAAGAATGGCAAATAGGGATTGAAATATGGGTATGGGATAGAGAAAATGGGACTGGGCTCGGGGAAGTGGGCCATCGGGAGTCTCACTCATGGTACGAAACACGACTAGCTCAAGGGTAACCGTTTCACGCCGATATTCTCGAAGAGCATGGTATCATACTGATCGAGCCGAGCGAACTCAATAGCTGTAGCCAAGGTAATGGACCCCTGCGTGCTTCTACCACGTCAATAAGTTAAAAAGTCTAAAATTTATAATATATATTGCAGCATGACAAAATAGACATTAGTCGAAAACCGGGCACCATATAACGCATTGACATATTTTTTTTACTGGAGCCCAGCAGGCAGTCTTAATGGCTCACCTGATGAGCATTGAGTACACCCATCTATGAATATTTGTAACATCAGAGATGGTACCAATACATTGCCTCAAAGGAATCTTAAAGAATCCTTAAAACAATATGTAGTACATATATTAGACCAAAAAAATGTATAAACCATTTATTTTCAATAAATCGACCCTTAAATACAACAAGTACATTCTCAAGTATAATATACGAAAACAACTGTGGGTCAGTTACCAAGTATCTGGCGAGAACAGAGTAGATAAGATTCATTTACGAAATTTACTCTGCTCAGAATCTTAAATCAGGGCCTCTACGATCTAGTAAAATAAGGGGCTAATGCTTAGACCACTGAACCATAAAGCTGTCAAAAAAAAATTTCTACTACTCGATAAAATAAAATAAAACTTTATAGTTAAACAATTAAATTGCTATTGCAGTGTTTTAGACTGTTTAACAACTTTGGGCACTCATCTACAACAAATTTACATATTGGAGGCAACATTACAATATTATTTACGCGCGTACAGCAGGATTCAAAACCAAATCAAATATGAACCACCAGATTCTCCGTTACTCGCCAAAATGAAGATTGCTGGAAAGAAAATGCTCACCAATATTAATTGTATTAGAAGAGAAATTAAGAATATGAAAAATATTCTTACTAAGGTAAATTAGTAACATTGTTCTTGTCATCACTTAACTGCTTCTTTTTTTGGGTTCCCTAGCTATTTTGACAAAAAAACTAAAGTTATAAAAATAATTGTCTCTATCCATTTCTCGGTATCTATCCTTCCATCCATTATTTATTGTATATGCTGCTACACAACAATGTAGAGAAATCGCGAAAAACACAATAATTGGAGGTAAAAAGTGAATAATCCTCATTTACACGCTTATAGGGGGAGATATACCGGGCCACTCAGAAAGTATTGCGAAAAAAAGTTTTAAAAAGACTGGCCAGTTGTGATCTATTTTGAAAATATGATTATTTATAACTAAAAATAGGTAGTACGTTCCAGTTGCAAATATTTTTCTCTAAATTGTTTGCGAGCTAATTTAAATGATCATGTCTCATTGAAAAATGGATCAGTACCAGGAATATTTTCGCGCTATGATTTTTTACGATTTCAAGTGTGGCTTGAAACCGGGCGAATCGTACGATAGAGTTCAAATTACATTCATGGATAAAGGCTTTTCTAAGACAACCGTGTATCGTTGGAACAACGAATTCAGTCGATTAACTTTGGGGGATGAAGAAAGAAGTGCCGCCCTTTGTATGTATAGGATAAAAATACTTTCAACGGAAATAGGGTAAAGTATACCATTGTTGGCATCCCTTCGAAACATAACGAACTCTTAATATTTTTCAACTTATAGACATACAATGATAATAATAGTATTATATGGAATAAATTGACCAACAATGACATAGGATATGGTTTACCCTATATTGGAACAAAATGGTCAGTACAGTTCCATAGCGAAAATGACAAGAACAGCGGAAGTTCATCACCTTTATGGAACCTTTCATTATTTATGGATAGACACTAGTTATGCTTATGTATGGTAATGTACAAACGACAGGGACGACTCAAAATCCTAAGAAAATGTTTTCAACAATTGTAATCCTTTTCAGATAAGTAGAAGTAACCCGCAGCCAGCAGATCTGATCATGGAGAAAACTGCTCAGGAGATCGCCATAGGTTACGTCACGGAGGTTATGTTTGTGTGCTCTCTAGGTATTCTTGTTTACCATGCCAAAAATATTATTACTAGTTTCTTATACAAATAAATATTTTTGTTTTATATATCCCCTTTAGTATTGTTTTCAAATAGCTAAACCATGTCATGCTTGTCTATAGTTGTCTAATATTTCAAGTTAATTCATCGACTACTGTTCGTTTTTACAAATTCATGAATCAAGCTGTTTTTCATATATATCTATCCTAAACAAAACATAAAGGTTTTATTAAAAATGTAAATTTTATACGTTTTGTCTGTGTGTTAGAGCATCATATAACTGCTGCAATAATTTAAATGAAACTCAACAGAGGGCTAGCTTCTATTCTGAGTCAACACTTTTTTTACTCGATAAAGACGTCGTTTCCGTTTGGTAGACGATTATAGCCAAAAAGATGGCGCTGCAGTCGCGTTATTTTTGGTGTCGCCGCTCTGTTGCAATTGACTAACAAACACGGTCGTCGTCTTGGAAACGCGAACTAAGTTCCGCTATCGCTGCTAGTCCTAACTAATATTCTTCTAAGTGTGAATGTGACTTGGCCACACCAAGCAACAGATTGTCACAAAATCTCGCTTACACGTTGTCAAAGGTATAGAATAGGTCATAGGCTGCAGAAAAAAGTACTGTTCCCGAGGGATAGACGAATATAGCCAAAAATATGACGCTACAACGTTTTTTCACAATTGCAATTCACTAACAAATACACCACAATGACATGACAGCAACAATTTCAATGTGTTGCTCTCACACTAAGTTCCGCCTTCGCTTCGCTAGAGGGTGTTGCGTGTACTTATAATTAGATACTTTGAAGTAAAAATTAAATTTGGTAATTTCTAATAATTATAACATGCCCACTTCATAACAACATACCAACATAAGTAACATACAAACCTGTTTGTAAGCGAGCGAAGCCGCGGGCAAAAGCTTGTATTTTTGTTATATTGTTACTCAGATGAAGATTATTCACGTGAGGTTTGTTATATATTTTACTTAGAAAAATTCTTACTTCATTTTCTGAATCACCTGGTTAGCTAAGGATGCCATTAAAATAGACTGTCAGAAAAATATGTGATTAGCCATAACTCCAGCTATCGTTTTTCCAATAAACATTTTCTAGCAAAGAAAACCGACTTCAAAAGTAACTAAAAAGGATAAAAAATATTTTCTAGAACATCTTGAATTTGGTGTAAATTAAAACACAAAAATTGCTATATTTTGCAGTTTTTTTTGAGCTGAAGTTGTACTGAATCCTACGCAAAAAGAATGACGATAATCGGTTTAGAAACAAAAAAGTTATGGCTTTAGACGACGAATTGAGAACCTCCACCTTTTTTTAAATTTCAGTTAATACAATTCATTGTGCATTTTTGTAATAGTTTAAAGAAAAAAATTCTCTCTGAATATAAATAGATATAATGCTAATCTTCGTACGTCAATCGATAGGAATGCATTAGCTAAATTCTACGTTACAAAAGTCATATTTCACTCATTCCTCTATAACTATCTATGTCATTACCCAACACATCAGAAATTATAAGTCAAAATTATGACCGTCGTTCGCAAATCATAAAACGAGGCCAGCCTTGTCACATATTTCCGATGAGATGCATTTGGCAATGAAACTGAATACCTCATGGAGTTAATATAGTTTGTTTGGGCGATGACAACACCGCCGTTTGTTGCAGTTATTATTTATATAGCATGTCTAAAACAAGACTGACCTACACTCACTTTAATTTTGTTGAGATACTAAGGTTCCCGCGTGGCTTCTCTCCCGTGAACATCGATAGAATAAAATAATCATTTATTGCTGAAAAGGTACGTATGTGTACATAGGTGTTTTGTTGTAGTGGTTCGCCTCTTTGTTTCAATAATGGTGTCGTCTTAAAAATTGAAATTATAGAAAAAAAAATAACCTTCAAAAATTAATTGTATCGAAACAAATAACTTTTTTTCTGTCAATCTACAATATATTTCAATTTATTCGTTTTGGAACAATATTATTGAAGGTTAAAAAAAGTCTAAATAAATTTTAAATTTTTTTATAGAACTTCTTTCTTTAAAAATGTTTATCAATCAAAGAGGCGATTTCAATACATTTTGCCTTATTAGGCGAGCAATCGATAAATACTTAAAAGAAAAATATTTAAATATTCCGAGATGAAATTTCATAAAAACTATTTCGTTGATAGTTTGTATAGAAATGCGATTAGAAAAATTTAGACTTCTATACACATAATAATGTATCTAATATACAGCTTAGTGGCCAACACACCTACGTGTAATATACAGACTTTAGTATAATGAGAAAATTAGTCGTTGTTAACTACCTACTTTAAGTACGACATTATCCGATTCCAAATTCGATAGCAAGCAAAGATGTTGTGTGTATTTTGAAATAAATACTTTCATTTTATTTGAGCTCTGTTGTTGTAGAGATTATACAATACAATATGTAGACTGTATGAATGGCAATTTCCACGTTTACCAAATTACGCCATGTTGTACTTTTAGTTATACAAAATGGTGTACTTATTGTTTACGTAGGTGTTGTCCAGAGTGAATATCACAATTATCACATATTGTGTAATAGTGTTCGTAACCAAATCCATAGTGTCCTAATTTTCTCCTAACTCTTAACTGAATACATTGTTATTTTTTATCTTATCTATACTAATATTATAAAGCTGAAGAGTTTGTTTGTTTAAACGCGCTAATATCAGGAACCGCTGGTTCGATTTGAAAATTTCTTTCAGTGTTGGATAGTACATTTATCGAGGAAGGCTATATTTTTTTTTTAAATTAGGGATCCTTACTAAAAGTCCAATAGTGTAACCCAAGGTGTAAAAAAATGACCCAAAAAATCCTTACACGGGGTGCGCTGCGAAAACTATTGATTATAGAACAAAACAATGTACTACCACTTTGCAGAACATTAATTGTCTACAAAAAAATATCCCGTAACCAAATGTCTAACTATTGTAGTTATCTCACAATAAGTGTTTTCTTTTATTTTTTTAAATAATTAAAATTCCGTCGCTTCTTAAACTCTTTATTTTGTACCTTGGTATTAATCCTTGTCGAGATAAATTACTCCATATTCAAGACGAATTCAATACCTTTCTAAAACTTTTTTATTCAATTCGCACGTTTCATTCAAAAGATATCGCGATATTTAAAATGTAAGTATTAGTGTTGTAGCCAAATAATTATTAAGTATTGCTCGCGCATGTATGGTGTGGTGGGCGGTCATGAGGGGCGATACCAGGAGACGGACATAGGATATTTTTTATCCCGTTGGAAACGGTAAGTGGCGCTGAGATCAGGTACTAGAATCTTCCTAATCACCCGGACCGATTTTGGTGATTTTGTTTTAGTGTGTTTGAGTGGGTGCCCGCATGGTTTAAATCCACAATTGGAACCGGTAGGTGGCGCTGGGATCGGGTCCTAGATTTTTATTATTTCATAGCAGGACGAAGTCTGCCGGGGCCGCTAGTACTAATATTTAAAGATGAAAAGTTTGTTTTTTTGTTTGATTGAACGCGCTAATCTCAGGAACTACTGTTCTGATTTGAAAAATGTTTGCAGTGTTAGATAGCCCATTTATTGAGGAAGGCTATGGCTATAGGCTATATATCATCATGCTAAAACCAATAAGAGCGGAGCACCAATGAAGAATGTTTCAAAATCACAAATTCCACGCGGACAACGTCGCGGGCACAGCTATAAAATATTATTATTTATAGTTAACTTATATTTTTCCACCAAGACGACTCGAATACTGGGGATTTTTAGAAGCAGTCGAAAAGACGCTTTCTTTATAAAGGCAGGTACTTGTGGAGCCGGGTTAATAAATTAGGCACTCCTTAAACGGTTCCGTTAGAGGTGACAGACATAAAATATTTTTGTTATTTAGCTATGGAATAAAAAAAAACTTTTATCCGAAAAAACTTCAAATCTAGTATGAAACAATGTTTTAAAGTACGTTATAAGCTATATACCTTGGTTTATTTCAGAATTTTCTATTTCATTGTTAAAAGTTAGAGGGTGAACACAATTTTCACGACTCTGGAAACTAATATCTCGCCACCCATTAACTTCAAAATTAGGAAACAATTATGTTTTTCCAAGAACTTACCTTTGAAAAGACCCGGTAATCCTTTGTATTACGAATCTGAGGGCGCTTCAAGTACATTGTATATTAACTTTTTGGTATATAAAAACACTACTAAAACGTTCAAGAAACATTATCATAATTTAATACGTTTTTCATAGTTTTATCAGTCAAGAAATTTTTAACAGATTTCTTTGGATATTCACATGCATCTAGCGAATAAGTTGGAACTGACCATAATGGTAACATCTTATAAGTACAGGGATTTTCATTCCTAATAACTTTCATCCGTACAAGAACGGAGAAAGAATACGATTATAAAACAGCCCGGTGGTAGAGTATTTGCCCGTCTGGATGGCTACCACCCTTGGGCTAGAGTATACCGCTATAACAACCTTTAGTTGTGTTCTGGAATTAGTGGCCAAATTCCAGTTAAGAGAGCAGCAGCTCATTTGTAGAACCTTTAATGTTACAAATGTCTATAGGCAATTGTAACCACTTTCCATCAAGTGGGCCGTCTGCCTGTCTGCTGAAATCATGCCATAAAAAATTACTCTTAACGTCATTATCAAAAACCTAAGACATGCAAGAAGTAAATTAGTACACCTTTTGCAGAATAGGTATCTATTTTATATTTTTTCAAATTAGATACCTAAACATATTATTTTTCCAGTTCATTATGGATATAGGTGTGAAAACATCTCAATATAATTTTATAATAATAAGATAATATTGTTTCCCGATTAGTAAACGTAACTTAAAAACGCAACAGATAATACTGCTACTAGATTATGTAGATTGCATTTCATCTCTCATTATTTATTAGTGAACTTGTTTCCTAGTTTTCATGTGAGAAAAATTAGTAAATACGTATTTGTAGAGGTAGTTAAAGTAAAAGATTCTTATATATTTTTTACAATTTTATTGACATCTAAAATGATCGTAACAACTGTTTGTACTAAAATATAAATGTGTGTATCAAGTTAAGCTGTTAATGTTCATGTATTTATTTATTGGTTATTGCTGCTATTAGCAGAATATAAGCAAAATGGACTTTTATTTAATAATGAATAAGACACTTATTATATCGTAGTTCTCATATCATTATAGCCTCCCCTAAATTACCACGAATTAATCGTTTACTTTATTTATTAGTACGAATTGTACATTGATTTATTCGATGAACACGATATAAGCTCCGTTTTAATTTCTAAACCATTCCATTTACTGAAGCTGCCTTTGTTATACCCCAAAGTTATTCAATATCTAATTAATATATTAGGATATCACCAAATCGGTCTGTATAGTAAACAGCTCAATGCCAATTAATGCATGATCTCGCGAACAATCGATGTGAAAGCAATGTCATAAAAGCAACATTCATACATGCAAAAATTTGGTGCCTCACAAAGAAAGTTCGAATCTCAAATCACTAATTGACCGCTTAAAATGATATTACCTTAATAATTTTGAGATTCTCTATATAAGACTCTAAATAAATAACCAATTGCTCTTCTTACAGTAATTTATAAAACGTAAATTATAAATAAATTATTTTAACAGTAGTATGGAATTGCTGCAGCAGTCTTAGCAAACCGCTAGCGTGAGATTCGTGCGCTCAGTGCTTCTGGATTGGTATGTTCCTGTCGGTGAGTGCAAGCTGCGGCAATGGGGCCTCTACGGTGAGCACGCCATCTCGCGACAACGATGATTTGATGGCCTCCGGGTTCGTGCCTTTAGGCAGCAAGAATTCCCTGTTGTACTCTCTATACACGGACTTGGTGTCAGATTTCTCCTCGTGTTTAGCGTGGACCTGGAATTGTAAATACAATAGAATCAGAACTTTTGAAAGCTTAGTAGCTAAGACACGGCGTCTTATTCTAATGACATAAGTTCGAATCCTAATCGCATAATTTACGTATTTTGAGCAAGAGACTGAAAAAATCATTTCAAACAAAATGCATGTATGCAGAGATTAATAAAGATATATTAAGCTAACGGTTGGTACCTACCGATGCCAAAACCAATCCAAGTGTAAATATCTACTGTTTGTGTCTATCCTAGAGGCAACGAGCATCATATGCATGTGTATATTGTTACCATTATCACAGTAAAACATGCAAAACCTAAGCATCGAAATTAGTTTTGTGTAAAACCCACCGCATTGGACAAGCATGGCGGATTTACAGTCGGTTTGCGTAAAAAATGGGAGACTAGAGACCAGCTATAGATTGTTTATATTCTAATATTATTAAAATTCAAACAAAACAATTTGCCTAACAACATCATGTACTGTTCGACCCCAATGATATGATGTTTTCGAGTGAGTTAATGTAATGCCTACATTAAATTTTGGCATGATGCCTGATACGAGAATGCTGAGCCAAATTTTTCTCGTTTTTTTAATGAAAAAGTCGCTTCATTATTTCGCGGATAGTTTATCTTCATTAGACCGTCACAAAAGTATGCGACTTAAAATAAATTTATATAAATTGGCGCCGTGATCGCTATTGTTTCCACCTTTTCTTAAAACAATGGACTACACAATGAAATTGCTGTTTCGAAATCTTGAATCGCGCACGATACTAGGGATGGCTAAACTTTGTGCGCAACTATATTATGCAAGTTCTTAATTTCCCTAGCTATCATATTTATACATATTATACTATTGATCAATTGTTATGTGAGACTTTGGATATTTTACTGTTTGAAAATTTGAGACATTTACAGTGAAAGCCATATACAGCTTTGACAAAGACGGAATGTACCTACTTAAGTACATTAATTATACCTTGTGTTCTTTATGTGTCACAAGCATTACAGCTTAAAAAAGTACCTTAAATAGTTAGTTTAGGGGATTGCCTGGAAGAGATCGCTTTCAGCGATAAGGCCGCCCTTTGTTCAACATTTACTGTACCTAGTTTTAAGAACGTAGTTTTTAAATTGTTTTCATTCATTTATTCCCTCTTATACAGAGTGTCCGGTTGTAGAATTAGGATTTCAATTTCAAATTATTTCAAAATTGTTCATGGGCCGGATGTGTAACGAGACCCCATTAGAATCATCATTAGTGCGGATTTACTAATCACAGTGTCCCAGTAGATGGGTATGAAACGTGTGTTTGCAATTGAAGTCTTTCTAAACGATAATAATTATTTTGTCGTTATACGTAAGATTGTTTGCGGTACATTATGCGATATTTGCGTGATGCATCTTAAATTGCTATTATAGGTCGTTTAAGGACAAATACGTTATCAATCTATGGCTTAAATGGACTTAATTCTTTTGAGAATTCCAGAGGGTAAACATCTTACTGTGGATGACGTTTCTTTTTGACACATGATAAATGTTTTTTCCAAGACTTAGAGGTCGCCTTCCTTTAGTTCACGCACATCTTTCATCAAAATGATGCAACGCCTCATACTGCCGAAGATATGTCCTGGCCACCAAGAGGGCCAGATCTCCCGGAGTTTTTTCTGTATGGGTGGGTATCTCGAAGGCGAAGTTTATTTATTAAATAAAGAAATTACCTCCAAACTGATACAAAATATTGTTTGGGATGTTAACGACATTAATCCATCACTTTTTAAGTGCCTTGCACGGAGTACGGTCTTCAGATTCAAGGGGGGTACATGATCTGAGAGACAACATTTAGAGGGAACCTTTTTTGAAATAATAACATCGCTATTAGTCTTTTTCAGGGAACTGGCCTTAAAAAAATAATATACTTTGTAGTTTTTTTTAATTAACATTTAAAATCCTAATTTTGGCACCGGTCACCCTTTATAAGTATGATGATACTTATCTTTTAATATGTACAAGATACGATTATAGTATTTAAATTTTAGACAAACTTCAACTAAGTATACCTAATGTTCGTTTGCGGTACCTACTATTGTATAAATTTTCTCGGTAGGTACTACATATTGCTACGTCATAAGTATTCTCCTCACCAGTAATTTGTTGTCTACAGTCTTAACGACGATCTCTTCTGGCGTGTACTGACTAACGTCGAAGCGCAGTTTCAGGGATTTGCCGTCACCTTCATCCTGGATCAGTGGAGAGTTAAGACTGTCCCAATGGCTAGGTTCAGCTAACTGGCTGCTGTCGCTGTGTTGTGTGGACGTGGTTGAGCTGGAATAATTACAAAAAACCAATAGTTAGCAATTGTTGTGAGAAATATCATATTTTGTAATAAGTTTAGTCTTACAAAGTGCGAATTGTGTCGTTCTAAATGAGCGTAGGGTGCTTGAGAGTGATAATGCTATTTTCATTGTAGAAAATTTAAATGTAACATATAAGTGAGTGTAAGGACCTTTGTCACCATTGCTTAACCCTCCAAAGAGACTACATATTAAGGCAGGAATTTATCTTACATCTTTTTAGGATTCCGTAGTCAAATGACAAAAACAGATCATAATTTATAATTTCTTTTTGTTCTTGTATCTGTATAATTATGTCATAATGGCTATTTATTATTATATATTTGAAATTTTTAAAATGCTTTAACGCCATTGTGATCATACATCTCGATCAAACTTGAAATTAGGGCTGCCTGCCATATAGGTGCATAATATGTAGCTAAGGGTGGCAAAAATACAGAGCACGCAAAAGTGTGTAACCATAACGATTTTTATTTGTAGGGCATATTTCTCTAAATTCAATCATTCATATTCATATCTTATTATTGATTACGTTACCATTGGTAAAAATTGACATTACTAAGTATGTTTATGTCAAATTTAAACAAGTCAAGCAAAGGAATAGACAGTAAGATACAAGGACCAGTCGCTAACCAGCAATAGGTGATATAGCTCCTAAGTCTGATATCACGAGTGGTTATAAATATTATTAGCACAATTTTATACACGACGGCGACGGCTTTAATTTTATTACACAAAGTATTTGTGAATGTAATTCCATAGGTATTTAAAATGATAACCTTAATAACAGCAATTATTGCGTGATTATGTTGGCGTAAAACAAACTACGTAATAAAACTGCATGGCGTATGTGGGTAATTAAATAAGTGAATGAATTATTTCATGTAAATTTATGAGCTACAATCTACTCGTAATGTATCGAAGTATATCAATGTCTAATATTTACTATTCAGGGTACCTGAGCTATACGAACTATTTAAAAAGCAAACATATTTTTTATTAATATCTTAATTGTATGACACACGCGGAAACAACCCAATTATTTTTTTAACTAATATAGCTTAAATTACGTGTATCTACTAGATATGTCAAGAATATTTGGCTGCTGTTCGGCATTTGGCCGAATATCGAACTAGTGGAAAAAAACGTACGTGTTACTCAAAAATGTATATATTTCAATCACAAGAGATTATTAATAGTTAAGCTAAGTTTTAACAGCGTCAGATGCGATTTTAATTAACTTTACATATAATCTTACGTTTCGGCCAATTTTTAATTTGTCAGAATCAAATAAAATAACTTGTTTTACACAAATACACACATTTTATGCCGAATATTCGGCGTTTCGGCCGAGAGCGTGGCTGAATATTCGGTATTCGGCAAATCGACTTTTCGTCGCATCTCTAGTATCTACCGCAAAAACTAAAATTCCATTTATCGAAGAATTCTAAAAACTTGGCACCTAAAATTACGTCATATTTTTTCATTCCTCACACATATAGTCAGTTTTGATTAAATGTTAACTTTTCGTGTGTAGCGTAGGTTACGTAATTCTTTACACAGAAACTTCGATTCACGGACGTATTATATTCTTAAAATAATGTAAATTACTCGACATGTTGACGAAGTCTTGTGGCTGGCAAAAGCGAAAAGGTTAATTAACGATTTGCCTCGCCAAGTCACCTTGCCGTGTCGTGTACCGTTCGGCGTATTTGTTGCACTTGAGATTAAAATATCTTCATGCTAACTAAACTACCTATAGTTGATAATTTAGTTGAATAATTTGTTATACATTTAATAGGGAGGAACAATCCTGCTACCTCTGATTAAGGGCCGATCACCAGATGCAAGTTATTGATAGAATAAAGTATATAATATAGAAAAAAATTAAAAATGTTCGTGGCATGAATAATATAGTTGAGTTGTTTCACTTTTAAATTCAGTCTGACTATAGTTTATTCGACTGATAACTTTTATCTGATGATTGAAAAATTGGCCCTGAAGCAAATAAAATATTTGAACTACTATTATCAAATTCCTAATTTCACTTCATAATAATATCCCACTAACGGCTACTTACGTGGGAAACAAATATATAGCCATGGCGCCTCCACCAATTCCCGGTCGAATGGGTAGGGCCCGAGAAATGCTGGCTTGACGTCGTAAAGGATGATATGCGTACCAATGGTCTCAGAAATAGGGATGCCGAAGACCATACGAAGTGGAGAAAAAAAGTAGGAAAGCTGACCCCGGGCTTCGAGGCAGACACTCCGAACGCAACCGGGATTTAACGTTAGGATGATGATGAATAATATTCCACTTTATCGGTTAGGGTTTCCCTATTTTAGGGGAATGGACGGGGATTGGTAGGTTCCATACAACGGTTATATCGATGTGCAGGCTTTCGCACGATGTTCTCTGTTCCCGTCGGCATATGGCAATTGTAAAAATTTATTTGGTGGTATGGTGGTGGGTCATGGCGATGTCACTCGAATGTATCGCGGACGCGTGAATTGATAACAACTACGGCTTTATATTAATTTTGGGTAAACTATGTATGTACTGATAGAATAAGCACAAAGATCCGTGTGTAAGGCGACGGCTTCTGTGGGTGAGTGGGCTAATCCTTTGCCAAAGTATCTCACTGGAACGTAGAGGTCCCGAATCTGATTCATTGCATGGTAAATGTCATAAACGTACGTTCCGTTATTCACTATGGTCTGGAATAGACCCCAGAGTGGTCCCTTATATTACCTATAAACACAAGCGTAACTTCTTTAGCTTTGGTATACACATTGTGTGTGTTTGTCTGTCGATTATTATTACATAAAGATCACTATTACCGAAATACGTACATAAATTTTTATTACTATATTTCGAGTCAATTACTTTACATTGTCCATGCATTAACAAACACCTACAACACACCCTCATATTGAAAGATTGTATCAAATTCGTGAAAATAGAGTATAAAATATTCATGAACATGACCGATTACCGACATGCAAAATACAATCACGCGACGGTTGTAATCCATTTAAATATTTCTTGCATGTGCAAGAGTTAAAAATAACCGAAACACTTGTATTTAAATTAGTATATATTTTGTGAATAACATCTGATTCATCTCAAAACAACTGGTGTAGTAAACATCCCCATCATGTCATTATTTTCGTCTTACTGAATTTCTCAGAAAAAATATGTTATTGATGAAATTAATATATTTTTATTCTTAGAAGAATAATATACCTTGAATCGTATTTTCTTGACATTAAATCGAAGTTTCAAAGAAGTTTTGTGTTATGCTTTCAAGCAAATATAAAGCAAAATATACTTAGATAAATAGATAACACTATTATTGCACACCAATTAATCCATATTTACAATACTTTCTAGGCAATACAATAAGCGGCTTATCCCGTAAAGTAATATCTTCCAGGCAATTTAAATTAATGAATTTTTTTAGCTAATCTGGCGATCTCGATGGTGCAGAAAAATAGTTAGATATATATTGAACATCGAGAATGACCGTACTAGAAACTCCCGCATGTGGATGCGGAAGAAAATAATAATCACCTATATGCTTTCATATAAGTGGTTTTTGTTTTGTTTTATTCCGGTAAATAGGATAGTTTCCACAGGATACGCAAGAACTAACGCGAGTCGTACAGCTGTGTGGAAAAGTCCAGTTTTAAATATCTACTAAATTTTAGCGTCCTGCTGTTTTCGTGATTGAATTATCACAAGCCAGCTGATGTCATGCTGTCATCAATGCAGACGCAAGGTCATGTCAACAAATGAGCTCATCGATATTAGAGTAGGCAAATAATATCTACTAATATGTAATCAATTGCGCGGGACCATATACCTACCTACCTACTATGTATTTTCATTATCATTATTCAACATAATAATAAATAAAAGAACATAAATTATATACTAACCAAGTATCACAATAAATAAATATAGTCGTAGCTCAGTGTCTCTATGACTTAGTGAACTTTTAGACAGTTTTGATCCTAATGTGCATATTGTTACATTTACCACGTGCTGATGAAGGAAAGCGCCGTGAAAAAAATCTGTAGGTACATTTGGATTATGAATGTGTAAAACCTTTCAATCCATCTAAACAAGAGTGGCGGTTATACTGTTTGTCCCTTAAAATGAATCCCGAATGTATCACTGGACCATTTATGAGTTGACTTTAGTATTAATATTAGTATAAAATATTGTTATGGTACGCCCCAAACTTTGTCTTTCTATAAAGTTACTAAATGATGGATGCGCGGTAGATGTTTTTCGAAAGAATGGATGTACAGATAATCAAATTATAAAGACAGGGAAATTTCAAGCAATGCATTTTTCGGTCTACTCTCATGAGGTTATAATTATAGTTATCACTCAAAACATTGTTTAGAACACATAAAAATGTATATTTCTTATTCCAATTCTACCTTTGTATTTAGGAAATATAGAATAACAAAGACAATTTAGGGACGGGACAGAGGGCGCAAACTTGGAAGAACTATGTCCAGGCGTGGACAATAGTTCGCAAACTAGAAGCACAATTGAGTCGTATAATTCCAATATCCGCTAACTCCACACGCAACATATTGTCAGTAAAAGCAAAAAAGTGTTCTAATATCTCGGATTTTGGAACAAATTCGAAAGTTTGATGTCAAATTATTTGGAATTTGGCGGTTTTTGGTATAAAACGAACAACATGACATACGAGAAATTTTATAGACTATCCAGAAATATCCATAACTTAATTTTGTTTTTTAAGGGAGTTGGCGGGTATTGGAATTATACGACTCAATTCAGGATTAACTCTAAGTTGACCTTATTTCGCTTTGTATAGTAAGTACCCATACGTATATTAGATTGTGGGGAAACAAAATTATTTTTTAGTATAACATATTGGCATGATGGAGTCGAGATAGTAAGGCGATCAATCAGACTGCGTATGAGGTGAGGAATGAATGATGGAATTTTCTGTTCGTATGGACTTCACTGCCAATATGCCATAGAGCAATAAAATATGGCGTATATAATATGGCATAAAAGTGTAAAACAGATTTGGGCCTATAAATTTATATTTTATACATGTTACTTTTTAACTTTATAAATGTCCATTGTATGTCACAATCGTGTGAGAAATACCACAGTCTCTACATAATACAGGTTAATTAGGTAACTGGATAGTTTAGTCAAATTTCATATTTTTATATTACCATTTAGCTATCTGACTATTATGAGTAATTAGCTGCTGTTTGTTTAATTACCCATGCAGTCCAATAATCACCAGTGCCTTGTCCTTTTGCATAATTATATTATTTTTGTGCATCTCTACAAAAAAGCCAGTTTTTGTTACAAATTTAGCCTCAAGCATGATCTCATGCAAATATTCAGTATCACAATGAGCATTGTGAAATATTCACAATTACGGTTGTGGTTTAAGTAAAAAGAAGAATGCTTTTTTATGTTTGAGTTAGGTGCCCGCCCGCCTCTCATTTGAACGAGATGCCTACGATTTATATGTATGCACCGGTGACGTAGTTGAGTCTATCCTGATGTTCAAATAAGCTTTTTTAAAAAGGGTTTCAAATACAAGGTTTTAAGGTCCTAGATATCATGCAAGCAGGAGAGTGCTAGCCAAGACAAGTAAAACGAGCCCAAACACGACGGGTCTATCTTGTTTAGTACAGGAGTTCCTATGGCCACCTTCCAACTCCATTATCAGATCAGCTACCATATTATTGCATGGTCACGCGATATACATGTGTGTGTAAAATTTCAGCTTAATCGGAAACCGGGAAGTTGATCAAATTTAACTTGCAAGATTCCACCCGAAATTACTTACTACATACATCCATTGCAAGTTAAATAAAAGCTTGTAATAAAATTGTAAAGATATCTGCACATCGATATACTTATATATGAAACCCGCTAATACGCCTTAGACACGGTTCTCTAAAATGGGTTAGCCCGAGCCCAGCAGTGATTTTAAAGACTTATATTATACGTCTGAGTTAATTTTTCATTATAAGCATAATAAATATTTATTTAATACTTGCAACAGTCAAATCAACTGATATTATATATTTAGGTACTTTTTATCTTGCAAAACGCCGAAGCCGCCTAGATTTTATAAGAGCGTAGCAATTTATAACAAGACATTATTTCTTTAATGCGTCAAAAAGCGTATTTACTATTGTTTATACAGCAATTAAAATTATTGATATCATGATAATTCAAAAGGATGATGATACCAAGGTACTCTTTTATATGAGCATTGTTTTAGAATTTATTGAAATGTAATGATGAGCATTGTTTTAGAATTTATTGAAATACATACATAACTTCACGCCAAGTCCCTTGCGGGGTAGGCACGAACAACAGAGCGCCATTTAGGCTTATTCTTACACACCTCACTTGCTTCTTTAACATTCATAGCTCTTGTCATGCACGCTCGTCTGTTCTTAAGGCTCCTGACATCACCTTCTGCTAATACACGATCAATTTGATCATGGAAGGTGTGTCGTGGCCTTCCGCGACCTCTGCATCCATCCACTTTTGCATTGTATATCTGTTTAGCCATTCTTCCATCATTCATTCTTTCCACATGCCCGAACCACCGGAGCATTCCTTTCCTTACCTTCACCTCGACACTCTCTTTCAGACTAACTCTCTTTCTTACTTCGGTATTACAAACGCGGTCTGCGAGCGTCACTCCGCAGATTTTGCGCAGTGCTCGCATCTCGACCGCGTTTACTCTACTTTCATGCTCTCTCTTCCATACCCAACTCTCGCTTCCGTACGTGAGCGTAGGTACCAGCACCGCGTTGTGTATCTAGATCACCCATCCGCACCCCAACATCCATCAATCTTAATCTCTGGAGACAATCGTCCAGGTATAGGATGAACAGCAAAGGCGACAGCACGCAGCCCTGCCGGACGCTAATATTGACGTCAAACCAGGGCGACAGGCTGCCGCCCACCCGCACGCATGCCATACAGTCCTCGTAAGTGGACTGCACAGCACGCAGCAATTGGCCATTAATCCCATATCCGGGCAATATGTCCCAGAGGTCCATTAATTATTGAAATGTGTTTAGTCTAATCTACCCACCTACAATGCTACAACTTGGAGTCTTAGGTACATGCTGATCCTGTAGTAGCTATTGATCTTTCGATTAAATTACTCTAGCACTAAGCCTGTTAAGAAAATAAACATACCAGTACCAAGGTGAACTCCTTGAATCAATATAAAATATTATTTGTCCAAGAACTAGATAAAATATTCCATGTGCCGTTTGAGTGAAAGATGACAAACGTTCACTGTTTTTGTCATTTAGCTTTAGAACCGTATAAAAATCATTCAATAGGAATTACCCCATATCTGACAAATTACCAAACAAAAGTAATTTATTGTTGAAAATATTATTTAAGTTCTACCATCTCGAATTTTCGCAGTGTTACTACACCTTATTCCAAAAGTTAGGGTGGGGTTTCTTGGCAAGAATTTGGTTATAACATTGATATAGCAATACTTCTTTTATTGCTACATCAATGGTTGTAAATATATCGCTACCTATTTTTTTCAAATTGGTGGACATAGTTGATATACATAGACAGGCGTACGGACATATTTTTCTTTCCAAAATGGGCACCGAACCCTGAAAAACAGATCACATAATATCACTCAGTATGTAGTTATTCTATGACTTAAAACGTTCGTGTATAAATTGTGCATTCACTCAGTTAGTAACAAATCGTAATTGATTGGTTTAATCCACTGCCAGAGCAATAAATATGCCAACAGTTAATCTACAATTCTAAAAACCCGATAAGAGTATAATGATTGATACGATTACATACATGCAATACATCTACTACATACATAATGTAACATTAAAACAGATTAGCGTTAATTAGATGAAGGAAAACAAGCTAGCGATATCGGGGTTTACCTCTCCGACGACTTGGTTACTCCTCCAGAGGAAACAGATTCGAAATTGTAAGACATGCAAAAGGCAATATTAGTTGTTAGCTTTTACACATGTATTTATATTTGGATACTACATAGAATATTGTACAATATTCGCATTTAAAGATACAAAAGAGTATACATATATAGCCTTTTTATACATTATATATAGAGTAAACCTACTACATACATAGAGTAATCTACACTATTCAATTTCTATACTATCCTTGATTTTTTAATGTTATATTTTGTATAATATTAAGCAAGTGAATAACAAAGTTAAATTGTTGTTGTTGTTGTTAATTGATAAATATGTAACAAGTGAATTTAATTATTATGTTTGTTTCTGTTTGGGAATAAATCGATTTTTGTAAAAAATGTGGGTCAATTTTCGGAGTATAAAATAGGCAAGCTGAATGAACAGTTTTTAATAAAATTCGGTATATACAGTATACTTAATAAAGAGTATCGAATAGATGTACATATATATCATAGATATTCTTCTGTGCGTGTGTATGTGACTGAACTCCTAAACGGCTGGACCGATTTCGTTAAAAAAATTGTGTGTGTCCAGGTGGATTCGAGAACGGTTTAGATCCAGAATTGGACTTGGTAGGGGACGCTGCAATCCGAATCTATCAGGACAACGTCACAGCTAGCACACATATAATAGACAGCTAATATCTCTATATATAATTCATGAACGTATGTTCCGAGGGATTTCGAGGAGAATTCATAGGATTTAGACTTAGGAAAAGTTATTGAAATTCTAACTAGTTCGTTATTAACAACACCAGAATATATTGCCCTATTTTAGTTCTTCAGATGTGGAAAGATAATATTGGCACCTATCAAGTGTTCAAATATTTCTTAAATAAAAGCTTCATATCTAAATTGTCTAAAACTTTATCTTATAAGGTCAACCTATTATTCTAGTTGTGAAAACGCTTATTAAAACTGTAAATTCCAGATAGACAAATAAGTGTAGCTAAATTAAATTAACAGGCTGACCTTTCTTGTTAATTTATTTCGTGTTTTCTTTTTATGATTATTTGTAATACACAAAACTTAAATTGAATACCACTAATAATAGACTCTACTAATACATAATACATGTTTGATATCGCTAGGAATCTATATAAAGTAAGTGAAGTGTCTTTAAATGATACAGGCTTTTTAAGATTATGTTGTTTCGTATTAACTGAGAAAGATATAAGATATTTTAGTGTAATTATAGTTTAAAGATTTTATAAATTTCGTCATAAACACTCCAATATTAACCTCAAATTTACGTACTTCGTTTAAGTGGTGATATATTAAATTAATAATAATATGTACCTCTATTAATAAGTGAACGAGACCAAATAAGTCCAAACACTCTATTCTAAAACACGTTCCACCCACATAAGCACGGCTGTTGCCTGCTCGACAAACAAAAGTATGGGCGGACCAGTCTGTCAGTCCCACACTTAAGTAATTGGGCAAGAAATTTAAATTACATCTGTACAAAAGAACACATTGTTCATTGAACTGCTTGTATCTTCCACAAATCCACACATCAATAAAATGTTTTAACCAATTCGTACTGCACACTGCTATGTGGTTGTGTTTTTATTTACTCGCAAAATTGTCGTGTTGTGTATTATAGCACCTTATGAAGGTTGCAATTGCAACATCAGGTTCGTTGCTGAAACACCGACTCGTTCCAACTGGGTCATGTATTCGGGCCGTAAACATAACTTCAGCCCGATCGCGCCAGCAGAACTACTTAGCAACTACCCACTCTGCAGATATAATAATCGTAAACCGGTTTTCAGTATATTACCTTTAACATGCGCTTTTTATTGAAATTCTGGCTTTATCGCAGTGTAAAATGCATAATACACCTGCCATTATCGTACCGTGCAAGTTATTTTGATTCTTCACATATAATATATTTATTAAGTCTGGAAAACTTCATAAGTCTTTAGAAGCGAAAGCAACCGTTTTTATCAGTACCTACCACGTAGTGTTTATTGGAACAATAATCTCCACTCTGTTTATTTTGTTTTTCACCAAAACAAAATTAATTTCAGTTTTTAAGCAATGAATTAAGGAAATTTAGTTAGGATTTTCCGGTTCGTGATTAATATGCGTCAGTACCAACATCCTGTTTACAATTTCACGCGTTCTGGTGTTTGAGAAACAACTGTTGGTATTTCAGAGCCGACGTTGTCGGTGCTATTTCTATTTATGACATCATACCGCGTCGGGCTTATGTATCGCAGCACGCTTTAAATGGAGGCGGCTGTGAGGTCTGCGGATGGATGTGGTTCCGCAAAATGATCCCAAGTGATATCTTTTGAATTAACATTCCCGAAGTTGTCAACTTGTCAAGATCGTGGCCGGCCCGGCGCACAGCTCTTGCAAAACTGCCGGCTCATTAATTCAAGATTCCCTTTATGGTAAACAGGGTCGACAATGTAACTGTTACTGCCAGAATAATATGGTCACGTAACACTTTAGTAGTTATTCAATCATCCTATTGCATTATCTCAAAGAAAACTTCAAATTATAAAAAAGTTACCCTGACGAAAAAAATGTGTAAAAATTGAAATAAATACCTCGTGCTCTTGAAGAAGTTGTTGCTCTCTCTGTTCATGAGTTCTGATCTGAATTTGCTCATTTCCTCTTCCATTTTCCTCATTTCGGCATCGAACCTCTCCCTGATGCTTGAAAATTCGGTGTCGATAACAGAGAAATCACCGAGCCTAATGGGAATATTTCTTTTCAGACCACTATCAGCCATTTTTGATTGTGTGCGTGGAAATTGTTAAACTAAACAAACACTGAAATGTTCTTGTGTAAACACAGTTCACAATGTCGCTGTGCACTCAATAGCAGACAAGGCAGCACTGATCATTAGACGTCGACTCGGCGCCAGGGGGCTTGCGCACAGTTTTAAATAGCCTCACGTACGAACGTCGCCGCAGACTCGGTCGGCGTCACTCGGCCACTCGACCCACACTTTACTTCTCGCTCATTCCACGTCTGCCTATGTCATCATAGTCGACCATCTTCGCTGGAAGGAGGGAGTGATGCAAACCAAAACGGCGCCCCCACGATAGTACTCAGTACCACACAGTAGGTTAGGTACGTCACCTAAATGATGAATCATGTCATCTGGAGTTGTCATCTGTTTAAGGCAATATGTAACCATACTCAAACGGGAGATCTTATTCATTGCGATATTTTCGCAGCGGGCACTATTAGTCATAACAAAAGCATGTACACTACACGTCTAATGTCTATATGTAATTTAATGTGAAGACAATTTCGTGTAATGTGTATGATTAAAGCAATGCTGAAAAACGAATTGATCACCCTGGACTAATGACGTTGAAAACTAGGAGTTGAAATAATATGTGGGCGTTGAAAAAAATAGTTATTTTTTTATCATAATTAATTATAATTAATATTTACTTTAATTGAAGGTTGCGAGCACAATACATAAAAATGTATCGTCAGGTTAAACTGTAATAGACCGCAACCTTGATACTGACGATGACTAACCGTCGTGACATGTGAGACAAAAAGATCTCGTTATGACCACATCTATAGAATTTATATTGGAAAAGAGAACTAAGTTACTAAGAATAACAATCCCTATAAATGTTCTAAATTTTTAGGATAAAAACAAATGCTTAATATTAAATTTAATAATAATAATAATAAGATATTATGCTGAGTGCGGGCGTGTGCACATGCACATGCATGTAAGCGACCGCACCGGCTTACTAGGATTTGTAATTGTATTAGTTTTAGTGCTATAAATACTAGATAATAAGGCAAGCTGTGTCTTCATATAAAAGATCACATTCTAAAAATTATATTTGTTATTGTATTTAAACATGTTTCTGAATGTGCTCAGTTTTGAAGACCCAAAAAAAAAAAAAAAATTCATAACAAACGATTATTTCTCAATCTCTGTTAAAGTAATAAAAAGTCACTTTCATATTGGCAATAGTAGCTTTAGTTACTGATATTTGTAAAAAATTGATTGATGTAGTCTTTTCACATTTTATATATTTTTTTACGTAGGCAATATGGGTAATACATAAATAAATGATATTTTATCATAACATAAATTTATACTTTATATATATGTCGCTCCCATCGATAGTCACCTGGAAACTATATTTTATTTGTAAATATGTATAAAGTAGTTTAATTTTTTGGTTTTTATATATAGGTATTGTATGGTGTAAATCCTTGTAAAAAAACTTTATTGATATTAATAGCAAACTAGACAAAAAGTAAACAATTTATCGTTATGATTCGGAAACTTCGATAACGTCTAAAAGAGCTTTGAACCAGACTTCTCCGAATATGTTAATAAATTCAAGAGCATGATGGTGCCTTGTACCGAGTGCATGTTTAGTTTATAACAACAAAACAATTAAAATGAAAATAATTGGTCTAAAAACTGTCTAGACATCACGTGACACTTGTTTTATATTTCTGTATCACTTACAATCCAATGACGAAGAAATGAAAGAAAAATGGTCCAATATTTTTAGCCAGTTCCTATATCTTACTATTCATTCACTTGCTTTACCCTCGGTTAAATTTCGACATTAATTGTATGTATATGCTTATCAAATTTTAACCGATAGTAAGACAAATGAACGGTCGGCAAGATATAGGAACCGGGCCAAAGACGGATAACAGCAATAGTGTACATAGGAATGTGGGGTATCTTAAAATCATAAAAATGTAAATATTAAATAATATAATTACATACTTTAAACCAGATAACTGTCAGAGAGAAGTGTGCCCAGAAGGGTGGCTGCATTGCCAAACTGAATGGCAATATTGATTAGCTGTGTAAAGTACGAAGTTGCCCTCTGGTCAGGGGTAGAATCAATTTCTTACAATTTTTTTGTAGAAACCTTGCAGTAACTCTCTCCCAATGGATCCTACATGTCTAATGTCAATTCTATATGCCATTTAATATGTAGCTTTTTTATTTGTTAAATTGTACCATTGATACGAATTTACCACATGTTTCACACTACATTTTGTCCTTTCAAGTTGCATATTACGTATAGTGCCGTCTACGCATGGTGATGTTCCATTGAGATTTAGAACTCGGAACAGAAAACGTTTTTGAAAATGTCAATTCATATTCAATTCGTTTAATTGTGCTACAGGACCCTAAAAAGTATATAATGGAGAAAATAATTTTCTTTATTTTATTTTTTACGTTCCATCTCTTAGTCCAAAAATTAAAGAATATTGCTATATACACTTAGTTTACAGGTTGCCCGGCTTCCACGGTAGCAAACAAAACAATAGTGAGGACAGTTGGTATGCGCGAGTATGCCATGTTAACCATGCTCATTCTGTACGTTTCCCTCGTCACTTTCCTGCTTACTGCAGTGGGCATAATGTAGACGAGCCATTACTATCCATTACAATAGTGTAAATTTTCCACCACGTCGGCGAATACGTCAATGTAACTGTTTCGTATGCAGAGACGAATTTTAATGTATCTAAATGGCATTTTGATAAATGTTAAATCACCGGACAGATATACGTGACGGAAGAACAGGTAAAGCGTTCAGTCATATACGTACGTATTATGGTATAAACAGGATATCAATCAAATTAAGGTAATCGGCGCGATTGCACTGTGGAGACTTCAAATTATTTAAATCTATAACACTTTCATCTACCGAATATTCATAGACTTCTTGGCACCTTAGACTTAGGCTTAGTATTTTAAATACATAACAATTATTACATACTAGCTGACCCGGCGAACTTCGTACCGCCATATTTTCTGAATTCCTAAAAGACTTTGTGTCATGACACAAAAACAAAATCACCGTAATCGGTCCAGGTGATTAGGAGGATTCTAGAACCCGATCTCAGCGCCATATACCGGTTCCAATTGTGGATTTAAACCATCCCGGGACCCACTCAAACACACACAATATTTCATCAAAATCGGTAAAGTCGTTCTCAAGTTATGCGCTTACCAACACATTTTGCGATTTGTTTTTATATATAAGATTAGCTTCTGCCCGTGACTTCGTACGCGTGGAAAGGAAGTTAAAAAACACCCGCGATTTTGAAACATTTTTCATTGGCGCTCCGCTCCTATTGCTCTTAGCGTGATGGTTTATAGCCTGTAACCTTCATCAATAAATGGGCTATCTAACACTGAAAAAAATTTTCAAATCAGACCAGTAGTTCCTGAGATTAGCGCGTTCAAGCAAACAAACAAAGAAACAAACTTATCTGCTTTACATATTATATATATATATATATATATATATATATATATATATATATATATATATATATATATATAAGATAAAACTCTCTCACTGACACCACACCCTGTCAAATTATCCGCTTCTATTATGTTACATTACAGAGAAATTACTTTCAGTCTGTTATGAGCTGTTTAAGTAATTAAAGCTTTTTAACTATCCCACGGGAACTATTTAATTTTTCGGGATCAAAAGTATCCTATATGTTGACCAGGGATTTATCCTTTTCATCTATCTATCGCTTTACATATTTATTTACCTAACTATCATTTCAGTTACGTATTACATTGTGTTTTGTAATTAATAACTGAATTTGAAATTCATTAATTTCATTAAAAAAATGAATACAGAGGTTAAATGGTTAATGTTGGAGCGCGCACGCTATAATTAAAGAAGAAAGATTTATTTTGCTCGCTTGGTTTTTGAATATTTGCACAGCTAGATCCCATGGGAAACTAGGTGTAGATCTTAATAAAAATAATGTTTGTTGAATTTTACTTTTACGCTTTACTTGATTCTTATAAAAATACTAACTTACTATGTCATTTTAAAGTTAGAAGGGAAAAGGGGACAAATTTTACGACTTAAAACGAATATCTTGCTACTTATATAATTGAAAAGTTACTAGAAACATCGTTATGTTTTTTTAAATCTCAAAAATGAAACTTTTAAACTGAATAAACCATTTTTACCCTCCGTTACAGCACGCTTAATCGTTGGTTTTTCGTGATAATATTAGGTATATCAATGGAAGCAGCAAGCTAGATTTGTATACAGACATATTAATAAATAAAAACTAGAACAGTACTTTAAATAAACGCCTGTCTGAAAATGGAGTACATAGACAAACTGATAGACCAAAAAGGTCAGAAAGGCGGACGGATGCGGACGGGACGATTGGGTGATAAGACAATGGGAAATAAGGATGTGGTTTTTGCTAAAATGCTTACGGAACCCTAAAAATAACAATTCCGCAAATAAAAAGAAATAACGCCTGAAAAATATTTTCGAGAAACATTGACATAATGAGCAACTATTTATTATTTTCTGTAAACAACATGGACTAAGAGGTTGTTCTCGTAATTGCTACTGGTAATAAATACATGCTTGTCCACAGAAGATATACAAATGAGAATGAGTGTTGAATATTCCCAAAGTGTTATTGAGGGACTATGTGGTATTGGACAACAAAGTTTCTAAAGAAAATATGATTGAATTTTCTATAATAACTCTCATTCCAGGAACGAGCAGTATACTTACCATGGCTGATTAGGGTTTTTTACACATAGACATAGGTAAATTAAATTAATTAATTTTCCTAAAATAATGTATCACATAGTTAAGTTATTTTAGGAAGGGTGGCCAGAAAAATGGCCTCTTCGAGTTCTTTGGCAGGTTTCTAACAGACGTTATTTAATTAAAACGCGACTTTATACTTTATGTCTTAATTAAATTATTCAAATGTTACTAAAACTCGGGATTAAGATTGAGAAAAACATCTAATACATTATAACCTATATAATTTATTTTATATAATACAACTAGCGTCTCGGCAGACGATGTCCTGCCCTAAAAAAAATCTAGAACCCAATTCCATCGCTGAGTATTTTCTTTATATTCATGGGTTACATTATTGAAGTTTTAGTAGGGATCCCTAATTTTTATATAGCCTATATTAATCTAGGATAATGTAGCATTCGAATGGTGAAAGAATTTTTGAAATCAATTCAGTAGTTTTTGAGTTTATTCCTCTTTATAATATTAGTAATACAATAAATAACTAAGTGTGACAAAACATTGTGAGATCAAGGTCAGAAACAATGTTTTGTCACCTCTTGTGTCCCCGGGCGCCCAGCAGAGCGGAAAGCGGAACAGCGCAATTCCAACTGCTATCCAGCGTCCGGCACCTAAAAGATTTTTCCCAACATGCCTCTTAAGTTACTCTGATATTCAATATGCAGATGCGTGATCTCACGTCTCTCGGATCGCAGGTGTTGAGTGGGCTTTATACATTATAATAATATTCATACATACGACCTTAGTGTTCTTTGACAATGTTTCCTGTTAATATATTAATATCATAAAGGCATGCATGTACCAAACTGTACACACGTACGCACCTTAAGTATTATACTCATGGTTAAATTTGAAGCGAGTGCTTTAAATTAACCAGTAGTTAGTATGAATAATCCGTTAAAACGACCTTACTTTTTAGCGTTCCGTAACCAAATGACCAAATCAAAACTCTTAATACACATACCCGTGCATATGTCTGTTAATGTAATAACTATATGTACTTTAAGGCTAAAGTCATTAAAAATATGAAATTAGGAATAAATAAAATATTTTGTCGTCTGCAAACTGTTATACAATCGTGTAAAAGCACAAAAATAGAGGAAACACATTTTAGCCCCTACTGACTAAGGGATACCCTATCTGGCATGCCCTAATGAGGGATATCATAACGCGGGTTCTAAATGTTTTTTGAAGCTGAACTTCTTTGGAATCGTTGTGATTTGAAACTGAACTGAAACTATAAGGCAACACTAATTTTATAATTTTAAATTTATTATTATTATTAATAAATTAAAAATATAAATCTATTTAATCACTATTCTCACACAGATAGACTTGGAAATGTTTTGAAGTTTTTCGTAAACGAAAAGTGTTTGAGTTATTAAATAATAGGTAATCTATCTCATTTTCTCGCAGGCTTAGTCCTATATGTGTTTATCTCTGTTTAGTGTCGCTTTTTCGTTTCATCGAGTTTCAAATCACAACGATTCTAAAGAAGTTTCACTGTAAATTTCGTGTTTAAAAGCTAAAACATATAAATATACGTATACCTAAAGGTATATGAAAGGGGACGTCACAAAATTTAAAATCCCTCCCACCCCTTGTCCCACTTTGATTCATTTCTACTGCGTGTTACATGCACACACACACACACACACACACTTTTTTGTTTATGTATATATTTAGTGGTATTTACTCTTTTTATAAAACTTTTACACCATAAGGAGAAAATTTCTCAGAAACTTTAAGGTGCAATAGCTTTCAGCTAAAATTAGCTTTTTCGAGATACATAACATGTGGAGTAGTTTTTGAGATGTGAGACATTTTGAGTACATAGCAAAGCCGGTGTTTAAAAAATTTACAGAACACTAGTCTATGTGGTCAGACACTCCCTTGATCACTTTTTGTTAATAGAGTTAACAAGCTTAATTGCTTAGTCAGACAACATGAACATTAGTATATTTATGCAGTAATTCTTAGATCTATTGTTATAACTTGGAATACTGTCACATTATGTTGAACAATAGTATATTTCGTACATTTAACGTTGATCAAACCGCTTTCCATCGATGGATATTTCTACATACTTTAAGGTATATCTACCTTAATGTTCAAATCGGTGAACTCATTCAACCTGCCCACATTCAAATGTAACTTCACATACCCTTATAAGTTGCTGTAGCGGTATTTCACCGACTTAT
Source organism: Dendrolimus pini (assembly GCA_949752895.1). NCBI lineage: Eukaryota > Metazoa > Arthropoda > Insecta > Lepidoptera > Lasiocampidae > Dendrolimus > Dendrolimus pini. The sequence continues at coordinate 13,342,066 of OX457130.1, forward strand.
TTGTAAGTGATATTATAAATGTAAGCACCAGTTTTATGGTAATCAACAACACCTGTGCATATTTCAAGGAAGTGATTTTGTACAAGGCAATGACTGGATTGTAAGATTGGTACTATTTTAATTGTTGGCAAATACAATATTTTTGTTATAGATTTGTAACGGTGATGGTGGCATACATACGTAACTACATACGTAATAAACATACATATCAATTAAAAAATTAAAGTACGATACCGATAATACATTTTATTAATAAATATATTAAGCTAAAAATATAATTAAGGTTATCGAGCTAGTATGCTATAGCATACCTAACGTGATAATATTATGTCTATATATTTTATACATTTAGGTTTTAATAAATCAAAGAACAAATTAACAATAAACTGAGGCACTATGTAGTTATTATAATAGGTCATAATAAGTTACAATTGAGTTACAGTAAGCCCACAAAATTACTCTAACTCGATCTGAATAAGACCGATAGAGTTTAGAAGTTTTTTAGAATTAAGTTTTATTCGTCGATTTTCATTCCTAATATTTTTATTTTTCTTATATGGCAATAGACATATTCTCTGGTAATCTTGAAATTCGTAAAGTTAGAGCCAAACTATACCAACATCCTATCAAAGGATTAATTACATGATACCACATATAATAAAATTTACTTACTCTATGGATATCACAACATGTTGTCAAGTGGTGGTAAATTACGTTAGGTTCCCATAGAGTTAGTTTATCCGTGCAGGAACGGAGAAAGAATACAATTTCCTGTGGCCGGGCGGCCTGTCGTAAGAGGCGACAAAACAACCCACAGCCAGGTGGTAGGGCATTTGCCCGACTGGATGGCTACCAACCCTGGTCTAAAGTATGCCTCCATAACAAACTTGAGTTGTGTTCCGGCATTAGTAACCAGGTTCCAGTATCCCTTAAGATAGCAGCAGCGCATTTGTAGCACCTTTAGTGTTGCAAATGTCCATAGGCGATGGTAACCGCTTTCCATCAAGTGGACCGTCTGCCTGTTTTCTGAACTCCTGCAATAAAAAAAAAGTAGCTAAATAATAACCATGAACAAAAATTAAAAGTAAATAATTTAAATCTAAATTAGGCTAAACAATAACTTTAACATAATTCATTGACACTTACATTTTTGTTCTTCGGGATCACGGCTACTGGAATGTGACCGAAACGTCGATATTATAATCCAATTAAATGCTGAGCTTAAAACGGTTTAAACTTAATTTAAATTATGATATCATTTTTTAAAGTTAATATTGCGAAGATCTATAATAACTAAGACTAATTAACAAGCACACTGAAATTTATTGAACGCATTTGTGCTCCCATTAGTTCTGTTGGGAGCTCGAGTAAACTTGCGTTACATAGTTGGTTGATGCGGTGGCCCAGTTATTTTTAGAAATTAACATCACTGCAAAACGATAGCTGTGGAAAGCCGAGCCATAAAATAAACAATCATCAACTTTTAGAATGCTGACGTCATTGATGTGTTTGCATGATGAACGTGAAAAAATAGTCATAACATCTAATAAAATGTTTCGGATAGATTGATGTTTCGGATAAATAGAAACTTAATTATCCCAAGTTCACCTCTCATTAGAGGTATATCGAACTTTCAAGGTTTGCACGTTGATAAAAAGGTCAGTATAATAATAGAACATGTACAGTATATTATATAGCAATAGAGGATCACGCGAAGAAGTGACGTTACCTACAAACTGGAGTTTTTTTGGCAGATACCTATTTCATGTAATGATGTTGAATAGATTAATTTGAAAGTCTATGAATACCTACTAAAAATCAAAGAACACAAATATAACTATCCACATACCTACATCTACCTTTATGTTAACAGAAGTAAAGCAAAATAGAACTATTTACCTACCTATATTAATGGTAAATAGTGCTATTTTTCTTTCATGCTATAATTAAAAGCATATGTATTTTGAATAACAATTATCAACTTATACAAGTATATTAAACAGTTCGGATAAATTCATAATGAATTGTACTTATTAGTAAGCTACTGACTGTATGGTAAACAATTCTATTTATGGTAAAGCTGCGTTATGTAGGCGATAATTATTTTGTCAGCCCACATTGACTTATTAAGAAGTACTTTAGTTTTAATCAAATACCTATACGTGATGTTTTTCCGAAATCCTTCAGCATTAGTCGTATTATACCTACCATTGCTGTGTATAAGTACCATCATAACATCAGGATTCACCTTACAAACCAGAATGTGTCCACGAAGCCTACAGTAACGTTAAGTTGGGAAAGTAGCAAAATTTAGGCTGGTTGAAATGCCTATCAAAAAGTTATTTCTAAAATTCGAATTGCAGAAAATTACTGTGTAGAAAAAAAATCGCATGATTATGATGGTGATCTCCCATACGACATATCCATCAATAGCGATCTCTACTATGATTTTCTGGAATGGCCACGAGAATTAGTTACGAAACCGAACATTTTCTTGAAAGATTTGCTGCAAGAGGAGCGTATAACAAAAGAAGTATCAACAAGCAATACCTACCTGCTTACCTACATATAAAAAAATATTTCTAGGATTGAGGTAACATTGCTGAAAGTCGCCAGGTAGACCTGTAGATAATAAATACCCCCCTGATTAAACAATGTGTTTTAACGGTAAAGTTACAAGTAGGTACATTTCGTATGTTCCATGAGAAAGTGCAGAATATTAGTGGAAATAGGTTTTTTTTAACCGACTTCGAAAAAAGGAGGAGGTTCTCAATTCGTCGGGATCTTTTTTTTTTTTTTTTGCTTTTTTTATGTATGTTCGCCGATTACTCCGTCATTTATGATCCGATTTACGTGATTCTTTTTTTGTTCGACGCGGAATAGCTTCCAATTGGTCTCCAAAATTTTTTACATAGTTTGGCCCACTAGTTTTCATTTTATGAACATTTTTCATGAAAATAGTTTTCACTCCGTTCCATATGTCCACCGATTACTCTGAGATTTATGATTCGATTTACGTGATTCTTTTTTTGTTCGACGCGGAATAGCTGCCATGTGGTCCCCTAAAAATTTGACATAGTTTGGCCCAGTAGTTTTCATTTTACGAACATTTTTTTGTTCCCGGTTCTTGGGACCTATATTTTTTAAGAAGCGCGGCACCATTCGTACGTCCACCCATACATAGCTAGACACTAAAAAGTAACAAATAAAATTTAAAAACTTCGTTTAAAAAAACCGACTTCAAAAACTAAAATGTATAAAATAACGTATTTCTAAAGCTATTATTATTAATATATATTATCTAAAACATTTTGAAGTCGGTGCAAAGTAAAACATAAAAATTACTATATTTTGAAAATTACTAAGCACCGACTTTAAGATGTTTTAGATAATATATATTAATAATTAGAAAATTATAGAGTGTATAAAATTGTAAGTGAAGTTTTATTTTCTAAAATATTATTTTATAAAAAATAATAGGTATTATAATAAATATGGACAATAAATGTAGAATATCAATTATTTGTTAACAACGGTGAAGGAAAACATCGCGATGCAACCTGCACTTCGAGATAACCGATATGTTAAACTGCCAAGCCGCCTTGGACAAGCGTGATGGATATACTGTCCGTTCCCCCTATAATGGGAGGCTCGAGCCCAGCTGTGGGACATTTATAGGCTTATTGGGCTAATTATTTTAATGCAAGAAAATGTTGCCGGAGAAAATATCAACTGTTGACTGAAATATTTCTTTTCAAGTTTCCAAAAGTACTCTACTTACTTAATTGTATAGCCTCGATCAAAAATATTTGACTGAAGCAGTGTGAGTTGTATAGGTTGATGTTTATTGTAAATATTGAATATTCATGAATACTTGACATTGGCTTGCTGCACAAATCATGCAAATTCCAATTGAATACAGAAGAATGAACGAGAATCACAGCCGAGTATTATAATAAGTGCCAAATATATTGGTAAGTGCTTGACAGTCCGCACACAACGAAGGAATCTGTATTTATTTACGGAACCATAAAAAAGCATTTCGTTTTTGAAGCTTAAAAGCGTTTACATTTTAACATTGTTTTTTCCAGAATTTAACACTTGGTACTTTTAAAAATTAGAGAGACGATACCAAATACCAGATTATGTACTACACGTGAAAAAACTACAACCCTTAGTTATATGTATAACGGCTACCTCTAGTTTTTATTTTATTCACTACCTAATAATGTAGCAGTAAATACTACACTACCAGTATATATAAAGTACTCTGTGTACTACACCCTCCTGTCAAATTTCATCCATATGGATCCAGTACCTTTCGAGATAAAAAAAAAGAAATACAGACAAACCGATGCCTGCCACGACGAGTTTTTAATAAATTTTAATTTAAGCCTTATTTAAGCGTATGAAATTTCCATTTCGATACGTTTGCAAGTCGGTTAAAGTAAAAAATGGCCCATTGGGTAACTTATAGTTATTTGTATTATAAATAAGAGCTTAGACTCTTGCGCAGTGTTTCAATCATTGAGGTTATAACATTTAGTGGTAATTCGGGTAGGCTTTCATGTAAAGTAATTATTATTTTCTTTTCAACGTAACTGTTCTGTGCCCATCTTGTAAAAATAAGAGTTACGCTACGGAACGCCAGAAAAAGATTATATTTAAGAAAAGAAAGAATAATAGATTCATACAAAAAGTTTGTAGGATTAAGAGCCTGTATACTACTAATTCAAATCGGTGTTTCACATAATTTACCCCCGCGCAACCAATGTTTACTTCGATGGGACAGCGCCAATTTAAGGCGTGCGTGCGTGTGGTAAAATATTGTATATCACCGAACATAGGCTACGTAACATAAATAGGTGTATACGTAGCTAACGAACATTGCACGGCACCGATATCACACTATTCATGCGGCTGAGAACAAGAGGAAGCAAGACAAAACATGATAAAGTGAGAGAAGTTCACGCGGATAATACGTATTGAAAATTCGACACGAGGTACTAAACATGTTTGGCCTAGTGGTTTTCTAATACTAAGGGAGTGAGGAGGTTGAAGACTCGATCCCGCCGCACACAGGTGGTTTTTTTTTCTCTTTTTGTAACTAATTTTGATACGGTTAAACTTTATTCTAATGATATTAGTTTTTAGATGTAAATGTTATAAAAATCATTTCATTGTATTATGGAACAACAATGAATTCATAATATCCCTATTGATATTATAAATGCGAAAGTAACTGTCTGTCTGTTTGTTCCGTTTTCACGGAAAAACTACTGGACCAATTTGGCTGAAATTCATTTGATATATATTTTCGATGCTGAGAATGAACATAGGATGCTTTTATCCCGAAATATGGAATAGTTTCCGGGATAAAAATATATTTGTCTTTTTGTTTGTTATCCTTTTACGGAAAAACTACCGAACCGATTTAGTTAAAATTCGGTATAATGGATTTATGTAATCAATATTATGGGTTATCCCAAAAAATGGGGTAGGTTTTTTGTGATTTTCCATTTTGGTCATTGCAGCCATTTCAGTCATTTCAACCATTTGGGCCATTTGGGCCATTTCAGTCATTTAGCCATTTCGGTCATTTGAGCGATTTGGGCCATTTCAGTCATTTCGGTCATTTGGGCCATTTCAGTCATTTTGGCCATTTAGGCCATTTGGGCCATTTCGGCCATTTTGGTCATTTCGGCCATTTGGGCCATTTCAGCCATTTCAGTCATTTCAGTCATTTTGGCCATTTCGGCCATTTTGGTCATTTCGGCCATTTCAGCCATTTCGGCCATTTTGGTCATTTCAGCCATTTCGGCCATTTGGGGCATTTCAGTCATTTTGGCCATTTGGGCCATTTCAGTAATTTCACCCATTTCGGTCATTTGGGCCATTTGAACCATTTCGGCCATTTTAGCCATTTCAGTCAATTCAGCTATATCGGCCATTTGGGCAGTTTCAACCATTTCATTCATTTCAGCCATTTCGGTCATTAGGGCTATTTCAGTCATTTCGTCCATTTCGGTCATTTGGGCCATTTTGGTCATTTCGGCCATTTGGGCCATTTCAGCCATTTCGGTCATTTCAGCCATTTGGGCCATTTCAGTCATTTTGGCCATTTAGGCCATTTCGGTCATTTCGGCCATTTGGGCCATTTCGGTCAGTTCAGCCATTTGGGCCATTTAGGCCATTTCGGTCATTTGGGCCTTTTAGGCCATTTAGGCCATTTTAGTCATTTGGGCCATTTCAGCCATTTCGGTCATTTCAGCCATTTGGGCCATTTCAGTCATTTTGGCCATTTAGGCCATTTCGGTAATTTCGGCCATTTCAGCCATTTCAGTCATTTCAACCATTTGGGCCATTTCAGCCATTTTGGTCATTTCGGCCATTTTGGTCATTTCGGCCATTTCAGCCATTTCAGCTATTGCAGTCATTTCGGCCATTTGGGCCATTTCAGTAATTTCAACCATTTGGGCCATTTCAGTCATTTCAGCCATTTCAGTCATTTCGGCCATTTGGGCCATATCAGCCATTTCGGTCATTTGGGCCATTTGGGCCATTTCGGTCATTTCAGCCATTTGGGCCATTTCAGTCATTTTGGCCATTTAGGCCATTTCAGTAATTTTGGCCATTTAGGCCATTTCAGCCATTTCAGTCATTTCAACCATTTGGGCCATTTCAGCCATTTCGGCCATTTTGGTCATTTCAGCCATTTCGGCCATTTTGGTCATTTCGGCCATTTGGGCCATTTCAGCCATTTCGGTCATTTCAGCCATTTGGGCCATTTCAGTCATTTTGGCCATTTAGGCCATTTCGGTCATTTGGGCCATTTCGGTCAGTTCAGCCATTTTGGCCATTTCGGCCATTTCGGTCATTTCGGCCATTTGGGCCTTTTAGGCCATTTCGGCCATTTTAGTCATTTCAGCCATTTCGGTCATTTCAGCCATTTGGGCCATTTCAGTCATTTTGGCCATTTAAGCCATTTCGGTAATTTCGGCCATTTCAGCCATTTCAGTCATTTCAACCATTTGGGCCATTTCAGCCATTTAGGCCATTTCGGCCATTCCAGCCATTTCAGCCATTTGGGCCATTTCCGTCATTTTGGCCATTTAGGCCATTTCGGTCATTTCGGCCATTTGGGCCTTTTAGGCCATTTCGGCCATTTTAGTCATTTCGGCCATTTTGGTCATTTCAGCCATTTAATTCATTTCAGCCATTTCGGTCATTAGGGCCATTTCAGTCATTTTGGCCATTTAAGCCATTTCAGTCGTTTCGGTCAATTCGACCATTTGTGTCATTCAGCCGTTTGATCATTTAGGCCCGTTCGGCCAAATATATTTTCATATTGGAAACTATCTCATTTTTCGGGATGAAAAGTAGTTCTTGGCCACCCTCGATATTAAAATAACATAATATGTACCCAGTTTCATTCAAATCGGTTCAATAGTCTGTCCATAAAAGGATAACAAACAGAAAGACAAATATGCTTTTGGATATTTTTTCGCGGAACCCTAAAAACGTAGCCTAAGGTACTTCTTATAACATCAGCTATCTGCCATTTAAAATTACGTCAAAATCGATCCAGATGTGTCCGAGATTAGCCGGAACATCCAGACACACAGACAGACAGACAAAAATTCTATAAATAGCATTTTCGGAATCTCCTGGTCCGATTTTTTTAAAAATTTATTTTGAGATTTCAAACAGGCACTTCACTTTGCATTTTTGGAATCTCCTGGTCCAATTTTTTAGTTTTTATTTTGACATTACAAACAAACCATTTGTTTATCTGTATAGATAAGAAATTTAAAATAAATTATAATAGATAAAACATAAAAAAATTAGAGAGAAAAATGAAATGAGCACTCGAACCATGAACTCTAATTGTACGTGTACTAGTATCAACTCACTCTACCACAATAACATTGGAGAAAGTATTGAAAGTTTTGTAATATTTATAACTCTACTTATCCACGTGTCAACGTAATTTTCTATGAAGAATCATAGATGGCGCTTTCGAATTTTAATGTTACCGGTAAGATTGATTTAAATACGTTTTATTGTCAATAGTATAAAAGTCCAGATGAAATGAAATATAAAAATTTAGAAAAGTATTTTTATTGCATTTTATAAAATTATTTAGGAAGAGAAAAAGAGCATTTTATCAACTTTCATATCAAAATAAAAAATTCTTCTAGATCAAGTGAAACTCGTAGGGTTCGAACCCACACAGCTAGCTGATTTAGACCAGACCTCTACCGTATACGCCAAACAAGTATAGCGCGACCGCTTCAAAATTCTTGTTATTATTGCTCCTTCGTTTATTTAAAATTATTTTTCAATGGCGGTCGCGGAGCAGAGCAGCGCGTGCAGTTTAGACGAAAGCCTCGGGCGTTATGATAAATTCCATACATTGGGACCGGCAGGCGGGATTTTTGCAGTCATTTTTAATAAAATAATTAATTACTTCCAAATTAAGTTAAGTAACCCAATAAAAGATCTATAATTGAATTTGTTATAATATAATATGTTACTGTTATTTATTTTAGCGATGTACGATTAACAGTAATAACAATAACCAAGATTGAATAACTCGTTTAGAGGTTACTTTGCAATTATTTTCTATCGAGAAAATTTATCGTAAATGCGTTCTGAGTACAAAGTTTACGTCAGAAATATGATCAAGATTGACATATTTTTTTTTCACCGCAATAAAGTGTGTATAACTACTGTAAAAATGGTTGAGAAAATGATCTAAAAACGCATTCTGTCTGATATCACCTTGTTAAGTCATTGTATTCGTAATTAATATTTCACAATCAATGTATATAACTAGATATTATATTATTCACTTGATTTTATTACCTATATCTTATCGCGATATGAAAATGTACATTTCAACAATTGTTATTGCTTTTCATTCATTATCTTTCTACAGTCACTATATTTCTTTTATGGCAGACTAATAAATGATTTTGTTGGTTGATCTTAGTTATTCTTTGAAGAGGTGTACTTAAAACATCCATCCGTAAGCATCCCTCTGCTGAGCTCGCGCCCCCACTTTAGAGGAATGGTCGTAATTCTGCTGTGCCTGCCCAAGATTGATTTCACACAAGAGTTATCTCGATCTACTCTTTTCATCGCAATGTTATCTTTAACTCCACATGATAATTATAACAATGTGCACATTAAATAACAAAAATTGCCAATGTGGTGCATTCATTCCTGCCAGCATTCGAACCCACCTCATTGAGTCAAGTAAGCCACCGGGCTAAGTTCGTAAGCTTTAATAAGATAGATAAAAGCAAAATAATTTTTCGGTTTAAAACTAAAAAATCTCTTAAATTTCGCAACAAGCGATTTGTGCAGAGGGCGTGATAGTAACTGATTTTATATTTAAAAAAATTAAGACGAAGTCGCGGGAATTTCTAGTTTTTCATAATATGTGGCTGGGCACAAATAGGCTTTCACCCCTCCTCATGCTTTATTTTATTATTAATTAAATTAAACAAAATTCAAATATACAATACATTTATATTATAATATTATCTTATACAATACAAAACAACTACAATAAGTTTACATTTTATAAGTTTTAGAATACAACATCAATGTTTGCTGTCAAGAGCCAAATGAATCTGGATAAAATTATATCATAATCGGCCTAAATTTAATGACCTCCCCAGCTTATCTACACAAAGCTATACAATACTTTTATTTTTGAATGAAAATTTATCTATTGTGCAGCTGTCTGTAATGAACTATCAAAAAACAAAGCTGCAGCCTGTAGTTTTGTTGGTCCCATTTCTTGACATATTTCAAACAACAATGCTTGGAAATCAATGAAAATATAAAATAATAACTTAATTATGGGTGAATCCTCAATACCAACTTATTTATAACTAATACAAGTAAATTAAATGTATAATAACATTTAAAGGCAAAAATTATTTGTGCTCTGGTTATTCAATATCTTCTGTAAGCATAATATAAATATTTCAACATTCATCTTTAATACCTTAACTTTTTACTGGAATTAGACGAAGTAGAATACATAAAATAAAAAAAACGCAAAATGTAGAAATTTTATTCAGATTTCTTTTCTATATATATAGTAAAAATCTCATAGTAGAAAATGTGGTTACTGACATTATAAAACAATTAACTAGTATTTTAAATCGAATATTAAAAACTTCTCATTCCCATTACCAAAAGGCCTGCACCACTGCTAATCAGCCTATTATTTAAATGTTTTACGAGTGTCCTTAACAAGAACAATAACAATAGGAGGCAGAAAAATAAAAGCAGTGGTTTGAAGTACAGAACCTAACTAAGTAGGCCTGGGAACACTGTCATACAATTAGGCTAACTCAATTCACTGTACTGGTGTGTTAAAACACTTATTCTAAATGTGTTGCAGTCAAAATTTTTTTCAGCTTAGCCAACTCAAAACATTATTAGTAAATGTTACACAGAAGTGTACTGCCTGTACCACTGAGTTGCTTGCAGCGTTCATTTAAAAACCAGCAGCCACAAGATACACCTTTTGTCTTAGACAGTGTCACCATTAGAGCAGCTAACTCTTTGCTTCCAGTTTGCCACCCTATAATTTTATAAAGGGAGTGTCCATACAGCGCATAAATTATGCAATTTGTGACGATTAGCTGTGAACTTTATCTTCCATCACAAGAGTTCGCAAAGTGTTATGTCGCTAATACACTACAATGTGCTGTGAGTGATCGATAAGCCACTCAGAGTCAGCCAGCCACTACTGTTCATCTAATAGGGACACAGCTTTAAACGACACATACTTATTTCCTGCACTGACCATATAGTCTTTTAATTCAATGCACTGACTGGCACAGTGAGCTGCTCTTGTAATACTGAGTTATGAAAAGAAATTTTACCAAGTTAACTAAGTCTACTGCAAAGGTTATGAGCCCAAAAAATTTTCAATATAATAGTACCTCTTGCACATATTATGGTCTCCATGGGGTTGACCAGAATAACATCAAGCTAAAGGACAAGCCATCATACATGGAATGGAATATTTTTTAAAATTCTGTATGTATATCATTATGGCCATATCAATAAGCTCATTTTACAAATATTGTATTTTATTAATTATCTCATAATGATCTTACAATCAACAACACTTTATTGGCAACTATGAAACAGGTACAGAATCACAAAATAGTTTCATTTAGCAATAAAAAACATCATATTTTGCTATACTAGACATTTACAAATTTTGATTTGTCTAGAATTTATATTTATTTCAAAAGTGAATTTTATTCACTGGTTTTATCAGATAAATTAGAACCTCAGGCTCTAGTTCTATAGAAAAATATCAAAATATTTCAGCTACATTGCTCTGTAAAATTTGTGCGTCTCTTATATAGTCTGAAGTACAAAATATATGTGTAAATTTCCTTAAAAAGTGTTCAGTCATGATTGGTCTAGTTATCGCAATAATGCAGAGTAACATGTTTACATTTCCATAAATAGTTATTTTTTACATTTGATATTTATTCCTGATGACTATCGACCTGATGAAGCGGTAGCGGGAGGCTCAGTAATCGGTGCAGAGTTACTGGAGCCGCCCGTGCCGGAAGTAGCCCACACAATAATGATAATAAGTAAGACCCCACCAATAGCACCTATAATTAACATCATTTTTAAATTTTGCCACCAGTATTTCCGTTTCAACTTTCCTGCTTGCTGTTCAAACTGTGCTGCTCCATGCTGCAAGGCATCTGCACGATTGTCTAATTCGGAAAGCTTTTGATCCCTTTCCAAGACTTTCTCGACGTTGACGCGCATAATGCCAACAACTTCATCTACCTTAGCCTGAGTCTGCGCTAAACGTTTGTCGCTCACCCTGGGTACTGAACTTCCTCCTTGGTCCTCCATTGTAGATAACTTTGAATACAGATTGGAAATTAAAAGAAATTCCTTTTGAATTGAGAACAAAAAGTATCACGGACGTAAATATGGCGAAAGGTTTTTTCGTTATGACACATGAATTATCATGACATTACGTCATATCATTATCAACCTGCTTGTATACGCAAATCAATTAATTCCAAAATGGAAACAAAATCCCAAATTCCAATCAAAAGTTTCATTTATTTCTTTACTAAATTATTGATTGGTTTAAAAACAAAATGTCACTAGTTTTAACCAATTAAAAGATCTTTAGGTTCTAGGTAGGTAACTAAATCTCCGACAATGACTATTAAAATTCTCTATGGGCAGAATTTCATGACAGCAGAAGCCCATTCACTACCCTGCATGGCAGTCCGCCGCGTAATGTACTGTGGCAAATAATCATAAAAAATAATAGGGGGGCCACTTTCAAAAACACCATTTCGGCGGGTTCTGTTAGTATTCTGTAGTAGTTTTAGCAAAAGGCTAGCCTTATGCAATCATGACCTGTCTCTAAATAATATGTCACAGACATTTCATTCGAAATGTTTGGATTTTGTACTCAAAATATTAAAAAAAAATTGGATGAAATGAGAGCTTTCTCCTTCTTTTGGATTAATGAAATTCAGTCACCTTTAAGAAATTCCTCAATGTTGTTCGATACGCACTTGTCTAATTTTTCATCTCATTTTGTGCACGGTGAAAAGTTTCTGAAATAGCCTCCCGACACCCAGGAATTTCAACGCTTTCTTGAAGTAAACAAGTTCTAAAAAAAAGGTTTCAGTGGCAAGAACCCAGGACTTTGAACTTTATAATTTTTACCTTACAGTAATCGCACAAGCATGAAATTTTTTTTCCTGTAAGAGGTGAACGAGCAAAAAAAGGACAAAAATAGATTACTTGTTGGTAGGTCAAAGGCACTAGATTTCAAACAAGACACTTTTACAAGTACCTTCAAAAATATTAAAAATGAATTTAAACTTTAAAAACTAATTGAATAACGAAGATCCTTTGAAATTAAGAGAAAAAATTATTTAATTATTGTTTATTTAAAAAACATTCGAAATAATTATGATTGTCCTTATTAACCCTAAGATCTCTTAAAAGGTCTTAATCTTTGAATTATGATAATCTTCACTATATCTCAGATCCATATAAAATTTTGATGTAAACAGCAAACATCGTATATAAGCAACTATTTTCAATAAGCATATGAACACAAATCGTAGAGATTTCACATTCGACGATCTAGTTCCATGAAGTCAAGAAAGACAAATTTCTTTTGTTTTTGTAGGCACTGTTGCTTGGTCATACACAAGCAAAACCTCGAACATACGCTCGGAGATTCAGATCAGATCAGATTCAGAGATCACATTATAAAAAGGTGGTAACTTGAAATTAGTAGCAATGGTTAAAGTAAGTATTTAATTAGTAATCACTATTTCATTGAAGTTTTTTTTTAAGGACCGTGGGCGCTAGGAGGTTAATACAATTTTGGGGTAATTTTAGGCGGATTTGGGAATTTTCGTAAGTTCAATCTGGAGACTCTGGTGTTTAGTTTTCTTTCTGAGATTTCTCATATTTTCGCCGTAACTCGTCAGCGTCAGATAGTATAGTGCCGGTAAATAAGTGTAGTTTTGTGACAAATTAATTGATAATTTACATAATGGTAAGCAAAAACATTTCATTTACACTATCTTAAAACTTGAATGATATATTATGTCATAACTGCTAGAACAGAATATTAGATTTAAACAAAAGATGAAACCGCTGTACAACTTCTGTGCACGTGTGTTAGAAGATATTCTTTCATGAAGTGATTGTTTGCAGGTTTCGTTAAATCCCATAAGAATCTTAAAAAATGAAGCAGAGGAAGAAAAGGCTGAATTGGCTCGAATGTCCAGTTTTGTTGGAGCAATAGCCATAGGAGATCTAGTGAAAAGCACTTTAGGGCCCAAAGGAATGGATAAAATTCTCGTTTCAAGCGGTAGAAATGCTGGGCAGGTACGATATTGCATTTATTTCTTTACAATATTTTTTCTTCTAATAATAAACTATATTACATCTGTTAACCTCAAATGTTATTGTATTTAGAAAAATCGGTAAATCTATAGATGTTTGATGCAAGAATTTTAAGTAGCGAGGTGGAGGAATTGGGAGGAGGGGCGCATACTTACTCCTAACCCCTATGGTCCGAAAATCTTCACTATTTTTAATAAACAACCTCATTTGTTTTGTCACTAATATTGCGCTTATAAAATTGAACAATCCGTTTATAGTCAAATAGAAAGCTAGTAATCAACAGAAAAAGAACCAAAAAATAGTGTATGTTTTCATAAATGAAGGAAAAACAACAGAGTACATTCTCATACACGACAAGAGTGACCATGAAAATATTCAAAATGGCAGCCAATAAACACGAAATTATAGTATAAAATTAAAAGTAAATGGTTACAGTCGGTTCTGGCACTCGCTGTCCGCTGCTGCAGCACTCTCACTTTGTTCGGTCAGCTGGTGCGCTTTGGTCTAAAGTTAACCTAACCTAAAGCCCTCTTGTAGTCACTAGTAGCAACCTTTCACCATCCATCACAATAATGTTTATGAAAAAATAGGCTAGGTTATTAGGTTTACCAAAAATAAATATTTCAGGAACTCCAGACCCTAGTCCTCTAGGGTGTTCAGAAAGAATAATTATACCTTCCCCCTAACCACTACTTAAAATTTGTGCATTGGATATAATCTGAGTAGCAGCCAAAAATCTTTGTTAAAGACTATACCAAATAATTAAAAGGTTCTTATGTTGCACATTACAACTTCAGTTTATATTAGATATGTTCCTACAAAACATACTAACATTTATACATGGTCATACTGTCTATAATAAACTAAATAGGTACAGTACAGCTGATAAGTCATGGCCTGTCTGAAGTTAGTGCCAAGTGGTTTTGCAGAACACGCTTTACAATTATTATTTTATTATATTTATGGCTTGGCAACTAGGCCTTTAAGCAAGATCTTAGTTTATAATATACATTTGGTTTCTTCATTTTCTTAAGCCTATGTGTAGCACAGCTGAACTGTAGGTAATCAGCTAGTGCCATTCAACGGAGTTCTTGTGACAACTCAAAAGGCCACATTTGTCTATGCAGCTCACATTTCTCACAAAACACATAATCATTACTCAAAAACTATCAATATCCTACAACTATTGTACATTTTAGAGTAATTTTACACATTTTTAGAAAATAAAACTGCACAACACAAAATCTTTCAGTTCCCGCCAAAAACTCCACGCTTTACAAACCGAATCATTTTAACTAGAGATGTACGATCAGCATAACTGATCTATGACCCACTTTACTAATAATTCCTTTAAAACCGTCAAAATAGTAAGGTTTATTGTGTGTGTTGCACTTAGGACGTTATAAACATTAATAAAAATGCATCACTAGCCTCAGAACTACGCAATTTTAAACTTTGTTATCATTGTACTAGATATGTTTTAGATAAAACAGTAATGATTTGAAATAATTTGAATCTCGAACTGAAATCTGCCTTATAATTCTAGCTCTTTTCGTTATAGAAAATTATTATAATTTTAAAAATAAAATGTCATTCTGAAAGTATATCAGAAGTCAAGTAAAGTCAATGAGAAAAAAATTAGAACTCAATATCTAAAAATTAAATTGTATAATGGGTAGTTTCGCAGAACAAAGAGCTCGGATTGTAGTGCTCAGTGAGGAAGGCTATGGCATTCGAGAAATATCACGAGTGTTAAATATAAGTCGGAACACAGTGAGAACATGGATCAGACGGCACGCTGAAGAGGGCATTCTTGAAGATAGACGAAAACAAAATCATAGCGTTCGTCGAATAACAAACCAACAAAGTACAGATATGCAGCACCATTATGAAGAACATCCTTTTTCTCGTACCCAAGATTTCGCGGCACGTTACGACGTTTGTTTACAAACCATAAGAAATCAACCGTATTGGACTGCATTACCGGCATTATGCTAAGAAAGTACACTTAACGAATGCACACAAAACTGCAAGATTAAATTTTGCACGTAATTATTTAGACTTTGACTGGACTAATACCATATTTTCAGACGAAAAATCATTTAGATCTTCTCAACATGGTCGCTTAACTTTGTGGCGTTATAACAATACGCGATACACAGAGGATCACGTAGTACCCAATCAATTATCTGGTCGAATTTCAGCTAACATGTGGGCCTGGATAGGTACCGGGGGTATAGGTGAACTTGTCCAAATTTCTCCTCGTCAAAACTCATTAAACTATGTCGATTTGTTGGAAGAATCAATGTTACCGACAGTGCGAATAGTGTACCCACTTGAAGAAGTCCCTGTATTCTCCTACGTTCACGACAATTGACGAGTACATACCGCCAGAATTGTCTCGAACTGGTTTACCCAGCATGAAGATGAAATTACTCTAATTCCATGGCCATCTAGGTCACCAGACCTCAACCCAATAGAAAATTTATGGGGTTTGATGGTTCAAATGTGGGATAACAGAAACGAGAGGACAAAGGAAGCAATTGAGCAGCACTGTAATGAAATTTGGAATTACATGAGGGGAACCGACATCTGCAATCGTCTAATCGGGTCGATGCGTAATCGACTATTAGACGTCATTGAAAACAATGGTGCTTATACCCGGTTTTAGGTTTAAGTAAAGTAAAATGAGTGCCATTTCTAACTTTGAAATACTACAACCAATTAATAAAATTAACAAAAAAAAATTTTTTTATTTTCTTCCACATTAATGTTGTTAATGTTTTATTTCCTTGTGTATTTCTGCTACCTAACGTATAACGATAACCCTAATATCTAATGTTGTATATACAAAAGGTTTGGCCTGTGTCACCTTTGGCTTGTCGATTTATGACCGGTTCCGATATCTCACTATTCACTCCACTTCACTTCCCCTGCTTTACCGTAGGTTGAATTTTGACATTGCTTGTATAGAGACTACTTCATAAATAATTAAAATGAACAAGTTGGCGGTAGGCTGAATAAAAACTTTGACAATACACGTTTGACTAATGTCATCTTTGTCTTCCGTGACCACGGCCACTGAAAAGCGGCCGAAACGTCGGATAAACCTAAATCAAATAAATTACCGCGCTTAAAACCGTTAAAACGTAGTTTTATTATAGATTACTTCAAATTTTAATCGTTAGTAAGGCAAATAAACGGTCGGTAATATAGGAAACGGATAGGATAATGATAGCATTTGTCAGATGTTACATGAGTACAGACGAGTCCCTCCGATCTGTTTAATACAACGTAGTCAGTAACTGTCAATGTCTAATAACATGATAACAAGTTCGTTACCAAGGAAATGTATGTTCAGGCGAATTTCAACCTAATTGTATTTCACGACTGTAAGAAAATGACCTTATGGTGGGTCATGTTTCAATTTGTTTGATTGTACATAATAACATAATAAAAACTAACATTTATTCTTTTAAATTCTAAAATCAAAAATTTTAAATGCAGTTAATTAAATTAAAGGTGATAAACGAAATATGATATCATTTGAGATATAAAGTGAATTTTAGGTCGTTTTGAAAAAATAACCAAGCTGCATTAAAAAAATCAGATCTGTTCATAATAAATAAATGTGTCCTTTAAGAGCCATTTCACAAAATGATTACGCTCGAGTTTAGGTAAAATACTGCATCATTGTTTATGTGTGCGTAGCTACGCACTCAAACGTACATACAATAGTAATATAATAGTAATAGTAATACAAACAGTGTAACGCGAGCGCCGAGACGGACGAAACAATCTTGAGCCGTAATGTGATTTTATATGAGATCTATTCCAAAAAGTGAGCTTGGACATTTCACTTCCACTAACCCTTTACTGCACAATCTATCTGGTGTTGCGCCTAAATAAAATTATTCTTCGCTATAAAAAGACCACATTTATCTATATTAGTATTTTCTTGGACACTGAGTTGTGCCAAAGCCTTTGGTTCACTGTCTCTACCATGTTTTATTATTTTATTGAGGTAATGTGGTCTAGGTTATATGAATATAGAACGGATTTTACAAGGGGAGCAGAATTTTGGTTTACTCGCCTTTTGCAAATTTTACCGAAGAAGGACGCAGTAAGTATACACCTTCTAAGTTCGAGCCCCAAAGAGCTTTCAGTCTGTAATACAGTAGCTCTCTCAATTTCATGGCGAATTACGCTTGTTCTTTTAAATTGTTCAAAAACAGTTGTTTTCCTCGCCCATAATTTGCAGCTTCCATGTTTCGGTCTTTCACATTCTTCTCCATAATGATCATCTGTGACGGCCTTTGTTTTTATAATGTAATTTATTTAGAGTAAGTTAGATTAGGTTACGATGGGGTTGACGTATCCGTGTGGATAAAAACCCCCCAAAAAAAAAACAGAATAAAAAAAAAAAAAAAAATGATCATCTATAGGATAAAAATATTTTTTTTGCGAGTACTACCTGCACGTGCTATTACTTCTCGAGTATTTTTTGCATATCTCCTGGTTTCCAACAATTTTAAAGATTTTCCTGGACTAGTGTGACAAATTGACTTATAAAAAGTGTATTGTGGCTTGCCGGTATGAAAAGATACCACTGCGGCATAACACCTTGTAGTGTAGGAGTCTTTTAGCGAAAAATTTACGCGTTTCCCACGTACCATCTTAGCTACAATACCAAGAATTAATAAATGTTTCGTACAGCTTCTGTTACCGAATCTGATTTATCACTTGTATGGCTAGTACCCAGCACGGCGGCGGTGTCTGATCTAAAGGTGATATCCTCCTCTAAGCGTTTTAGACGATTTTTCATTCTAAAATGAAAATAAAAGAGCTGTTGATTTTCGGTATTTACAAATAAGTTGTATGTTTAATCAATAAATAATCAGTTACTATGTAAATAAATATTGTAAATAAAACTAAATAGATATTTACCTCACTTCTGTTTCTTTCTTTAAGGCTGCAGAATTATCACGTTTCCTTTTTTAACCGACTTCGAAAAAAGGAGGAGGTTCTCAATTCGTCAGGATCTTTTTTTTTCCTTATTATGTATGTTCGCCGATTACTCCGTGATTTATTATCCGATTTACGTGATTCTTTTTTTGTTCGACGCGAAACAGCTTCCAATTGGTCCCCTAAAAATTTTACATAGTTTGGCCCAGTAGTTTTCATTTTATGAACATTTTTTATGAAAAGAATTTCCTTTTCGTTCCATATGTACACCGATTACTCTGAGATTTATGATTCGATTTATGTGATTCTTTTTTTGTTCGACGCGGAATAGCTGCCATGTGGTTCCCTAAAAATTTGACATAGTTTGGCCCAGTAGTTTTTATCTTACAAACATTTTTTTGTTCCCGTTTCTTGGGACCTATATTTTTTAAGAAGCGCGGCACCTTTCGTAGGTCCATACATAGCTAGACACTAAAAAGTAACAAATAAAAACTAAAACTTCGTTTAAAAAAACCGACTTCAAAAACTAAAAAACTAAAATGTATATAAAAACTTCCTTTAAAAAAACCGACTTCTGAAACTAAAAAAATAAAATGTATAACGTATAGTGAACACACGCTGGATAAACCCAACCATTACATCAGATTCGATAACCCACAAATTCTCGCGAAAGAGAATCGTTTCATACCAAGAATGATGCGTGAGGCTATTGAAATCAAAAAACACCCAAATTTCAATAGAGAAGATGGTTGACAGGTACCACCTGTTTGGGATCCGATCATCAAAACTATTAAGACCCAAACCCAGCAAAAACCAACTGCCAGACCTCAAGACACTGTGAGCTCTTTCTGCGTGCAACGAAAACTCTACCCATAATTTCTTTTATTTTTCCTTCCACCCATTTTAATATTATATACATTTTTTTAGAACTAGGCATGTTTGCTGAAGAGTTTCTTGCGCCGCTTCTTCTCTTCAAGCCACAACATGTTGTGAAGCGGTGGTAAATTAGATTAGGCTCCCATAGAGTAAATAGTATCCATAAACAAAATTAAAACTAAATAATTAAAATGAACAAGTTGGCGGTATCCTAAATAAAACTTTGACAATACACGTTAGACAAATGTCATCTTTGTCGTCCGTGACCACGGCCACTGAAAAGCGGCCGAAACGTCGGATAAACCAAAATCAAATAAACTACCGCGCTTAAAACCGTTAAAACGTAGTTTTATTATGTATACAAGTCGCGAAAACTTAAAAAAATATTAAAATGTATGAAATAACTTATTTCTAAAGCTATTATTATTAATATATATTATCTAAAACATCTTAAAGTCGGTGCTTAGTAATTATCAAAATATAGTAATTTTTATGTTTTACTTTGCACCGACTTCAAGATGTTTTAGATAATATATATTAATAATAATAGCTTTAAAAATAAGTTATTGGTAATTATGCATTAACCCGGAATGGAAAAATAAGCATTATTTTATATTAAAAAGATAATTAATATGGTTTGCTATGATACAAAAACGATATTAAAATCGTCGGCAAGTTATCATATAGGCAAAAAATTAATAAACAATAGAATTAATTACGTTAAATATGTGCGTCATATTTGCGATAGAAATAATGTTCAATTTTAGCGTGAAAACTTACCTAATTATGAAAAAAGCACAGCATATTTAATTTCAAGATTATATTGCAAATTTATAATATAAGTATATGTAATAATTAACTGATAAAACCAATTTAAAATTATAAGTATTGTATCACATTACGCCATTGTTATTTGCCACAATCACAAACTACTATTTATTTCCTAATAACCATGAATCAGGCAAAGGAATCTAGTCCATACAGCCAATTCTGATATATGAAGTGTTCGTATAGCTTCAGTTCATTGCAGGTGAAATTGACGCCATTCAACGGAGTTCTTGTGACAACTGAAAAAGCCACATTTGATTAAAACATGTGTAGTAGTAGTTTTGTGTTCTTCACTATTTGAAGAACAGGCAAAGATCCTAGACCATACAGCCTCACAAATATATTTTTTAAAGTTTGATTTAAATACATAATTTAGCAAATTAAGTAAACGTTTTTTTTAGATTTTGCTACACACCAGGCTAAGGAATTAAATATATACAGCAAAAATTTTATATTTAATTATAGAATTTAATTATTTAATAAAATGGAAGATTTCTGGATGATATGAAAATATGGAATATTAGATTTTTCACATTATTGTAAATAAGATAATTATTATACTTTTGTAGTTTGTACTTATGTCATTTCCAACAACATGTAATGAATGTCAATGTTAGCAAAATCAAGTAAGTATAGGTTATGAGGGGCAGTCAAAGGTCGCAACCAATAACCATAACAGTGAGTTGGGTTCGGTTAGTTTTAGACCAAAGCCCACGAGCCGAGCGAGCGGAGCGAGCGTGCCGCGGCAGCGGCCGGCGAGTGGCAGAACCGACTGTAACCATTGTTTAAATAGTTACCAATGAATAAATGGTTACAGTCGGTTCTGCTGTTCGGGCTTCGGTCTAAAGCTAACCGAACCCAACTCACTGTATTTGATGTGATATTATATCTTAATATTCAAACTTACCTAATTGCTGGGAGGATATAATATACCAGCTGCCTTCCAGAACTCGTGAAATCTGTTACCAGCGGAAGTAAAAGTTTGGCGAAATCTAGCTTCAGCTAAATAACCAGTAAAATGTTGTTCTCGACGACCATATTGTGGAACATTTGCTTTTATGTCACGCCACAACCTTTCTATATTTTGAGTATGTGCGCCGAGCTACAAGAATCGAGCTACAAGAATACTTACACAACAGACCTGTCTGTATGGACTAGATTCCTTTGCCTTGCCATTGTGGTGAACTAATAACTATAGTAATAATATGGCGTTTCTAACGGGAACTGGGAAGAAAATGTTTTGTAGTTTTCTAACCAAAAAATATGAACTGCTTTATTGACTAACGTTGTAAAATATTGATTGGTTTTAAGTTATGTGTTTGTGCTCAAAATCACAACGTTTTGGTAAATTGTGCTATTATTTTTTATTAATAATATTAGTTTATTAGGCAGTCTGTGTAAAATCGTATTAATTTGATTATTTCTTTGATTTTAATCTAAATGACGGCTTTCCGACGATTTTAAAATCGTTTTTATACCATAGCAAACCATATTAATAGAATTGTAATATATAATAATGCTTATTTTTCCATTCTGGGTTAATGCATAATTACCAAGTTATTTTATACATTTTAGTTTTTGAAGTTGGTTTTTTTAAACGAAGTTTTAGTTTTTTAATACAACGGTATACACAATCCTTGCGCCCCATTGCTTAAACTAATAAAACAAAAGTATATATTTATTCTACAAACAATTGAAATCGTAGATTATACTTGATAATAAACCAAACTTCACCTTGTGAAAAAAATACAAAGCGAATCAATACTATGTGGTCGCAGTACAATAATGGTTTCACTCTACGAACGCTCGAGTATTGGGACGCGAGAAAAAATAACACAGATCCTTCTTCGATGGGCGCTCGCGCCGTACTAAACGTAAACGGTACCCACTTGTGTATCGTAATTTATTGTAATTTCGATTGAAGTTTTATCAATATTTTGACAAAGTATAAATGGAAGAATTTCCAATATTACTGTAATCATTTATTTTAGCACTAAATAAATGATTTAATAAAGTTAATAAGTTTACCAATGAGATTATCTCGATGGATATGAACTTCATCTAAAAACAAAAGAAACCCTTTTGTAGAGAATTTGATTTCCTATAAGCATATTTTCATGATTTTTTATCAAAATTTAAATAATGTAACAAATATTCCAAAAAACTATAATTTTATCGAAAAATGAACTTAAATTGGCCGCCGGCACGTGTTATTTTTGTTAAAAATCAAAAAGTAAAATTTTTCCCGTAGTTTTTCGTCAAAAGGAAGGATTTTTTTGGGCGTCTGAAAGAATTTAATTTTTAACGACCACCCTAATATATATATATAAATAATTTATTTATATATATATTAATAATATGATAATTTAATACTCTACTTAGAAAAAATTTAAAGTTTAGAATATAGATAGTAAATGTATTTATATTTCTTGATTATACTTGAATAATAATTCATTAAATAACACGACTTTGTACATCTTTTGGTTGCTTCATGCTTATTCGGCAGTACTCAGAACTAACTATGAAATATTGTTTTAGTCACACATCAGCATTGACTGTGTCGCTACCACTTTCTTGAGTCCAATCACAAGTGTACATGCGAAAAAGTTTGCAAAGCCTAAGTTCAGATTGGCTATGTACTCATCGGTCTTACTGTAGTTACTAAATAACAATATTACAGGTTGAAGTTACAAATGATGGTGCTACTATCTTAAAATCAGTTGGAGTGGACAATCCTGCAGCCAAGATTTTAGTGGATATGTCTAAGGTTCAAGATGATGAAGTTGGAGATGGAACCACTTCAGTCACGGTTTTAGGTAAAATTATCAGTTTTTCAAACAATTCAATATACTTTAAGATAAGATTCAGTAATCATTGTAATAAATGATAATAGTCAGGTATAAAAAAGGAAAATGTAGTTTACATAATTGTTAGCCAAATTTGACCACAATGCATCATGCAATGCTCTGGTAGGCCTACAATGGCTAATTGATGTCAGTATGTCTTTGAATCTGGAGTTACCGACAAATATGCCCAGTGCTGTGATTAGGGTCAATTATCCAAATAAAGTCTAGGATAGCCTTATTTCTGCCCACATTTCATTATTCCTTGCAATAGCTTTAGTCAGCAGGGATGGTTTGGGGATATAACAGGCTATCAAATGTAAAAACAATAATAAGCTCCCTATAATTTTGAGACTGCTGTGTCTGCTTAACACAAAAGATATGGTCATGAGTATTAGTGTAGTGAGATGTATGTAGATACTAGCTGACCCGGCGAACTTTATACCACCATATTTTCTGAATTCCTAAAAGACTTTGTTTCATGACACAAAAACAAAATCACCATAATCGGTCTAGGTGATTAGGAGGATTCTAGAACCCGATCTCAGCGCCACCTACCGGTTCTAATTGCGAATCTAAACCATCCAGGAACTCACTCAAACACTCACACAAAATTTCATCAAAATTGGTAAAGTCATTCTCAAGTTATGCGCTTACAAACACATTTTGCGATTTATTTATATATAAGATAGTAAACACACCACTGGGATATGTTTGAAATGTAGTCAGCCCTGTTTCCGACATTGAACATATTAGCTGAGATGATGACTAACTTCAAAATGTATTAATTGTTTTTCCAATCCAAAGATATAAATCATTATATCCTATCATCATCACTTACATTTGTATGCCCCAGACACAGAATTTATAACATAAAATTTATGTAATGTCTTCTTCATCCTGAAGATAAAATTAATATTAATTCAGTTGTCTACAAACAAAATTTCAGCTGCTGAACTGCTTCGTGAAGCAGAGAAGTTGATCGAGCAGAAGTTGCATCCTCAGACAATAATAGCTGGGTGGAGGATTGCAACAGAAGCAGCCAAGCAAGCCTTGTCTCAAGCTAGCTTTGATCACGAGAAGAACTTTAATGAAGCGGCTTTAAGGGTTGATCTAGAAAACATTGCCCGCACAACTCTAAGTTCCAAAATTCTTTCTAATCATAAAGAGTAAGTATTTTAAGGCTCATAAAAAGAAATCTTACTATTTTTGGTTCTCAATTAACTCTACCTGCCGCTTCATTTCCACAAGACATTAATTTTATTGAATATCATCTGAAACATTTACAAAAACATACTGAGAGGTATAGATATAGTGCTTATGTATATCAAATTTCATAATTGTTTTCATGTTCTAAGCATGGAAGAACAAACAAATACCCTAACAAACTAAAATTAACATTTATATTGGTAACAAATTGCTTGAACTGTTTTAGTAATACTGTCTAAAAACTCTTGCAATTTGTTGTATTTAAAATTAGATTCAAAATAAATGATTTTTACTAAAATTGCTTTCAGGCATTTTACAAAGCTTGCAGTTGATGCTGTGCTCCGTCTTAAGGGTTCTGGTAATCTGAAAGCTATACAGATAATTAAAATTTCTGGTGGTTTACTTGAAGAGTCATTCTTGGATGAAGGATTCCTTTTGAATAAAAAGGTAATAAAGCAAAGTCGGGTAAAATACCATTTTTACCCGACTTTGCTTTAAACAAAGTTTTAGGGATTCTATATTTAAAATAAACCCTTATTGCCTTGTCTGGTTGTCCATGTGTCACCACTACTCTGGAACTACTTAGTTAAGTTAGCTATGAGAATTTGTACAATAATAGTAATGCCCTGTATCATATTAAATTGTCATATTAAATTCACAAAAAAAATTGGAGGGTAAAATGAGAAAGTCAAAATATGAAGATATATACGAGTACATATATGAAATAATTGTGAAAAAGATTCATTTATTAATTTATTTATATAGTAAATTATATAGAATGAGTATTTGAAGAAAAAGCGACGTAATTATATTCTTTATACATTATTATACACAGAGAATATTTTAACAATTTGTTTTGAATTTTAATTATTCAAATCTATTGGCACATACCTGTGTGTATATCCATGTAACAACTTGTATCAAATTATCTATTCAAATACAATTCGATACAGTGATTACCGAGTATTGCCACATTCTGTTTGCCACATCACTGACATGAGGCAACAATTGACATTTAACTTCATAACCTATAAATATTTAATGTTTTATTTTACTGTATATATATGAAGTGTTTAAAATATTTTACTTTTCCATTCTATATAGGCCGTGCACAAGACTGACTCGCGTTAATCATAGTAATTGTATATATATACTATAATACTAATATCTTTATTTTAGGTTGGAGTTCATCAACCAAAACGAATGGAAAACGCGACTATTCTAATCGCTAATACTCCCATGGATACTGATAAAATCAAGGTATTTGGTTCAACTATCAAAGTGGACTCAATGGCAAAAATAGCTGAACTGGAGGTGGCCGAAAAGGAAAAAATGAAGGACAAAGTTAACAAGATTCTGGCACATAAGTGTAATGTGTTCATTAACAGGTTTGTATTTGAATAGTTGAAATATTTATATAAATATAATCACGCCTGTTTTCCATTTGAATCCTTGAATTATTTATAAAAATATAAGCCTGTTTCCCATAGAGGTAGGCAGAGACAAGTGGATCTCCACTTGAGACAATTCTGAAATACAACTTTTACTTCATCTACTTTCATTTATCTCTCATATTATTGGAACACATTAAATTATTTGAATGCTAATAATTACTACAAATTTTGATACTGTGTTCTAGCGATGCGCAAACTAAATCACCAATGAGATCAGTGATTTATAAATCTTTTTCCTTGAAAGAATTAAATCACTCTTTTAAATCTTTAACTCTTTTAAATCTTTGGTTTCGTATGAGATAATTCATTCAGTTGACCGGTTTTAAGCTTTAAATTAACGCTAGAGAGTCTAATTTACTGTGTATCATCATTGTATTTCTTAGAGTGCGCATGTTGTCTCATTTCAATTCACAATATCTTGTATCTACTGTCTCAAACTACATCCAAGTATCTGATTTGTTAGTTTTCATCATTCCATGTGACTAAAATCAATCTTAACGTAGTGAGTTAAAGATGTATTTTTAAAATCAAAGATTTAAAGAGTGATTTCGAATTTTGAAAGATTATACATCTTTTAAATCAATCACTCCTGAGTTACACATCTGTACTGTGTTCTACATATTTCTCTTTCAGGATAAAAAATAATCTATATATTTCTGTGCTGAAAGTACATATGAATGACATATTGATACCCAACAATAGTACAAATATTCACATCCTCAATATGATATATTATCCTTAACTAAAACTTAACATGAGAAATGCAATATAATGTATTTATTAAATATTATTTTCTTGTGTTATAGACAGCTCATCTACAATTACCCGGAACAATTGTTCGCGGATGCCGGCGTAATGGCAATCGAGCATGCCGATTTTGACGGTATTGAGAGGCTGGCACTTGTCACTGGCGGCGAAATCGTATCCACCTTCGACTCACCTGATAAGGTCAAACTTGGACATTGCAAAGTCATTGAACAGGTAAAGAGTTATACTACAAATATCAATTGCCATGTAAAAAATGTTGTTCCGAAAAACCTTTTAACCATATATTTCTAGTGGGTGTCACATATATTCTGTTGCGTTTTGAAATAGAAACAGCACCAGTGTAATAAAAAACATAATACTATTAAAAAAAAATACCACATCAGTCAAAACATTAATAACTGAATAAACTTATAAGACTTCAAATTTTTTGACTGAATGTTTTTTTAAATTTATAATTGGTCATAGACAATTCTAGTGACAAAGTATAGGCTTAAAAGAGGTCAGTACGTCTATTATATTTATTATAAATTGAAATTAAATCATTGCCATTGTTACCGAAATGTCCTTTCACTTCTGTAACTTTGTCAGTCAGTCCACACAGCGTCAAAATTTTGAGGGTGTATGGACTAAACTGGCCCTAGCTTCGGATATACCGCATCGAAATACATAAGTATAGACGGGTCTATTCAAAACTTAGAAACTGTGAAGATTCGCGGTGTTATTTCCTAGCTAATCACGCCACTAAGCAAAATAATGCACCAATCATTGAATCTGCTTCAAGCGGGGTAAATTAGCGTGAATTTTAAAATTCGTGTTATAACGAATCCGCGCTATATGGGGTCGCGTAAACAGGATATTACTGTAAATGAAACTATGTTTTAGCAATTTTTAGTGTGGCGTTATATATTTTTATTCCGACGTTTCCAGAATAATATACTTGTTATTTGTTTGCAACCACCAGTTTAGTGGTAATTTTTTTTAATTGCCTGACTTCAGCAGACAGGCAGACAGCCCGCCTGATGGCAAGCGTTTATGTTTGTTAAGCGATTTTGCCTATGGACATTCATAACACAATGTGCTACCACTCGCTAAAGAGTAACTGAAACCTAGTCACTAATGCTGGAACACAACTCATTTATTATGGCGGCATGCTCTAGGGTAGGTAGCCATCAAGATGGGTAAATACCCTACCACGTTGTTGTGTATTGTTTGGGCTCTCTTACGTCAGACCTCGCGGTCGCAGGAGATTGTGTTCTTTCTTAATTCCTGCACGGATAAAGATAAATAGGTTCCCGTGATCTAAATCATGCCTAATGCCAAAAGGATGATACAGTCCCAAATGAAGGACACTAACCTACTGTTACAGTAATTAAGTAGCATAGTTGTTCTTGTCCTGTTTATTTAAAGTTAATAATTAATTCTGTTATGTACACTCTTATTTTTTAACAATCGGCCATTCCCTTAATTAAACAATAATGTTATACTTATTTTTATTTATTCTGTGATTAGCGTCTGTTTTATATACAGTAAGTAGTTCACTATAATTTAACATAATTTTATGTATGTCTCTAATATGTGATAATTGTGTTCAGATTGTTATTCAAATCTCTCAATTCGGTACTTGACAATTTTTGAGAATGTATTTTGTGCCTTAAGGTCTATTTTAGCCAAAATACTAATATTTCAGTAAAAAAACAACATGAACATATTTAATTAAGCAATTTTATAAATATTTTGACATTTCGTCACAAAAACGCGTCAAGCTATCATGGCGTCTCGCGTGACGTCACAGTGTGCAAAACAAACATCTGTTTTGTTGAAGTGTTATGAAAAGTTTAAGAAATAAGTAATAAAAAGTGGATGTTAATTATAACTGTTAAAACATAGGTTTTAATACCACTGGCGACTTTTGGAAAAGTATTCAAATATTGACTTGACTTCATTTATTATTCCTTCTGTCACTGTATTATATAAAATAAATAAAAATTGCATCTGGCTCAAACTAATGTATTATTTTTCACCTAAAATAGTTACAGCTTAATAAACTGCAACTCTGTGTGGGACTCAAGTCTCACAATAACAAGCACTGTTTAGTACCGCAATGTATCACCACATAAACTTTGAAGAGATAATAATACAGGCCAGTGATTGTGCGTGATAAATGTTCGGGCGGCAGGTGCTGATAGGCGACGAGTCCCTGATCCGCTTCTCGGGCGTGGAGCTGGGCTCCGCGTGCACGGTGGTGATCCGCGGCGCCACGCAGCAGGTCATCGACGAGGCGGAGCGGTCGCTGCACGACGCGCTCTGCGTGCTCGCCGCCACGGTCAAGGAGCCCAAGGTCGTGTATGGGGGAGGTATGTGTCCAAACACGGCGACAATTTCAATAAGTTATATTGTTTGTAAAATCGACAAAGATACATGAACAATTTCACATTAGTGATACACCCGTTTTCGCTGACATTATATACTGAATTCATTGTTTTGCTATCACATTTTTATCCGTGCAGGAACGGAGAAAGAATACAATTTCCTGCGGCCGGGCGGCCTGTCGTAAGAGGCGACAAAACAACCCACAGCCAGGTGGTAGGGCATTTGCCCGACTGGATGGCTAACACCCCTGTCTAAAGTATGTCGCCATAACAACCTTGATTTGTGTTACGGCATTAGTGACCAGGTTCCAGTCTTCCTTAAGGGAGTAGCAGCGCATTTGTAGCACCTTTGGTGTTGCAAATGTCCATAGGCGATGGTAACCGCTTTCCATCAAGTGGGCCTGTCTGCCGACCGACCTCCTGCAATAAAAAAATAAAAAAATCTCCTTTGACAATGTTTTTAAAAAAAATATCTAGGAGTCTTCAAATACCAAATGCATTGTAATTTTCTAGGTATACACGTTCTATATTATTAAGCAGATTATATAACATAAAATCATGTGACAACAATTAAAACATGTATTATCTTTTAAATTAGAAAAGAACCATGTGTATCACAAGTGGATAAATGGATAACTATAAACTGACAAGTTTTTATATGATGCTCATGGTCTGTGGACGATGGGGGATGCTTGACAGTGGAAAATAAAATAAGTGTTAAGTCTGATTTACATTAGCGTTAGTTAAGTAGTTACTTAACTAGCAAATCTAGCAAGTCCCCTTAGCATCATTTGGAGAAAAAAATGTTAATAAGTTGTTGATTAAGTGGATGTCTGTCAAAACAATGAGAAGGATTTATTCACAAGTTGGCCAATTATTTAGATCTGTAAATTAAGCTTAAGCTCTATGACGTGCTAGAGCCATGCTCGAATCATTATTTCAATGAATGAAAACATGTTTTTTTTAGATTTTTTATCTCTTTGTCTATTTGTTTGGGATTCGGGTGCATAAAAATTAGCTTATTGCGGTACTTTATGTCTCGGGGGTCCTACGGAAATGTCAAGTCGAGCATGGCATTGCATTACACGCACATTTCACAACCAAACCAAGACACACAGAGCCTAAAAATTAATAACCTAGACACAGAAAGGAAAAAACAACACACATGGCAGTAGATAGGATAATATATAAGTATAGACATAAGGCCCACACTGCACATGCCCTTCCTCACAACACCAGCTTGTAACAGATACACTCTACATTAGTATAAGTTTAGTATTAAAATTAGGATAAATTAATATAATAAATCACTCGTAAGATACATACACCTCAACACAAATTAATTAATGCCACACACAAGAACTAAAATTATAAGTGTGTTAAATTTTAAATCTAGAAATTAAGCTTTACTGTTATCGATATACTTATCGATATACCAAAAAGCCGCAAGACTAACACTATCACTGTCTCGTATATATACTATCTCAGGAGTTTTTGGCGGGAACTGAAAGGAGATGTTGTGCTGTGCAGTTTTATTTTCTAAAAATGTGTAAAATTACTCTAAAATGAACAATAGTTGTAGGATATTGAGAGTTTTTGAGTAGTGATTATGTGTCTTGTGAGAAATGTGAACTGTATAGTCAAATGTGGCCTTTTGAGTTGTCACAAAAACTCCGTTGAATGGCTGATTACCTACAGTTCAGCTGTGCTACACATAGGCTTAAGAAAATGAAGTAAATGTATATTATAAACTAAGATCTGGCTTAAAGGCCTAGCTGCCAAGTCATAAATCTCAATAAATAAATACAATCTCACAACTCCTATATACAGAGTGAGACAATAACACAATTAACGATCACGTGCACAAACGCGACCTGCACTCTCATCGCGGACTCGCGGACACATATGTGCTAATAGTGAGCTAAAGAGAAAAGTGTACGGAACTCGAGTCCGTAGAGTAGTTAAAAAAACGAGAAAAAAAAGTGGAGCATGGAGGAAGCCGTGGGTATATATCGTAGTAAGAAATACAAGAGCCGTGTACAGGTGCTAGCGAGATGCTGATGGCGGAGGCGGCGTCGCGGGTGGCGGCGCGCACCGCCGGCAAGGAGGCCGCGGCGGCCGAGGCGGTGGCGATCGCGCTGCGCCGGCTGCCCGCCGCCGTCGCCGACAACGCCGGCTACGACAGCGCCGACCTCATCGCGCGGCTGAGGGCGCAGCACGCCCAGGGCGAGAACACCATGGGCCTCGGTGAGTGCACTTTCCACTTTCATTAATCTCCTAATACATGGAGAAAGGTTAATGACAATGACATAAGGCCAATTTTTCAATCGTCATATGAACATTATCCATCAAATAAAATTATAACCTGACAGAATTTAAAAGTGAAATGATTCAACTGTTTTATTTGCGCATCTCTAAATGTTTAGTTTGTTCACGTTGTATTTTATACTATGAATAACTTTTTCTGGTGATTGATAAATATCAGCCCTTAGTCCCTAATATTAGTTGTACCCCAGTTTACTAAAACCAATCTAAGTGTTTGTGTTCAAATAAAAATTACTCCTAAAGTAATAGACATGCAACTATAAAATTAATGTCGTGTTGTAGCTTACTTAAATCAGTAAATTTTTGACAAGTTTTTTAAATTTAAACATTTTTTAAGTTACTAAGCTGTGAACCATTTTTAGTTTGTAATATTAAATAGGATATAATTTGGTTGTCCTCTCAATAAGCCTATTTTTAACACGGTAAGACCAACACTGATGGATATGACGTCTTTTATACACACAGAGAATATTCCAACACAAATAACAAAACGGCTAGCACATGAAAAGGAAGTTGATTAGATTGGTTGTATTTGGGTGTAAAAATAGTTAGTCCGAGATATATAGATTATATTGAATTTTAAGCAAATACAGAGAATATTCAGATAATATCACACCATTATTTTTTTATTGCCTTAAGCAGGCAAACAGGCAGACGGCCCACCTGATGAAAAGTGGTTAGCGTCGCCTATGGACGTTTGCAACACCAGGGGTGTCGCCAACGCGTTGCCGATCTCTACTTTACCTTTACGGGCGAATGTTGTATAATAATTTAAAACTCTTTCAGACATGCAAAACGGTCGAGTCGGTGACATGAAGAAATTGGGTATAACGGAGTCGTATGTAGTGAAACGTCAAGTGCTGCTGTCGGCCACCGAAGCGGCCGAAATGATATTGCGAGTGGACAACATCCTAAAGGCAGCGCCGCGCCGCCGCGGCCCGGACCGACGTCCATGCTAAGAAACTTAAAAAAAAAAAACAATAACTAAATATCTTTAGTAAAGCTTTCTTTAATTTCTTGAGATTGGTCCGTGATTGATGTTACATATATCAGGCTCTTATTCACTTTTTAACAAGCTATCGATAATCAATAAGTGAAATAGAAAATTATTTCTTCAAAGACCAATTTATTTCCAAATTTTAATAATCCTAACCGGAAAAAGGTTAATTAAATGCAGATTATTGCAATGTGTTATAACTTAACAAAACTCACGAGTAATAGTATAATTGATTGGCATTGAAAAAACAATTACAAAAACAGATGCAAATAGTTATCATTGTTTAATTAATTATTCCATTATATTATGAGAATTTTCTCATATAAAATATTATGAGCTCTGAATAGTGAATAGAGAGCCTTTTGTATACATACAATCAATTAAAACTCAAAGATATTTTACTCGTGTTTTTAACAGGTGGATTGTATGAGTTATGCTAGTTGGATAATAAACTATTTTATTTACTTTCAAATTTAGTCAGGCTATAGTTGATTAATGCTTTATCTGATTATTGAAATATCAGCCCTCTGAGAGAATGGGAGGTTTCTACAATTTTATTTTCCTGTCTATTCCTTCTAGTAACAGCTAGGAATCGTTTTACTTTAAACACCAATAGTTTAAAAAATAGCTTTTAATTTGTAACCAGTGATGCCTTCATAAGAAGATGTATTAACAATTATTTAACTAAATAAAAATTTAATTGAAATAAATGTGTTTTTATTTTCATATACATATAGTTTTTGTATAGGAAATAATGTTAAGGTCGTGGTGGTTTAATGGCTATGCGTGTGCGAATTATTCCAATGACGTAGGTTCAACTCCTGGCTTGAAAGTACGCGAGGTGCACGACTTAGTGTTATCTCTGACTTATATTTTATTACCACCACCACCTCTACTGTAAATTGCTTATTTTATGTGTGTGCACCACACACATAAAATAAGCAATTTACAGTAATATTAAACAGTAATGGCAGGAACAATGGGTGGCCTTATCACGGAAAACATGATGAACGTATATATCTCGCGACAACTTATGTGTTTGTAGCGGGTACACCGTCCCTTAGAGGAGGACCGTTTATTGTATTTTAAAGATTTATTCTGACTTCTATGAGTACGACTATTTATAATTTCATCACAGGAAACGATAATATACAGAATCTATATAAGAATTTGTACTAAAGTTGTTGTTAAAGTGTCTGTTTGTAATGTCAAAATAACAGCTTATATATGTGAAAGTATATACGGTACGTAGATCAAACAATAAATTTTTAGGATTTTTGTCAGTGTGTTGCGGCTAATCTCTGAAACGGCTGGACTGATTTTGACGGTACTTCCACTAGCAAACAGCTGGTGTTATAAGGAGTCACTTAGGCTACTTTTTTTTAGGGTTCCACGAAAAAAATCCACGCAGACAAAGTCGCGGGCACAGCTAGTTTTGTAATAAAATAATGTATTATTCAGCCATCTGTTGAGTGACTACAATACTTGGCACGGATAATTTTAAACAAACTATATAATACACAAGTATTTGATTAGATACTTATGTTTCCTAGCCGTGTTA
Source organism: Dendrolimus pini (assembly GCA_949752895.1). Taxonomy (NCBI): domain Eukaryota; kingdom Metazoa; phylum Arthropoda; class Insecta; order Lepidoptera; family Lasiocampidae; genus Dendrolimus; species Dendrolimus pini. The sequence continues at coordinate 13,376,214 of OX457130.1, forward strand.
AAAAATAACGGACGCCTTATAAATTCTGCATGTCCGTAATTCGTCTCTCTATGTAGAAAACGTCACAGCTTTAATTTCTGAATCTTTTACCTACTAATGATATTTGCTTGGAAAGTGTACAGAAATGTGTGTTTACAGAAATTGGTTAAATAAATAAATTTTCTTGCCCCAAGAAAAAGATGGCGCGTAACGGAAAAAAATGTGACGCGTAACCGAAAAATGCGACGCGTTTTTTTTTCCAACGCCGATAAAGAAGTTTCACTTCAATAAAAGTTAGACGCGACTGGCACACACCAATAAATTAATAATAGGTACATAATAACTAAATAAAAATGATTTTTCACTTTAAATTGGTTTTTTCACTATACAGGCTTGCCACGTTCGGTAATTATTAGATAGGTATTTAAACATTATATTTCTAGTTTCTTTTTAAGTTTTTACTTGACTAGCTATTTATTCGCTCCCAAAGTTTTACAGAATAGTGTTCCTCTAACTTGTACTACTTATTAAGTGGAAAATGCAGCGATTTTTACAGAATAGCTTTAAGACATACTTTCAAAAAGGCATTTCAATAAGTTTCATTTAATGGTTTTTACGATATTTTATATTAAATGCTAATTAGTGTTCTGTTGCCAAATGAATGATTGTTTCGTTCAATGTGCGTTGTCTCACACGCGCTTGGCTGATTTTTAAAGTTTTTAACGTAATTAAAGAATTTCTTTCCTGACACGGTATATAAGATATCAATGAAATATAGATACTGGTATTATCGAGCATCTTATTTAATAATCGTGGTAATCTGGGTCAAGTTATGTAGGTACCATTATAATTTATTTAAGCCAATATCGATACTATCCCTTGTCTATAAATAAAATATAACATTTCTCCCTTTATTGTAAACTTTGTTAGGAAAGGAAAGGAATTCTTTTTCGCGAGAAATCTTTGGCTATATATGAACGAACGGGGACTGTAATGGAATTTTCCTCTATCATTTGATTTAACTGGCTCCCTCAATTTTATGTTCATGCAATAGTGTTATCCTCTGTTGTTGACCACCTCCGCCTTTTTATTCCCCCCTACAAGATCCTGTTATCAAATCTAGATACTTACGGCTAATTTAGTGGTAAAAGTACTATAGTTCGCAATACTGTCAACTTTGATCAACAGCGTGACATCATAAGTGTGTTAAATTTCGGTTTCGTTCGCTTCGAAGCCCGGGGCCGCTTTTCTACTTTATTTCTCCATTTGGCGAGATTTTCGGCAGCCCTTATTTTGAGGCTATTAGTATGCATTTGATTCTTACGATGTGAAGCCAGCATTTCTTGGGCCTACGTATTTCTAAACGGTCCTGACAGAAGCGGCACGGCTAGGTAATTGTGTCCGCCGCTGCTGCCGCCACGGATCTGACCATAAGTTGTGAAAGTGTCAATTTCGTTTTTAAAAATATAATTTAAAAGACTTTAACTCGTTTAGATGTTCTTTTAAATGAATGAAAACTCATTGTTCACCATAAGTTAAACCTAGATAATTTTCATGGCAGCAAGCAATAAAGTGATGAAAGAAGCCGGCAACGCGAGTATTCTATATTCGGCAGATGTTGTGTATAGGTACAAACTCGGGTTGTCCATTTCCTGCTTGCTGTCGTGGCATTGGGCATAATGTTAATGAGGCATTACGCTCTTTGATGGCTGGTTCCCATATCTTACTATTTGCCTTACTATCGGTTAAAATTTGACAAAAGCTCCATACATGTAATGTCAAATTTCTACTACTGGTAAGGCACTTGAATAAATAGTAAAATATAGGAACCAGCTATGAAACAGTATGTAAGTGGTTATAGGGAGGCGGTAGTACGACTATAAATATTTGTCGTAATCGTTATATTAGTTTACCCTATTTTGCCTATTGCGAAACCTTTTGTAACTGAATTATTATTGGTCTTTTGATGATTATATTTAGGACAATTGAAGTTTTCATTTACATTCCATTTATACCTAATTTTAAAGAATTAATTTGTATGATAATGTTTTGAAATGTGTGTAGAGACCTAATATTTTAGAGCCCAAGACATACGCAGCGCCGAAAAGACATAACAATAATTGTTATCGCATACAAATAGTTCGTAAACATGCGATTGTAGTTTATGGAAAAGGCAATTCAAATATTGCTATAATTATGGGCCATTTCGTTTCCACAGAGGCTAATAAAGCTCACGTATCCGAGTTTTTCGAGAAAAACATTTAATTTGCCAACTTATAAACGTGTAGTCGGTCAGGTAACTATTCGAAAATTAGCCCATTTCATGTATGTGGGTCAAATTGACTAGTGAAACATTGTTACCCAGTTCCCAACTAATTAATAGTTACTGCCGTAATTACTAATACACACGCGTTGCAACCTTTTAGCCTTTTCGATAATGCTACTTAATCTTGTACTACATTTAAAAATCAGAGGAACCGTAAAGAATTGTATAAGTACACGTCTTGTTTGAGCTTCAGCTGCGATAATATTATAGTTATTAACTATGGCCGAATAAGTCTTATTTATATCGTTAAAAATAAAGCTGTTAGCGAATAGCTACATTAGTGTAGGTATATACATATGTTACCTATCAATATTTAACATCAATTACAATTGATATCTAAAAATAACGCATTAAACCCATCGCTACTTCTACAATAGACGGTTAATAACTGTAAGTTTTATCCGAGATGAAGCAGTAGCATCTAAAAAATTGGTTCTCATCAAATTACCACGATATTGTTGCAAGCCGATATAAATTCCTTATTGACCCATTGAATTAGAGTGATCTATTGTTCGCGCTAATCTCTTTGTTCACGCCGCCGTAAGACGTCATAAAACCTTCTTCCCTCTGTTGGTATTTTATGCGAATTCTTGGAAACCGTTAAGATGGCCATTTAACAATTTCAAGAACCAGTGGGTGGCGCGTTGCTAGGAGGCCATGTCAAATTTACAAATACATGAGAGTCAATCAGCCGGGAAATGCACACGTCATGTTTTGACTGCGAACGAGGCGTTATCTAGTGTACTTTCGGAGTGAGTACCATAAAACGATGAACTTTGTGCGATTCATGTGATCACGATTTTCTGCCCTACGGTTTGGTTTGTTCTATTCGGCTATAGGTACTTGTAAGAACTGTGAATTACATGTGTGTACTTCTAATAGACTTAATAATTCCAACGGCATTTACATCCTACAAATCCCCTACAAATTCGTAACAATATGCAAGACATGCCTTATTAAAATCAACAAATCCGAAAACCCTTTACATTCGTCAATTCTTCTTACCTTATTATTAGTAGTGCCAGCCAAAAATAGTTTGCGTTACCATGACATATTTATTAGTGAGTTGTAACGGCTCCACCAAGAACATCATTTATCGGGATAAAAAGTTTCCCAAAACGTTGACCTGTGATATACTAAGCCTGGCCCTGGGTCGAGTTTCATTTCATTCCGTTCAAAAATTTTCACACGTAACTCTCTAAGAACTAACTAACTCCGTTGGCTCAGCGACCCAAAATGTGTCTTGGCCTCCGAAACGAGAACACGCCACCTGTGCCTGTCATGTGCTATTTCTTGCCAGTTAAAGGCTTGAAGCTCACACAGGTCAGCCTCCACTCTGTCCCTCCACCGGTACTTGGGGCGACCAGCCGGACGTTGCCCATCCGATCGTTTCAAATAGGCCCTCTTCACGCTTCAATCCTCTCCCATCCGTTCCACGTGACCGAGCCAACGGAGGCGGTGAGGTTTTATTTCTCCTAGTATGTTAGGCCTAACATACTAAGAACTCTCTAAGAGACAAACAAATATAAACATTCTAAAAGTTGCGTTTCGGAATCTACTGGTCTGAATTACTTAACCGTTTATTTTTCCATCTTTAAATTCATTGTACAAACTGGACATCTCCAACATATTTAATTTTAGTGTAGTAATTATTTATATCTTACTAGCTGTCCCGGCAGACGTCGTCCTGCCCGGAAAAGCTTCAATAGATATTTAACAAATAAAAAATAGGGGTTAATCGTAGAGGGTTGAAAATTTAGGGTTGTATGTATTTTTTAATGCTGTATCATAAAAAAATATCTAAAAATTAAAAAAAAAATTAGAGGTGGACTACCCTTAACATTTAAGGTGATGAAAAATAGATGTTGTCCGATTCTCAAACCTAACCAATATGCAAACAAAATTTCATGAGAATCGGTCCAGCCGTTTCGGAGGAGTTTAACTACAAACACCGCGACACGAGAATTTTATATATTAGATTTGTATTTTCTTCACTTTGATGTCTAGAATAAGTTTATTTTTATCCGCGCTGATTCCTCTCTTAGCAATAAAATTGTGCTGCCATCTAATAGTTTATGTACGTTCTCTATACAAAACTTTTGGTAACTGTACTGTGTGATACGGCGGGAGCTAGGCGCGAAACTGACAGCTCGTTCATTTTTAACACCCGCGCCCTGCTTGCACGGTGGAGACGACAATATGGATAAATGGTACAACCTCCGTCGACCGCCTAAATTATTCAAACTCACCTTCTAGGATAGCTTCTTCATACGACAGGAGAGGATTGCACAATAAAGTGAAATATTTAAAGTGTAATCACGCTCACTACGATGATATAGGCTTTCCGTTTCCATACACGGCGCCATCCCGTCGGATGGTGATTATTTGATGAGATTTCTTTTTTAAATATTTATATTAGATAATAAAAACTGTTAAGTGTGATCTTCTACAGCGAAGGGTTCTGTGGCAGTAACAAACATGTGTCGTGTTTGTAATTTAAACACAAAAATCATAAGAAAAGTGTGTAATTGGAACTACCTACCTCATATCCCTTCTCCATCTGGGGTAATTAGGGCGAGCCATAGAAATAATATTCTAGATATTATTTCTGTGGGGCGAGCCCTATATATACTATTTCACAATCTATACATTTTTTTGATACATTTTACGAAGACTATCACACTTTCAGACTTGGGCTTCCAAATAGGAATTTTAATTTAGATGATTTCTAGATGTGTTAACTGTCATCCAAAAATTATTTTATACACATAAAAAAATAGAAGATATAGGCAACAATTTTTATTAATTAGAATTTTATTGTATTCCTAACGCCATATGTCGAAAATTATAAAACCAATAAGACATGATGTATAATAATATCAATTGGACTGTAATACTAACGCTATCGGTTCGAAAACTAGAATGAAAGATCTAATAGATGGACGTAGGCCTCTCCAAGGCTATGTTCCATTAGAGACTCACAACGCCCACGTTCACGACCGCGATTTATCCCGTTCCACTTGCTTGCCGGCGATACAATCGTAAACCCAAATAGAACGGCTATTCAATCCACCTCTTAACATGGATCGTTGTGAGCGTTGTGAGATCGAAAATGATGACGTCATTAGTGACGTTTTCACCACGACCACAACGACGGCGCGGCAGTCACCTTGTGGAACGGCTAACGGACCATTTTGGGCGTTGTGAGCTTCAATGGAACGCCATGTAAGTCGGCGCCACTCATCCCAGTTCTCCGCCTTCCTTATCCATTGCCTACCGGCGACCTGGTTTATCCGATGTTGTAGCGACCGGTCTTGAATAATATCCTTGGGCTACTTAGCCAAATGATAAAAATAGTGGTAGTTTGTCAGTTCTACGGAACCCTTTGCTATGCGTGAATTTATACATCCCTACTTGATCGATTGGTTTTCTTGAGTTTTTAAATCTCATCAGTTAGTGACAAAACTTATGGACATTATTAAAACTTTGTAGGTAACGACATAGACAACATTTTCTTTTATATAGAATACAACAAGTAATTTAAATGAGTGTTCTATAATACAATAGAATATATTGTCTATGATATTAGGTATCTATAAAGGTGGGGCTTCATCTGCGTAAGGTTAAAGATATAATAACATATAAGTAAGTAATAAGATAAGATATAAGTGATAGGGCGTTTGACCCATCTGTAGCGATGGGTTTATTGCGTTATTAGTGATGCGATACTGTTAATGACGTTAAATATTGACAGATAACGTATGATAAACACTAATGTGACTATGCTTTACGACGCTATTTTTAACGCTTTAAATAAGATGCCCTCGGCTAGAGTCTAACGATCTCTTTTACAATGGCATAAAGTAAGTTTGAAGGATTATTTAAGAAAAATAAGCCTTCAATCTTACGCTAACTCAATATAATTAAGACCGTTAATTTTTACCACTAACGCAGATGAATCCCCAGCATTAGGTTTACTACAACAATCTGTTTATACATTGAATAGACCGTTCAAGGTTAAAAGTCATCTTGTATTTGGAGCATAAATACCTAAATTGGATGCTTCTCGAAGGCGAGATAGATATTGTATTTTGATAGATTAACGTCTAAATTAAACTTTTATCCCAACCCCACTCGTAATTACCCGACTATTGTGATAGGGGTTAGAGTTACAAGTTTCGTCGGAATGGATTTCTTTTCCTCTCGTTTATCTTTCTTAAACACTGAAATTGGCTTGGGATTCAGGGGATAATTACGTTACCTATTTAGTTGGTGAGCAAGGTAGCGCCCTATTATTCTTTTTTTTTCTATTTTATACCTTATTCATGTGCTAGTATTGTTTATGTATTTCAGCTTAAACATAGATAAAAAATTTGTGGAATTAATTATGTACAAAATACATAAAAGTACTTAAAACATAAAAAGCGGACGAAACGCTATGCTTCCACTTTTATCATACGCACCGCTGAAGAGTGGAACTCTTTACCGTCGTCTGTTTTTCCTAAAGAATACAATCTAGGTGTATTTTAGGTAAGCGTACTCCACCTTAGACTGCATTTCCACCTGACATCAGGTGCAATGTCAGTTAAACGCGAACCTATTCATTATAAAAAATTCTAATTGAATATGTTTCTTCTATTAATAGATATCATATATCGAGGTTTTTCCAGCGCTGAGGACGTTCTTTAAACCGGTACTAATTGTCAACGATGGCATAAGACCGGCTGCTATCAGTTTGATTCCCTGGAGATGCGAGGACCACAAATGAAGGACGATACCTATATCATCACACTCGAGCCTCTCCAGGAATCGGTGTTTAAAGTATTTGCTTTCACAGATTTGTATTACAGACATGACAACAACATTTCGTGAAGACCTATTGTGTCTGCATACCCCCATGAGAAACGGGCCTGGTAATATAAATGTATGTACATACATATGCAGGTACGCAGAAGCAAACACTTGAATAATGATAACATTCCTTGCCTCTGCTCTTATTTTTATATAACATTAATATTGTGTAAATACATTTTCAAAATGTCATATGTATCTATAACTTTTATCTATTTTACACGATTCTCTGTGGCACGAATAAACCCATAAGGTTTCTGTGACACAGTTAAATATGTTTTCTCTATATGAATATAAGCATATTAGAAAATAAATAACCAAAGTATTATAATATAACCAGAGTTTATCCCGCGCCAGCGCCGCGGGTCAACCTCTAGTGCGTGCCTCATTTTTACACATGTCCCGAAAGATTTACTTCATTTTATATCGCAAACTATTCCCTCTCCCGGATGGAATATATCTATGCCCATTTTCTGTGTATTACAACTACATATTATGTACATCAAAATTACCAAAAACACCAAATCACCCATATCGATCAATTGGTCGAAGTCGACGAAATTGACCGAATTGGACCAAATCGACGAAATTGACTAAATCAAATCAACCATTGATATAGGATTTTTTATATACCTATCAATGCACGCAACCACTCAATTTGATGAAACCGACCAATTCGATGAAATCGACCAATTCGATGAAGTCGATCAAATTAACCAACTCGACCAAATCGGCCATATCGACCGAATCGACCAATTTGGCCAAATCGACCAAAAAACCTATGCTACTTTCTGGGATACAGTTTATATAATTCTACCCTAAAACTTATCACGTTATCCGTGAAGAAAAGTGGCCCTAGTCCGCCCTCGGTATTTAAATTACATATACCTATATCGAGTTTCAGCCAAATCGGTCCAGTACTTCTTCCGTGAAAACGGAACAGACAAACAGACAGAGTTACCTTCACATTTATAATATTAATAGGGATTATAATCACATAAACACCCTACTTCTAGGCTACGGTCTCCGGTCATTTTATAGGACGGGCGAGAAACGGGATGTCACACAAAACTAATGTACAAGATACCTCAACATGTTTCATACATTGGTAATGTAGTAGTAAAAAAGTAGAAAAAGCTACCTAATCGGCGCAGACCTCCGGGACCAAGATTCGAACCCACATAAATGAAGATTTTTTTTGTAGGTTATATAAACCTACAAAAATATTTTTTTTTATTAGCTATATTAAATAGTAGTAATACAATTTTTTTAGTCAAACTACGAAACTTATTTTTGATGAAGAAATTTATTGGAATGTTATACATTATGTATAATTAAAAACGTGGTCAGGAAAACTAATTAAATTTATTAAATGAAATATTTTACATGAACAACAAACATAACAGCAGAAGGATAACTTCAGAAGAGCATGTTGCCATAGTAGAAAAAACATACTACAACAAAAATTACCAGTATAAAAAACTTAAATTGTATGTTCGGAAATTAACTGAACATAGTTGGGGCCCGGCCTGTTCCAGAATTACAAATCTTATATTATTGAACATTGACAAAATATTACAATCAAAATGACATTGTCAAATATAAGATAGATATAAGATAATTAATAAAAGATAAACAAAACAAAACATATTACAGTATTCCAAAAAACAAACAATAATAATTTTAATGTATTAATAATAAGCTGTTGAACTTATTTCTATAGCTAGGTACATACATACTTATAACCTAGAAACTTAATACTAATTAATTGGCAAGATGCTTATCTTTTTATAAGATCTTACATATGTCTTACCATTTGCCATTTTTATTTTGACTACTCGGACCTTTCCATCAGGTCCTGGAATTATATTTATAATTCTAGCCTTAGGCCATGTTAAAGGTGGAGTATTGTCAGTGCGAACAATGACAAGGTCACCCTCTTTTAAATTAGGATGAACTTTAAGCCATTTTGGTCTGGATTGCAACTGGGTTAAATAATCCCGTGACCAGACTTTCCAAAAGTCTTGCTTAACTTTAGATATTTTTTTCCAAAATTGTAATCTGTCAATGTTGGTATTTGTGACATCTACTTCAGGATAACTACTCATAGATGCACCTATGAGGAAATGGCCAGGCGTTAAATAATCACAGTTAGATATATCAGAACTAATAGGAAGCAAAGGCCGCGAATTTAATACAGCTTCTATCTCTACAACCACTGTGTAAAGTGCTTCAAATGTTAAAATCATGTTTCCTAATATCCTTTTAAAATGAAATTTGAAACTCTTCACAGCTGCCTCCCAGAGACCTCCGAATTCGGGGGCATATGAAGGTATAAATTTAAACTCAATATTATTAGAGAGACAATATGTTTGAGTATCCTCTATATGTTTCTTAGAACTAAACAATTTATATATCTCATTTGCTGCACCTTTAAAAGTTTTGGCATTGTCACAGAATATTTTGGCTGGCATACCTCGTCGAGCAATAAACCTCTTAAGGGCTGCTAAAAAAGCTTCAGTGGTAAGGTCACTGACCAGCTCTATATGAACTGCCTTTATGGCAAAGCAAACAAAGATTGCTACATAACACTTTGTTATCAATGGTTTTCTTACCCTGGAAACCTTCAAACTAAATGGCCCACAAAAATCAATTCCTACTATGTGATAGGGTCTTACTGAGGTAAGTCTTTCCTCTGGGAGAGAACCCATAAGCTGTTCAGCAGCCGCAGCCTTCATACGGAAACATTTAACACATTTATTGACTACCTTTTTTACTTCACGAAGACCACTGATTAGCCAATATTTCTGACACAATGAGCTAAGGACTAACTTTGCCCCAGCATGTAAAAGGCGCAAATGTTCATGCTGAATTATAATATATGTTACATGACAGGCTTTAGGTAAAATTATGGGATGTTTTTTCTCATAAGAAATTTCTTTGGCATTATCTAATCTACCACCTACTCTAAGGATGCCTTTATCATCAATAAATGGATGCAAGTTTGCCAATCCCGATTTAATTTGATCTCTTCTTTGAATGGACTGTATTTCTTTATAAAAATATTTTTTCTGTACACACTTCAGTATTAATTCCAGAGAGTTATATAACTCCTGTGGTACCAAAGGGCCAAACAATTTTGGTATATTCTTAGTACAGTTATTTTTAAATCTAAGCATATAAGCTGTAACTCTTTTTAATTTATTAATATCAGAATATTTTTCAAAAAACTCTATTAAGTTATTTTCACAACCAGAGGGGGGTGGTTGAATTACACCAGCACCACTAACATACTCATCTAAATCAGATGAACTTTCATTAGTTAAATGTGTAAAATTATAACAAGATAAATCCTTTGGTCCATGCCACCAAAGGTCATTGAACTTTAGTTTGTGGGGGTCATTGCCCCTTGAGAGTATATCTGCAGGGTTATTTTCTGTTCCGACATATGACCAGGAAAAACCTTGAGTAAAATGTTTAATTTTCTCTACCCTGTTAGACACATAAGGATTTGATTTAATATTTATGGACTTTAGCCAGGCTAATACAATCTGAGAATCACTATACAGAAAGACCTTTAATGGAAATCTAGCATTTAAAATATTATGTGCTTTATGAGCAAGCTGAGCTAAAAGTAAAGCACTATTTAATTCTCATTTTGGAATCGTTAGAACCTTGCTTAATGGAGCGACTCGTGACTTTGAACATAACAAGTTTACTGAGACCGTCCCATCCTTTTTAATAACTCTCAAATATAAACAGGCGCCATAAGCCTTCATAGAACTATCAGAATAACCTACTAACTCTGCCTCAAGCATAAACTCAGAATTAACACATCTCGGTATTCTAATTGTCCCCATCATAGACAAATCTTTTATGAATTTGTTCCAGGCTTGTTGCTGATCCTGGGGTAATATAGCATCCCAGTCTAATTTCATAGACCATAAGGTTTGCATAAATAGCTTGGCCACTACTATAACAGGACCTATCAGCCCTAGTGGGTCAAACATCTTGCCAATGAAACTCAGTACTTTCCGTTTGGAAATAGTCTCATCACAGTTAATCATTGGCGCAGAAAAAGTTAAATCATCATTCAAAATATCACACTTTAATCCTAAGGTTTTGACAATATTATTTTTATTAATATCTAAAGAGTCAAAATATTTCTTCTCCTTAGGAATACCTTCTAAAACTTGGGTACAGTTAGAACACCACTTGTGCAGTGTGAAACTGCCTTTAAAGAATAACTTTTCTAGCTGATCTTTAAGGATATAGACCTTATCAACTGAATCTGCACCTGCAATTACATCATCAACATAAGTACTAAGCCGTATAACCTCAGCTGCTAAAGGAAACTCATCTTGATATCTATCAGCCAACTCAATTAAGCAACGTGTCCCGAGAAAAGTGGATGCCTTTAAGCCATAAGTCACTGTCTGCAGCTGCAGGCAACTGATAGGTTTTGTAGGGTTATCACGCCACAAAATGTTCTGAAGTCATCTCTGTTGAGGATTAATATAAATACATCTAAACATTTTCTGGATGTCACAAGTAAGCGTGAATATGAAACTTCTCCACAATAGCAAAATGTCAAAAAGGTCACTTTGCACTACAGGCCCATTGAGCATGACATCATTTAGCGATATGCCAGACCTGGTACGCATACTACCATCAAATACAACACGAAACTTAGTGGTCAGACTTTCCTCATTAAGAATAGCATGATGAGCTAAAAAATATGCAGGCCCATTTTGAATATTATACTGATCTATATCTACTTCTTTGGCATGCCCCAAATCAATATATTCTGTGATAAAACATTTATATTTTTCTAGATATAATGAATTATGTTTAAACTTCCTCTCCAGTGCCATAAACCTCTGTAGAGCTATCGAAAAGGAATCCCCTAAATCTAGGCTATACAAGTCAGCCACAAGAGGCATATCAACAAAAAAAATATTATTATTTAATTGAACACTACCTTTAAATGTTTTCTCCACTATTTCTAATTCCTCAGAACACTTCTTGGATGTCCCAGATTCCCCAGGGATGCTTTCGCTTAGCCAAAATTGTTCCATCACATCATCTAGTTTCTTAGGATTACAAATAGTTAAATTTGAAACAGAAGCAACATCTTCTGGACATTTAAACACCATTCCCCCTACAACATACCCAAATAATGTGTTTTGCAACAGTGGCCCGTTGGGCAATTTAATGTTCCCGTTGATACAGATATTAAAGTATACATCAGCTCCTAATAACAGAGAAATTTCTTTAGGAATGTTGAAATTATCATCAGACAAGACAATGCCCTCAGGTATTGCTAGGTTTGATACATTGATATGTTGTTGGGGTAGTGGGTTCGTTATTGAATTAATAATATAACATTTTACATTTATTTGTATATCTTGCACTGGAGAGTGTACTCCAATATTTACATATTGATCTAATTTATTTTCTTTCCTACCTATACCAATAATATTGGTCTCTTGAGCCAAAGGACTCACAGGTAATTTATGAATTAAAGCCTTTGTTATGAAAGACACCTGACTGCCACTATCGAGTAGCGCTCTGACAAAAAATTCTCGCCCTTTCACATCATATAACTTTACCTTTATAGTAGGCAATAATGTATGAGCACAAGAACTATTAGAATGCAGAGTTACTGGTTCGTTCACAGGATTATCAGTCTTATGCAGAAGTGTATTATGACCTAATTTACAAATTTTACATTTAAAATTGTACCTACATCTACCTTTATGTTCATTTAGGCAAGAAATGCACAGCTTATGCATGTCTACAAAATGTAATCTATCTTGCTCTGATGACATTTTAAATTTAGGACAAAGATGTAATAAATGGCCATACTTATCACAAAATCTACACTTTTTATTTATTATTTCTCTAATGTCACTATTGGTGGCAACATTAGTAGTTTTAAAAATCTTTTTGGAGAAACTCTCATGAGTAGCTCTATCTCCACTATCTTCAAGTGCTGTAGCACGCCTTTCTAGAAATGACAGAAACTCTGCCATCGTTGGCAGTGTATCTTGGTTCCTGTCTAATTGAAATGCTCTGTTAGTATATTGATCTAACTTTTTAATTAAAATAGAAATAAGCAGCATATCCCATTGATCAGTGGGTTGGCCTAGATTTTTCAAAGCATAAATCTGCTGCTGCACTTCTGATATAAATTGGAAATTGACTGAACACATTATGTTAAAATTATATGCTTCTTAATTGTTGTGTGGTGGTGCCTTCGAAGTCCCTTTAGTAGCGGATTCAGGTGGGCTGCTGCCGCCCTACGCCCTGTTTGAAATACCGTCCTTGTTAAGGTTGTTAAGAAATTGCCATGTCCGGCTCTCCAGCTTTTTTATACATTCACAATCAAACCAATTCAAATCAATTTTTGAATCCGGCGAAGTGAAGTAAATCCAGTAGGTAGGTACAGACACCCTTAGTGCTGTTTTGAAAACAGGAAGCTATGTAAAATTTGTCATTGGTACGCCTAAGATTGTTTTTGTGCATGCTATATTATATTCTTCCATTACTATTCTATAATACTTCGATATGTTTATCATAGTTCAATGTTGTGGTATCGATGTTCTGATTATTGTAGCTAAGCTCTAATTGGCCTAGATTGGGGAAACACCGATCGTACCAGTAAAATAGAGATTTGTGCGGGATTAATCCGCGTTGATACCACAGAATCCCTACGGAATATCTATGTATCTTCGGCTATATAGGTCAATGGCTTTGGCGAACAGCAATTGTTGTGCTAAGGCCTTTACCTGAGATATTGTTTATGTTCTTTCAAATACCAATCACTGTATAGATAGAGATGTATGCTTTTATAATAGATAAAATATCATAAATCATTTTTGGAAGTGGCTAAAGGTAGGCGAGGTTAAGTCAAGTACACCGGGAGACATTTCTCCTAAAAATAAGTCTTTCGTAATAGCTTAAACTATTTTTAATTTCAATTTAATTAAAATAATTTTAATTTTAATCTCTATTTTTAAATATGTTTCTGATGTAATTATTCTTTTTATACTTTTAAGGGTCGATCATTTGATCATCGGTTCAAAGTTATCCATGGACTAATCTATAATCTTATGTTCAACTAGGTTATTCACACAACTGTAGTTTTATTTCTTCATCTTCATGATGAAAACGACTCGGCGACCATCGGCCAAACAGGATTTAAAAAAATGTACTTTTCTTATTTAGACACAAAAGACATGTCTACTTTATAATACACAAGATTGAGAAAATGGAATTACGACGAATTAGTTTCTTGGCTGAGTAAAATCTACATACACATGGGAACATATCACACGTGAATAAGTTAGTCATACAAGTAATATTGTTTTAGTTAGTAAGTAGTGCGGAGTGGGACCTCTGGCAGACAGTTTTGGCAGATGCTCAGCATATCGTATGATGTATGTTAATGTCACGTAACAGATTATTTCTTGGCACTGAAACGTGGTGCTGACTTCTACAGTTGTTTGAATCATTATTTTTGCATGTAAACGATATAGCACACTAGGAAGATGTCTACTATGAATGACAGTAAAATTGTCCAATAAATTAATTCACAAAAAGCCCCCGTTTCTAGAGTGCGCATTTTCTTTCGTGTTTTGGTGGTGTATAGTTATAGGATACCTATTGTTTATTATTAATAGATCCGAACTTTTTTAGTATAGGTTATAAAGCTTTGACGGGAACGAAGCGAAGCGGAGCTCCCGTCTTAGCCTTCGTGGTTTTTTTTCCCATAACTAACCAAAATTCACTTTATATCTCAAATAATAAATAAAAGTGTCTCATACCTATTTTTACTATTTTTTTATTTCTGAAGCACAGCAGACAGGCTGGTGGCCCAACTGTGATAGAAAATGTTTACCGTCGCCTATGAACATTAGTAATACCAGAGGTGTTGCCGGTGCCGATGTGCTGCCGGCCTCGAAGGAGAAAATGGAACTTGGCTACTGATACCGGAACACACCCCAAAGTTATGTCGGCATATTTTAGACCAGGGGTGATAGCCATTCAGACGGGCAAATGCCCTACCTCTTACGACGGGCCGCCCGTCAGCAGAAGTTAGTACTCTTTTCCGTTCCTGCACGGAGCGAATCTATACCACACCCTCGTGTTTTGATAAAGAATAACGTCATGAAGTGCTACTAGGAATGACAATCTCAGTTCTTCACGTTGTTAAGTTTCACCTTGTTATCGTTGCTCCGAGACTTCGTAATTTTAAGAACGTATTATCAGTGTATTACGTAATTGTTTTACATCTGACAGTCAGTTCGCGGAAACATAAACTTAGATGCAAGTCCAAGATGATTTCCAATCCTAAATTAAATTTTATCAAACATAAAAACTTACCGATTTATTTGAATGGTATAATGATATTATGTGCAGAAATATACATTAACTTTAAAAGGTAAATGTAACATTTACTTGGAATAAAAACTGATTTTACATTCAAATAAATATATTTCGTAAATGTACTTACTTCAATGTAAAACTATACCTTCTTTGATGCATTTTGCGTCCGTCATTTAATCCGTCGTGTATTGAGCTGAAATTTGCGTGTCTGATTTGAATAAAAAATATGTTTTATATTTGTGCGTAAATGGTAACAATTATATATAAAATAGTTATAGGCAACATGCATCGTAGTTCTCACGCTGATAAGTCGACAACAGTCCCTCTCTCAGCTCTGTGAAAAAAATGCTTTGAAAGGCATCTCCAATCTTACGTGATGATGGGATAATATGTATAGAAAATATCTTATGATATCAAAAAATCTAATGATTTCATTAATATTGATGTCTAAAGATTTCTTAAATCGTAGATAAAATAAAACTAGCCCACTTGCTATACGAATACGTCTAAGTGCTACTACACTTTGAAAAAGAAAACAATTGTACTAACTTCCCGTCTTCCAGCGATTGAATTCTCTAACTTTAAAGTGTGTTATTTCTCTAAGAAGTAACTTTGTTGTGGAACGGAAGTGACGGCTAGGTGTATGTTTTGACTTCACAATACGCACTGTTCTTTGTTACAGAAATAATAATATTGAAAATGTACAATACTATTGTCAAAGGAGAGTGGTACGAAGTTTAATGTGAATTAATGTTCATCATAATTTAATATAGAAATATTTACAGATGTAATTTAGACATGTTCAAAAACGATTAATTTAAAGATTAATTATATTTAATTAAAAACTCATATTAGGGTTCCATGGCAAAAAGACAAAATATAACATTTATGATTTCTACTTAGCCAGTAACATTTACCACATGCTAACAACGATGAAGGAAAACATCTCGATGAAACCTGCACATCGAGATAACCATGTGTCCTTACCTTGTAATATTGGCTTGGCAAGCCGCCTTGGCCCAGCGTGGCGGGAATACTGTTCCCCCTATGGTGGGAGGCTCGAGCCCAGCAGTGGGACGTTTACGAGTTGTTATCATATACTTAGCCAGTTGGCTTTATACCATCTATACTTTACTAGTCCACCGATCTATCTGCCTGATAGAATTATTTTATTTAGGGATTAATAGTAGATATACCTTTCTACATATATCTACAATTGTGCATAGATGAAAGATGTAGTTAAAACATATTATAGTAAACTGTCTTAGAGTTAATTAGCGTAGCAACATTACTCTGGTGTAGTGGCTAGTATTAGTACTAGCGAATACTACAAACATATTATTATAATATAATTCAAACATAAAGGTGACATTAAAAGATAGGTATTCTATGAACCTCTTTACAATGGCGTAGCGAAATTCAATAAATGGTAAATGTAAGTTTATATATAAATTTTACTGAATCTTTTGTTATGTTTAAAGCACCTGCTTACTTAGAACTAGATGTATCTAGAAAATAGAATACTCGACAGTCATTACATAAGATGTACATTGTCGATGACACAAGTATATCACACCTAATATCATTTCCTATTAAATTTAATAAAATAACGTTTATTTACATTTACATAATTATATTAGAACCAGCGTTATGTAGGATCTTTTATTATGGACTTCACAATACTTACCTAAGTATTAGATGAAAAGGATATTTATTTACGAATGCCGAAACTCCAGATGAGGGAATCGCATTTTCCTGCTTTTCTACTGCTACGGGGAACTTTCTTTGGACCGAACGGCGTCCACGTCGTCATAAAGTAAAAGCACAAAGGTTTTATGAGCAACATTTACTTAATGGATGCGATTCGATATGAGGCAGCCCTATTTGACTACGCTCTATTTGTGATTCACGACAGGTATGTAGACTTCACGATATTGTAGAAAGAAGTCGGTTAAATATTTATTTTTTCGTTTTTAGTGTGAAGTCGGTTTTTTTTTACTTCAAACAAAAGTTGCTTAAGCGACAAAGCACTTTAGTGCTTTGTCGCTTAAGCAACCATGCTGCCCTGGTAAGTACAATTACGTAGTGTAACAAAACATAAATGCACTAATCTACTACTACTTATACACTGATTACACTGATTTCTTATAAGTAAATAAGTCGGTTTATTTTGTAAAAAAAATATTTTTTACTTTTTAGTTGTGGTAATACTTCAAAAGCTTTAGAAACATTTAATATATTAAGCACCTATTGAAATTGTACAACTGGAATGCGTATACAAATTTGTCATCTCATTCTTTGGCGTATATGCTCCTCGACAAGGGTTTCTCTAGATTTCGTTGCGATTCACTAATCAGATATTGACTTAGTGGACATGGGACTAACTCCTATGTATATATTTACGAATAATGAAAACAATTTGAAAATCGGTGTACTTATTTTAATTGATGGATGATGAATTGATGGAGAAATCGGGAAAGATGCCTGTAAAAAAATTAAGCGCTTGTAGAAAATGTAATACCTACACGCCTACACAAGCTGTTTTCTAAGAATTTAGGAGCACTGCGATTTTTAGTAAGTATTATTCTCGATTTCTCTGGCATTCACTCGTCAAATCCTGACTTGGTGACCATGGGATTACCCGGAAGTATACACTTGCGAGTAAAGCAAAAAAATTTAAAATCGATTTACAATTGATGTATATATCGTGTCTTTTCGAAATTTCGTGGATTTCTCTAATTCCTTAAAATCCACTCTTCAGACCCTTACGTAGTTACAGCGGGACCTATTCCGGAATATAACAAAGGATTTCAGAAATAAAAAAATTAAATCGGTCCACAATTAACGGAGAAATCATGTAGCATACATACAAAAAACAGACGAATTGAGAACCTTTGAGTCAGTTAAAAACTACACCGTGTTCTCCATCTTTACATAGCCTATTCCACTTGTTATTTTTTAAATAGCTTCAATATACAGACACGGTATTTTTAGAATTTTGTAGTAGATATTATAGATAGATGAATAGTGAGTTTTCTATGAAATGCGTAACGTTTGGCAATAGTGTCGAGTGTCGACGAATGTTTAAAAGAGCAGCGGTGTAGCGCTGGAGGCACGCGTATTATCCACCCGTTGATCCTCGTAGAAACGCCGCCAGCCAACACGTCACAGTCCTGGTCCGTGAAATTGAATTAGCAACTCATTAGTGACGCCAATAAAACCAGCCGACAGTCCGCCACCCTATCGCGTGTACCTAACGTTGTTTCTACAGCGGTGAAAGTTGTTGCAGTGCAGCGCATTTATATCAAGGGGGTTAAATGATTGGTCTGCTGTAACCCTTTCTGTTTAAATTAAATTTGCGACACAGCCACTAATTGGATTTATATCCAGGCAGTAATTGTTTTTTTAATTTCGTAGGAAGCTATCAGGTAATCGACATGTTTTCTCTACTTATTTTGTCGATCTCAGGTACCTAAGAAATATTTTGTTTGTGGTAAATGAGTATATACATTGTATATTTCCATTGCCAGTAAATTACATCTGTGTTATGGGTAGCATATACTGAATAATTATGGACAATGTCTATGACGACGATCCCGGTACCAGTCCAAAGTGTACCTCACTTACAATGGAAGCTGAGGTTTCTAAGTTCTAAAGGACCAAGCGACCCTACGAGCACTGTAAGGACTTTGACTTCGGAAAGTCAAAATCCTTACAACTTTAGTAGGATAGGTGTAGGAAGATAAGCAGGTATTACGTAGCAAATGAATGAATGAATATCAAATGTTTAAAGCTGTGTTGATTTAGACTTAAATAAATAAATGGATGAAAAAAACAATCGAAGCTGAACCCAGAACCTAACCAGGAACCTAGAACTTGAAGCTGACCAAAACCAAAGAACCAAACGATCTTATGCATAGACTTATCTGGTATGTTAAACATCAATGTCAAAATATTAACATAACACAATTAATTTGTAAGTATAGATTTATGTTATGAACATTTTTGGACTGAAAGCACTATTGGGATGCTATAAATAAGCAAGAACTCGATGCAAGTTGAAAACATTTTGGTAGGCATCAATGTATAAGTTCGTGTCAGAAATATTTCAAAGCGGTGGAGCGGAATTCCCAAAGGCAGGCGAGGGTAAACTCTCGCGAATTATAGGCACTTAGTTTAAAAGATAGTCCCCAGAGTTTCGGACTATTTCGTTACAGTCTCTAATCGTAACAGATTTTTCCCTTTGTAGGATTATTCATCTCTAATTAATAATAATTTAGCCGTTTTTAAAATCACCCATGATAATTAAATTATCTTGACGTAAGGCCAATCAAGAAATTTCTTGTCAAAAGAGCCAAGCCAAGCGTTAATTTTCTTAATGTATCTTGTTAAGGTCGTTCGGGATGTTCCCTTCTGAATAAATTAAGACAGCATTAAATGCAAAGACGCGATCGCTCCCACCTTTACCTTTGAATTTGATGTAACGTAATCGTAAATTGTCGCAATAAACTTATGTGTTCTAAGAAGACATGTAGACGCTATACAAGCTTATGTTTATTTAAATCCTGGAAGCGCGAAATGTACAATTTGTTTGCCTAATAATTATCTCTTTGGCCTTAATTCTTGTAATTACAAATCTCGTGAGTAGCATAAGTAATGATTATGTTACAAACAAGCTAAAACAAAGTTTATAATTAACTCATCTCCTTATACCATAGGAAATTCTGAGAAGTGATACATATATCAAACGTTAGCTAAATATTTATATAAATTCTAATAATAAACATAGGGAATTTTTGGACTAAGTACAATGTTGCGTAGCTATTTGTCTTCTTTTATGCAATATATAGCAGCATATCAGCTTGTTATATAATAATACTAGCTGTGCCCTCGACGTCGTCCGCGTGGAATTTGTTTTCAAAACCCCCCCGATTTTGAAACATTCTTCATTAGTGCTCCGTACCTGTTGAACTTAGCGTAATGATATATAGCCTATAACCTTCCTCGACAAATGGCCTATCTAACACTGATTTTTTTTCAAACAGACCAGTAGTTCCTGAGATTAGCGCGTTCAATCAATCAAACAAACAAACTCTTCAGCTTTATATATTAGTAAAAGATATACGGTTTTACTGGTAATATAAGTCAGTAAGCTTAACACAACTGTTATCGTTGGAGTTTGCATCGTTGGAACGTGGATGCGAACGCGTTGGATGATTGGATCTGTCTGTTGGCAATTGTTTACAGAAGATACACGAGTCATTCTTTTCTCTCTCTCTAACTCCTTACGAATTAATTATAAGCTGCACTATTTTATTATTACTGATGAAGTATATTATTAAATTACTAATATTGTTGATGATTTAAACTAGTACATTAAAAAACCTACAGTAAAATATCACCTTTCAAGTTTCCGGCAAAAATTCATATACAAATATGATTGTAACATGGAAAAAGACTACTTTTCCTATTCCTATTGGTTGTAGTTAGGATTATTACGTGAATCTCTTGTAAAAGAAAAACGTCCTTTACATCATGCAGAGATTTGAGTGCTATGTACAAATATTACGCTATATAAATAAGTAACATTATAAGTACACACTAGGACATGCCCGCGAGTTCGTTCAAGCTTGACTTGAAATTCCTGCGGAATTCCCGGGACACAAAGTATCACAGCGTTTAAACATTAATGTAAGCTAACGTTTTAGTGAAAACTGTAGCGGAAAAAGCAAATTTTTATGCACCCGAACAACTTCAAACCGCTTCCGGAAAAATTCCTGCGAGATTCCCGGGATAAAAGTAGCACAGATCTTAAGTCTAAGAATTTGCTGTCGAACAACGATAACCGCATCGAAATCAGTCCAGTAGATTTTATGTGAATCCCGAACAAATCGACAAACAGATAAACAGGCAAGAAATCTAAAAAATCGCATCGTATTCTCCATCGTGTATATTATAGTCTATTCCAGCTGGTTTTTTAATAGCTTCAATGTACTGACACAGTTTGTTTAGGATTCCATAATAAGTATTATAGATTATACGCTTGTCGTCTGCTAATTTATTTTACTTTTAATATATTATTTTTCTTTTAGGAAACATGAAACTCCGGAAGGCAGTAGGTATGTTAAGTTTTTCAAACTTGACGGATAAGGTAATATTTATTTACCGGAGACAAAAATATTGCAAATGTGTAACAATCTTGCTTGAAGTGATAGTTTAGCCACATACAGGTACTATGAAGTCTGACTGAGTATGAATAAAAAAATATTAAGTGTCTAGCCATGTGTGTGGCAGCGCTTAGCTACCATGTTAGACCGAGTCGCGACTACGTCCTAAGTTAATGTTGCGTGTAAAGTTATGGTCCAGTTCCCCAACTGCATGCTTTAACTTCACTGTGGTTATTATGGGTGCATAATACAAGGGATTCTACAGTAACTTCATGACACAACATTACAGAAAATAATGAGTCTATACTAATAAGTTCAAAGTAATGTGCTTAAATAATAAACTTTGTATAAATAATGGACTTAAAAAAAACGACCATTAAAAATTTATTAACCCACAAACGTTTAATATAATATTCAATATTGCTTGAATAAAGTTATTTATATTTTCGCAAAGCTTTTCATGTGGTTTACGTCTCCCAAAATTCAGATACGTCTCCTTTGTTGTTGTATAGTGGAATTGCTTAGTGCACACTTCACTGCTCAGGGACTACCCGGTGTTTCTTCAGTTGCCCTAAACCATGGCACGTCGTAGAACAACGGCTTAGCCAGTGCTACAACTCGGGCAGGTACGGTCCCACGGACAATGTTACCGCTTGCTGAGGAGAACAAACCTTCACAGAAAGTTTATTTCTAATAAGTAAACAGAGAGCACTCCCATCTCGGCTGCTTTGATGCGAGTGATAACTGATTTTGTGCTTCGAGAAATGGCACCAGCGGCCAGATCCTCATCCTAGGGAACCTATTTCAACTTCCAGGACAAAAGTATCCTATATACTCGTATAATTCTCGTATATAATTATTGTATTACACTGGGTCAAAAACTTTTTTTTTTAATTTATCGAAAATACTATTTGGGGTGCAAAAAAAATATTGTGAGAATTTGAATCCCTAAAATTAATATATAGTTTTATTATATCAATGTTTAAGGCATGATTTTAAGGAAATTGTTCATCTGACGTAAAATATTTAATTAAACTCTTTTTGTAGAGCATTCAATTTCCTTAAAGAAATGTCTCGAAGTCAAATGCGTCAATAATTTGGGAGATCCAGACAAAAACCCGCTCAGTAAAAAAATAAAAATTTGCGATGATAGACCTCTTAATATTAATATTAAGGATTCAAATTCTCACAATAATCTTTTTGGCACCCCAAATAATATTTTGATATATTAAAGAAAATAGCCGATTTTTGGCTGAGTCTAATGTATAAGTAAAGCGTTGGGATATAAACATATAATTTAATTAAGTAGCTACCAAACATTGAAATCAGTTCATTTTTAATGCCGCGAAGAACAAATTGTTTTTAAACTCAATTTTAGTTTTATATATTATTTAATATGAGTTATTTAAGGGCTGCTAGCTGTATGGCTAATGGAACCATGTTTCATTCAAGTGACATGAGTTCGATTCCTGGTTGGGTGCCATATGTACCGCTTAAGCAATTTTTCTGATCTTATATGCACAAAAGAAAGAAAAATTTTATTTGAAGAAATATGCAGGAAGGTATTGAATCAAAATCAAGCCGTTTTATTATAAAAGTAATTTCACTTCAGCTTCATGAAACACTGTACGTAATCAGTTGTAGTGAGTAAGCACTTTTATGTTCATACCTTAAGAGGGAAACATTTGTTATTACACAATAATGGTTGAGACCACGTTACTGTTTTTCTTTGCTTCCTTTTTGAGGTTCAAGAGCAACCCTTCAACTTGGTCGGACGTTAATTGCTCCGTGAGAACAATTCCACCTGCACAGCCTTCATGGAGAGTGTAATAAACAAAATAAGTAAACAGAGATTAAGACGTAAGATGCCTCACGACAGAACGTGCTTTTCTTTTATAAAAATAATAAGTTCAACAAATGTTGGACATTTCAATTTGTCTGTAATGTTAATTATAGTTAGTATTTTCGTTATAATGCCGTCAGTGTGATAAGCCTGTGTTTCTAGACGTTTCCTAAGGGTTTTTTTGTTTGGGCGGTAGAATAGGGCTAGCAAACGAGGTGCGAAAAGTTTTCAGTCTACTCGTGAGTCAAGAAGTCATGACATGGAACCAGCTAGCGTGAATCGGCGTCTATTGATTGACAGAGCCTGGATACGGGCTGCAGAAGATGTTCTATTTACTTATAATACAGGCAAATCCTGGACAGTATGTTTGGTAGTTTCTTAGAAAGAGTGAGACTACACAGATGTCTGCGAGTGCCCGCATCCTATATGCTCTAATTAAGTATATGCGAGTCGCATGCGCATCTCTCTCCCTTTCTCGTTCAGTGGCCGCCTTGTTCACACATTGCTGCCTCTCAGAAGCTTGCCGCAGCCCCCCAATGATCTTCCCTGTGCAGCATGGCCTCAACCAGTCTACCCAGCCAATCGATCGGCCCTATACGACGGCCTCGAACTCAAATTTCTGCAGTGCCAGGGCAGCGAATTTAACCAGCGTATGGAACACAGAGTTTTGTGTGCCACATTAGCGGCACTGAAGGGAAGGCGGACATCCCGCATTCTGATGAGCAGATACTTATCGAAGCATGCATGCCCAGTAATTATCTGCGTTATCCTTAAGGTCAAGTCCCACTTTTCCGCGCGATTCACCGGAGCAGGTGTGGGCGCACGGCCTCTACTATATCAATGCCTGTCTGCCTGCCTGTTTTTTTTTATTCAAAATGCTAAATATATAAAAGACTGATATTATAATAGGTTGACATTGCTAGAACTGAAATATATAAACTGTGCCCTCTGAAGTAGTCATGCTAACATTTAAAACTCTTAGTAGTCCTGCATACTATTGCATAATTAACTTAAATTCGAATCTTAATTAGTTCTTCCCTACCACTTAATCGCTTTATAACTTCTATAAGCTCTCATACGAATCTAGTGATAGACCTTTGAAAATAAACCCTGAGTAATAACAATAAAGGGAAAAAAACAATACTTAAAAGATACCAACATTGATTAAACGTTTTAAAGTTAATATAACTATTTAACACATATTGTTATGTGCCAAATAGTAACACTCGTATATTCAAAAATTATCCGATACTCATACCAGTATATCGTATAACTTGACCTTTCTAGGTGAGCGTGCTCCACCCTAGACCATATCATGGCTTGTATCAGGCTATAACATGAGCAGAAATACTTCACATAACTGCCCTCTTTTAATCTATTCATGTACAAAATGAACATAGGCTTAATAAATCAATTATTCAATGCAACATTTATTCGGATCACAATATCCCGTTAAAATTTAGTAACGCTACCAACGGGACTCATAAAGTAAAATATTTAAAATGGATATGACAATATTTTAGAAGGAATAGCTTTATTTTTAAAATGAGCTACGTCATAAATCCCACCCCGCTGCAATAACGCTGGGTGGTGTGGATGTGGACTGAATATAAAACATTCATCACATTAAAACACTCAGCTTACCTATTGGCACTATGTTACTCTACGTTACATACAAATAAGAAAAATATATTATTCATTTTAGCAACTATACAGAATGCATTTAGCGTTGATTTTTAATACAGAGTTCATTTATTAATAAAATCGACATTCACTTGCATAACGATCGCCTTTAAATAAAATTAGTTAATCATATTAAACTGCCTCAATACGTTTTTACACAAAACGTATTGACAGTTCTATAAACATCTTTAGCTGCAAATTTTGCGTTGTGCCAGACGCCAATTGTATTAAAGAGTGTTAAATACGTTTTGTGTTTCTTAAATAAATTTAAACAACCTTATGCAAGCGGCCCTTATTGTATTCCAAACACAAGGACTCATTTTTTAATAAAATGAATACGAATCCCTAAAGATGAAATTGGGATTCGGACATATGTAATGCCTGGGCTTCTGCCTTAGTGTTAAAAATTTATTAGTCTTAGATTTAGGCTGTGACTGCATGAATGCATCTTATTTATAGCGTTAAGAGATTAACGCAAAGCGACATTAGTTTATATTCATATACGTTATTATTTTTCATTTTTATTGTATGAGTTCAGCAGACAGGCAGATGGCCCGACCCACCTGGTGGAAAGCGGTAACCGTCGCCTACGAACATTTGTAACACTAAAGGTGCTACCAATACGCTTTCTCACACACAACACAACTCAAGATTGTTTCGGCGGCATACTCTAAATCAGGGGTTTTTACATTTAAGATTGTTACATATAAAAGAACTGACGTTGCAATAACATCTTATCATCAAACTTTTAAGATGACATGTTGGTACTACGTCTACTTATGACATCATAAGTAGGTACGCTTTTAAAAACTCTTTGAGCCTGCGACGATCTGTAAGATGATAAAAGGTAGCTCAGTTGATTTGACTGTCCGCTTGTATGTTCTCTTTCTTGTAGTTCGTGTCTGTAATGTATGTACCTATTTTTATTATAATAATAAATAATAACAGCTCATAAACGTCAACTGCTAGGCTCAGAACACCCACTATTGGGGAATGGACAGTATACCAGCCCCGCTTGTCCAAGGCGGTTTGGCAGGTTTGATACATCGGTTATCTCAATGTGCAGGTTTCATCACGATGTTGATGATTGATGATGATGATAGGTCCAAATTGCACCGAAATAAATGATAATAATAATATTTTTTTAGATTATAGTCTAAAGTAAAATATTAAAAGAATTATAATATGTTGAGTGATGTAGGCTAAAGGAATTATATTAATAAAAGTTAGAGGAAAAATATATTCCTGTAAATATATTCTCTGAAGTGTCACTTTCACTGCGTGTGAACTGCACGCACACACATTTTGTTTTCAATTACATAATATAAGCAAACATTCATTTAATGCTGTATGAGAAATAACATTGTAAAAAGAGCGGATTTAATTTCAGACATATTTATGTTGTAATTAGTCCCATACGAATTGTGCATAACTGAAAAAGAATTTATGTGAACACGTCTTTGTTTCTAAAAATTGTTTCATATATGTTGTATATGTACGTGTAAAGCAATCAATTATTTTAACTATGCGTTTGCTATGGTTTTGTAGGATACTCTGAATGATAAATGTAAAAATTGGATGAGTGCTTGATAGTATGCGGACAAAGAAGGGTTCCGTAGAGGTGGCAAACGTATCTTGCATTCTTTATTTGGATAGCCAAATAAAGAATGATAATAATAGAACCATAATAAAAATCATATCTCAAAACCTGCCCAATATAAAATAATAATTATTTCCAAATCTTTTTCAGGGTAAGTATTTTGAAACTCTTTACGCTTGAATTTTTACAGAAACTTCCCCAAGATAGTTTAAGAGTTATGGGGGGGGGGGGGCATAAATATAAATACATTGATTTTTAAACATTTACTCTGCCTTAGTGCTCTTATTTATTATATCGGTGAAATCGTGTGTATGACCTAGTAGTAATGGTTATATCAAGCTGGTTCTAACAATCCAGTTTTCATGAGATTAAAACCCCCAAAAATTGTAAGCAGTTTTAAAACAAACTACCTATAAAACAAGTTAATTTTGTGTGTTAAGAAAGGGTTACTTCTAATTATGTTCACAACATTTCCATTTGTATAGAGGCCGTTACGGCGCACGAGGCATTGGACAAAACACAACCAAATACATACAACCATTATCAATTCACACTCGGTAGCTTACAACAAAAGGTTCGGTCATGTAGGCCCTTTTACTCCCGGGGTGTCATAACAAAGCCCGTCCTGCACTAGCCAAAAATACTGTTTTATGTCGTCTGTAGATAAACAATAAAAAATGTATTTTTTATATATAAAGAAAATAATTTCAAATGGCAGGGAAGTTCGGTTGGTACACCTATTCTCGAAAGCGTTTTCCATTTTTCAGAACGTTATATACCCTAGAAATGATCAGAAGAAGTATACGTACTAAAATAAGAATCATCAAGTAAATAACGTAGCACATACAACTCCTAATCCTTCATGATTAGATGGCACCACGAGTCAATTGTCTCTCACTTCTCAACCTTTATTTATTTAAAACATATTTTTTATACCGAGTTACTGAAAGTTTTTTCAGTTATATTTTTAGTGAGAAATTGACATTTGATATAGCAAATGAAATATAAATCCACTAGATAGAAAGAAAGAAGTTATTATTGATCATTTAGGTATTATTGAAGTGTCCCGCTGGACATTGAAAGCCCGCGCAGGTGCCGGTCTGGTCCTCCCGATTACCGCTAATAAAATACTTCTGAGACTAAGACGAATTGCCCTTCAAATTGATTCTAGGGATAATCTCGATCTGAAGGAGCTTTACTGTGACTTAATACTTTTGAACAAAATTGAAACATTTTAATCTTTAGTATACAGTAATTTTTATCTTATTGCTTTTATTGTAATTTTAATGAATGCTTATGAAACAAATTACAGAAAAAGTAATTGATATTAAAAATGTTTTACTCAAGAGGTTTGTTTACGACTAAGTAATTAAACGGTCACGCAGTGTTGCGAATGCGTTACCGTGTATAGGCCCCGCGGAACGGGCCAAGCCAACCCACATGATATTAATTCTAACCCGCGTCCTGGGCTACCGACAGGCTTATAAGATTAGTATAATTTTCTCATTTCGAGGACTCCTCGCGCACGCTACCAGCAGTTTAATTAAAACTAACAGTTGTCTCACACAGTCTTATCCGGCAATTTGCGAGGTATTACAGGCCGAACTTCGTCCACAAATTATCTTGACTCCATTTAACAAAGCGGTTATGTTAATACAATCTTGCCAGATTGAGAAGAATGTTTTTGTTATAAGAGGCGTGTGGCGAATTGCGACGTTAAGGTAAAATATGATATTTAATTTTAGGTTGTTACTAAAACTAGGGAGTGCTCCGCGAGGCGGCTTCGCAGGATGTCGGGAAGTGATCATTAAGAGTGGCGCAAATGAGCTTTTTATAGGCGTCATAACACTTACAGATGCTGGAATCCACTATTGAATTAGTAATAGCGTTTAATGCACACCGCGGTAGTTTCCCCTTTTTAACTCGGCAGTAACACGCCGTCTTTGTATTATAATTTATTATAAGTTTTATCAATGGTTATTATCTTCCATTATGACCATACTTCACAATTTAATGTAGATTTGATAATATTCGTTTTAATGGTCATTTGCAGAATAGTTATTTTTTTTGTCTTCCCTATTCCTTGTGGCAAATACAGAATTTTTATAATATGTTCATGTACCTAGTACCATTTTTTCTTGAATATTTATTTTTCATTTTAGTTCTGTATTTGGCAGTAAATACCGTAAGCCTTTTACTATGATGTAGTGAAATTGTAAAAGAACCAAATTTAAACGCGGTCACTATACACTATGTAATTAAGGAAGTAACCATCGTTACTTATACCAGTAGTTAACAATAATTTTCTCTAATGATTTTTATAATTGAGTCAATATGGGAAGAGATTCTTTTCAAAGTTGTAAAAAGAGGTTCCATCTAAAGTTTTTGGTGAGGGGGTGGAATATTCTAAAACATTTGAAGAGATACAGCGTAAAAACACTTTCAACGAAAATTAGTTTGAATATGAGTGTCCTTTGAGCAGTTTTGGGTTATGAAAGTAAGTTTGTTTAAGTTAGACTAAATCTTTCACAGTGTGGTTTATGTCTTCGTTTGACTACGAGCTCCACTGATGAAGATGCAGTGTATGCAGGAGCGCGTATTCCACTTAAGGGATATAACTATAGGGAAATACGAATACTAGCACAATAGATTTCTCAAAGAGGATATAAAACACTCTTATAGTATAAATAATAAGTATTATCCAAATTATGAAGTATGAAAAACCTGCAAGTGTTTTTGATTATAGTAAGTGCCCAAGTATGACTGATAGAGCTCTTTCTTTAATCTGTTGGAACCATTTTAAACAAGAAAATAGTGTGTAACATTGCAGAATGTATATTACATAAGGAGAGAGGCCGCGAACGCCCCAAATTGTAGGGAGGCCGGCAGAAGCCACTGATGGCCAAATAAAGCCTGAGATGGCCACAGACTGGCAAGCCGTTAATGCAGTCTACGCGAAGCCCGTGAAGGCCACCGGTAGCCACAGATCGGCCATCGAGAGTTGCTGTGTAGTTTCCACTTGGGAAGCCTCCGAGGGTCGTTGTTCTCGGAGTTGAAGCCGAAGCAAATAGTTTGTAACTCAAT
The DNA here is from genome assembly GCA_949752895.1 of Dendrolimus pini. Classification (NCBI taxonomy): domain Eukaryota; kingdom Metazoa; phylum Arthropoda; class Insecta; order Lepidoptera; family Lasiocampidae; genus Dendrolimus; species Dendrolimus pini. Next base: position 13,406,138 of record OX457130.1, read on the forward strand.
ACCCCAACCAAGTCCACCTATAGGACCTAAAGTCCTGACGATGACGACGGAATACATAAGATGTTTAGAAATTGCTATAAAACCTGATAGAAGAACGCAATTCTTCATTCTATCAAAAAAACTGATAGAGTGCAGAAAAAAATGCTAAATATTCTCTCTTATAGATTCCATCTTGGCCGCGAATACAGATCTTACATAAAAAGATTAGTGAAATTTAAAATTGACTCACTCAAATCATGACGTGAATGTAACGAACTACTTTGTTTATTTAAGCTCTTAAATGGTTCAATTGACTGTCCAGACATACTTTCCTTCATCAATTTTAACACTAGATACAAAACTCGTAATCCTTCGCCTAGACTCTTTTCCCTTCAAGTTTTTAAAAATAACACATCGTTTTATAATCCTATCACACGAATGTGCAGGCTTTATAATGAGATTGCCAGTACAAATACATCCATTGATATTTTTAATTCCTCCTTCTTTAAATTTAAACGTGAAATTCGAGCTATTATTTGCACCAATATTTCTGGCATAATTACATAATAATTTTGTTACCTTACCACTGTAAAACTAACATTATAATAAGTCATACTAATCCCTAGATATCTTGTCAATGTATGGTACATTATGTGCTCACATGTTTAGAGTTACAGCTTAGACCTAATAATTTATATATAATAAATTATTAGGTAAATTAGTAGGTAGTAATATATGAAATATATAACTTTATCTGTATCTTGTTTTGTGTGCCAATAAATAATTAAATTCTCTTCACTGTGTCTTATTCACATTAAGTTATTAAACTTTTGCAAACTTATAAACATTCACTCCCTTCTTACGTGATATTCATAAGACACATACAATTGAAATAAAGTCCCTACGTCTCTGTGCATAATTTTCGGCCGCATAAGCCGTGAAATATGAGTCGAGGCAAATGTTAGAGAACGAATCTGTAGAGGGATGACACCGTGTCAGTTAGCCCCTCGGTGCTATCAAAGACACCCTTTATCTTTACTATGGAATAAAAGAAAAGCACCACTTTCTCGGTAATATCTTATGCGTATGAGTGCTTATGAAATATGAATCCTATCTCACAGAACATATTATTTCGTTATTACTGAATATATTGCTACACGTTTCGGAGTTATACGGGATAATACAGTTTTCTTTATAAGCAGAAATAAATAGCTTTTCGAGCGCACTGTATCCATTGTGAATATTGTGATTGTGGAACTCGGTGTTGTAAAATGTAGCTTATGTTATACAATTGTAATACGGAAAATAAATATTTTATTAAAATTATATTGTTTTTAAAAATATTTAGTTTTATATTGTATAATTTTTTAGCGATTAGATCACCTCTTATACAGTTTATTTTCTATATTCATTTCTTTGGTTATAACGCCTTTTTTAAACAATTGTCTATCCATCTATCTTCTCACGTAACTTGACCAACATAAGTTTTTGTTCTCTATTCCATAGGAGCTCTTGTATGTTCCAACGTGAAATTGATCCTTTACTTATTTTTAGTCAGTAATGTACTTAACCAAGTAAGTCAGTACCAGTTCCAGTACCTTAGTCGGGCTTCGACATTTCAGGAGAATGGACAGTATGCCTGCTATACATGTCCGTGGATTTGCGGGTTTGACACACCATTTATCTCAACGTGCAGCCTTCTTCACGATGTTTTTTTTTTCAATCAAATAGTAATTGTAATAATACGCACACTAGCATCTTTCTGGCTATAACTTGAGTCTACGTCGCTATAATGAGATGTCTGTCTAATAGTCACTAAGCTCCCATGACTTATCATTTTTCTATATTTAAACCCTATTAAGAAAAAATACGAATCTACTTTACATGTTATACAAGTATGTATCCATATGTATGTTTTAGCTTGTACATTATTTTGTGCCTTATCTATAAACTTTATTTAATTGATATCAATGTGTTGATTAAACTCTCTCAATTTTATTAATATTGAGTTAGAGTAAGTTTGAAGGCTTCTTTAACAATCTTAAAAAACCTACAAGTTTACTCTCACTTAATATAAATAAGACCGACAGTTACTAAATCAATATTAATACTCGTAAAAGAACTATTATTCTCATTGTAAGACACACTTTACTACTATTCCAACAATAATATAAATCAAGGAAAACAAGATAAAATGTTAAGCCAACACAACTGGTCTTTGATGTAAAGGAGAAATAAAGTAAAAGGTCAGCTAGTGTATTGTGAGTAGCCCCATGTTGGCATAAAGTTTTTCAGTGTGCGGGCACTTCCCACTTGGTTTGTTGTTAACCGGCCCGTGACGGTGACGCGACGTCGCGACGCTACACAAAACATGGGTCCGTTGTTGCACAACACACGTGTATAGTTCATTTAAACATTTTTCTCTACGGGATACTTTAATGTGCGGAGACGCACTTTGCCGTTTTTAATTATATTTTTATATTGATTTCATTAACACTTAAGTCTTCTTAATACAAATCACACATTTAAAGAAAATTGAAAATTAGCTAAAATGACTATTTTTACTATTTTATTAATATTATTAATAAAATATGGTATTTATATTAATATGGATTTAGTGGTAGTATATGTGTACAGTTTTGATTATTTTCGAAATAGTAAAGGGATAATAAGTGTAAAGTGTACCACATTCAGATAATTATTTACAACTTCATAATTACCTACTATGAGTTAAAAACTAATTAATGTTCGTGAATATCCTGATAGTATCAAAAGACTAAAACACACTAAAAAATCTTAAACAATAGAGATCGTGTTTTATTCCTTGTAAAAATTTGCGGGAGGACAATTCTGATCCTCGCCAATCTGTCCCGAACAATAAGTCGCTCTATAACAAAAGCTAGGCTATTTGAACAAGTCGGAAACTTTTGTAAGTTTAGCTCTTTCTGTGCGGGATCTTGGCAGCGGTCGCAGAGTTCACAATAGGGGGTATAATCGTAGGTATAATCATAAGAAAAGGCTTTATAAAAACTTCGAGCTACTTTACCGCGTATAAGTATCAGGCAACATTTAGCCAGTGCCAACATTTCCACTTTTTTGGCCGTTATGTAGTTATTGATATTCCATATTAAATACAAGTAAATATTGTTAAAATTTTGGCCCTCTGCAAACAAAGCACAATTATTACACACCGGGGTCGTTTGAGCTAATATCATTGAAGCGTTTTTATGACCGTCTTCTTTTGTGTTTAAAATTTGTTAATTAGAAAAACATCCCATTGTGTATTGTAACATTAGACAGGTGTGATTCTTAGAAATTCAGTCTGCCTGGCCGAGATACATATTGTAATTGCGCAGTATAATGCAATGCCCCAATGCTGAGATAACCGCAAGCGTGGCAAGATGAGTGCACTTTCGATAATCTATAGCGACGGACTTTGGGCGTGTTATTGAATCGTGCATAACGTTTGTATTAGTTGTGTTCAGTTGTATTTGAACCTGTGTTTCAATAGTTCTAATAAATTCTATAGAAATTCCAACGGCATTTTAATTCGAGTCCCGTAACTCGTAACAATATGATAAGGAATAAGTTTGGTTGAATATCCCTTTTTCACGTCTTTAAGATATATTTATGAAATAAATTGGTATGTGCGATTTCAAGAACGGGGATATCAAGCCTAAATTATTTTACCCCTGAAAATGGCATCATTTTTGCGGAATATATATTCGTAATTTGTACTAACGAAGCAGCTGACAACGCGGCGTGGAAAGCTCTAGTAATGTTATACATTCGCGTTTTATGTTAAATATTATAAAATTACATTAATGTTAATCACAAATTCTACTTCGAACTTTCACTCCCATTTACACAAATTAAATCTCGAATACTCCTTTCAAAACGGGCATCTATTATACAAATTAAAGGCATAATACAAGTCAAATTTCCAACCTAAAAAGATTTCGCGACGACGTCCTCGTGAACTTTTACTATGCTAATAAGAATAAATTGGTATGTTAAGATTTATTTCTGAGAGATGTGCAAGGCGCCTATCTCGGATAAAAGGCTCCACAGAGTGATGGTAAAGCGACATAACGAAGGAACGCGATCCGGCGTCACATCCGGCGTCCGTCACGTGGGAATGACTTCCGCCGAGGCGCCAGCCCGCTTCTCTACTCTACTTACAATCACTTAGAAGCACTCGAACACCATCCTATCTTGTGTAAACATATTGTTAGCCACAGCCTTTCTTTCGAACAATATGATTAACATATTTATTTATACTATAACGACTATTTTGGAACGAAGTTCCGTATCGTACATTACTCGGCGGATGGGACCTAGACGGATTTTTTTTATCTGCAATGAAAAATGCTGACCGCTGATAGTGAATGCCTTTTTACATTATATGTGGATTCTGCGCGATACTATTGTAATTTGATGTATTGTTTGATTCCGCTTTCACGATAAAACTACTGGATCGATTTGAAATAAACTCGGTATATATGTATTTTCGACACTAAGGAAGTATTTCTGATACTTTTCGGTGGTCTTCGAGAACTCCTTTTTAACCAGGTGTCTCAAAAACACCTCATTAGTTTTTTATAAATTGTAAATGACACAAATTAGACTCACGCATAGTGGTTGTCTTGTTTAATACAATTTAGAAAACAGATAAAGCTTTGAAACACATACCGAGATAGAAAACTCTTTATTGTACACCATTATAGATAAACTTACAGACTAGTACTATTCTATATATTCTATTTGTGTATAAATGGTGGGCTTATCGCTAAAATGCAATTTCTTCCAAGCAATCCGTGGCAGAAATAATTATACCTACCTATCTAATAAAAATTAGAATTTTATTGTAGTTTATTGATCGGCACCGAAATTTGCTGTCATATAGTTATTACCATGCTCGCGCTAGAAATTTGAGCCATCGAGTCTAGATTTTTTGCTTTATTTATTTATTATATAACTCAAAAGTGAAAAATGTTAACATTAATTTAAATAAAGCCCTGTAGTAAATAACTCACTCGATGACATATCTCTACTTATAAATTTGAACTTGTTTCAGTGTATAATACTCTTTCAATATTCAAATGATGTTTTATCAAATTTTGTATTTATATGTAATATGTTTATATTTTACGTTTTCATCAAATTAAACATTATACTTAGGCTACATAAAACATTGTGTAGGTGCATCATATTTCATAACTTTAGCCATTTCTGAGACAATCAGCTATGATACACGCATATACAAATACTGGAGTGAGACAATGAAACCTTTAGGCATCGGGACCCTAAAAACGAAAGAGAGAATTAAATGGATTGGTCAGCCTATTTGTTATTGGAGTTTTGAAAGGTATTTTAGTTTTCTATTTCGGACGATGGAATATTTGTTAGCCAAAAACACATGTGTACCGCTATAAATCGTAGTCCATTTGAAAGATCTCAGTTATTTTCGTACGTCGGCTTAATTTCCGTTTTGGCATTGTTTTCAGAGGGAAATTCGATTGGAACAAGAGACTCACGTCGATACGAGCCTATGTAATTTCCTTTCATATTCAATTTAATTCTTTGAGGGATGCATGTCAGGCGACCCCATTGAGAATCAACTCGCTATAACGGATCGTAAAAAGGGAAAATTTATTTACGAAAATTGTTTTCCGAATAAATTTTGGTTATTAACATTCGAATATTATTTTTAAGTAGGTACTTTCCTTGTTTTTCTATTTCAATTTTAACTGTTTTAAATTAGATAAGTAAATTGAAAAGGATTTTAACACTGTAAGCTAATTGTTATTTTATTGGTAAAATATAACAGATGAATTCCGGTCAAATTCAGAAGACAGTAAATGTTGAAATGTTCTGTGAGACACATCACGCTTATTTTTCTCTCCTTTTTCCTCCTTCTCCTGCATTGTATCGAAATGAAACCAATTTGATATAAGACCTAAAATTACCAACGAAATCTATTCAGGTGTTCCGGTGTCCATTTAAAACCAACTCTCATATAGACAAAAATTATAAAACTGTTATTTGTAATATATAAATAATTTTACCAAATTTTATTTATTGTTGTAAATAAATAATAATTATTATTATTCTATGTATGTCATTCAAGACAACGGGCCATAAAAATGGCCCGGACTTTTGGAGGGCTTTTGTGGGGCCATGGGAAGACCAACACGTAGAGGCCCCTTGACAAATTTAATGTAATTGTGGCGTGACACTGACCGGCGATTATCCCTGTTCACACCTTATTATTATTAATAAATAAATAGTCAATAATAAAATGAAAAATATAGTTTTGACTAGTATGTGAGTGAGTGATGTCTAAATCGGCGGGTGCGTGCTATGCCCGGTTCACAATAGCTTGTCACGCGATATCGCCTGTCGCACTATCGACTTACACCCTGTTAAATCTGCCCCAATATTTGTACAGCCTATTTATTACAATTGGGTCCTTGTATTTCAAGTTTCTTCTTAATAAAGCTTACTATTTCGTGAAATCTAATTGCTGATTTGCATATCTTTTACAGGTGCCTTTGTATAATTTTATCGGTGTATGTAAACTTTCGTCGGCTTTTAATTAAATGTATAATTTGTATGCGTACAAAATGTTATCTGTTGGAGTAACAAAAACATTAACGTTGAAATATTTTTTTTTTTTTTTTTTTTTTTTTATAGCTAGAGTACAGCAAGCAGGCTGACGGCCCACCTGGTGGAAAGCGGTTACCGTCGCCTATGGACGTTTGCAACATCAGAGATGTCACCAACGCGCTGCCGGCCTCGAAGAAATTTTATGACACCCTTTTTGAAAAACTCCATATCGTAGCGCTGTGGGAAAACCTCGGCCGGGAGCTCATTCCAGATTCCTACGGTACGCAAGAGAAACGTTCTACAGAACCGTTGCGTACATGAGCGAAGTGGCTCAAGGAAGTGGGGGTGAACTCCCAACCGATGGCGAGCGGTGCGATGGTAGAAAGAGGACGAAGGCACCATTCTAAACAGTTCTTCGGAACACTCCCCGTTATACAGTCGGTAGAATACGCAGAGAGAAGCAAAGTCTCTCCTAAGGCTAAGCGTATCTAAGCCGTCTGTGAGTATGGGATCATCAACAACGCGAACGGCTCGACGTTGAATAGAGTCCAGGGGATTGAGTTGGTAGGCAGGTGCTCCAGCCCAAAGGTGTGAGCAGTACTCCATATGCGGCCTCACCTGGGCTTTATAAAGCACAAGGCGTTGCCGCGGTGAGAAGTACTGCTTGGACCGGTTTAGCACTCCTAACTTCTTAGAGGCAAGTTTTGCCTTGCCTTCAAGATGGCCCCTGAACTGTACATCGTTCGCGATGTCAACACCAAGGATCCCTATACTCTTGGAGGTGGTAAGGGGAGTTCCTTGGAACTGTAGCGCTTGCTCGAATGGAGTTTTTTTGGCAGAGAATACGCAGACCTGTGTCTTCTTGGGGTTGAAATGGACAAGGTTCTGTCTGCCCCATTCTGAGACTCTCTCTAAGGAATGCTCAACTTCAGACACAAGTCTAACCCGACTTTCCTCCACAAATGATCGAGGGACGTTTGCACGACCAGAGTACTGCGCATCGCCAGTACTGTCATCCGCATAGCAATGAATGTTGCAAATAGACAACATATCATTGATATGCAAGATGAACAACGTTGGCGATAGCACACAACCCTGGGGCACACCAGCGTTGATGGGCTTGATACTTGAACAGCAACCGTCGACAACGACTTGAATGCTGCGCCCATCAAGAAAGCTGGATAGCCAGGTGCAAAGTCCCTCAGGTATCCCATACGATGGCAGCTTCGATAGAAGAGCCCTGTGCCAGACCCGGTCGAAGGCCTTAGCAATATCTAGGCTAACTGCCAGTGCTTCCCCTTTGCTCTCAATGGCTTCAGCCCAACGGTGGGTTAGGTAAACCAAGAGATCCCCAGCTGAGCGACCGTGGCGGAAGCCGTATTGCCGATCATTTAGCAGCTGGGAATCTTCGAGGTAACCCAGAAGCTGCGCGTTGATAATACGCTCCATCACCTTTGAGAGCAAAGAGGTTATTGCTATAGGCCTATAATTCGACGGGTCCGTACGGTCCCCTTTTTTGGGGACAGGGTGCACATGGGCAATCTTCCACGAAGCGGGGACACAACCCTTGCGGTAAGAAAGAGTGAAAAGTCGGGCAAGGACTGGGGACAGCTCAGCTGAACACGTCTGCAGCACAATGGCAGGAATGCCATCAGGCCCAGAAGACTTCTTGACGTCGAGGGAGCGGAGAGCACATCGGACTGCTTTTTGAGTAAAGCGCACCTCCGGCATCCTAGAGTCACACTCTGGGATTGTAGGTGGAGTTTCTCCCCCGTCGTCAAGAGTCGAATTGGCCGCAAAGATTTCGCCCAGAAGATCGGCTTTATCTTTGGCGGCGTGTGCCAGACGGTCGTCCAGTGTACGCAGAGTTGGAAGAGACGCCCGACAGAAGTTTCCCTCGACAGCTTTGGCGAGGGCCCAAAAAGCTCTAGTCCCAGAAGGGTAACTAGAGAGGCGCTCACCAATTCTTCCGATGTGATTGAATTTTGCTCTCGCGAGCTGTTTTTTGAGGGACCTGGAAGCGGCATTGTATCTCTTTTTCAGGTCAGAGGAACTTGGTTCCTGACGAGCTCGCGCTGCAGTCCATGCTCGATAAGCCTGTTGTTTTAGCTTTACAGCCTCAGCGCAAGACTTATCGAACCATGGTTTGCTCGTACCACCGATGGGTACCGTTGAGTTTGGAATGAAACATTCCATTCCCTGCAGCACCACATCGGCGATTGAGTCTGCGCATGCGTCAGGATCTTCTGACGAGAAACATAGCTGCCTCCATGGGTAGGATGCATAGAATTCACGCAGTCTATCCCAATCTGCTGACCGGTATCGCCACACCTTCCGTCGTCCAGCGGGACGAGTCCGATCGGGAATAGGAAGGGGCACCACCGAAGACACCAGACAATGATCAGAGGTTCCCAGTGGAGCACTGATCGAGATCTGGTAATTCTCCGGGTGTGTGGTCAGCAGAAGATCCAACAAAGAGGGCTCATGATCCACTCTATCCGGTATTCGGGTAAGCCCCGTGATCACCTGAGTGAATCCATGGGCGAGAGCAAAATCATAGGCAGTAGTCCCTGGCAGATCAGTCCTCGGGGAACCCAACCACTCAGCGTGATGAGCATTAAAGTCCCCGAGTATAACTACCTCTGCTGAAGGATACTGCCCAAAAACTTTGTCGGTCACCTCATGAAGGTGTTCAAAAAAGCGAGCTGTTTCAGTCCTTGCGCATTCCCTGCCATGGGACCGGTATAAGCACGCATAGATCCGAGTGGAACCACCAAAATCTATGCGTACCCACAAGATGGAAAGGTCCCTATCTTCAAGGCCGTGGAGACGGCGACAGCAGATATCTTCCCGAACGTATACACAGACCCCGGCTTTTGACAGAAACAAGTGTTCCAGATTGTAGCCGGGGTAGTGAAGGTATGATGTGTCGACCGGAGAAGAAATCTGAGTCTCCGTCAAAAACAATAAGGCCGGCTTTGCCGTCTCGAGGTGGTGATGGACGGCATTGAGATTGGCGTGAATACCTCTTATGTTGCAAAAGTCCACTTTAATTGTGGAGTCAACACCCGCTGTGGTAACTTTATTCCTTATTATTCGGCTCATGAAGATAAATAGAAAAAATAAAAAAGGGAAGTCTAAGGAAGTGCTAATGTGTCTGCGAAGAAGAGGAGAAAATGTGAGGTATGCCATTGTCCCTCAAATGCGCAGGTTGTATGAAAAGCTGATGTGGGGCACGGAAGGGCCCCCGATCCTCCCCGGAGAACCCTGCCTGGCCACATCCGGTCACCAACCGGCACGACAGTGTTCGCCAAGATTATGCTCCAGTTGGTGGGTCAGCCTCCATGGGATTGGTTAGTCCGGGTTCAGGTCCCCTACTACCTGGCGGGCGGCCAGCGGTCAACCGTTTCATCGGGTCTCCCTGACCCCCACCTCACCTCATCACGCCCACGGAAATGCAGAAGACTTAGGCACACAACGAGTTCCAGATTTCGCAGACACTGTAGCACTTCGGAAATGGGGGGACTGGAACTTGGCCTCTAATACCGGAACACTACACAAGGCAGTTATGGCGGCATACTCCAGACCAAGGGTGGTAGCCATCCAGGCGGGCATAGCCCTACCACCTAGCTGTGGGTTGTTTAGTCGCCTCTTACGACAGGCCGCCCGGCCGCAGGAATTTGTATTCTTTCTCCGTTCCTGCACAGATAGAAAATATGCTAGCTAGGTCTGTGACACGGCCGTCATATTTAGGATATGTTCGAGTTTGTAGATTATCAGTCGGAATTGAGCACAATCTAATTATAAGTTAAACAAAAAGCATATCTATTATTAACTTTAATATTAATAAAAAACATTCTACTTAGTTTTTTTTATATAAAAGCTATTTTATATTTAACTTACACCTACCTCTGTAGGTTCTGGGTTCGAATCCTGCAATTGTAAATTTTGCAAACGAATTTTCGTTATTTATTATGATCTGGGTGCGATCAAACTCTGAATGGTCCATTGTACACTACCCATAACACAAACGAAACTTGCTTAACTTGAGGATATAAAATGTCTATGTTTATCTGTCAATTATTATATTAGATGGGTATGTTATGTATCTATCATTCCACTAAGTGTTGTAATGTAAGTATATTATTTTATTTTATTTTTTGATCTGGCAACCCTATCTTTAACCAGCTTAACAATATTTGAAATATGAAGAACATACTGAACGAAACTGAAGTTAAGTACATATAACCAGGTATCAAATAAGACAGATTAGATTAGATGGAACGTTGAACCAGAGCGTCGGTGCAGCTACTAACATGGCGCCGAAGTCTTACCCCGGCCCCGGAAACCTGTCAATAGTGAGAGAGGCGGTGAAAGAAAATCTAATTTGGATTTGAGAGATTACAGTGAGACTTGTTTCGTCCTAGAGTAGTTACTCTCGCCCGATGTTCCCGTTTAAATTGAAGGAAAGGTTTCGGAACACGGCTGTTTAATTTTCACAAAACTGGTCTACTTTCCGTAAATGATTAAAGTTGATTTAATCCAATTAGCATCTATTTATTTTTGCATTTTTAATGTTGCATATTTCTTCAGGAATAACTATTTTAAAGCGTTCTAATAAAGTCTTAATTTCAAACGATGCAGTTTTTTAAATTAATTTTTTAGTCTTTGTTTACAGTTTATTAGGATGAGAAACCATGTTACTTATTGTAATACATTAACTAACATGACTAGTTGCAAGCCAGCAGACTTTGTCCTGCTTTAAAAAATCCTGGAACCCTATCGCAGCAGCACCTACCGGGTTCAATTGCTGATCTAAACCATCCCAGGATTCATTCAAACACACATTAAAAAAAATCATCCAAATTGGTCCAGTAGTTTAGGAGCAGTTCTTTGACATACGTACAGAAATATGATAGATTAGTATGGATTTGATTAGATGGATTGATATAACTCAAAACGACGTAATATATTAAAAGCCTCGACGCAAAGGCCAATTGCCGTATCTTTTCAGATACGTAGACACAAAAGTCTTTGTACAACGTATAAAAGTCGTTTATCACACGCTTCAACATACTCGCTATGTACCGCGTGATTGGTAATTAACGAGATGACATGGGGAAAAAAACACGAGTCATAGCGTCATTCTCTCGTTGATATTTGACCAGAAAGTAATGGGTATCGAATGAAAAAGTTGACCTTTTCGGCACAATATCATGTGATTTCATTTAGGTTACACGACTAACATAGCTTATTTTTAAAATAGATGTTGCTTTTCTTCCCCACCGTAGGTACATGCTTGCACGGACATTGAATGATATTAAGTTGACCCCACTGTGGTACTGCAGGTACTCAACGAGCACGAAGGGCTTGCGGTCTATCTAAATCGTTTTAAAAGAAAAAATAGTTATATGTGACAACAGAGGCGATGTGATGATCCAACATCTCAAGCTTGAATGCCCGATAACCAACCAATTCAGGTGCAGTCGCGAGACTGCCACACGCGTTAAAATCACAGAGGTAACGATATTCCAACTGATTTTCGGCAAGGCCCCGAGGTCTTACCTGGAAAAGTTCTGTTTGAAATTATTTAAGGACGCAATCGAGCGGAATAAATCCAGGTTATGGAAAGTGCGCTTCGCCAGAGGCACTTCCTGCACTAATACACATATACATTAAAATTTATCATACAGATAAATATATTGTATATAAATGTAAGCATGAGAGTAAAACCCAAACACTAAGGTCTATAAAAATGTAAATTAGATACAGTGACTTAAATTCCCTGACGATTTTAGGGGAGATGCAGGGCTTGCTAGGGGCTCTCTTAAAAAATAGATATTTAGAGTTTAAAAATAATTTTATCGTCCATAAGAATATTTAGTTCACTTACAATGAGATTAAAATATGATTATTAGCTAATACCATGTAATTAAACACTAATTTGATACATGAGTTCTCTTTAAATGTTGCGTGCGTGATATGTAGTTTTAATTAATACAAGGTTCTTATTTTAGGTTTATTTTAGTAAAAGTGTTTGAGATCAATTTTGAAAAAGTTTATATTTTTACACTTTTGTAAATCATTTGACAATCTATTAAATAACTGCAAACTTAGTAATTAAAAAAGTGATTGACAAAAATTGCTAGGAAGCAAAGATAGTATTAGCTTGAAAAAATTGCAAAGAACATTCATAAACTTTCACTATATGTACGCTTAATTGCAATTCAATAAAAAGCAATATCGCGCCTTATTTCCGTAATGTGACCAATCTATACCTACATATAAATTATCAAGGAAACCCGTCAGCTAATACGTGTTGGACAAACGCGATGGTTATACCACCCCTACGTCCGAAATTGGGAAGATCCAAACTCAGCATTGGGACGTTTAAGAGCTATTATACTATATACGATTATTAGTCTCAATATTTTTATTCCACACTTTTATCACACTAAAAAATATTGCTTTCAAAAATATAAAAAATTACATTACCTACTTATTTTAGTACAGATACATACCGTTACTAGAACAGAAATATTTTTAATCTGACAGACTTCCCCGATCCTTTCTTTGCCAAGAGTTCAAAATTTGATCGGGAGTTAGGTACATATTTCATACTGGCCGTAGGACATTTTCTTTTATTTCTGTCTGGTCGCTGACATAATGGATTTTTGGATCGACTACTGCGGCCGAAAAATAGTTAAAATCTTTCCCTTTTCGAGTAAATCGACTGAAAAATTTGCGACTTTAAAACAACAAAAACAATCATATTATAACATAAGGACAGTAATAATTGGTAGTTTGAAAATTTTATGGCAGACATCGGCTCACTCAATGATATGGACATCCCAGTTATGCTTGAAATCTTTAAGATAGCTCAAATAATTTCAATGGTTACAATTTACTTGCATTTTATTTTAATGTCATGGAATCCTGTCCGATGATGATGATTGATGGAGATGTTCTCCTTTATGTGCGTTTCTATTATTACAACATTTTATATTATAGTTTATACTATATCGGCGTCGAAAAATCATGAAGAAACCTGAACACAGATTATTGACGTCTTAAACTAGTAAACCTGAATCATACAACCGTGGCGAGTATAATGTTGGTTCCTCTAAAATAGAAAATTAAGAGAGGAAACATTCGCGGATTGTGCCATAATTCCAATTATGAAAGATTTTACCTACATTTTGATGTACAGTCAGCGTCGGAAAGAAGGTAGCAGTTAAGGTGGTCAAATAGATAAGAACATCGAAAGTGATCATTACTATCGATACAACCAAGGTAGTCTAATAGTTCGCATCAGCCTTCTTATCCAAAAACATCGGCACACCAAGAACGCCATATGTATCTAAGCAGCCAAGGTGGCCAAAACATAGTAACAATCTAGAAAAATAAACTCTATTCTTAATGAGATTAGAGTCAAATCGAGTTGATTGCATACTAAATGAAAGCTCAAATAATCTTTTTAATTTTCATAACATAACTAGTATTTGCCCTCGATTTTATGGATTTTCACCAGACGCAATAAGATGGTTTCATAGTTATTTGACTGGCAGGAAGCAACAGGTTGAAATTAAAAGGCCTGATGGAACAATAGTGACTTCTAAACCACTTCACCTTGCAAGAGGAGTTCCGCAAGGCTCAATTCTTGGACCACTTTTATTTATCTTATACAGTGCTGACATTATTGAATGTATCCAGCATTGTAAATTTCATATATATGCGGATGACATTCAGTTGTATCTATCGTTCAGGCCTAACAGCGTAAATGAAGCGGTCGAAAACATCAACAGTGACCTCGAAAGAATCGTATCATGGTCAGAACAAAATTGTTTGGTCTTAAATCCTATAAAGTCGAAGTTCATGATACTTGGTAGTCGCCAACAAGTCAGCTCAATAAAGGAAGCAAGTCCTACGATCAAAATAAGAGATGAATGTATTATGAATGTAAGTTCGGCTTGTAATCTAGGACTTACCATCGATTCTGAATTACGATTTGAATCACATATTAATAATGTTACGAGAAACTGTTATTATAGGCTGAAAATATTATATGCTTTAAGGAATTTTATAAGTGTAGATGTGAGAAAGCAACTGGTAGAGAGTCTAGTCCTTTCGAAACTAAATTACTGTGATACTGTATATGGACCATGCCTGCTAACAAGAACGGAACGTCTTATACAACGTATACAAAATTCTTGTGCCAGATTTTGCTTTCAGATACCTAGGAGGAGTCATATCACACCATTTCTTAATGCAAACGATATTCTTAAGATGGCAGCTAGAAGGAAACTTCACCTAGCTACCCTATTGTTTGGAATAATATCTACACGAAATCCAACATACTTATATAAAAAAATGGACTGGAGACAAAATAGGGCGCCAGAATACAGTGCACGTGTTGTTACTAAGCCTTTAGTGACGTCTAAACATAGGACAGCAGCGTTTAGGGGTTGTTTCAAATTTGCAGCAACTCATTGTTGGAATGATCTCCCACCACCTTTGAGAAATATGAAGTCAGCAATTTCATTTAAAGTTCAATACAGAAAATATTTGATGGAGGAACAAAAGAATGACCCCACCTACCACAAATATTAACTAAAGTGTTGAATTCAACTTGAACTTCAAAATAAGGTATAGCCTTTTTTCCCATAATACAAATGTAATTTTTATTTTATTTTTTTATTTTCACAGCACTGTTTTTGATATATCTTTAAGTCTTTGGTAATTTCACTGTATATAACTATATGATTTTATTTAATAATATTACTATATTTGTTTTTCTAATATAATCACAGTATATTTATGTGTGTTTGTATTTGTGTATATGCTGTATGTTTTTATGTGTACATGAACTTATAACTTATATATGTGTGTGTGTGTGTGTGTTATTGGGTCAAGTGTTCGGAGGTTGGCACTGAAAATCAGCGCAGTATCGGGATTTTAAAAAATTTCGAAACAGCACAATGCTGAGTTGTCAACCTCGTTGGCTAAAAAACTCGACGTACGGGCCTTTATTTGTTTATTTAATATTATATCTTTTATGTATAGCGTCGTATTTTTAGTCAATAAATCTTTTTCTTTCTTTCTTTCTTTCTACTTCACTCACAGTAGTTAAATAGTAAAGATTAATATTTTTTTACCAACCTTTAAAATTGAATGGATTTTTATTATGACAATGCATGAAACTTAGATTTATCCATAAAACCCTGATATTAGTAATGTTACTGAAGATGTTTTCATTTACCATGTCTCACTAAGGATTTCTAATAAATACAGACGCAATGTTCGCAAATCACTGTTTTGTGATTTGCGAACATTGAATCAAAGTTAATCTAGTGGTTTGGAAGTGGAACAAAATCCCGGGAAATATCTAGAGTCCAAATATAGTAACGTATAAAAATGACATAAAGTATCAAACTAATAATAACACGGCCAGTTTTCATGCTATTTCTAGGCGTATGATTCCCAATAAAATTTTAGAACTTTCCGGTACTGAAGTATAGGAGTAAAAACACTAAAAAGTGAATCCGTTTTCCTGAAAAATAACACTAGAATGCCCATGATATAAGCTTTTTCAGCATTTAAGTCAAAAATGTCTGTAGAATAATGAAAACCTTATAAAAGTTAACATATATTTATGAAAAAAAATTGTTTCCGTTTTCCATCAATCAAACAATTCGATCCCAATTCAATTTTTTTAATAGCTTCAATATACAGACAAGATTATTTTACAATATTAACATGATTTTAACATTTAATTTGACGTAAACCACTATGTATATGTGAGTTTGTTGAAGTATCTAAAGACTAAAGAGTTTCAATATACAAGAAATTTAGAATTCGAGATCAAACTTTCTTTTATTAGCAATGAATTATTGATGTTTTTTGTTTTACGTATATGAATTCATTTGTCTCAGATTTAGAAATCACAGAATATATTAATATAATAAAAGATTAGAAATATATATAAATTATCATCTTGAAATACCACCATGGATAAATATCATCTTACTGATGAAATGAAATATAAAATTGTTCATTTGAGACAAGAAGGAGTTTCTGTAACGGATGTGTCAAATGAATTAGGCATATGTGTGGGCTATTTTTCTAAACACAAAGTAAACAAAAGAAGACTTTGCTCTCGATCAGCGAAAATCGCATTAAAATCGGCCTAGTAGAATTTACGTAAATATGGAACAAACAGACAAAACGACTAACATACAAGAAATATAAAAATAGTATCATGTTATCCATCGTTTATGTAGTCTATTCTATTCCAATTGTTTTTTAATAACTTCAATGTAGAGATATGGCATATTTACAATGTTGTGATATTACTAGCTGTACCCGGCAGATATTGTTCTGCCCTTAAAAAATATAAATTTAGAAGCCGATTGCAGCGTCATCGACCCGGGACCAAATATAAATTTATATCATTCTCAAAACCACTTAAAAGAACACAAATAATTTCATCAAAATTGGTCTCACCGTTTAGAAGTTTAGCGGCGTCATCTACTGGATCTAATCGTGAATCTAAACTATTCCAGGACCCACTTGAACCTTAGAACATAATGGTCTAAGATTTGAACACACACAAAAATAACTTCACCTAAATCCTGGAAAGCGATTGCAGCGCCACCTACCTGCTTTAAATTTGAATCTAAACAATCCAGAGACCCAAATATACACACAAAAAATTTCGTTAAAATCCTGGAACCTGTTTGCAGCCCCACCTACTGGGACCATTGTTAATCTAAATCATGCCGGGATAGGTCCTGGGATGGGTCACGGGATGGTTTAGAGGGGTTCAAGTGGGTTGAACACACACAAAAAAAGACATCAAAATAGCTTCAATCACTTAGGAAGATTTCAGTGATATTCACACAAACAGAATAATTTTATATATATACACATTTTTGGGCCAGAAAACCCCGCGGGCGTCTCCGGAACACACAGTTAAATTTAAATTTTATCAGAATCTGATCAATGCTTTTGGAGCACATTGAGGACAAACATAGATATTTATTTTCATAGATAAATAGATTTTTTGAGCCAGAAACCTTTTCGGGCGTCCTCAGAACACTACCAAAGTTTTATCACATCTGATCAATGGTTTAGGAACGCATTGAGAACTTATATACAAAACATTGATTTTTGTTTATATGATAAAGAAGGTAGGTAACTACGGATTTACCAATATTTGACAGCAAACATATATTAGTAATTAATAATAATAGTCACATTTTATGTGGATAAATATTTATAGTGCTTTCAGAAAATAATTTTGTGTCTAATCTTCGAAATGTATGGAAAATAAAATAGGAAACTGCAAAGTGATGATACATTTCCTATGAGCATATATGAGAGTTGCACTGGGGAGGTAAAATGGTATAAGCGTCACTGCTGCAATCGACGCACAATCAATAAAAATAGCCGAAAAGGGTTTAGGCTCTGAACTTTATTGAGTGAGAGAAAACTTATTGTTTGAGAAAGACAAGAGACAGGCTTGGTTGTCATCGCTACTCCGTGTTGTTTACGGGGTGAGAAGTGTCACCGGTAGATTCCTGGCAGGAATAACTCATCGAGTGGTAACAGCTCCATTATCGAACCGCCGAGAGTAAAAAAATATTAAAGTACTACTAGTATCGCTATTCAAAAATAGGGGTTGGTAGTAGAAGAATGAAAATTTAGGGTTGTTTGTATATTTTTTAATGCCAAATCACAAAAAAAATGTTTTTTTACAATAAATTAAAAAATTGGGGTGGACCGCCCTTTTCACTTTATGGAAAAATAGTTTACGTCCTATTCTCAGACCTACAAAACTTCATAAGATTCGTTCAAGCTGTTTCGGAGGATTATGTTACAAACACTGTGACACCAGAATTTCATATATTAGACAGACCATCATCAGTCCGCGAAACTTCGTTCACGTTTCCATGATGATGATTCAATTAATAATGAATGAATTGCATAGATGAAGAATTAACTGACGGTCTTATTCATAGAGAGAAAATTTCAAGCTTACTCTAACTTTATGAATAAGACTTAGCATTCAGTAAAAACGGAAACTTTAAGATGCATACAGTGTCATCACGTATTAAATAATATAAAGAAAAGTACAAAAAATCTGAATAAATTAAGAGGACTCAAATATCTGATAAAGGGAAAATCATTGCCCTTCTAGTCAATAAATGATGCTTAATTGGAAAAAGCTGGCGTTTCTTTCCAATCCCAGTGCTTACTCTCGATCAAACGTAATAAATATTATTATGCTCATATCACCCTCCTCGTCAATCACACTGCTGTGATCAGTTTTTTGATTCAAATGCTTTCATTCATTTCGTTAATTTCAGTTTGGAAAAGTAAGATGCTTTACATTTAATGCCAATTTAAGAATAAGTAAATCAAATTGAAATTCATAATTCGAAATACAATTAATTTTGATTTAGTATGTAATCAACTCGATTTAACTCTAATCACATTTAGAATAGAGTTAATTTTTCTAGACTGTTACTATGTTTTGGCCACCTTGGCTGCTTAGATAAATATGGCGTTCTTGGTGTGCCGATGTTTTTGGATAAGAAGGCTGATGCGAACTATTAGACTACCTTGGTTGTATCGATAGTAATGACCACTTTCGATGTTCTTATCTATTTGACCATCTTAACTGCTACCTTCTTTCCAACGCTGACTGTACATACGAGTAAAATCTTTCATAATTGTTTCAGAGTGTAAAATAACCGAAAATCATCGATGTAGCTGGTTCTTTACGAAAGGTTATGTATAAAATGTAATTGTATAGTATAGTAATAATTCTATTCTTCTTTCAACAAAACAATTACTCAGTTCCTAAATTATACGATAAAAATCAGTTTTCGGGTAGTACCTACTTGCAGGTTTCTTAACTTGTAAACACAAATGCACTACTTTTACGTAAAGTTCGTAGAATGGTGACAAATCATCATCCTTATTTAATTCTTTTAGGTACATATAATCCAATTACACTTTATAAGTAACATAACGTAAAGAACCAGCAACACCGATGATGTTCGTTTATTTAACACTCTGTAACAGAGTATTGCGCTATATATGAAATGTAGCAAATAATAATAAATGCTATTACAATATTAAAGTTAAATTCTATTTATATTTCCCTACAAGAACGCAAAGATTTGTAAGCAAGGAAAAGTCGCATATCATCATGAAATAATTCATCACTGAACATATGTATAGTGCTGTGATGACGAAGGGAGCAAAGATTGAATTAAGTTATCGATGAGAAACCCGCCTCACGTAATTTATTTGCGAAAGAAATGCTGCCCGGCCGTTATCTGCTAACTATTAATTTTGGCAATAATTAAACCTGACCACCTCATTTATAACTGCCTCGCTTTTGGCGTAATAGAATTTTATTGTCTGTCGACTAGTGATAGATCTAGAAAAGGTACATTCAGAGTCAAGTATTTTTTTTCATTGCCAGATATGAGCAGATAGATTAAAGGTCAACCAAGCTTATGAAAAGGATTTGCAACACCAGAAGGGTTATCAAGATGTTACATATTTAAAAAAATACATATTATGTATCGTAATGTGGAAATACTTAGCTCATCTCAATCATAAAATGCACAAGAGAAATGTTCTTGAGCACGTTCTGATTATAGCCTTGCACTACTCTGCGATACTTTAGAAGATATCCATGTAGTAGAAACTTGTAATAGTCATAAAATTAATTTGAAGTAAACATATCAAATTATTTCAGTCACTGTAGTAGCTAAAAGTAAATAACAGCTATAATGAATTATTATGTTACGTTGTTTTTATTATTATGTTACTAGTAAACACTAGTCAAATACCTATCTAGAAAAACACGTACGTTGAAGATTGTTAAGCTGATCTAAGAGACAAGCCGTTTTAATCGTTTGTGCAATAAAGAAAAAGGAAAAATGTCATAATATTATCCACTAATCGAAAATTAATGGAACAGGTAATTTGCGAAATGTCAACCTTCATAAATACTGCGGTAATATGCGACATTTTAGATTATTTTTATCGGCCTCGTAAATTCTCATCATATACTCCCAAAGGAGTTTATACTAAAATGTTTAAAGCTTTTTTAGTAAGCAGGATATGCACCGCTTTTATTTTTTAAATATTAGAATCATCATTTCGCATTTTAGTTAATTAATAAGGCAAAGCGCCCTTATTAACTTACTTAATTTACGGAAACGATATTAAAAAAATTCAACCATTTTTTTTCTTTTACGGCTCTAACAAGCTTTTGCTTTTAAAACTTTTTTATTAGGTTTATGTTAAAAATAAAATTTCGTGAAACGTTAATTTATTATTGTTTTTACTATCAAATAGAGTTTTCCCTGCGACTGCACCGCGAGTAAAAACCCCTTGGAGGTAGTTCTATTTTACATAAATAAACCTCTAGTGAAAAATTATCTAACTGACGGTAAAATCCACGAAAAACTTAAGTTTCGTGGCTTAGGAAGAGTTAACGGATAAATAGACTGACAGACAGACGCGAAAATTGACTTTGTTTTATACTATGTAAAGCTTTTGGTTTTTTTTGTATAATTTAAGGGCCTTACTTATAAAAAATCTCGTTATATTATATTTGGCAACCTTAAGTTCCTAATCAATACCATGGAAGTACTTTTTCCATGTCAATACTAATATTTAAAGTCAATAAACTCGAATACATTCTCAAGCAAATTGGTATTTTTAGCATTGGATTTGGAAACTTAGAAGTCATTGCCACTGCACGATTTAACATCTTATCCTGTGTAATACATTCTCGTGCACATGTTCGCTTTCCGGGCCCGTCGACTTCGAAGATAGATAACTTCCCGATGATTTAGTTTTATTGTTATCCGCCATTGAACTGTCGCTCCCGATTCACATAGCTCCCGCCATGCGTAACTCCACAATTATCCAAAATATTCCTTCGTTTCCTAATAATATTTTCTCCACAAAATGACATTTTTAATTTGTCTGTTACTTATTATCTTTGTTGTTTTATAATCCAAATGATTCTATTTAAATGTGTTATAACATGAACGTTTAACTATGTAAAAATTAAATATTTAGAATTTTAATTCCTTTATCAATTTCAGCACCACGCAGTATACAGAAACATTAGCTACATAATATATTTATATTTTAAGTAGCGTTGTTTGGATAAAACTGCCATAATACCGACTACAGCTTTTCTGTCAGTTTAGGCATACATAATAAAACTACGTTTTAAAGGTTTTAAGCGCGGTAACTTATTTATTTGATTTTGGTTATTCCGACGTTTCGGCCGCTTTTCAGTTGCCGTGCCGTGATCACGGAAGACAAAGAGACAATTGTCAACGAGTATTGTTAAAGTTTTATTTGGCCTATCGCCAACTTGTTCATTTTAATTATTTAGTTTTAATTTTGTTTATAATTATTATTTACTCTATGGGAGCCTAATCTAATTTACCACCGCTTCACAACATGTTGACAATTGTCATCTTTGTCTTCCATGATCACGGCAACTGAAAAGCGGCCGTAACGTCGGAATAACCATAATCAAATAAATTACCGCGCTTAAAACCGTTAAAACGTAGTTTTATTATGTATACAAGTCGCGAAAACGTAAGAAAATATTAGGCATACATTTTTGTAACTGATAATTTTAGCAAGCGTTAAAATACGATTGTTACGTAATTTATGTGTTGTGTTCATGTAATAAAAATAAACAATTATGTTCCAGTAATAAGTGATATATTTAGTACAATGTATTTTCTATCTAAATATACTTGTACATGTTAATTAAGAAGCAATCTTCACACGAAGCAGAAATAGAGTTGAACAGACGGAAAAGGCCTCGGATATTCGTGTACGGATTTCATGTTGCCATTTGCGGTGTCACGGTGTTTCGAGATCAACGGCATATCCCTGTCACGTCTGACAATTTTTAGAGCATTGGACAACGTTTCGAAAAGATTTTATTGGCCCATTCGGTCACGTGCCGGCAAAAGATCGTCTCTGAGGACGAGGCGGCCGGCGCGCGGCGTGCCCGCGATATGGGTTAACATCGCCGATTCATCGCCTGAACAGATCGTTTTATGATTTTACTGTTACGTTGTACGATTTTTATAGCGAACTAATACATGGTTAATGTCAGAAAAAATAGTATGTTACAAAATAAAAACTAGATGTGTCTACAGTAGAATTTTTACATGGAACTGAAAGACTACCAGTTTGTCAACATGTGGTCGGTTTCTGTATCTTGCTATTCATTCGCTTGCCTTATCATCGGTTGAGTTTTGACATTACTTGTATGGGACTTATGTCAAATGTTAACCAATGTAGTAAGGTAAAAGGAACGGTTGATAAGATATACGAACCGGCCAACAGGGTATATATAATTTACATACCCTGTTGACCCTGAATACTACATTTCTTAGAAATGAAGAATCATTATAATAACTATTTTATAAGCGGTAAAGAAAAATAAAGACATTTACAATGTATTTATAAATTATATTTTTAAAATAAAAAATGTATATCGAAGGCTTCATAACATATAGGCGTATACGCAAATAATCCATTATTATGTTGCTTACTAACAACTATGCATGTTACGATTTAGAAAGTATTACCAGTATGCAAGTGTACCTAAAAAGAAGAGTATTCCAAATTTAGCCTTATACAATTAACTAGTTTTGTTTTATTCACAATTATGTCCCTTGTGTAAGACTGCACTTTTGTCTGTATGCCCATTTGTTATGAAGGCCTCGATATATATTGCAGTTATTTTGAAATATTCGCTTGCGTAATAGTTAAATACGATTATACCTCTATATTGTTTATAATTTATTAACTTGCCTAGGTTTTACTGGTTAACTGCTTATTACAAAATATTTGAATGTTAACAAAATGTAACAGAAAATTTTACACGTTTTTGTAGTAAGATCTTCGAGTTATGTAACTATCTCGCCATCAATCTTTTCAGGGAACTGCATTGGGGAGTCTTTCTAAGGGCAAACGAACGAAGTCAGGCAGGTTGTATTTATGAAATTGTTATTCACAATCGGTCAGCGCGGAGGGCATTATATAAAACAAGGTAAACCGCTCGTATTCACGTGAAGGTTGTATCTTGACCCCTTTATCGTCTCCAGTCATGGTTGTATAATATTGACACTGTTAAATATCATCTTTATGAATAGGGGACGATATGGTGAGTAGTATATTTTGTAAGGAAGGGAATTAGCTTAAAATAACTATGTTACAAATTACGTACAATATATATATGTATTTCAAAATCAATATTAATAAATATATACATATACCACTGAATCTGTTTGGATATTTGTATATAACTTATTGCTATACAGCATAATTTATTATTTTAAGTATGTGTTTTCAAGATTTTTCGTCCTATCTCATGTCTTGCATTACCAATTACCAGAATAGCTAAGAATATCATTTAAGTTAGGTTGCTTAGAGAGGATTGAAGTGAGCAATGGTTTGATTTTATTTGGGGAGTTATCTAAATAAGTAAGAAATAATATTGTAAGTATTTTAGATAAAAAAATAAGAGTTCTCGTTATATCTGGAGTCTTTCTAGATATTCATAATATCACCTAAAGCCAGCCCTTTATTTTTCACTTCTTTTTTGAAGGCACGCTAATTCTTGAAAGTTGTAAGTCTATAATTTTTTGTTTGTAGCTCCACTCCAAAAAACCTATTTAAAAAGTCCATTTTTTGTACAGGTTACCAACATTGATTTTTTTTTCATTTTACAGTTTTATGGCAATTTTCATTATTTTCGAAATTTTCTCTAAGGGCACTGCGCGCCCCCACAAAAAAGCCCTGCCTAAAGCAATTAGAATTAATTGGACTTGTGCGTTAAGTTGCAAAGGCAACTATTTCACGTTTTCTTAAATAATCTGTATGAGTGAATCTCAGCGAATGGGGGGTGCAAGACAATAAAACTAAATCACTATGGGTCGACCTATTGTGCCTCTCTGGCGCCGGCGGAAAGCGAGCATATGTGGGGGACAACTATGCTTCGGCGGAAATGAAATAAACTATTTATGTTATGAGTTACGCTTAGTTAATATCGAAAAACATCGGTATTTCGATAATATTTTTCTTATCAAGCAAACGTAAAAATTGCATTACATCTATCTTTCCGACGTCAGGTGTTCAGCACCTTTAGGTGGAGTTTTATCGTGCTAATTTTGTACCGGCTTCAATTCGGAGGGCATCGACCCTCCGGGACATAGTTTTGGAGTTGCTGGAGGCTTCCTACCTGGTGCCTACACAGCGACTGTTGACCGCCGAACTCTGGCTTCCGGTGGCCTTCGCGCGCTACGCTTAGGCTGCATCAGCAGCTTCGGCCAGTCTGTGGTATCCGATAAACTCAGGCTTTAGCTGGCCTTCAGTAGCTTCTGCTATTATGTTTGCGTCTGGAGGGGGGGGGGGGGGCATTGACAGCCAGGTATGCTTAAACATTTGCACCTGCACATCTAAAAACACTGTCCTCAAGACAGCAGTTGGCAACACGCGTAAATTGCCTTCTAACGGTCCGTGACTCTTATAAATAAAACTTTTAGATACCTACCGAAATAAATTTTTTATAATTAAAAAAAAATATTTATTGAGTATTGAGTATAACAGAATTCACAATTTTTTAAATCATTGTGAATTCCTCCTTCCTAATTGGTAAAATTCTGTTCGTGAAAATATAGTTTACAGTTGCATTTTATAAAATTAGGGGTGCGTGCGTGCGTATATGTGTGTATATATGTATGTGTGTGTATATGTTATAACGTAATTATTATATTTAAGCAATCGTGCATTACAGTGAACATGCTATCGCGCGAATTGAAAAGGTTTGCTCAGCAGTAGTTAATAACAATTTTTGGTAGTACTTAAATAAGTACTACCAAACGCAAACGCAAGTTTGTTCCTATAAATATACGAACAAACTGTTTCAATCCCTAATTCTAACTAGGGCTGTTGACACAGCTTCGTTCGCGTAAATTTCCAGTGTTTATCATATCATCATCATCATCATAGGAATAAACCCGTTTTTCTGTACCAAAGTCTGTTATCGGTATATCGGTCCTCGTTATTCATATAAATTTATGATAGTTTATTCTATTACTCATGAGTAAGAAGAACAAACAAAGACACTTTCATATTTTTATAATAGTTGGGATTTTTCTATTTATTTCACTAAAGTCAGATAATAAACAGCAACATTTGTTAAACTTTGAAAACTTCTAAGAGTGGTCCTTTTGTGACCGGAATATCAAAACAATCAATGGAGTTTGTCGCAGGCCGGACCAAATTGAATCGTCGGGAGTTGGCGAGGGCTTGTACCGGAAACCGGACACGGTCCTCAGCGAGCCTTTCTATCTCGAACATTAACCGACTGCCGCCCGGAGATTTCGCAGGTGTTGTTTTCGGCTTTCATAGTTTTCCCTGCCGGAAGCAATATTGCGAAAATTGTAGTAGTTTTGGGGAATTACATAGGCACTATGGAACAAAAATCTGTATATCGAAACAAATGATTTTTAATACTGCTTCCTTTGGCTCTATTTCGCGAAATACTGAATATTAATTTCTTATATGGTAAGTATGAAAATATGGTAATTTGTCGCTGACCTAATTGCACTAACTGAATATATAATAATTTAAATGTATTCTAAGACAATATCATAAGCTGTTATAAATAATATGTTCTAAGCACTGCAATTCGTGACACCAACAATTTCGTAAATGTAACAACTACACAATTCCTTACTTCATGATACAAAATCCTATGAACATGTGATGTTATTTCATAAAAAGAAATAGAGCTTGAGTAAATGCATATCGCTTCTTTGCTTCAATTACGTGACATATCCTAATACTCACTTATTTCACTCACTCACTATATTTTGCTAAATTTATCATATTATCACAACTTTCTCATGTATTTCAAAAAGCTTAGTAAATTGACACTAAATTTAATTTTAAAAAATATTAAAAAATGTATAATATGTTTGGGTAAAATATTTTTTTGAAACTTTAAAAGTGGCGTACTGTAAATTTGAGTTTTTCAAGATACCACGTTATTGAAGCAAAGAAACGATATAACGAAAAGATTGACTATCAGATTTGGAATTTTCGTTTTAATACATTAAATCTAGATGATAATCGGAAAATAAAAATATCGTGTGACCTGTGATATTACTTGCATTGGAAAATTGACTATAATCCCAAGCTACTGTTTCAGTACACAAAAAATATGAGTCTTAAATTTTCCGTCAGAGAAATTTCCAAAAGGTTGCATATCCTAGACATAATGTACCACCTCTCCTAAATTGGCTTGACTTTACTTTTCACATCTGTCACTTACAAAGTTCAAGGTTTTGGAACCTGATTTTATATAATGTGGCGAACCAGAATCAATTCGCCACATTATATATATAATCTTTTACAGTTATTTTATTACCTCTTCGAATTTAAGTGATACATTGTTCTCGCTAATTCTTTTGTATACCTCCAAGTAAGACGTCATAAATCTTTCTTTCTATTGTTTGTACTTCATGCGCATTCTTTGAAGCCATTAAGCTGACAAGTTACGAATTCCATGGACCAGTGGGTACGTCGCCAGGCTATTTTAAAAATATATAAGATTGGTCAGTAGGGAACTGATTTGAGTCGTATTTCGACTTCGATCGAGGCGTTACCTAGTATACTTTCGGAGCAAAATATCTAATAACGACGGACTGCGCGATTTATGTGATAACGATTTTCTGCTTTACGGTTTGGATTTGTTTAATTTGGCTTTCCTTGTAAGAACTAAGAATTACGTATGTGTACTTCTAATAAACTTTGTGATAATTCCAACGGCATTTTAATTTACACCGCACACATTCGTAACAATAATTATTAATATTTTCTTAAGTTTTCACGACTTGTACACATAATAAAATGCGCTGAAAACCGTTAAAACGTAGTTTTATTTATAATTACTAAGAATATATGTGTGACTTTTCTAAGAAAAAAATCATTTACTAAATAAATTCACTAAAAGAAAAAAATGTTTATAAGTTCTAGATAATAAGCACGAGTTATTATGCGAATATACACAGTTGAAATGTTAAATTGAACATGCTGTTAAATCGTTATGATCTTGTTTTAACAATGCGCCTTTTCTGAGTGCAGCCATTAGAATTGTACTGTAGGAATAACATTTTTAGAGAGCAACTGGGTCATAGAAGATTTAAAAAAAAAATTGTTAAAATTATTTATGAATCAATATCGTGTGCTAAAACTAAAATGCGCAGATAAAACTGTCTATCTTACCCTCGTTTGAAGTAGAAACAGTTGGATAACTTCAGCAACAGGTTGAAGTTTCCTAACTTAGAAGTTGACTTCTCTTTATCCGACACGTTAGTCTACTAGTAAATCGCGCTTCTAACAGTAATCACAGTGTATTTTGGTACGAACAGGAGTACTCAATATACCTACAAAAAATCGTACAACTTTGTTATGTTAAGCGTTTTTTTTTCGTAAACATTACAGTAAACGGATTAACATAAAACAAATATCAAGCAAATCAAGTTCACGTCCAAGCTCGTAGGTACGAGGGAAACTTCTTTTTAATTAAAATGAATGTACATAACATTTAATAATTATAGATGCAGAAATATTTATAAAGTAGGTAAGGTAAAATTACTCGAATAAAGGCTTTGTAATTACGCTATTTACACACCTCAAACAGACAATTAAAGGCAATAATTAGGATTACACAAGGCTTAAACAAATTGTAATATTGTACATACACAAAAGTTGAACATTTTAAAAATCCTTTTCGTGATCAAGCGCACTGCGTACTCGTGGCACCTACATTATTTAAAAGCTTTAGTCTTTATTGCGAGTGCAGAGATAAGATACAAAAGCAATTACATTTTAATCTCGAGCGGTATTTGTGCGGTTTCTTTGGTAAGAACGTAATTTATGCATACCTACCACTTTCTAATTTTGAGGTGTTACTATAAACAAGTTATGGCCGTCATCAAGGGGTTACGACTTCGCGAAGCCTTAATGACATCAGCACCCGAAAATAAAAGTGAGTTTATTACCTACGCATGCCTTTATGTGTGATCCGGGCATTTATTCGGAAATTTGATATTCATTTTTCTCGTTGTGTTGTCACAGAAGAGCAAAGTTTGAACGCCTAATTTGAATATACTTGATGTGGACCATTTTATTTGTTCACCTTTTCTCATTTTGATATTTTTACTTATTCTTAGATGTTACTGCAATCTTTTTACGGTACATAAAATGTAAAACAATACTACTTGCCTACTAGTGATACTAATCAGATACTTGTTGTAAAAATCGACTTTGTTTTGATAGTTATTAATTTCTAATTTCTTTATGGTCTTGGAAATGAACTTATGATCATGATATGAATACATAGTAGATATTTGCTGTCTGCAACCGATATAAAAAGTATTTTTAAAATGAAATATAAAACAGAATTCATTCGTTTCTTGAATTACATACTGTTAGTGTTGCTTATAGATAAATATTTGGCCATGGAGTAGTTGAACGTATATCTGAGGCTATGTAGTGACAATCTTAGGACACATTTGGGATACAGACTAGATGATATTAAGTGTAGTTGATTATTAAAATACAAGTATCATAAAATTCAAGCTTAATTTTATAAACCACACGGTGCAGCCAAATGAAGGCAATAAGTGTGGTCGTCAGTCACACTGATCACGTCACTATAGATTAATTTATCAAAACAATTTAATACTGGCCACTTCCGTAATAGAAACTGATGTAATTAGTGGTATTCCATGATTCAGCGTGATTTAATTGTCGCGTCTCGGCAGAAGTGGCGGGCGCAAGTCCCCCCGTAGGGATTTATTGCCTCAATTATACGCGGTCTGCCCGCGTTGGCTTGCAGCTCCCAGGTGAAGCCAAGACGCCTTTTGCACTTAACTAGATTATATCCAACTAACAAGTTTTTATAAGGAAATCTTGGAACCTTGAAATAGCTTATTAGCTTAAACGTTTTTTGTATAACATACATACCTATTTATTTAAATAAAGTAGTAGTATAAAAATAAATTAGACGCATTGGTATATAAATCTGATAACTATATAATATTGATTGAAGTATCAGCTGTTTGATGTATATCCGATTTATATATCGCACGCTTAATCCAATATTGACATTACCCAAAAGCATATAAAAATATCAGTATTACATTGCATTACTAAAATGCCTTCCTAGTGATTACGTATTTGTGTTACTTTTATACCAGGATTAGCACAAATACACCTATTTCCATG